>CM066321.1:255263349-255863349 GCA_033807775.1 Saussurea involucrata | reverse complement strand
GCCAAGGGAAAAGGTAGAGTACTTAGTGTAATTTATTGCTTTCTAGAACATAGGAGTATGTATGCTAGATTGCTTGGTGCTTATTACACTGTACTGCATATTTGTTGCTTGCTAGTAGAAATTTATGCTAGTTGTGATAGGTTGTTAAGTGAATGCCGTATAAGTTGTATGCAGTAGGAATCATATAGCCTTAGAATGTTGGATTTAGTTCTATTGCGCAGCTCTTGTTTGAGTCCAACCGTTGTAGGATATAATCTTTTATTCGAAAGTCTATCTGGTTTTACACTGTATGCAACTGTGCATTCGCGAGGCGACTCGTCATGACTAGTAGGGATTCCGTCATAGCAAGGGTAGCGGGATGAGGTGAAATTCCTAGGGAGCTAGGAAGAGTGTTTGCATATGCTGGTACGGGCATATGGGTGGAACTGTCGGCAAGGAACTACTTGGGCACTTCGGGACGGGACTCTAAACGAGTAAGGATAGGTGTGGAAGGTAGTAGTAGAGCTCCTACTATCTGAAGCACATGATCCGTGCTCGAGTCGGGGAAAGTCACGGAGAATCCGAGGAGTTGAGCGTGAGCGTAGTTAGCAGGTTTAGTGTGTGCTAATAGCTCGTTAAGGAGGAACAACAATACTGACTCAGATCCTGGTACCGGAGTTACCACTGAGCAGATTCGAGAGATGATTGCGGCTGAGGTGACGCACGCTACTAGGGAGGCGATCCCCGAGATTTTACCACCATTCGTAATGAGGTAGTAGTGTCGGTAATGAGTTGTAGTATCGGGATCGGATTAGAGTGCGCATTCCTTACCAGTGGTTGTCCTAAGAATTTGAAGGTTCGCTTCACGGTGAATCTGTTAGGAGACGGAGCGAAAGACTGGTGTGCTACTGCTTGGACGCTTAGCGAGCGCAATACTTTGACCTGGGAGGAGTTCGTCGTACGTTTTTGGGCAGAGTATGTGCCTCCAGTAGGGATGGAGAGGATTGCTAAAGAGTTCTTGGAGCTCTCTCAGACTGCGGAGACTGTAAAGGAGATGAACCGAGAGTTCACGGAAATGGCATTTTTCTGTCCTTTGTATGTTGCTTCTGCGGACATGAAGAGGACGCGGTACAAGAATATGCTACGTGCCGAGATCAGGGAGTTCGCAAGTACTGTACTGCGCAGTATGCTTCACTTGCTGCGGTGATGGAGGCGGCCCGAGGTAGAGTTCATCAACTGAGAGTGAAAGAGGCACAAGCTACGCATAGAGTGGTGACAGGTACATTCTTAGTTAACTCGGTGCCTGATGTGGTGATGTTTGATAGCGGGGCTACTCATCCTTTCGTGTCTCACACTGTTAGTGAGCGTTTTGGGCCGAGTTGTAGGATGGTAGGCTATCCGCTTGTGGTTGAGGTTGCTGATGACAGGACCTTGACGGTTTCTGACGTGTACCGGGGGTGCACTTTGGAAATCTTTGGTGTGAGATTCCCTATTGATTTGATTCCGATCGCTATGCGTGAGTTGTGCGTGATTGTGGGCATGGATTGGATGGATGCTTTCGATGCGGAGATTGTTTGCCATCGCAAACAAGTACGAGTTCGAACCCCGAGCGGGGGAGAACTGTTAGTTCAGGGCGACTCGCCCAGGCGGGCCTCGGCGATATGTTCGGTTGCGAGGGCTCAGAGATACTTACAACAGTGGCCAGGGGTATCTAGCGTTTGTGATAGACACGCGCGTCGACGGAGAGAAGAAGACCGCGAAGGATGTGCCAGTTGTACGGGAGTTTGCTGATGTGTTTCCCGGTGATTTACCGGGGATACCTCCCGAGCGACAGGTGGAGTTCCGCATTGACTTGATTCCGGGTGCTGCTCCGGTGGCCAAGGCACCTTATCGCTTGGCTCCACCGGAAATGAAGGAGTTGTATACTCAGTTGCAGGAACTTCTCGAAAAGGAGTTCATCAAGCCGAGTTGTCCATCGTGGGGAGCCCCGATTCTGTTTGTGAAAAGGAAGGACGGGTCCCAACGGATGTGTATAGACTACCGTGAGTGAATAAGCTTACGGTGAAGAATCGTTATCCTTTGCCAAGGATCGATGACTTGTTCGACCATCTTCAGGGAGCCTCGTGGTTCTCTAAGATTGATTTGAGACCGGGGTATCATCAGATGCGGGTAAGGAGTGAGGATACGGAGAAGACGGCCTATCGTACACGTTATGGCCATTACGAGTTTATGGTGATGCCCTTCGGTCTCACCAATGCACCAACAGCGTTCATGGACCTTATGAACAGGGTGTGTAGCCCGATGCTGGATCGGTCGGTGATTGTGTTCATCGACGATATTCTCGTATACTCGAAGTCGAAGGAAGAGCACGATATGCATTTGCGAGAAGTTTTGGAAGTTTTGAGGCGGGAGAAGCTTTATGCTAAGTTCTCCAAGTGTGAGTTCTGGTTACGGGGGGTCCAATTCCTAGGACATGTCGTGAACCAGAGTGGTATTATGGTCGATCCGGCCAAGATTACGGCAGTGATGCGGTGGGAAGTGCCGAAGACTTCTACTAAAGTACGGAGTTTCCTTGGGTTAGCAGGGTATTACCGGAGATTTATTCAGGATTTCTCCAAGATTGCTTTACCAATGACCCGATTGACGAAGAAAACTGCGGCTTTTAGTTGGGGTGAGGAGCAGCAAAGGGTTTTTGAGGAGCTGCGCAGACGTTTATGCGAGGCTCCGGTGTTGACCTTGCCCGAGGGTATGGAGGATTTGGTGGTATATTGTGACGCTTCTCACCAGGGATTGGGCGCCGTGCTCATGCAGCGCGGTAAGGTCGTAGCTTACGCTTCGAGGCAGTTGAAGCCTCATGAGGCGAACTACCCGACGCATGACCTAGAGTTGGGAGCAGTGGTGTTTGCTCTCAAGATTTGGAGGCATTACTTGTATGGCGTCAAGTGTACGATATACACTGACCATAAAAGCCTCAAATACTTGATGGACCAGCAAAACCTCAATATGCGTCAGAGGAGGTGGCTGGACGTAGTCAAGGATTATGATTATGAGATACTTTACAACCCGGTAAAGGGAATGTTGTTGCGGACGCACTTAGTCGACATCCAGTTGTTGCGGACGCACTTAGGCATATATTGTTGGACGAGGCGCATAAGTCCAAGTTTTCTATTCATCCCGGAGCTACGGGGATGTATCGCGACCTGTGGGAGAATTATTGGTGGCTCGGTATGAAGCGGGATGTCGCCAAGTGTGTAGAGGTGTGCTTGACTTGTCGGAAGGTCAAGGCTGAGCACCAGCGGCCGCATGGGAAGTTGCAGCCTTTGGAGACACCGGTATGGAAATGGGCACGGGGTGCCAGTTTCGATTGTCTCTGACAGGGACACCCGTTTTACATCCCGGTTTTGGGAGAAGTTTCAGGTGGAGATGGGTACACGGTTACATTTTAGCACGACTTTTCATCCACAGACCGACGGGTAGAGTGAGCGGACTATTCAGACTCTTGAGGATATGCTTCGGGCATGTGCTATTGATTTTGGAGGTAGTTGGGATCAGTATCTTCCGTTGGCGGAGTTTTCCTTCAACAACAGCTTCCATTCCAGTATCGGCATGCCGCCGTACGAGATGTTGTATGGTAGGAAGTGCTGGACGCCCGCTTGTTGGGGCGAGGTTGGTCAGCGGGTATTAGGGAACACTGATATCGTGCTGAAGACGACCGAGATGATTCAGTTGGTGCGGGACCGTCTAATTACTGCACAGAGTCGGCAGAAGAGTTACGCCGACAAGAGGCGGTCAAATTTGGAGTTTCAGATGGAATATTATGTGTTGTTGAAGGTGTCACCCTGGAAAGGGGTGATCCGGTTCCGTAAACGAGGAAAGTTAGGGCCCCGTTACATTGGACCTTACAAGGTCATCGCTAGAGTGGGAAAGGTAGCTTATCTCTTAGAGCTACCGGACGAGCTGAGTTTGATCCACAACACTTTCCACGTGTCTCAGTTGCGAAAGTGTGTGGTGGATGAGTCTGCGGTGATTCCTTTTGAGGAGATTCAGATCGACGAGCGGCTCAATTACGTTGAGAAGCCGATTGCTGTTATTGAGAGGAAGACGAAGACCTTGCGCAACAAGGTGATTGACTTGGTGAAGGTCCTGTGGAAGCACCGAAAGGGTTCCGAATGGACTTGGGAACCCGAGGCTGAGATGCGGGAGAACTATCCGGAGCTATTTGCGGACGTAGACTTCGAGGACGAAGTCTAGTTCAAGCGGGGGAGAGTTGTAAAACCCGTATCCCGGTATGTCTTAATTATCAATTTAATTTTTTTTCTCTTGACGTTTTATTTATTTAACGGGATTAGGCGGCAAGGACCATAAACGATTTAGTTTGTGATAGTTGACTCATTTGATAGATCTTAACATTTTTGGGTAGAAAATGAAATAACTTTATAAACCTAGGGGCTAAAAGTGATTTCTTGGTTTAAGGCTTGCATGGGATCGGCCTTAATGACCGACCCCCCCCCCCCCCCCTCTCCTCTTTCGTTCCACGCCAAAAACAAACCACAAAACCCTAATTCCTTTTTCTTTCCCCTTGCTGATACCGTCGACCCCCCCCCTCCCCATTCTCCTTGTTGTTGCTGCTAACCAACCCAAAAACCACCGCCGGCGCCGCTGTAACTGTTTCCCGACGAGAGAGAGTGAGCCAAAAAGAGAGAGAGTGCTGACGAAAGGACATGGGAGGAGTCGGAGTTCCCTGTGTTGCGGCTGCGTCGCCATCGTCAAGAGGTAAGACCCCTTCTCTTTTTATTTCCTTCTTTCGTCGTCACCGAAGCACCACAAAACCATCGCCGCCGCCGCAGCCATGGCTGCCGGCGGTGTGCGCCGCCTCCGTGCGCCACCAGTCCGGTGGCTGTGACGGGCGGGGTTGTTCCAGTTAGTACGTGGGTGGGTGGGTGCATGTTGCTCGTGAATCGTTTTTGGGATCGTCCCTTTCATCGTCGTTTTTTTAGTACCGAACCACCGTCAAACCGCCACCGGCGCCGCAGCCGTGGCTGCCGCCGCCGCCGCCGCCAACCACCACTGCCGGAGATGGCAGTGGGTGGTGCAGGGTTTTGTCCAGACCTGAGATGCCTAAAACCCTGGTTGCAAACTCTAATTCGTAATCTTATCGCGTAAACCGTTTTTGTAAAGTTATCATTTTATGTGGTGATATCGGTTCTGCCCCTGTTTTGTTTCGTTCATAACTTTTCCATCGTAACTCGGTTTGAGGCGAAATCGGTGCCCACGGTTCACATTCTGTGTCGGGAACCGTGTTTTAGCGAAAACCTGGTTAAGCCTCTAGCTAGGTGCAAAATGGTCGTTTTTGCAGCAGGTCCGAAACTTTCAGCTTTGAGTTTCAGTTTTAGAAAATTCGTATAAAATCATAGGAACCTTGTTTGAACGCATATAATATGTCCTTGGAAAGCTAAGACCCAGACCCAAAAATAGTATTTTTAAAAGTTCATCTTGGAATCTTTTGCTGCGAATTCCCCGTTTATTTGGTTTACGAACAACAGGGAATTGCTTCTGACGTGAAGTCCGAATTCCCCCAAGTCATGAGCCATACTCATGCCCACGATCAGAGCTTCGTATTCTGGTTCATTGTTGGTAGCTTTGAAACTGCATCGTATAGAGTACACCATCTTGCCCCCCTGTGGGGACTTTAAGACGACACCAAGACCAGGTCGTGTCGTTTGTAGTCACCACAGTATAGGTCTCATTTTGCGCTTCTTTTTCCAGCTCAGGACTGAAATCGGCGATGAAGTCGGCTAGGACTTGCGATTTAATTGCCGTATGAGGCTTAAAGTCAATGCCGTAGCCACTAAAGTAGATACTCCATTTCGCTAGTCGTCCTATTAGCTCGGGCTTTCTCAAGACTGACTTGAGAGAAAATTTTGTTACGATGGTAATAGGATGGGACTCGAAGTAGTGTCGTAACTTCTTTGCTGCTGTAACTAGCGATAAAAGTAACTTCTCCATTGATGTATATCGTGCTTCAGCGTCTAGCAGAGACTTACTGACGTAGTAAATCGGTAGTTGTTTTCTGTCGTCCTCTCTATTCAAGACGACACTTACTGAGTGAGGACCTCGTGGTCCTTTGGTTTTCAGAGCAGGGGTGGAACACCCATGTATTCCTTTAATTGTTGTAGTGCCTGCTTGTGATCGTTCGTCCAATCGAAACCTTTGTTCTTCTTCAAGATGTTATAGAACAAATGAAATTTATCTAACGATCATGAGATGAAGCGATTTAGCGTTGCTACTCGACCTGTGAGTCGTTGGACCTCCTTGAAGTTTATGGGCGACTTGATGTTTATCAAGGCTTTGATTTGATCAGGGTTTGCTTCTATGCCTCGACGGGTGACCATGTATCTTAGAAATTTCCCGGCACTGACTTCGAAGGAACATTTCATAGGATTCAGTTTCATCTGATACTATCGAAGAACATCGAAGGATTTCTCCATATGATCGATATGGTCGATCGCCTGTTTAGACATGACAAGCATGTCGTCTATGTAAACCTCCATGGTGTCCCCAAGGTGCTCTTTTAACATCTTGTTAACCAATCGCTGGTAGGTTGACCCTGCATTCTTCAAGCCAAAAGGCATGACTTTGTAGCAGTATATGCCTTTATCTGTCATAAAAGCAGTCTTTTCTTGGTCTTCGTTGTGTATCAGTATCTGATTGTATCCGGAATAAGCGTCCATGAACGTCAAGATTTCATGTCATGCGGTCGCGTTAACCATAACGTCGATGTGGGGTAGTAGAAATGGATCTTTAGGGCAGGCCTTGTTAAGGTCCGTGAAGTCGATACACACTCGCCACTTCCCGTTCTTCTTTTGTACGACAATGACATTGGTTAACCAGTCGGGGTATTTCACTTCTCTGATCTTCCCAGTCTTAAGCAAGTTGTCGACCTCATCATTGATCACCTTGTTTCGTTCAGGGGCGAACTTACGACGTTTTTGCTTTATTGGTTTGAACGATGGGTCGACGTTCAACTTATGGGAGATGACATCGGGATCTATGCCAACCATGTCTTCATGCGTCCAAGCGAAACAATCGGCATGTTCCTGCAAAAAGGAGATTAGCTGCCTCTTTATGATGGGATCTAACGATGCCCCCACAAAGACAATTTGATCAGGCTTGTCCTGGTCCAAGATGACTTTTTCTAGGCGATAATTGTTAATGCCAAAAATCGCACTAAACTGTCGTATGCCGAAAATTGTATAAAAAATACGATTTAAGGTTTGGTTTCGGACCTTATCAACTAAAGATTGAACCATAGAAATAAACAAAAAAGATAACGAAGAAAATGTAGACGAAACATGAGATTTTGATGACGCAGGAAAAACCTCAACGAGGAAAAAAACCTGCGGACGACAGTGGATGTCGTCGCTGCACTATGGTCGCCAATCAGGGGCGACGTCCTTATGATTCGGGTGTCGATCGTACAGTGGTTACAATACAAATGAAGGAAATGCTTCGAAATGTAAAGTACAAGTGTTTGGAATGTAAAACAAGTGTATGTCGTGTGTGAAAACAATGTGCAACTGCTGGTCGAGAGCGAATGTCGTGCGTCGTGCGTCGAGAGCGATCACTTGAGAGCAGATGTAGATGTCTCAAAGTGAAGCTGGGACCTTCATATTTATAGTCTTCGTGGCTTTAAATGTCCCTTATGAATGCAGGAATAACAGTCGCAATGGTTAATGCTTATAATTGCTTCTGTCGGTTTTATCTGTTGGCCATAAATGGTGCCTTTATGTCACACTTCGTAACCGCTGTCGGGCTTTGAATGTCATTGATGATTGGTTTTTTTATTGGTCGTTGTGTCGTAAATGCCCTTAGACCTGCATTTAATGAACAAAGGAAAATGATTGTTTGACTGTTAACGGTTAGTATAATCGCACGACCTTCTTAAGTCTCGGATGTCGGTCTTATGGAACGTACGACTATCGCCAAAATATAAGACCACGTTTATGAGTGTAAATGTCTTGTAAGACCTTGTCTTAATATAAGAATGTTCTTATGAAAATATCTTTTAGACTAGGAAATGTCGTAAGACCAGGTCGTAAGACCACTAGGTCGTAAGACCAGGATGTCAGGAGGATGCTGTCGCAGGACCAGAGCGATATAAGGCCGATGACATGAGATTGTCGACGTAAGACCGACGAGTCATAACTGGCGACAAGTAAGACTAGTGACATAAGTCTAGTGACGTGCGGCACATGATGTGCGACACGAGATGTAAAGACACTATCTTGAATAACTATTGACACAAGAGGTCTTTCAATAACCAACTATCGTGGTTATTTAACGTATGTCGGGGATATGATAATAATTGGTATTATCCTTGTCAGTCGGGGGTAATCAATGTCCATGGGTCATGTCGAGGGAATTTCCCAGGTCGGTCGAGGGTGTGATTTTTTACCCAAACAATTAGCCCCCCGAGATTTGAATTTCAAAGCCATTTGAATTTCAGATCTCGGACCAAAGTGAAATGTGTTTCTATGGAGACGTGTCACTTTTGCTAATTGGTTCATTTAGAAGAAAGTTGACTTTGGTCAATTAAAATCGTGAGACCAGTCAATAGTGTTAAGTAGTTTGCGACGATCGAAAGATGACCTTTAATGCGTAGGATACGCGTGGTGTTCATCTCACGGTCATAAGATGACCTTAAAACGTAAGGAACGGACGGTGATCGTAAGACGATCTTTGTTAAAATGAGACGTATGGATCGGGAGTCAATCGTGAGACGATTGGTCTGAAATAAAGCTTGGCGGCGATCATAAGATGATCGAACCAAGATAAAATTTAAGGATTTTGTGATACAGTCGTTAAAGACTTATGTTCTGGCGTTTTGACCCGAAACGGTCGTTATAGACTTTTGATATGGCGTTCGAGCCGATATGGTCGATATAGACCTATGATCTGGCGCTTGAGCCGATACGGTCATTAGAGACCTATGATCTGGCGCTTGAGCCGATACGGTCGTTAAAGACCTTTGATCTGGCGCTCGAACCGATATGGTCGTTAGAGACCTATGGTCTGGCGCTCGAGCCGATACGGTCGTTAGAGACCTATGATCTGGCGTTTCGAGCCGATTCGGTCGTTAGAGACCTATGATCTGGCGTTCCGAGCCGATTCGGTCGTTAAAGACCTACGATTTGTTTTTTGTCAATCGACCGTTGGTGGTCGAGTCGTTTCATGTGACCGATGATTGATAAACGAAATCTATCTTTCTTTCGAACATGCATATCACTTTGTCTTATACATTTCGTGAATAGATATGATATCAGTTGTGAGATTCACCAAGTAAATACACATCGTTTAAAAAAATGAATACAAGACTTGCGACATAGGCATTCATTGCAACACATCAACTTTCCAGGGTTAAGATGCAGACTGCGGGATCTTTGAGTCGTGCTAAGCAAACATAGGTACGTGCGACTTAGGCACTTATCCAAAATGTGAAAGTACTTCTAAGTTAAGGAACTTAGATCGTGAAGTCGTTAGACTTTATGATCGCACCAATAAATTGTGCGATAAATTCGAGCCATGCGTCCCTGCGATAACATGGTCAAGTCATATAGCAGACTTAGTTCCTTATGTCGTGCAATCCGGCGAAATTGTACTGAAATCGTGTAATAGACTTAGTGACTTGTGACGTGCGATCCTGCAATAAACAAGGTCAGAGGTTGTTCGTTGGCTAACCAACGACCCTCCGATGCTTAAGTCAGTAATTGTCATGATGATTAAAAAGTGTATGAGAAAAAAGGTTTAGAAGAAATACCTTTTTAGATGTGTTGCATTCCAGCTACGTGGGATATCTCGATTGTCGAGGGTTTGTAGCCGATAGGCACTCTTACCTACGACTTCTGAGATACAATAAGGACCTTTTACCTGCATTGAGCTATTGAGTGCTTTGGAGCACTCGACGAAGGACGTAGTCGCCTTCTTGAAAGACTTTTAGCTCTTGAGTGCTTTGGAGCACTCGACGGAGGACGTAGTCGCCTTCTTGAAAGACTTTTAGCTCTTGAGTGCTTTGGAGCACTCGACGGAGGACGTAGTCGCCTTCTTGAAAGACTTTTAGCTGTGACATTCTTGTTGAAATGTCGCTCGACCGCTTGCCCCTGGGCGTTGAGGTCGTCATCTTGATGTCGCAGTCTTCACAGAACTGTCGAGTCCTGTTGCTTACGAACTGGGATCCATTGTCGCAGACAATTTTGGATGTCGCTCGACCAATTATCTTCTTGGTCTTCCATCTGGATGACATCGCCATTTTCGATGGACGACGTCTCCAGATGGGTCATTGGAATGCTGTCGAGTATTGGTTCTACCAAAGCAGACGCAAGGTTTGCTAAAGCGTCGGCTTGATTATTCTGGTCCCTTGGAACCATGACTGGTGATTACGAGATTTAATGTACAAGTCGTATTTATTGACGACATATGTCATGACTAGCGATCATGAGATTTCAACATGCGAGTCGCTTTTATTGGCGATCGAGAATTTTAACCTGTGTTTGTCGTGACTGGCGATCACAAAAAATGTGGGTCGTCTTTTATTGACGACTATAAATTGCAACCTGCATTTGCCATGACTGGCGATCGTAAGAAAAAATGTAAGTCGTCCTTTACTGACGACTATAAATTGCAGGACTTGTGTTTTTTAAGTCGTAGAGACTTGGGTTTCTCACGATGTAAATCGTAAGACCTGTATTCATATGACCTTGCGAGCCTGTAATGTAAAATCGGGGGTGGTCGTCGGTTTTGACCAATGATCTTTTGGTGCTTGAATCAACGATCATATATTAGATCAAAATAATTAACGAGGAGAATATACTTAGAGTATATATATAGAGTTGTTATACCATATTCCATCCAAGTGAGACGTCACAGTTACCGTAATTTGGAGTCGATAAACGCCTTTTTCCAAGGATTTTTTAAATCAAATGTGGTATTTTCCATTTTGTGACGGGCGTTCCGAGCCCCCGAGTCCTTCGGATGATGCGATACATGCGATACATTAACTCAACATTTTTTTTATCTTTGTCTTCCAACTCCGCTTGGATCTTCGTTGCGTGGACAAGACTTGAAGTCGACAAGTAGAAAACGAAGATCTACATAAGAGGAAACGTTAGTAATACGATGTTTATTTCTAAGGAAATCCTTAGTTGGGTCCCACGGATGGCGCCAACTGTTAATGACAGGTTCTATGGGTATGAATTCTCAGTGCAATATCTCAGAACCAGGTAACCCTTGGCTATTTGACTCTGGATGTTGTAACCACATGACACCTAAGGCTGACGGGTTTGTCTCTAAGCAAACCTCCAGAATGTTCTCATCAGTCCGTACTACGGATGATACTCGCTTACCTGTATCTTTCAGTGGGACTGTATCTACCCCCAATATACAATTACCTGATGTGCTACATATTCCTAACTTATCTCTGAGCCTGATTTCAATCACTCAGCTTATGGAATCCGGTCTAATTGTTCTATTTCATCCTTCTAGTTGTGTTGTGCAGGATCCCAAGACCAAGAAGATCTTTGGAGTAGGCCGTAAAGTTGGTCGGATGATTGAAGTGGTCTACCTCCGTCTTCCCTTACGCTCATCAAATTTTGTTGGTTTTGTTTCCAGTACCCATTCCTTTGAATTATGGCATGAGCCTCTAGGACATTTATCTTTAGCTAGAATAAAACGGTTAGCTAGTTCAGGATTGTTAGGAAACACTTCTTCTGAAAACGTTTCTTGTTTAGCTTGTCAACTTGGCAAACATCATGCCTTACCATTTCAACTAAATGAATTTAAATCTGCTTCTCCTTTTGATCTCATTCACTCTGATGTTTGGGGACCAGCACCACATCCATCCATGGGAGGTTCTCGGTATTTTGTTATCTTTATCGATGATCACACACGCTTTACATGGATATATCTCATGAAACACCGCTCAGAACTACCTCAAATATATATTACCTTCGCCCGTATGATTCTGACCCAGTTTTCCAAGCCCATAAAGATTCTTCGAGCAGATAATGTTATGGAATACAAAGAATCTTCTTTCCTCTCTTTTCTTCAATCTCAGGGTACTCTTTCACAGTACTCCTGTCCCGACACCTCTCCGCAAAATGTACGTGCAGAACGTAAACATCGCCACATCCTGGATATTGTTCGTACTCTATTAATCTCAGCCAAGTGTCCAGAACATTTTTGGGGCGAAGCTGCCTTCACGGCTGTCTACACCATCAACCGACACCCGACCCCCATCCTAAATCAGAAGTCTCCTTATGAAGTGCTACATGGGGTCTCCCCTGCATATGAACTCCTAAAAATGTGGGGTTGTCCTTGCTTTGTTCAGTTGCAATCTCATGAACACACCAAACTCGAACCTCTCTCTCGATTATGCTGCTTTCTTGGCTTTGTAATTGAACACAAAGGTTATCGTTGTTGGGATCCAGTCTCTAAGAGACTACGTATATCCCGTCATGTCACATTGTCCAAATTTTAGGACATACCCAATCCTTCGTGTTAAACCAAGATCTAATCAAGATAGAGAAGATATGAATTCGTCATCCATTGATCAAGAACACATTGTATACAAGATATGAGTTTAGCACTTTCTCTCTCTAAGATATGAGTTATGAATAATGAGAGTGTTTCCTAAGAGTCTTCTTCCTAACACACAACTAAACCTATTTATACTAAACACATTACAAGGTGTAAACAATACAATACAACTCAATACATTTACTTTGACTTTGACCATTCTATATTTAAACCTTGAAGACATATTGCACTAACAATCTCCCCCTTGGATTCAAGGTTTAAACAAATGCGATCAGCAAGCTTTAGCTTTCTTGAATCTTCGGACTTCATCAAAGCTTGTCAAAGTCAAAAACGTCATCCAATCTTCAAACGGCAAATAACGAACTTCTTTCTTCGAACAGGAGAATATGAATCTTCACACAAAGCTTTTTAAAACAAATAAGCACAAGTTCAAGAAAAAGAGATCACAGAATGATCAATCGATTTTCCTCAAACTCTTGAAGAATTCTCCCCATTTCCATTGACTTAAGAATTTCATTCTTTAGTGTCGATCTTCATAAACGCGCGAGTTCAAAAGAAAGAGATCACTGAAATGATCAATCGATTTCTTAAAAACTCTTGAAGAATAAAACTCCCCCTATCATTTCTTGAAACGACGCCTTCTTTCTACAAATATCCCCGTTGACATTAAAACGAATCTTTGATTTTAAACTTTCTTTGACATGAAATTGATGTAGACATTCTCCCCCTTTTTCGATGAAAGTGAGCATCACGAGGATCGAAAATCCTTTCAATTTCAGTCACGAACAATCTCCCTCTTCAAAAACATTTCTTCCCCTTGAAAAACCCGAACAATCTCCCCATAAGCGAAAGATCTTGCTCCCCCCTAGAAATAAGAATTGTAGAGCAAGTTGATTTTCTCCCCCTGAAAATTTGCATAAAAAACATATAAGCGCACATTTTAACAAACTTAAATAAAGAAAATAGAATTCATTGAACAACATTTTATAACTACTAACATTTAATCATTTGAACACCAAACAAAAGAAATTCAACTTAATGAAATGTAACAGATATCTCCATCAAGTGAAATCAAATGCATGCGTTTGGATTCAAAAACAAGACACCATGGCATATCGAGTTACAAAAGTTCAATTTCAACCCCTTTATAAAATCTAATTGGTGGACTAGCATGCGAGATATGATTAGCAACAATCAAGTGCACCTCTAAAACCTATAAGAATACTTTGCTCTTACTCACACTATTTGTCCAAAAACAGAATTTTCACAAATTTACAGGTTTATCGCGACTTTGTATTTTCCCCAAGTTTCAAGAGATGTGTGCTCTTAGGCATCTTTTCATATTGTGCACATTGGCAACTTTTATTATGTGCTCATTCGCATCTTTTATAATCAAACAGTTTATTAAGACTAAGATACACCGTAAACGTAACTTTCTAACTGGTCCTATAGCAGGATTTGGGTCAGCCGATCCCAGACCAGTTGGCCTTAGGGGCTAGGTGACAAGCACCCCTTGGAACTTACTCTCCCGAACCAGAAAGGCTACATCAATATACCTTAATCCCATCTGTACCAGTAGAACATGGCTTTCTACCTGGTTCTATAGCAGGATTTGGGTCAGCCAATCCCAGATCAGTTGATCTTAGGGGCTAGGTAACGAGTACCCCTTGGGACTTAATCTCCCAAACCAGATAGGCCACAGGCACAGACTATCAAACTGAATGATTTTATTATATATATATATATATATATATATATAATTTTTATTTATTTATTTATTTATTTTTTTATTTTAATATAGCATCTCATTCACTTGGTTCAAAAAGGTAGTGCTTCCCCCATATTTTCGTTTCCATTCATGATTAAGACGAATAGGCTTTGTGAGCATTGTATTCTAAATAAGTCTAGATTTACACAATTTTGCGCTTATATCAAAATCTCAAACATGTTTCGCTGACCTTTCGACTTGTTTCAGAAGCGAAAGTAGAAACAAATATAACTCTGACTATACAAAAATGCTCGTAAAATCATCCTTAACACACATTTTATTCATTGAATGAAAAATTGAAGAATTTTTCACTTCATTGAATTAAATTTGTGAAAGTTCAAACTTTCAACGTTAGTAGACATAAAATATAACACAATGTTACCTTTAAGCACATGTCCTAAAAAAATAGAAAGATATGACAGTGAAAGGATATCACCTGATAAGTACTAGTTCTAAACTGATATGTTTAGAAGTCATAGCCTTTGAAGTACGGGTCCTGAATTGATGTATTCAGAAGCCATTACCGTTGAAGTGCGGGTTTTGAACTGATGTGTTCAAAAGCCATTACCGTTGAAGTGCGGGTTTTAAACTGATATGTTTAGAAACCAAAACTCTTTACTCCCCCTTAATGGCACAAGTAATCTTATTCCGAGAGTTCAACGCTTTGCTTCTAAATCTGTAAAAACAGATTAAGTAGATTTTGGTACCCAACATGTTTTGGGTCCTGGCTTGTTAAGCGGAGCTCTATAGGAAGGAAAATGATAAGTACCATGCCAATATTGAATACTATCATTTTTAACAAAATCGTTAGTACCACAATAAGAACAACAAAAATTCTTTTGTGCTAACCTGATTAAATGATTTGCAGAATATAATGAATCAGGTTTAGCAAAAGATTTACCTTTCAGGTTAGTATTATTTTTGGGAACAGACGATTTTTGGTACATCTTTTTCAGGAGTCGTACCTTTTACTCTCCATTGCATGTTGACTTTATTGTATGAAGGAAGATCAGCAAATTGATACTTAGAAGAATTATCCACTGAATGATCATAGAAAAGATTAGACGGTCGAATCGGACTTTCTGAATAGCTTTTCGATTTGTTGAGTGACTTCACTTTGTTTGATAAGTCATTCCGTTCCTTGGTCATCAAATCAAGCTTCTTCTGAATGTCACAATTAAGCCTCTTCTCTTTCATAATATCAGTCGATAACACGGCCAAATTCTTTGTCAGCTTTTGTATTTCTTGCTGAAATATCTTCCTCTCTTTAGAAAATTCGTCTTTATCGCACTTAGCTTGAAAGTCAGCTTTCTTCATCTTTTCTAGCTCATGACTTTCCTTATCTAGCTCTTGTCTTTCCTTTTCTAAATCCTTTTGAAGATCAGAAATTTTCTTTGACAGTTTCGCATTCTTCGCTTCAAAGCGTTTCCTTTCTTTTTCATACTCAACCCTTTCCTTTTCCAATTTCGCTTTTTCAAGAAATAAAACCTTCTCAAAATCTGCATTTTGTTTAGAAAGTTTTATGAATCTGAGTTCAAGAGCTTTCTTTTCTTCATTTTCTTTCTTCTCCGTCTTTGAAGCTTGTTCAAGTTCAGAAACTTTCCGTGAAAGAGATAAAATTTGCTTTGCATAGCACTTTTTGTCATTTGTACGATTCGCTCTTTCCTCTTTTAGCAACTTTTCCGTGTCAGAAAGTCTCTTTGTAAGCTCTATAACCTTTTCCTTGAGTTCTTCATTTTCAGCATTTGATAATTTCTGTTCCGTATCCTCTTTTTCAGCTTTCTTTCCTTCTTCCTTTCTCTTAAAAGCAACTTCAGATCCAAGCATTTGCTTTGTTAACTCGTTCCACATAAGCATTGGATTGTTTTTGAAACATTCAACACGTTTGAAGATGTGTTGTGGAAGTTTGTAAAGTGCGAAGATCAAGTTGGATGAAGCTTCCTTGTCGGCTTTCTTTCTTCTAATCTCTTCTTCTGTAAAATCATTCTCCATTTTATATCTGATCATTGGACCTTCGGAGAAAGATTTTATCATATTCTCTCCATTTTCGCTACTCGCAATAAAGTCTATGAACGAAATACTCCATCGTTCAAAATCAGATTCCTTGATCAGCACTGGAAGTCGGTTCATGTTCGCTTGACAATTAGAAAAAAAATATATAAAACTTTTTCTTGAAAAACTCTTAAAATGTATGAAATACACTATAGAAAAAATTTCATTATAAAAAATTTTCTCAAAATTTCATTAGATTTTTTTTTAAGAACTATCAATTTTCGCAAGCAACAGTTGCGAAAAGTCAATGTTTTCGCAAGCAACGGTTGCGAAAAGTTGACTTAGAAAATTTTGAAGATATCTGAGGATTGCGTGCCTTTGGGTTGCGAAAAGTCACTGTTTGCGTGACAGAGGGTTGCGAAAAGTTACTGTTTGCGTGACAGAGGGTTGCGAAAAGCTACACTTAGAATCTGATGATCTTCAAAAATGATGAACTTGCGAAAAGTTCGATGAGTCTTGCGAAAACTTCAGATCTTGCGAAAAGTTCACAAAAAATCCCAAACACGACTGAAATCACTGAAAAACTTAATCCAAACTGTGCAGATTTGTTCGAAAACTTAATTCGAACACTTCTTCTTCAATTACAAACCTCTGAAAACCTCTAAAAACCTCTAAATCAGAAAAATGAAGAACGAACAGTAGCAAAATATCGAACAGTCCAAAAACTCAGAAAAATGCAAAATTGATCTTGAAATCCTTCGAATTAGCTCTCGATTCTTGAACGAAAAGTGTTCCTATATTAAAAACGAATCCAACGAACTAAATCTTGATCAAATTCGACCAAGAATCACACAAATTTGACAAAAATCCAAGAAAACGAGATTTTCTTGAAAAATCAAGAAAATCGATCAAATTTCCTTGAGAATTCCGCAAATTTGATGTGTTAGATCAGTAGAAATTCTCCTCTAAATCTTGAATCCGCTCTGATACCAATTGTTAAACCAAGAATTAATCAAGATAGAGAAGATATGAATTCGTCATCCATTGATCAAGAACACATTGTATACAAGATATGAGTTTAGCACTTTCTCTCTCTAAGATATGAGTTATGAATAATGAGAGTGTTTCCTAAGAGTCTTCTTCCTAACACACAACTAAACCTATTTATACTAAACACATTACAAGGTGTAAACAATACAATACAACTCAATACATTGACTTTGACTTTGACCATTCTATATTTAAACCTTGAAGACATATTGCACTAACACTTCGACTTCCTTCTTCACTGATACATCTATCTTATTGGACTGACTCCAATTAGATCCCATACTCACCCCTCCATCTGGTCCACCTCCCTCCGCTGCACCTCAATCTGTACCCTCTTCCGATCCACCCTCATCTGTGCCTACTGCACCTCAATCTGTGCCCTCTTCCGATTCACCCTCATATGTGCCCGCTGATCATGATCAATCATCTGTACCACCTCCAAGGACTACTTCTGAGTCATCTTCTAAGTCTATGGATCCTAGTTCTTCTCAACCACAGGGTGTACGACGCTCAGACCGGGTAAGACAAGTTCCTTCTCACCTTCATGATTATCATTGTTATGCTACATTGTTGTCCAACCATGAATCCACTTCCTTCAAGGAAGCTTTCTCTAACCCTGTTTGGCGGCAAACTATGACTGGGGAACTTCAGGCTCTTGACAAAGCCAATACATGGGAGTTTGTACCTCTCCCACCGGGCAAGTCGCCTATTGGTTCCAAATGGGTCTTCAAAATCAAAACAAAGTCTGATGGATCCATTGATCGATATAAAGCACAGCTTGTGGCAAAAGGCTTCAATCAAGAATATGGCATTGATTACGAGGAAACATTTGCTTATGTGGCTCGGGTCTCCTCGGTTCGTAGTCTTCTCGCCATAGCTGCTACCAAAAGATGGCCACTTTACCAGATGGATGTCAAGAATGCCTTTCTCAATGGCGATCTCGAAGAGGAAGTCTACATGAGACCCCCTCCAAGTGTGATCTCTCGACAGGGTCATGTATGCCGATTTCGAAAAGCCCTCTATGGTCTCAAACAAGCTCCATGTGCTTGGTTTGAAAATTTTAGCAATACTGTCATTTCATTAGGGTTTTCCCTGAGTAATTATGATTCTGGCCTATTTACTCAGACCACTGATGCAGGTACTATCTTACTCCTATTGTATGTTGATGATATGATCAATACCGGCAGTGACTCTACAGGTATCACCCATCTCAAAAATTCTCTCAGCTCATGCTTTGAGATGAAAGATCTTGGTAAGCTACACTACTTTCTTGGCATTGAAGTTCTGTCAGACTCTTTCTGCATCTATCTCTGTCAAGCCAAGTACAATTCAGATTTGTTGTCAAAAGCTGGGATTACAGACAACAAAGTTGCATCTACACCTATTGAGCAAAACCTGCATCTTTCTCCAAATGCCGAAACCCCTCTGCGGGACCCTATACGGTACCGTCAACTAGTTGGATCTCTGGTCTACCTGACTGTTACTCGACCGGATCTTGCATATGCAGTTCATATAGTCAGCCAGTTCATGGCTGCTCCGTGCTCCGATCACTATGTCGTGGTTCTTCGTATCCTTTGGTACCTCAAAGGGACAATGTTTCATGGGCTTCATTTCTCATCCACATCATCTTTAACGCTCAGTGCATTCTCAGATGCTGACTGGGATGGAGACATAACAAACCGTCGTTCGACCACCAGGTATTGTTTCTTCCTTGGGGACTCTCTTATTTCCTGGCGCAGCAAGAAACAATCTCTGACAGCTCGATCTAGCACTGAAGCTGAGTATCTAGCCTTAGCTGACACTACGCAAGAACTTGTATAGCTACGATGGTTACTATCTGATATGGGTGCCCATCAGATCTCTCCAACACCATTGTAGTGTGATAACAATAGTTCTATTCAGATTGCTCACAATGATGTCTTTCATGAGCGTACAAAGCACATAGAGATTGACTGTCACTTCACTCGTCAATATGTTCTTCGCAAGACGGTTAAACTTCTACCGATTTTAACCATTGATCAGACAACGGACATCTTCACCAAAGCTCATCTTTCGGGGCGTTTTCGGGCTCTTGTTTCCAAACTCAATTTGGCTCATTTTTCCCCCACTTAAGTTTTAGGGGGGGTGTTAGAGTTATTATCGTACATATGTAAAGTACAAGGGTCGTTCTGTAACTATCTATAACTTATCTAGTATATATAGGTCTCTTATGCTTCATAGTTAGGTTTATCAACTATTGTAACTGTTCTCACAATTATATGAAATCTTCAAAAATGGAGATTTTCTTCCAAAATCTTCAAAAAATCTTCAAATCTTCATCAAATTAGACGAATTTGTGCACATTTTGATCTCCCAACGCTTTGATACCAATTGTAAACACCAGATCTATTAGGTAATCATGAATTCATCCATTGATCTTGAGAAATCTAGAGTATTACATAAGAATTCAAGACTTTCTCTCTCTAGATTCTCTCTCTAACAATACTCTCTTGATATTACAATTATGCTCATTCTAATCACTTGTTTAACAACTAAGCTAAAGCTATTTATACCTAAGAATTACAACACTTTAATTCCTAATTACATTGACTTTCTAACTAAAACTACTTTGACTTTTACAACTTTGACTTTTACTTTGACTTTATAATGTTTGACTATTACAAGACTTTACAATAAATCTTGAATACAATATAAAGCTCTAACAGAGATCCTATCAGCTACTCAGGTTCTTTCTTGACAAGAAGTTCATCAAGAGTATTAGTCTCTTGAATCATCCAATCAGGGACTGTGACTCCCTTGTCCCGTCTTTTCTTAGCTTCGCGGTAGATGTGGGGCTTCAGGAATGTTCCAGGTAGACTGCGTCTGTATTTGCACCAGTAGAGAAGATCTCTGAGTTGTTCGACTAGAGTTTTGTATAACTCAGAGATGTGCTGAAAGCATTCACGACCATTGAAGTCATAGAAGAAAATGCCAAGCGGATCACTAATAACCTTACCAGGGACGAAAGTTTAAGCGAGAGGTAGAGATATGTCGAGTCCGGAGAGATCAGGGTTAGGGCTAAGAACTGCTTCACGAGAGAAATCAATCGCTGTCTCGTTTCTTATTGTCGGGCCTGGAGAGGAAGGAGTCTTCTTCTTCTTTGGAGCAACTCGTTTCTTCTGAATTGGTGGAGGAGGAGGAATGCCAACCGCTGAGGTTACCAAGTCGATCAACCTATTTATGGAATTTTCAACATGGGTCTTGAAGGATGAGCGGGATCGCTGAATTGCGATTATCATTTCCAAACATTCAGGGAAACCAAGTTTATCCATGTCTGACATATAGCAAGTTCTGAAGAAGTCGTTTTCTCTTATTATCTGGACATCAACAATCGGTACATTGTTGGCTGTTCTCCCTCACATGTTCACAGTGCTTATCCTTGATCCATGGCTTCTGTAGTGGCACATTTTCTTGCACCAGACCAGTGTGGAGTCACTGACCTTGGTCTTTTCCTGGCTGATCTTCTGTGCGTCCTTTATCAATTTTCTTTGAACAACAACAGGGAACTTCTTCTGGTCTGGATCCTTGACTGAACGCTGGACAAGTTCCAAGGTATATTCTTTATCTTTTTGTTCAGGGTTCTTTCATTCAGCAAGGATTTGTTCAGCTTTCAGGGCTTCAGCGATTTCCCGATTTGACAGGCAGCCTAGGTGCGGAGGAACTATACGCTAATCTTCTAGTTGTTGGATCATCGCTGCTCTCTTTCTTCTTTCATCTTCACTTGTCTTTTGAAGAGCCAAGGAAGGTCTTTTGGTGTGGGAGAGCAGTTCTTCTTCTATTTTAGCTTGTTCTTCGGTCTCATCAAAGTTCAAGACCGGGATTATTTGCATTTATTCAGCTCTTGCAGCTGGGATTACTAGTGAAGGTTGAGTAGCTTCAGCTTGAACCTCAAGCAGGGGAAAGGACTGACACGCTGGTTTTTTCATGAGAATGGCCAAATTGTCAGCGGTGAGGCCCTTTTTTTTTGTTGGCCAGCTTCGCTGGGGATTTCGCCTTGATCCTCTCCCCTGGTTCGTTTATAGATACCCCTTTTTGAGCAGGGGTTCTGGTCGCTGCAGGAGTTTTGATTGCTGCGCGTTTGAAGAAGAATCCGTCGTTGTCTTCATCATCATCATCATCATTTTTTGGAGATGATGATAGTTCGTCGTCTTTGAGCTCAAGGTCTTCGTCATCTTCAGCTTCAACATCCTCGTCATCCTCTGAGGATTCTACAACTATAACTGGAGAATGAACGAGGTCTTCGATTTGCTCCCCCTAAGAATGAGAGGGACTTCTGTCGGTTCCCTCAGGATTCTTACCTTCCTGAGGGTCTTTATCTTTTACCCCCCCCCCCCCTAGAAAAATGGGGAAGGCCTTCAGTTTCCTTCTCCCCCTCTTCCTCAATTTAGATGGGCGAGGTAGCAACAACGGCAACGTCTTGTTCAGGTCCCCTGTCTTCTTGTCCAGGAAATCCTGAACGTTTTTCAACTTTTTCTAATCTGTCTTCGAGGCCAGATATAGCAGGGGTGGATTGCAAGATAAAGTCCACTGCCATCTCCAACATTTCTCGGTCATCCTGAGAAAAACGGGACAGAGGGACACTGGGAGCTTCCAGACATTCTAGTATTTTAGTGAGCAGGTTTGTAGCAGTATCAACCTTTACAGCTAGGGTGCTTACCTCACCTTTCAGGGAAGTCATCTCCCCCTTTAGAGCATCCACATCAGCCTTGATCTCTTTGGAAGAATTTGTAATATTTATGGAGAGATCAGCGTTGGTGGTGTTGAGAGTGTTGATGGAGGAGGTGTTGTTTAGGAGGGAAGTCTTGACAGTGTTCAAGGCTCCATCAACCTTGAGGAGGTCATTAGAGGAAGCCTTGTCAGCTACAGCAGTAGAGAGAGTCTTCAGTGCTTCCACAGCGTCTGTAACCGCTGAAGAGTTCTGGGAGATAGTGGTGGTGAGATTCTCCACTTTTCCAGCAATATCCTTGTGGGATGTGCTGATGGTGCCCAAATTTGGACCTGAAAAAATAGACAACTTGTGAGCTAAGGAAAGCTCATAAGTTAGGGGTCCAGAGAGAGATATAGTTTTTGGGATACCTGTAGGTGGGTTAGAGAAGGAGTTGATGTCGCGATAACCTGAATGAAATGCCAAGTCATCTTCGAGCGTCCCAGTAGGGATAGTCGATCCTACAGGTCCAACGTTCTGCTATATCATTTGTTATAGTGAGCAGCGACTGAGTCTGTCAGCGTAATCAATGGCATTGTGGGGGCCATTGTATAGAGAAAAGGAGTAGAGGGAGAAGCAAAGGTTGAGAAGAAGGTGGTGGTAGCAGCATCAGCGTTGGATCCGCTGGAAATAACCTCTGTAGCGCTTTGAGGCGCTGAGGATTGGGGGTTCTCACCAAGAAAGTTTCAGTGAACTGAGTCACTGGAACGATTGAGGAAGGGTGGCTTCAGCAGATGTGGCGGAGTGTACCACGAAACCGTCCAGCATGGCCTGTGAATAGACCGACGTTGTGTCTTCAGCCTGGGAAGGCTTGGGCTTCTCCTTGGAAATCTTCTTGGACTTATGGGTGCCAAGGGTGGAATAAGATTTTGTTTTCTCTTTTTAGAAGAGATGGTTGTAGTGGCATGGGTATCAGCGGTTGGGTCGACCGCTGCCGTAGAGGTAGCCACTGAAGATGAAGAGGGAGAGTGAAGAAGAGTTAAGAGTATAGAAAGACGTACCTCATTTGCGATAGGTTTGAAGTCGAGGACCTTAGGGCTGACCTGGGAGAGCTTCAGTTCTCCCTTTTTGGGATAGTCCTCCTTGAGTCCGTATTTCAAGAGGGCGCTGATGAATTGAGGATATTGTAAAGCCCGTATCCCGGTATGTAATTTATTAGTATTAATTATTTTCTTTTAAGTTTGATTTAATGTGACTTCCGTTAACGGGGTTAGACGAATCGGACCTAATCAATAAAATGTCGGAATTTTGGTTAGTTGCGAGAAGGTTTTTAGTTGAGGGGCCATTTGTGTCAAGGGCCAAAACTTGCATAGGTTTCGGCCCATGCTACTCATACCCAAAACCCTTTTCTTTTGTGAGGAGGGGTGTCGTGACTTGGAAGAAAAGCTAAGAAAGGAGAGCAAAAAGAAAACCTACGGTTTCTACCCCCTCCCCTTTGTGGTTGTCGCCGGTCGGAAAAAGAAAAAGGAGAGAGAGAGAGAAACCGAGAGGGTTAGAGAGAGAGAGGTGTGATAAGTGATCGAAGGTAGCAAGAGAGGGGAGGATCAGCCGGCGATCGGTTTCGGTGTGGTTATCGTCGTGTCGTCGTCGTCTCGAGGTAAGAAGTTTCATTCGTTTCTCTCCCCTTCGTCGTTTCGATCGCAAAAAAACCACCCCACCATCGCCGCAGCCATGGCTGCCGGCGGTGTGGCTGCCGCTGTGCGCCGCCGCTGTGTCGGCCGAGGGGTGTTCGTGCGAGTGTGTGCACGTGTATGCGTGTGTGTGTGTGGGTAAGTCGGGGTGTGTGTTTTGGGTGTGGTTTCGCCGGAAGCTTTTAAACCGCCGCCGCCGCCAACGGCCGCCACTGCCGGAGGTGGCAGAGGGTGGTGCTCGGGCTGCTCAGCCCATTTAATCTTGATCATTAAGTCAGCTGGTTTCAGGTCTGAATGCTTAAGGCATGGCTTGATGGATTAAGATTTAAGTTAAGCTTTGTTGTGATTTTATGTGAAACCGCAGTTTCTGTCCCTGTTTTTGTATCGAGTATAACTACTGCTAGGAATGTCGGATTTGGATGAAATCAGTGCCAAACGTTCCCATTCTGAGTCTAGTAAGTTTCTTATGTTTTGCGGAAAAACCAGTTCGGACCGTAGCTAGTGTCAAACTGCTGTTTTGTAACGAAAGGTGCTGTTTTTCGCTGTGCAGTTAACCAGTTTTGTAAAATCCATAGTAAATTGTAGAAAAATCGTTAGGAGGTGTATAATATGTCCTTGGAACCCTAACTCTGAGCACTTTCTGGTTATAAAATTTAATTGAGGATTTTCTGGGTTTATGGAGGTCGGAACAGGTCCCGAACAGACCTGTTTGGTTAGACCGAAAAGTCGTTTTAGTGACGATTTAAGGGTGCGTCGTGTTTTTAGGGTCCGGGTCTCGTGTTAATACATTTTAACGATTGTTTAGGTGTTGGGAAGTGATCTTGGATTTGTGAAGCTTGAATTATTGTTTGTGAGCTAGGCGCGCTTACGAGGTGAGTTCTCTCACTATAACTAATGTCGGTTACTTTTTACATTACGATTTGTACGTGTGTGGTAGTTTTAATTGTTTGTGATGCGGGACTAAATAGTGGGGCGTCTAGTCGGACCTTTATTGTTATGACTACGCGGGTGGCGTAGGAGTTCGGTGGGGCCGAGGTTTATATACGCGGGTGGCGTAGTGACTCGGCGGGGCCGAGGTTTATATACGCGGGTGGCGTAGTGACTCGGCGGGGCCGAGGTTTATATACGCGGGTAGCGTAGGAACCCGGGGGACCCGGGTAATGCTTGCACGGTTATTGTGTGGTCGGGTGGACCAGCTTATGCCTTTGAGTGGGATGGTGTAGGTATGCATGTTTATGATTTGTTCGTAGACTTGTATGTTGTTTATGTGCAATTATCTGTTTAGAGGTGGTGTGGAAGTAACTGTGTTATTTATGGTGTCTGAATTCACTAAGCTTCATGCTTACCCTTTTCCAATAAAATTGTGGTTTCAGGTGCGAGTGGCTCCAAGGCGTGACGAGTACACACTGGCGCGTGGGAAGAGTTGATTACTTTTATGATTTTAATTTTAGACATTTATTCCGCTGTTTATTGTTCGTAAGAATATTAATTATGAGTTTGCAAACGAGATGATTGAATTATTAAATGAGTTTTATTAATGAAATGTTACTTTAGAAATTTTAAATTCCTTGTAATTTTTGGGACGTTACAACTTGGTATCAGAGCACGGCTTGAGTGAATCAAACGCATTTCGGTGTGTCTGATCTCGAGTTTGCGGCTATTAAATTTTCTTTAAAATTTTTGGGAAATAAAAAGAAGGAAAAATCCGTTTGAGGAACGGTGATCGAGGGCGCAGTGTGTACAGTCAGCCGGAGCCAAGGGGGAAAGGTACATTGCTTAGTGTTGTATTTCTTTCTAGATCATAGGGTATGCATGCTAGATTGCCTATGTTGTTTACACTGTGCTGTATGTTGACTGCTTGCTAGTAGGAATCAATGCTAGTTATAGTAGGTTGTTAAGTGAAGGCCCTATAGGTTGTATGTAGTAAGAATCATATAGCCTTAGAATATTTGATTTAGTTCTATTGCGCAGCTCTTGTTTGAGTCCAACCGTTCTAGGATAGAATCTTGTATTCGAATGTCTATTTGATTCACGCTGTATGCGACTGGGTATTCGCGAGGCAACTCGTATGGCTAACAGGGATTCCGTTGTAGCAAGGGTAGTGGGATGAGATGAAATTCCTAGTGAGCTGGGAATAGCGTTTACATATGAGTACGTATGCAAAAATTGCTTTCTAGAACATAGGAGTATGTATGCTAGATTGCTTGGTGCTTAATACACTGTATTGTATGGTTGTTACTTGCTATTAGAAACTTATGCTAACTTTGATAGGTTGTTAAGCGGATGCACTATAGGTTGTATGCGGTAGGAACCGAATAGCCTTAGAATGTTGGATTTAGTTCTATTGCGCAGCTCTTGTTTGAGTCCAACCGTTGTAGGATAGAATCTTATATTCGAATGTCTATCTGGTTTCCACCGTATACGACTGTGCGTTACGAGGCGACTTGTCAGGGTCAGTGGGGGTTCCGCCCTAGCAAGGGTAGTGGGGTATTATGATTATTCCTAGGGAGCTAGGAAGAGTGTGTACATATGCCGGTGCAAGCATATGTGTGTAGTTATCGGCGAGAAACTACTTGGACCCATCGGATGGAACTCGGAACGAGTGATGATAGGTGTGGAAGGTAGTAGTAGAGCTCCTACTATCGGAAACACAGCATCAATGCTCAAGTCGGAGAAAGTCACGAGGAATCCAAGGAGTTGAGCGTGAGCGTTGTTAGTGCGAGTTATTATGTGCTAATAACCCGTTGTAATATCTACCCTGAATAGCTATCACAAGGAGGAACGACTATAGTAAACCTCCTAGTACAGGTGTGTACTTGTTTTGCTTTGATGGGATGATCGTTGGGGTAGTGACGAAGGTTATAAATTAGTAGTCGTTGGAATAAAAGGACGATTCTAGTATTAATCACTTGGAGTGACGATAAGGATGATGTTTGTTTCGGGCCAGGATGGACGATTGTGCTAGAATTATAGGCTTATAGAGCCGACTTTGATTTGAGGAAAAATCATAGGGATTATTTGACGTAAATTCCCAACTTGCCTAAGAGGTTTAAATGTCCGGATGACGTTAGTGGATCGGAGAGATTTGGAGGAGTAGGAGTCGAGGCGTAGAATGCCGACTGAGTCATGCACAAAGTTTGATTTTGAAATAGACTGCATTAACAAATTCTTGTGTTTCAAATCATTTTATGGATGGTGTTTTGGAATTTTGGGAAATGTTCAGCACACACACAAGATTTTGAAATATGGTTTTGAAAGTGTATGAAATCGTTTTATCACGGGAGTGCAAACTTTGTTAGAATTTGTCTCATTTCGTTATTTTTCCAACGGTTCTTTCGGGTAAGATGATATCCGTGTTTTGTGGTGTTTAAAATGTCGGGCAAGTGACTACGGCTTGTGACTTTAACATTGGAACTCCTCCACATATGTTAGAGTTGAGACGGAAAGTTACATTCCACGATGTCTGTATAAAGCTATTTGAGTGATTTGGTTAAAATAAGTTTTGTTTTACGGCATGTTGAGTCGTGTGGGTTTAATTTCACGAGGTGCATATCTTACTTGTTTATGTGACCATTTGGGGAAATCTTGGAAATCAATTTAAAGAACCCCACCTTTTGAGATTTTATGAGATTTTAGTCGATATTTTCAAATGATGGAAACGGATTGGTTTTTATCTTTAAGTTTGAAACTTACACGAGATAGTTGTGTTTTAACAAAAATATATTTGTAAACCGTTTCATCGTTTTGTATGACTAGCCGACGTGCGTAAGATTTGTTAGTGAACCCTGTGCCACGACATTTTTGTTTAAAAAGAGGAATTTTGGGGTCAAATGTCGTGGAACTGATTTCGAAATTATGTGCACACTTTTGTCGCACCCGGTGTAAGGTCGAGCGGTCACTTTAATTACATGTCATGAGTCAATTCATACTAGAACCGTGACAGTTCATTTTCAAATAATCTATTTATTTCACTTACGTTTTGTGAGTAAACTAAGCTGCAATGAAATGATTTTCAACATGATTTTCATATGTGGGACGAGCGTGTCCATTTTTGCGTAACTACCGTCCTGGTAATAGTAGTTTTATTGCTTACGGTCTTTTTGAAATGAAAATCTTGACGTTGAAAATATTTTGTAAATGATTTTGTAAACCATTTGGGAAGTGCGCTTATAAGTGTTATGTGTCATTTTGAGAATTTTAAGGGTGTGAGTCCTTTTGGAAAACTCTTTTGTTTAACTCGTGGCGAGTTTGGGACTAATGTTAGTTAAGAGTATTGCTTGCTTAAACTTTATTTAAACGCGTTTTTGACCGACTTATGGGTCTAGCAAGCGTGGAGCATTTTGCTCAGTTTTGACTTTGAGATAGTCATAGGTCAATTGTACGGTTTTTAATGGCTCGATGTGGAGTTTTGTTGATGGTTTGTTTTGTTGCACAGTTTTGCACTTATTGCACGTTGCGTATTTACATGTTTGGGTGAGTGAGTCATCCCGGAATAGGCATGTTGTTGGTAGACTGTTTTGCATGGATCCTTGGTCACGTCAGTCAGTTGTTGGTAATGGTCGGTTAGGTATCTCGGGGTGGGACTCCGGTATCCATGTGTTATGACCTTGATTTTCCAGTAGGCACTAAGAGGATACAGTCTTGGGCACTTACCTGAGAGGTAGTTCTGATGTGCCAGGACTTGAGACGTACCTGGGAGGTAGGCGTTAAGGTGTATCTTGTTACGGTGGAAGATTGGGTGTTCCACACGTGATGTTAGTGTAGACCGAATTGTGTCGGTTAAGGGATTGATGCCCTTTGTAATTAAGAGAATAAGTGCGCAGTAACCTTTTTGAAGTAAGTAGTATATTTAGGTGTCGACTTTTGGGCTTAAGGCCAAACACCTTTAGTGTAATCGGAGAATTGTAGCCGATTTTAAGGTAATTATGGTGATGGTAATAGTAACCCTGAGATGCTTAATTGTGATGAATGGTTATGGTGGGATGACCTTTGTGGGTGATTATAAATTTACTGGTTTGATGATTCGTGTGAAATAAATTTTGGGAGTCTATTAGAACTGGTGGAAGTTAATCGGCAGTAATGGTAGGAATGATCGGATTCGAGTATCCTGTAGGGTATATTGGTGAGCACCTTTGGAATGTTTAGAGCTCGGAAGTTGAATCGGGATGTATGGAACATCTAAGGTTGGGAGGCAACTAAAGTCGTTTGACTAGGAATGAATCCAGTTGTTGGAGTCTTCTTCCGATCATAATTTTCAGTGTCCTAGAAGGAGTACGTTAGTAAGAAAAGTATTCGAGAAGTTTTAGAAGGGGTTTCAAGTGGACTTCGGGAGCCTGAGGTTGAGATGAGGGAGAACTATCCGGAGCTATTCGTAGGCAGAGACTTCGAGGACGAAGTCTAATCCAAGTGGGGGAGAGTTGTAAAGCCCGTATCCCGGTATGTAATTTATTAGTATTAATTCTTTTCTTTTAAGTTTGATTTAATGTGACTTCCGTTAACGGGGTTAGACGAATCGGACCTAATCATTAAAATGTCGGAATTTTGGTTAGTTGCGAGAAGGTTTTTAGTTGAGGGGCCATTTGTGTCAAGGGCCAAAACTTGCATAGGTTTCGGCCCATGCTACTCATACCCAAAACCCTTTTCTTTTGTGAGGAGGGGTGTCGTGACTTGGAAGAAAAGCTAAGAAAGGAGAGCAAAAAGAAAACCTACGGTTTCTACCCCCTCCCCTTTGTGGTTGTCGCCGACCGGAAAAAAAAGGAGAGAGAGAGAGAGAGAAACCGAGAGGGTTAGAGAGAGAGAGGTGTGATAAGTGATCGAAGGTAGCAAGAGAGGGGAGGATCAGCGGGCGATCGGTTTCGGTGTGGTTATCGTCGTGTCGTCGTCGTCTCGAGGTAAGAAGTTTCACCCGTTTCTCTCCCCTTCGTCGTTTCGATCGCAAAAAAACCACCCCACCATCGCCGCAGCCATGGCTGCCGGCGGTGTGGCTGCCGCCGTGCGCCGCCGCTGTGTCGGCCGAGGGGTGTTCGTGCGAGTATGTGCACGTGTGTGTGTGGGTAAGTCGGGGTTTGTGTTTTGGGTGTGGTTTCGCCGGAAGCTTTTAAACCGCCGCCGCCGCCAACGGCCGCCACTGCCGGAGGTGGCAGAGGGTGGTGCTCGGGCTGCTCAGCCCATTTAATCTTGATCATTAAGTCAGCTGGTTTCAGGTCTGAATGCTTAAGGCATGGCTTGATGGATTAAGATTTAAGTTAAGCTTTGTTGTGATTTTATGTGAAACCGCAGTTTCTGTCCCTGTTTTTGTATCGAGTATAACTACTGCTAGGAATGTCAGATTTGGATGAAATCAGTGGAGAAAGTTCCCATTCTGAGTCTAGTAAGTTTCTTATGTTTTGCGGAAAAACCAGTTCGGACCGTAGCTAGTTTCAAACTGCTGTTTTGTAACGAAACGTGCTGTTTTTCGCTGTGCAGTTAACCAGTTTTGTAAATTCCATAATAAATTGTAGAAAAATCGTTAGGAGGTGTATAATATGTCCTTGGAACCCTAACTCTGAGCACTTTCTGGTTATGAAATTTAATTGAGGATTTTCTGGGTTTATGGAGGTCGGAACAGGTCCCGAACAGACCTGTTTGGTTAGACCGAAAAGTCGTTTTAGTGACGATTTAAGGGTGTGTCGTGTTTTTAGGGTCCGGGTCTCGTGTTAATACATTTTAACGATTGTTTAGGTGTTGGGAAGTGATCTTGGATTTGTGAAGCTTGAATTATTGTTTGTGAGCTAGGCGCGCTTACGAGGTGAGTTCTCTCACTATAACTAATGACGGTTACTTTTTACATTACGATTTGTACGTGTGTGGTAGTTTTAATTGTTTGTGATGCGGGACTAAATAGTGGGGCGTCTAGTCGGACCTTTATTGTTATGACTACGCGGGTGGCGTAGGAGTTCGGTGGGGCCGAGGTTTATATACGCGGGTGGCGTAGTGACTCGGCGGGGCCGAGGTTTATATACGCGGGTGGCGTAGTGACTCGGCGGGGCCGAGGTTTATATACGCGGGTGGCGTGGGAACCCGGGGGAGCCGGGTAATGCTTGCACGGTTATTGTGTGGTCGGGTGGACCAGCTTATGCCTTTGAGTGGGATGGTGTAGGTATGCATGTTTATGATTTGTTCTTAGACTTGTATTTTGTTTATGTGCAATTATCTGTTTAGAGGTGGTGTGGAAGTAACTGTGTTATTTATGGTGTCTGAATTCACTAAGGTTCGTGCTTACCCTTTCCCAATAAAAATGTGGTTTCAGGTGCGAGTGGCTCCAAGGCGTGACGAGTACACACTGGCGCGTGGGAAGAGTTGATTTCTTTTATGATTTTAATTTTAGACATTTATTCCGCTGTTTATTGTTCGTAAGAATATTAATTATGAGTTTGCAAACGAGATGATTGAATTATTAAATGAGTTTTATTAATGAAATGTTACTTTAAAAATTTTAAATTCCTTGTAATTTTTGGGACGTTACAGATATGGAACAATGGTGGGGCGCTCTGGCAGTTCCACCCTTTCCATCAGGTCATCGAAGATTACTCGAGCGTAATCAACATAGAGACCTTTCAGCAGTGCATAGGCCATTGTTGTCTGGATCTTTGATGCTTGGTCATGGGATCCTGTCTTCGTCGTCATACAGCTGATCAAGTGTGCGAAAATGAAATTGAGTTCAGAGGGCATCTTGTTTTTTAGCACAGTGGTGATCTCCTTCTCAGGGCCCTTCACGGCTGGTGGTCCAGATGTAATGCATTTTATCAAGGAAAGATATGATTTCTTCCTTTCCTTCAGCGGTGTTTGGGTTAGGGAATGGAACGAAGGGGTGGTTCTTTTGACCAGGTAGGTTCAGGGCTACCCTTATAGCTGCTGGTGTAATGTTTCCACTACTTAGCTCGGTTTCAAAGGCAATAATAGGGTATTCCTTTTTCAACTTGGAGGAGGTAGCAGTGGCACGATGAGCGGTGTACCAGAACTGATGTAGAAGATGTTTGTGAGCAGGGGGTATGATGGTCATTGCTGTGGAGAGTGGGCATGTCCTGATGAAATTTACAGCATCATCAAGATGGGTTACAACCTTCTTCTTGGGAAACTCAAGAAGAGCATAGTGGTTATTGGAGACAAAGGTCATCTGATGGAGTTCGTGTTTCATGTTGTCATCCCTTTGCAAAATGACATCATCAGCGGTAGCAGAAGTATCAGCGGTAGTAACCATTACTGTTTGAAACATAAGATGATTGAGAAGAATGTAAGAGGATCATATAATGGAATTGATTTTTCCAGAATGAGGGTTTTGAGGTTTTAGGGTTTTAGAAAAAAAAAGGCTTTCTAGTTTTAAACAAGTGTTTTAAGAAAACTAGTGAAATTCTTGTTTTCTAGTTTCCATTTAAGGAAAGGATTCTGGAAAAACGTATGAAGTTTTAAGTTTAAGATTTTGAGTTTAAACTTAAGGGAAAAACTTTTAACAAGTTTTGGTCATAAAATCATGAAGAAAATGATTTCATTGTTAAAAAAACATTTGCTTGATCTTGTATAAGCAAGAAGAAGATCAAAACAAGTAACAGATTGGATTAAGAAGAAGAAAATAAGAACCAGTTTGTTGAAAGTTTGAAGATGATGAACACAAGTTCTTAGAAATCCAAATACAAAGGAATCGAAGGTAATCTTTCTGCTTTTAGAGAATTTGAGAGCATAAAAGGTAAAAATATAAACTCAAGAGGTTTATATAGTGAGAGTAGAGAAAGAAAGTGATGAGTGGGAAAAGAAACTCATCATGACACGTGACACGTCCCATGAAGCGTATTGGTCAAGAATTTCAACAGACGAACGTGTCAGAGAAAACGGCGTGCCATAGGTTATCCGTTTTGATGACGTCATAAACGTCCTTTAACATTTCTAAGTTGTCTCTGAGGGTTTTTTTGAAAAACTCAGGGATAATTTAAAAGAAATCACTGATGAGAAATATCAGTGAGCATAGTTATTTCAAAAAGAATCGCCGAAGGAAGAGATATTCAGCGATACAAATTATTTTGAAATTCTGCATATTGAAGTAAACTTCAGCGTTTAAAGAGAGAGAACATACCTTGATATCAGCGAATCATTTTTGTTCAGAGATTAGATGAGGAATGAGTGAATAGAATTTACTTTATCACTGATCCAATGCCTTACCGCTGAAGATTTACTCTTCAAGGTTCAACATTCCAAGCTCGCTGATGAGAAAGTTGAATCTTGTCTCATCAAGAGGTTCGGTGAAAAGATCAGCTAACTGAAATTCAGTTAGGATAAAGTGAAGTTCTATGTCACCATTCATCACATGATCTCTGATAAAGTGATACCTGATCTCGATGTGCTTGGTCTTTGAGTGTAGCACTGGATTATTGGCTATAGCGATGGCACTACTGCTGTCGCAATAGATTGGAATTTTGGAGAGCTGAATATCATAGTCTAATAGTTGCTTTCTCATCCACAAGACCTGAGCACAGCAACTTCCATCGGCTACATACTCAGCTTCAGCGGTTGAGGTGGACACTTAGTTTTGCTTTTTACTTGTCCAACTCACCAGCTTTCCACCCAGTAACTGACAGCCTCCTGTGGTGCTTTTCCTATCCAATTTGCATCCTGCAAAATCACTATGTGAATAGGCAGTTAGATCAAACCCTGAGTCTTTGGGATACCAAAAACCTAGGTTAGGAGTACCTTTTAGATATCTAAAAATTCTCTTTACAGCGATCAAATGAGATTCCTTAGGTTCAGATTGATATCGTGCACATAAACAAGTTGCATACATAATAGCAGGGCGACTAACTGTAAGATACATAAAAGAGCCGATCATCCCACAGTACGTTGTGACATTAACAGACTTCCCTAAAGGATCTTTGTTAAGTGTCAGCGACGGAGCCATAGGGGTTTTCATAGCTGAGCTTTGAGTTAAAATCAAACTTTTTCAGCATATCTGTAACGTACTTACCTTGGTGACTGAAAGTACCCTTTTCATTCTTCTTGATTTGAAGACCAAGGAAATATGTCAGTTCACCCATCATACTCATTTTATATTCGGCTTTCATTCTTTCAGCGAAATGAGTACATAAATCAGAGTTAGTAGAACCAAATATAATATCATCGACATATATTGAACAAGAATGATATGACCTTTTACTTTCCTAAAAAATAGAGTGTTATCGATTTTACCACGGTTAAATTTTTCAATATGGAGATAAGTTGAGAGAGTGTCATCCCATGCACGTGGAGCTTGTTTCAGTCCATAAAGTGCCTTATACAGCTTATAAACATAACCTGGATGTTTAGAATCAGTGAATGCTAGAGGTTGTTCAACGTAGACTTCTTCATTCAGCCTTCCATTTAAAAATGCTGACTTGACGTCCATCTGATATACTTTGAAGTCGTGGTAAACAGCGTATGCTAGAAATAAATTAATGGCTTCGAGTCTTGCCACTGGAGCAAAGGTTTCGTCGTAATCTATGCCTTCCTCTTGTCTGTATCCCTGAGCAACAAGACGAGCCTTGTTGCAGGTTACAGTTCCATGTTCATCCAACTTGTTTCGATGGACCTACTTAGTGCCTATCACTGATTTGTTAGATTGTTTTGGAACGAGATTCCAAACTTTGTTTCTTTCAAATTATGTCAGCTCTTCTTGCATAGTGCTGACCCAGTTTGGATCTATGAGGGCATCATCTATTTTCTTTGGTTCAATCAGAGAGATGAAGTTATGTAAGATCCCACATTGGTTGGGAGGAGAACTAAGGTTTCCTTATAAGAGGGACTTGATACCTCCCCTATCAGACGCGTTTTAAAACTGTGAGTCCAGGTGTGTGGACAAAGCGGACAATATCTGGTACGGTTGGCCTGGGATGTTACAGATGGTATCAGAGCCGGGAACCGGACTGGTGTGCCAGCGAGGACGCTGGGGTCCCAAGGGGGTGGATTGTAAGATCCCACATTGGTTGGGAGGAGAACTAAGGTTGCCTTATAAGAGGGACTTGATACCTCCCCTATCAGACGCGTTTTAAAACCGTGAGTCCAGGTGTGTGGACAAAGCGGACAATATCTGGTACGGTTGGTCTGGGATGTTACAGATTGTAAGATCCCACATTGGTTGGGAGGAGAACTAAGGTTGCCTTATAAGAGGGACTTGATACCTCCCCTATCAGACGCGTTTTAAAACTGTGAGTCCAGGTGTGTGGACAAAGCGGACAATATCTGGTACGGTTGGCCTGGGATGTTACAGATGGTATCAGAGCCGGGAACCGGACTGGTGTGCCAGCGAGGACGCTGGGCTCCCAAGGGGGTGGATTGTAAGATCCCACATTGGTTGGGAGGAGAACTAAGGTTGCCTTATAAGAGGGACTTGATACCTCCCCTATCAGACGCGTTTTAAAACCGTGAGTCCAGGTGTGTGGACAAAGCGGACAATATCTGGTACGGTTGGTCTGGGATGTTACAGATTGTAAGATCCCACATTGGTTGGGAGGAGAACTAAGGTTGCCTTATAAGAGGGACTTGATACCTCCCCTATCAGACGCGTTTTAAAACCGTGAGTCCAGGTGTGTGGACAAAGCGGACAATATCTGGTACGGTTGGTCTGGGATGTTACAGATGGTATCAGAGCCGGGAACCGGAGTGGTGTGCCAGCGAGGACGCTGGGGTCCCAAGGGGGTGGATTGTAAGATCCCACATTGGTTGGGAGGAGAACTAAGGTTGCCTTATAAGATTGTTTTGGAACGAGATTCCAAACTTTGTTTCTTTCAAATTATGTCAGCTCTTCTTGCATAGTGCTGACCCAGTTTGGATCTATGAGGGCATCATCTATTTTCTTTGGTTCAATCAGAGAGATGAAGTTATGTAAGATCCCACATTGGTTGGGAGGAGAACTAAGGTTGCCTTATAAGAGGGACTTGATACCTCCCCTATCAGACGCGTTTTAAAACCGTGAGTCCAGGTGTGCGGACAAAGCGGACAATATCTGGTACGGTTGGTCTGGGATGTTACAGATGGTATCAGAGCCACTCCTGTGCCGTTCGGGATGATGGGGCAAACCTCATCGAGGACGATGAGTCCCTGAGGGGGGTGTGTGTAACACCTTAGGCATATCCCACCTCGGCCGTGGACAGGAGAGATGCTGGGTATATTAGTAAACCTTGGCCTTACCAGACACAACGCGTTTTGGGGCCACAAGCATGCGGGTTCCTTGGGAACTCTGTGGTTAAGCGTGCTTGGGTGGGAGTAGTACCAGGATGGGTGACCTCCTGGGAAGTCCTTGCGAAGTCCTTGCCAGGTCGCCAAGAACAAAGCCGTGAGCCAGTGGGGCAAAGCGGACAATATTGTGTCGTGGTAAGGGGGGGTGTTACAAATGGTATCAGAGCCGGCAACCGAACTATTGTGCCAGCGAGGACGCTGGGCTCCCAAGGGGGGTGGATGTAAGATCCCACATTGGTTGGGGAGGGGAACAAAGGTTGCCTTATAAGGGACTTGATACCTCCCCTATCAGACGCGTTTTAAAACCGTAAATCCGGATGTGTGGACAAAGCGGACAATATCTGGTACGGTTGGCCTGGGATGTTACAAATGGTATCAGAGCCACTCCTGTGCCGTTCGGGATGGTGGGGCAAACCTCATCGAGGACGATGAGTCCCTAAGGGGGGGTGTGTGTAACACCTTAGGCATATCCCACATCGGCCGTGGACAGGAGAGATGCTGGGTATATTAGTAAACCTTGGCCTTACCAGACACAACGCGTTTTGGGGCCACAAGCATGCGGGTTCCTTGGGAACTCTGTGGTTAAGCGTGCTTGGGTGGGAGTAGTACCAGGATGGGTGACCTCCTGGGAAGTCCTTGCGAAGTCCTTGCCAGGTCGCCAAGAACAAAGCCGTGAGCCAGTGGGGCAAAGCGGACAATAGTGTGTCGTGGTAAGCGGGGTGTTACAAGTTAACAAATAAACAAATATTACCTGAACTTCGTCGAGTCTGAACACCAGTGTTTGGATCACCAAGAATCTTATCAATGGGGTGATTAATAGTCCATCGCTGAGTCGGAGCATGATTCACTGACTCCGTTTAAACTTCTGGAGGAGCTGAAGAAGAGGCTTCAACAACTTTAGGTATTTCAGGCAAGAGAGGAAGAGGTTCAGATGACATTTCATTTACTGATTGCTGAGAAGTAGATGGGATATTTGAGGTTGATGGTTTAGAAGCGGGCATCGTGTTAAGAGGATTAGCTGAGACCAATGATGATTCAGCTTCACTTGTCTGCATGCTTGGAATGATGGTAGGATCATCATCAGCGGTAGGAGTGTTGTTTTGAGGGATAGGAGCAGTTTCTGAATCTCCAAGGTAGGAAAACATCCATTGATTCAGTTCTTCAGTATCAGCAGAGGGCCTTGAGTTCGCTGAGCGAGACTCGTCAAATGTGACATGGATAGTTTCTTCTACAGTTTGTCTTTGGCGATTAAAGACTCTGAAGGCTTTGGATAAAGATGAATATCCAAGAAATATTCCGTCGTCAACCTTGGGATCGAATTTTCCAAGGGCACCCTTGATGTTTAAAATAAAGCGTTGACAACCAAAGATGTGAAGAAAGCTGATAGATGGCTTTCTCCCATGGAAAAGTTCGTAAGCAGTTTTCTTGAATCTTTTGACGATCAGCGACCTGTTTTGAGTAAAACAAACAGTATTTATAGCTTATGCCCAGAACTGAGAAGGTAAATGAGAATCACTGAGCATTGAACGAGCAGCTTCGATGATCGTTCGATTTCTTCTTTCAGCGACTCCATTCTGTTGTGGTGTTCTCACTGAGGAGAAATTGTGAGAAATACCCTTGCTTTCAAAGAAGTTATCAAGGGAACTGTTTTTGAATTCATTCTCATGATCACTCCTTATTGAGCGAACGGTCATATTATTCAGGACTTCCATTTTTCTGACAAAGGAGATGAGTTCTTCAGGGGTGTCACTCTTAGAACGGAGAAACATTACCCAGGTATAGCGAGAGAATTCATCAACAATGACTAGAGTGTATTTCTTTCAAGCGATAGATTGTTTGTTAACAGGGCCAAACAAATCCATGTAAAGAAGTTGTAGAGGAGATGACACTGAGGAAACGTATTTTGACTTGAAGCTTGCTTTGGTTTGTTTCCCTTTCTCACATGCCGAACATAAAGAATCCTTGGCATATGAGTGTTGAGGAAGACCAGTGACTAACTGTTGATCCAAACCCTCAGTGATTTGATAATGACTCTGAGAAACACTTAGTGTAAACTGTAAGTAGAAAATATGTATTAATGTTTTGTCATCAAAGAAAATATATTTTATGTTTAGTATCGCTGATGGAAAACATACGCCTTAAATTTATACTTCAGCGAACACTGCACATCAGTAAGCCCTGAGCCTGTTCAGTCTCACTGATAATCGCTGATAATTTATGTTTGTTAGGGTCAATATTTGTTGTATTAAAGTTCAAGGGTCTGTATTGCAAATCCTTATTTTGAGCTTAGTTAGTGAACGAGCCATGGACTTGTTAACCACGGGCCCGTTATATATAATGTGCTTTAGCCTTACAAAATAGGCTAGTTGTTCATTTTGCTTTCCTACTCTCATATTGTAATTCTCTCTCAATTGAAAGCAATATATGGATGACCAGTTGAAATCGTAAACATCATTGTTCAATCTATTGATTTCATTGTTCGTTGCACGGATCTGGAACTCACAAGTGGTATCAGAGCAGACGGACAGTATTGATTCAATGTGCTCACATTGAATTCTGGTAAGTTTTCTAGTTTTCACGTTTGTGTTCTTGATTGCATATTATTCTGATTCTCGTAAAATTGATCGATTTCATTTATTGGGTATTGTTAGTATTGTTGCTAATAGTGTTTCTACAAATTTTCATATCCTAATTCGATCATTTGAGTGGTATTTAAGCAAATCAAAGTTCAAAAGTTTTGAGTGTGTTCTTCACTAAAAAAAATCGAATTTTTACCATCAAAACCTGTTGTTTTTGCTTCAAAATCGATTGGGATAGTGTTATTTTTGTGTTTGGTAGTGTTTCTAATCTTTCAAAAACATTTTTGAGCAACCCTAGTCAATTCCCAATCGATTGGAAACCCACAACCGCAGTTCCCGGACAAACCCAGCCGCACTTTCCGGACAGTTACAATACTTTCCGGACGTTTGTGTTATTCTTTTCCGGGTACGTCTTCTTTCCGGATAAGTCCTTAAATTCCAATCTTTCCGGGTAATTTGTTCCGGAAACCCAAAGTTTCCGGTAAAGATTTTTTCCGGACAACTCTAGGTATCCGGTAAAAATCCTTTTATCCGGACAATACTAAGTATCCGGAAAAACAATTTATCCGAACTCTATATTCACCCGGTAAGCTTTGTGCTTTATATCTTATCCGTTAAGTTCGTTATCCGGAATCTCCATCATCCGGTAAGTATTGCATTTATCTGTTTTTATTCGGACACTTGTGCCATCCGGTAACCTTTGTTATCCGGACAACTTAATCTGTCCGGATTCTTTATACTATCCGGAAACTTTTGTGTACTTTGAACTGCTCTCACTTAAATCTGATCTAGACACTTCCAGATCAGACTTATTATCTGGATTCCTATCCGATAAGTTCAGTTTGTGGAATCCTTACCAGTTCCTAGTTCAAATCTGTCGTAGAACCTGCGTTAGGATTCCACTCATAGTGCCTTGCGTTAGGTTTACACTTTGAATCAATCAATTCGTCTGACGATCATTCCGTTGTAACCAAAGATGTTTTCACGCGACGCTCTCGCAATTGGTACCGACACCAAACCACCTTGCCTCTATCAAGGTGAGTATAGCCAGTGGCGCGATAGGTTTAACATCTTCATCGAGTCGAAGGACAACTTCGAGTACATTTCGCAAGCGTTAAAAACTGGGCCTATCCCAGATCCCATGAAGGAGATACCAGCAACTGCAACTGCTGTAGCTCGTCGTGAGAAAAAGTCGTTGTCCGAAATGACGGAAGAAGAAAGAGGCATGATTGAAGGAGAAAAGCATGCAAAGAGATATCTTTTTCAAGCCCTCCCCAACACGATATACACTGCTATTGATAGTTATAAAGACACAACAAAGGGCATGTGGGATCAAGTGGCCAGAATGATGCGTGGGAGCGATGTCGGAAATCAACTGAAGATAAACAGCGCAATAACCAAGTTCGATGGTTTCAAGCAGCGCACCGGCGAGTCTCTCACCCAGGCCTATGAACGTTTTTGCTTACTTCTTAATGAACTGAACAAGAATAAGATCACTCTCTCCAACACGGAAAACGCGCTCAAGTTTCTCAACAATCTGCTGCCAGAATGGAAGGTGTTTGCTTCTCATGTCAATCACAACAACTTGATAGAGAACATTGGCATCAATGAACTTTATGAGACGCTTCTTCAAGACGAAGATGAAGTGAATGAACTCTTGAGCGAGAAGAAGACTGCATCAAAGCCAGCTGCTGATCCTATTGCATTCATGTCCTCCAAGAAAGGGAAATCTTCGGGCCGTCACTCCAAACGTGCTCAAAAGCAAAGCTCTTCCGAATCTGAAGAAAAGGAAGACAATCATTCTAATGATGAAGTATCTGACTTCAAGAAAGTGATTGCTTTGCTCACAAAGTCTTTCCAACAACAGAAGTTCTATAAGAAGCCTTCGTCCAATAATCAGCGCTACTCCACCTCCTCCAACAAGCGCCATGATCATCAGGACAAGTATGAGGGAAAGAAGAAAGATGATGAGCAAGATAAGTCAGAGAAGAAGGAGAAGACGGAGAAAGTAGAAAGTAAGAAGAAAGATGAGCCAGTGACCTGTTACAATTGCGGAAAGCTTGGTCACTTCGCTAAGGATTGTAAGAGGCATGTGGTAAAGAATTCTCATTACTACAAGGCTAAGCTCGCCCTGATTGAGCAGGAGGAAGCTGGAGAAGCTCTACGTGTGGAAAACGACTACTGGTTGGGTCGTTCTGATGATGAAAGCGAGTCTGATGGTGCCAATGCTTTCATGGGACATCACTCTCCAGCCGATGAAGAAACGACAAGTCAGGTATGTGATTCTAGCCAACAAGATTTCTTGAATCAAATGCAATCTCTTACCGAACAGGCAGATTCCTTTAAGGCCACCTCTAAAGAACAAAAGCTTGAGATTAGATCTCTAACCGAAAATCTAGATGTTCAAACGAGAATAACAGAAAAATATAAGTCTGAAAATGCTAATTTAAAAGACAAATGCAAAAATCTTTCAATAGCACCTAAGGACTTACGGGCCAAATTATCTGATCTTCAGTCTCAGTTTGCTCAGTGTTTGAATGAGAAAGAAGATATTGTTTATCAATGTTCTGCTCTTCAAATTCAGCACAAGGAGTTTGTAAATAAAATCACCGATCTTGAAACAAAACTCCACAAAAGAGGTCAACCCGATCAAACCATCTTTATGAATAAACCCAAAGAGTTCACGTACTTTAACAAAGAATGGGGAATCGGATACGATAACCCACACTATTTGAAAAAGGGTATCTACCAAACACCTACTTTGTATGATTTTGGTTGTTTTGGGTTAGATAAAAAGTATCTGGAATATGCTATTCGATGGACTGGTCCTCTTGAGCCTGAAAAGGAAGAGGAAACCGAGGAATATAAGCGCGCACACAACCGAGGAATACGACTTCCATTTTGTTATGAACCTTTAAATTATACCTATCAAAAGAACAAGAAGTATCTCTCGAATGACTACTTCGACCCCTACAAGGTTGCTACGCCCAAGGATTCCTCCAAAAAGGATGAGGTCCAAGCAACCGCAACCAAGACTGAGACGGACGAGTACAAGCTCTATGTCCCCCCTCTCATCTTGGAAGCAAAGATAGTCGAGTTGGAGGAGTCACTCGAAAAAGAAAGGTCAGTTTTTCAAATCGAAAAGCAAGTGTTAATTGAGAAACTTGAGAATCTACAACCGGTCAAAACCGAAGTTGTGTCTGATGAAGGACAGAAAATCCTTCGGGGTTAAATCACTAAACTCACATCAAACCTGGCAGCCTTGGCAACAGATGCGATGCAAGAATATACGAAAAATGGTCAGCTTCAAGAGCAGATTGACCAACTCAAATCTGAAAGGACGATTTCACCCGAACTTTCCTCAAGTTCATCTGATACGTCTTCGTGCAAAGCTTTCTTAGGCAATAATTCAATTTCACAAGACGGTAAAGATTCTCAAGAAGAGAGTGTTTTAAGGAATTTGAACTCTGATTTTTTCCTAGCTTCTGTACCAAATTCTCCAAAGCACACTAGCACAAAGGGTTCCTCGCCTTCCTCAACTGTTCCAAGTCTTGTTATTCCGGATGTTGATTTTTCTGAATATATGAACTCTGAAGGTAATTCTGATGGAGAGTTTGAGTCGTTCCCTTTCGACAAACCTCTTCCGAGCCACACTGATTTTCTATCACCCGTAGTCAATCGACCGGTCAACTTTCTAAAGGGTACCAGTTCTAACACTAAGGCCCCAGCTATGATTGAGATTCAAATCTAAACCTGTTCCTCAAAACCAATCACAGCCGAGGCAAAAGACCGAACGATTGCCTACCAAAAATCATGTTTCTTCTAAAGTCACTGACAGTTCTGTCCCTGTTGTTTCAGATAAAAATGGTCGCGCAAAACAAGAAAAACCCAAGTGGCTAAACAAGGAACCTGTCAAGGATGCAGGATCAAAGTCCTTCCCTACTGCGTTTAATTCTAGAATAAACAAAGACAATTGTGTTTGGAATCATTGGAATCGTTTTGAAGATTCTTATCCAATTAAACTTAATTCAGTTCATCAATTGATTCAGTTATCGCGTGATTGTTTATGTTGTTCTAGATGTGGTTGGAATGATTTTGATGAAATTAACATTAATGATTAGTTTGGGTCATATCACATGTATAATCATACACCCAAACGCAAACCCCGTAATAATAACAGAAAATACTATAAACAACGGGGTTTCCAATCAGAGGTTAAACCACAGCGGGAGACCAAACCCATTCCAAAACGGGCTTCTCCTACTGAGGTTAAACCGGCACCCAAGAGGCAACCTGCTACAAAATCTGTGCCAAAACCAGTTTCCGCTAACGGTGTGCAACCTACACCTAAGGGGAAACCTGTGTCAGAGCAAGTTCCTCTACGAGGTGCCAAACCTAACCCTCTAGGACCCAAGCAAATTTGGGTACCTAAAATCCGTTAAACTCGATTTTGCAGCACGGTCATGTGTGGTACTTAGATTCAGGATGCTCCAAGCACGTGACCGGAAGGAGGGAGCTACTCACGAACTACAAATAAGAATATGGTGGAGACGTGAGATTTGGCAACAACGACAAGGCGCCGATAGTGGGCTACGGCGACATTGTCCAAGATAAGATCACCATCAAGAAGGTATCACACGTCGCGGGATTGGGACACAATCTGTTCAGCATCGGGCAATTCCGCGACAAAGATCTCGAGGTCCGATTCAAAGATAAAAGGTGTAGAATCCTCAATGACGACGGATAAGAGCTACTGGTTGGGAAACGCAAGACCAACCTCTACACAATCGACCTCGCAGCCCTGAAACCCGTTAACCCCATCTGCCTCATGTCGAAGGCTAATTCCGAACAAGCGTGGATTTGGCATCGACGTCTATCGCACCTGAATTTCAAAAGCATTAACAAACTGGTGCTGGGCGGACACGTGAACGGCATGCCCGATCTTCAATTCGTGAAGGATCGTCTCTGCGGGGCATGTGAAAAAGGAAAGATGAAGCGAGTGCCGCATCAACCGAAGGTAACTCCGAGTACGTCCAGGTCCCTCGAACTCATCCATATGGATTTGTGTGGACCGATGCGTGTTCAGAGTATCAACAAGCGCAAATATGTCCTGGTGATGGTGGATGACTTCTCACGCTACACATGGGTCAAGTTCCTTCGCTCGAAAGACTAAACTCCGGAGCTGATCATCAACCACCTGAAGACCATCCAACTGAACAAGCAACAACAAGTTCAGACCAAGAGGACCGACAACGGTACGGAGTTCAGACCATCCAACTGAACAAGCAACAACTATCTGACGTCAGTCGCCATTTCGCACACCTTCTCTGCCGTACGCACTCCTCAGCAAAACGGAGTGGTGAAACGACGCAACCGTACTCTAGTCGAAGCGGCTCGCACCATGCTTTCTCAGTCCAATCTATCGCTTTTTCTGTGGGCCAAAGCGGTGTCTACTGCTTGTTATACGCCAAACCGCTCCATCCTCAACAAGCGGTTCAACAAGACGCCGTATGAGATCATCAACAACCGCATTCCGAACATCAAGTACCTCCATGCATTCGGATGCACGTGCTACGTCTTAAACGACAAGGACGATCTTGGAAAGTTCAGTCCTAAGGCGGATGAGGGAGTATTTATAGGATATTCCATGCAGGCTCAAGTGTATCACATTTACATCAAACGGAATAAAACCGTTGTCGAGAGTGTAAATGTGACATTCGACGAAGCCGTAGACTTGGCTTTTGAACACAACAGTTCAGAACCCGGTTTAACTGGTGTGCTAGCTTCCGGACCTCCGAGTTCGGGATCTGCATAAGCGACAGTAAATCCAAATCATGCATCTTCATCGAATGCTGACTCTTCTGATTTAGATTTATTGTTTAAATTTTTTTATGATGACATTTTTAACGCTTCCACTCTTGTCGTAGCACAACCTAGACTTGAAGCTGCTCGTAATGAGGATTCGGCGAATCTATCCGGTCCGCCGCCTTCTACAGCACGCCGTCCATCACTGTGAATACAGCTCAACCGTCATCGTCATCGACTTCAACTGATACCACCGTCCCCCCCGGAGGAACCATTATCAAACCCAGAAATCACTCCTACTGATTCGTCATCTGCCACAATCAAAAATCAACCTCTGAACTCCTCGGAACCAGAAGTTGTTCAACCATCGACGGATCCCCCCCTACCTCCTCCGAGAAATCAGCCTGCTACACTTGAAGCAGTTCAAGACCTTCCATCTGGAGAGTACGTGGATTCGGACGCTTCTCATTCTACTCAACAGCCGCTTCTGCACACCACCAAATGGACAAAGGCTCATCCATTACATCAGATTATCAGTGATCCCTCCACTCCTATTCAAACGCGAGGCGCTTCCGCCAATTTTTGTCTCTTCTCCGGCTTCTTAAGCAAGATCGAGCCGACGAACGTACGTGAAGCACTTGAAGATCCGGACTGGGTCATCGCTATGCAAGAAGAACTCAACCAATTCGAGGCTCTGAAGGTACGACGACTAGTCCCACGTCCAACCCACAAGACGGTGATCGGCACCAAGTGGATCTTCAAGAACAAGAAGGACGAGGACGGAATTGTTGTCCGCAACAAGGCACGTCTCGTGGCCAAGGGATACCGACAACAAGAAGGGATTGACTATGACGAGACATACGCTTCGGTAGCAAGGATAGAAGCCATTCGTATGTTCCTTGCTTACGCCGCGCACAAGAATTTCACGGTCTTCCAAATGGATGTGAAGACCGCATTCCACAACGGCAATCTCAAAGAGGAAGTATATGTGTCGCAACCGGACGGGTTCGTGGACGAAAAGAAGCCTGATCATGTCTACATCCTGGACAAGGCTCTCTACGGTTTGAAGCAAGCTCCACGTACCTGGTATGATACTCTGACCAAGTTTTTGACAAAGTCCAAATTCACACGAGGTAAAATCGATTCTACTTTGTTTATCAAAAACGAAAAAGGTCAAATAGTTCTAGTTCAAGTGTATGAAGATGACATAATCTTCGGCTCTACTAGTCCCACATATGCTAAGAACTTTGCCAATCTAATGGGAGATTTTTTTTCAAAAGAGTATGCTTAGTGAGATGAATTTCTTCCTTGTTCTTCAAGTTAAACAACTGTCGACCGGGATATTCATAAACCAGGCTAAGTACATCCATGATATTCTTAAGAAATTCCAGATGGAACAGTCCTCACCCATGAAAACTCCTATGGCACCCGGTACTAAGTTACACGCCGATCTTAACAGAACGGATGTGGACACTAAACTATATTAGGGTATGATCGGTTCTTTGATGTATCTTACTGCGAGTAGACCGGATATCATGTTTTCAACATTTTTGTGTGCCCGATATCAATCAAAACCTAAAGAGTCTCATTTAACTGCCGTTAAACGAATCTTTCGTTATTTATGTGGTACTGCTGATCTTGGCTTGTGGTACCCGAAGGAGACAGGTTTTGAATTATCCGCTTATTCTGATACGGATCACGCGGGCTACATGATGGACCGGAAGAGCACCTCGGGACATATCCAGTTTTTGGGCGATAGCCTGGTAAGTTGGGCATCCAAGAAGCAGCAATGCGTTTCAACATCAACTTCCGAGGCGGAGTATGTGGCCGCCGCAAGCTGCTATTCACAAGTAATCTGGATGCGGACGCAACTCAAATACTACGGCTTCACGTATGTTAAGGTGCCCATCTACTATGACTCGAAGAGCATATCAAGAAACCCGGTCCAACACACTAAGACCAAACACATCGACGTTCGATATCACTTCATTAAGAATCACGTCAAAAGAGGTACAGTCGAACTCTACTTCGTAAATACTGAGCATCAGTTAGCAGACCTTTTTACACAACCCTTGGACGAAAAACGTTTTAATACTCTTGTGTCCAAGGTAGGTATGCTAAATCTGAAGACTTAATCTGATGGTGTGCCCGTTACAAGTTCCATACATCTACGAGTAACTGTCTTCTCATCATCCGGTGTTTACACTCCTGATGATTGAGTATACACTTTCTCGCACTTGTATTCTACTTATTCCAGCTACACAGATAGATTTAGTCTCTGTATTTATTAGGTAGATTTCGTTTGTTTCCCTCTTTCTACGTGTGTTTCATTTCTTTCATACTGTAGTCAACTTTTATATGTCTACATCTGTGCTTTCACGGTGTGCTCATGTGTTCAGGGGGAGCACAAATAAGTATCAGGTAGGTTCACTCATTTGTTGAGGGGGAGCGTCACACACAGTTTTTTCTTAAAAATGTTCAAAAGTATTTTTGTGTGTCGGCACTTCCATGTGGATTTCAACTTATGTTCATCATTTGAGGGGGAGCGACACAGTGTTTTTCTTTAAAATGCTTTAAAAGTTTTTTGTGTGTGTCGGACCCTCCATTGCACTATCCGAGGGGGAGCAAGGTTTTCCCCATGCTATGGTTGAGGGGGAGCGAGAGAAGGTTTACTTTACATCTTCACAGTCCAAAATTTTGCAAATTTCCAAGGACCGGACAATTTTTTTTGTGAAAATCCCAAGAATCCGGACAGGTATCCGGAAACCTTATCTTTCCGGATAGGTTTCCGGACCGGGTCCTTATCCGGGTTGGAAAGGATTCCGGATATCTCACCCGAACTCATGGTCATTATATAGAGCATCTGGTTTCCTTGTTCTTTCATCTATCCGGAAGATTCAAACAAAAACCCTAAACCCTCTAAACTTTCTCTCTCGCTCGGACTCACTCGCCTTACTCGTTTTTCACACGTGTTTTCATCAACACTCAGGTATGTTGTTCATTTCTCACTCTCGATAACAGTATTGCTTGTTATTCGCACACAATCGCATGTATCGACCTCTAATGGAGGCGATTTCTCGTATCCGAAAACCCCTCTTGGGTTTCTTTGATTTCGAGGCCGATAGACGTAATACAGGATATTTTGGTCGAACTACTGCGCTTATCTGACTCAATCTATACTCCTTGCATGCGTTGTTATGTTATTTGGGACTCTATTTTGATAGAATCGTGTATTTGAATGTCGTCCGGACACATTCATTGTGTCCGGAAACTAGCATGCTGATGATACTTTGTCCGGTAACACTCATAGATCAAGATATTTTTTCCGGACATACACAACATCCGGAGACCTAGTTGTCCGGAAACCTCAGGGTTTCCGGTAAGTTCAACTACCGGATTGTTGAGTTATCCGGACTCCTCGTTGACCGGAAACCATTATCATTCGGAAACCTATTTGTCCGGGTTGTCCAACTTTATCCGGAAACTATCTTCATATCCGGTAAGCTCTATTGCCCGGACACCTTTTGTCCGGATACCTTGTGCTGTCCGGAAAGTCCTATGTTTCCAATTTTTGTCCGGATACCTTGTGCTGTCCGGAAAGTCCTGTGTGTCCAATATTTGTCCGGATACCCCTCTTTTGTCAGTTCAGTACCTGTATTATCACTGCCAGTCCTCGATCTGTCTCAGATTGAGCCATTCATTGCAAAGGTACGTGCTGACACTCGTTCATCCGCCACAAATACTAATTGTATGTCTTTTACAGATATTCAATGGCGGATCAACAGCAAAATCCACAGAACCCCGAAGAACAAAATCCTCCGCAAGAGGAATTTATAGACGAGGCAGCTGATAATGCTTTGGTCGACCCTTACCATGGCACTGAATTGGAGGCAAACAACCATCATCTAGACCCGGCTCAATTCAGACCACAACCACAACACCGAGTCCTTGTGGATATCTTGATGCATCACCCTCTCCATGAGGCCCTCACTGCTACAGCCGACGTTCCACTACTGTACGTTCTTCAAGTTTGGCTTTCTGCACAAGTCATCACGGCCGGAAATTCTCAGACGATCACAGCTCAGATTGATAATCACCCTTTCACACTGACACCTGATTCTTTCCGCCGATTTCTATCACTGCCCGAAGCCACCGCCGGCGGACATCAACGGTACGACCCCGCTGTCAATGACGAAACCTTATGCGCTCAAGTCCGCGCTCTTGGATACAACTACGCTCTTAACCGTCCTTCCGCGTTCAATCGGAAATACCTGGCCCCCATCTGGTACACCCTGTTTACGATTCTGAACAGGTGCCTTTCGTCCAGATGGAAAGGTATCGACCAGTGTACCGGCGACTTCCTGCGGCTATTCCATGCCGTGTGCTACAACCGCCACGTGGACGCATCAATGATTATCTGGCGCGAACTTGTTCAACCCATTCGTCAAATCGGAGGTACAAAGTAGAAGAAGTTCCTCCCCTACCCTCGTTTCCTTGCATTGGCCGTGCGACAACGATTGGACTCTAATCCAGCAATACCGCGACGACCGAACCATCCGGTATGTCCTCCTCACCACCTACAATACATGTTAATCCGTAACCCATCTAATGCTGTTGCCATGCCCATACCTGAAGCCCTTCTGGCACACGCGGATCCTACTGCACCGGGTGTTATAGCATATAGGGAAGAGATAGGGAATGCCATGGTCTAGCCAGCGCCGGAGGGACCTGCCCAGGGACTTAGACCCGAGAGACGTGAGGGTCCGAGAGTAAGAGGAGGAAGGGCCCGGACAGCAGGTGCTGCCGGGCGGGGTGTGTTGAGAGTTCATGGGAGGGGAACGAGCGGTGCAGTGGAAACACATCCCAGTACTAGCCAACCCCGAATTCCTATCACCCGACCGACAGGCACAACCGGAGCATCTTCCTCACGACAGATACTTCAACATGACTCCGAACCGTATCTTTCTGACCCTCCTTCACCAACCCCACATGTTGAAAACGTGGAATCTGACTCCACGCAATCCGATACGGACCGGAACATACGCCTAAAATTAATACCTCACGGCATCGGCCCAAACCCGGACTTCACCGAAGGAATCCCACTTGACTCACCTCCTCATACTGAACAACCGGAAATAAGAGAAATTAGGAACGAGGGAGTAGTGGATGCTGAATTATATCATGTGAGAAGGAGAGAACTGCGTTCGAAAGCAAACCAGGAAAGATTGAGCCGTAAAGATAACGAGGCTCCTGAGCGAATCCAACCAAGTGATATCCGGGTAGCCACATCTGCTATCCCGTCTCATACGTTGGGACGGGGTATTGAAGAAGCCTTCGTGGTCCCAGTGGAGCAATTGCACAACCCCCTTATCCACTCATCCGTCTCTCAAAAAATGGATGTTTCAGTTTCTCACGGGGATCAAGCACAACTTCCACCGGTCTCTCACTCGGAGAGTACTGGTGTTGAAATAAGAGACCAGCAACCCCCGGTCTCACCTTCATTTCATGCACCGTTGAGTCTAGAGCCATTTGAAATTGAACATTCTTTGGCTAGGACACATGATGAGGAACACCAAATCGAGACTCTTCGTGACTCGATCAGAACGTCTGTAGTGTCTCCGTCTGGCGGAAGACGAGGATCGGACGGAAATCCTACCACGGCTATCCCTGCACCAAACGTAAACGTAGGTGGTTATGCCTCTATGGTAGATGCCTCAACGGGTAATCTAAGTGATCCTAGAGTTAAATTTCCCGACTTTGTGTCACCAGGGTCCCTGGACAACACCCTTAAGGCTGTCCGCGAGGCAATGGAGCAGCACGTCGCAGCCGAGCTCAACAAAATTAAGATCTTAATCAAAGGAAAACAGAAGATCGTCGACGCAGAAACCGTACCTACACCTTCACCGGCCCCTGCTCAGCCTACATATTCGGTGGATACCATCAAGACGATGCTTCTACCCCAACTGCTCCAACAATCTGAAACCGACGCCTCTACCGAAGCAGACCTGCTATCCGTTCTGAAATCTCAGGTCACTGCTCCTTCATCGTCCATTACCACTCGATTGGATACCATTGACTCGACTCTCAAGGACTTACAACAAGTGATGACAACGCTGTCTGAGAGAGTCCATTCACTCGAAGATACCTGCAAGAGTCAAGCTGGCGGTCTAAAGCGCAAGCACGATGACCAGGATGATCCTGATCACCGTGAGGGGGAGAAAAGACTAAAACTTACCGAGACCGCCCCTATCCTCACCGAATCGACAACTGTGGTTCAACTGAACCAGCAACTACGGCAACAACAACCGACGCCGAACCTGAAGCCGAGTTGCCTCTAGCCGAGATGGTAATAGATATGGATATTTCAGACGATGAAGACCCGACGGTTGAAAAGCCTGAGGGTTCAACACAGGAACTGGTTAATTTTGACTCATCATATAGCCTGATACTGGATATGATTGATCCAGACTGCGAGACCAACCTGGAGACCGAAGATGCATGGTATGAAAAAGCCGCCAGTGCCGCAAATCTCCAGGTTAATTTGCTCTTCCCTACTGATGAAGATGATAACGTAGACTACGATCAGTTCTTGCTCCAGAATTTATATGGAACCCCCATTCACTCTGCTCAACCCGCTGAAACTTCAACAAGACCCGAGACCACAACTGCCGATATTCTGACATCTCCTCATCAACCGACAGCTTCTGATCTCCCTCCTCAACAGCAACAACAACAAATCCGTTGGGAGAAGATCCCGATCTTTATTCCTCACCTGGAGGAATCCATGAAGAAGTTGTTCGTCCACAAGCTTCGCCCAATCGAGCCGACCTTTTGCCTTGGCATTTACAACCTCAACCCCGAATACCAACGCCGGTACATTAGTGCAATGAAGCGGTGTCTACCAGTTAGCCAAGTCAGAACCAAGCATCAGATCACAGAGGTACTCAACATCCAGTCAAGCCGCATTATGAAAATCGTTTATCCTGTATTCACAGTCCGACGTGAAGATGGGAATGAATGGAAATTTTCCGAAGCTGACTTCTAGCACCTCCAACCGTTCGACTTCCTGGCAATTCTGAAAGATCTTCGTACAAGAACCATCCGACCGCTACCTGTCACAAAGGCGCTTGAAGCTGTTCGTCGATTCCTGGTCCGTACTATTATGATGTCATATCTCACGGATTTCCAAATGGCAATCGAGAACAGGGCAAAGAAGGTAAATCTGATAAAGCCGAATCTGAAAGTTCCTGAGTTGAAGATGTATTCTGAGAACGCTCTGCTTCTACAACCGGAATTTGGGATACAGGATAAACGAACAGAAAGAGAAAAAATTTGGGAAAATTTTTTTGGACTTTGAACGCTCTGCTTCTACAATCTGAAATTTTTTCTCTTTCTGCTTCTACATCAACGAACAGAAAGAGAAAAAATTTCTGCAATTCAGTCAGGTAGACAGATTCTGCGACGTCACGCTTTTCAAAGTCCAAAATGCTCTTCATAAAATCATTTCTTATGAATCGGAAAATCAGAAGGTTTTGTATGTTCCGAACTCGAATGACAAAACGCTTTAGAAGTGGTTGAAGAACGTATCGACTGTCACCGCGCTATCCGATTGTTCGAGGTACACTTTGCGCTTCGTAAAAGATATGTCTACAACTGGCGCGAACTCGAACTTCAATACAAAGGGAAAGATTGTTAGGGTCAATATTTGTTGTATTAAAGTTCAATGGTCTGTATTGTAATTCCTTATTTTGAGCTTAGTTAGTGAACGGGCCGTGGGCTTGTTAACCACGGGCCCGTTTTATATAATGTGCTTTAGCCTTAGAAAATAGGCTAGTTGTTCATTTTGCTTTCCTACTATCATATTGTAGTTCTCTCTCAATTGAAAGCAATATATGGATGACCAGTTGAAATCGTAAACATCATTGTTCAATCTATTGATTTCATTGTTCGTTGCACGGATCTGGAACTCACAATGTTGTTTACTTATGATCCCTGAAGACAAGATTCACGTCAATTATGTTCTACGCTGAAGTCGAAGATCAAGCCAAAGAACCAGCGACTAAGTCTACTAGTGACCTGATGCGGATATCAGCGAAGCCAAGACTTGTCCATCTCACGTGAAGTTTCAAGTAGAAGACTTCAGCGAACGCTGAACTTTATCATTCACTGATAAAGAACCATTCAGTGAACACTGATCACGAAGCCTCCTATACAAGCAACTCTGTCTTATCTCCTTGCACGCTTTTTGTACGATTTGTCAGAAATGACATCCCTTGTCTGAAATCGTACAACCAACTCTGTCACTACATTGTTCATCATGCGGCTAAAAGGATGTCCTGCAAAAGTCAAATTCATGCATCCACTCAGAGGCTGCCACGTGTAAAGGTATACTGACTTGCATTAAATGCATGTAGTATATAAAGGAAACCCTACTTCATTTGTGAAGTACTCGGCCATTCCTCTCTCGCTGAACTACTGTGTGAAAGAAAACCATCCTTAGTTGTCTTAATCTTCTTTCTCTCTTATTTCTAGTGCAAGAACTCTGCGTGTTCTCATAGTTTGTTTAGATTAGGTTTATTCCTTAATCTTGTTCCGCAACAAACTGTAAATTGTTTGATACATATCAATAAACAATTTAGAAAGATAAAAATCACGTGTTTGTATTCAACCCTCCCCCCCCCCCCCCCCCCCTTCTACAAACTTGTATAACACCTTTGGGACCAACACTAACTCTTTTGAAGAAAGAGTATTCAGTGTCTTGAAGTTGAGATGAGAGAGCCTCTTATGCCATAGTTGACATCAGATGAGGCTTTGGAGAAAAAGCAAGAGTTCTCAGTGGTTGTTAAGTCCATGTTTATGATATAAACATTTTCCAAACGATATCCACAAAGGGAAACTTTCTCCTTCTTGTCAGTGACGAAGCTTGATTCCTTAGTGAAACACACTTTGAAATCTTTGTCACACAGCTGACTGATGCTAAGAAGATATGCTTCAGCCCTTCAACGTATGCGACTCTTCTGAAGGTAGTTGTACCGTAAGATAGTACACCAAACCCTTGGGTATAGCCTTTCCCATTTCCACCAAAAGTTACAAAGGGACCTTTCTCTTCCTTGTATTCAGTGAGCATGTTCTTCTTTCCGGTCATGTGTCGACAGCATCCTCTATCAAGATACCAGATACCCTTCAGGACCTGCAAACAAAGGAAGATTAGTTTGATTTGGTCACCCATTTTACTATGGGTCCACATTTGTCAGTGGTGGTAGAGAAAGTGGAAGGTTCAGCAATCTCCGCAACATTTGAAGATTCAGCTTCAGAAACAGTCTTCACTTTGGTAAATTTCTTAGCCTCAGTGGTTGTTTTCACCTTAACCTGATTTGCACCAGCATTGGTCTTCTTTGCCTTGGCAGCAGTGATCTTCACCTTATCTAATTTCTCAACTTAGTGGTTGTTGGGCACTTACTGGCAATATAATCGGTAAGTCCATAGTGATAACATTTCTTATAGCTAAAAGTAGCTTTAGGACCATTTGCATACTTAGCAGAAATTTTTAAATGGGCAGGGCCAGCACCAAAAATACATTTGGCATTGGAAATTCGAGGAACTATCAGTTCTTCGGATTTCTTACTAGTGACATCCACTCTTATTATAGGAGTAGATCGCTGAATGAATTCAGGGATCTTGGTCCTAGAAGTAGAGGGATGGCTCGCTGAAGGTTTGGAAACTTTCAGCTTAGGTACAGAGGTACCCTTCTGACGTTTTTGAATAAAAACGTTTTCTTTGCCTTTACCTATGGTACAGAGGTACCCTTCAGTGGTAGGTTCTTCAGCGTCAACATTGTAACCAATACCACGTTTATCACTTAGAGGGATTTGAGCACCTATTATCTCTGTGATCTTTGTTGAGGATTTACACCATCCTTCAACAGTAGCCTTTTCAGCCCTTAATGTGATAGCTTGTTCTCGCTCAATACTAATGATTTGATTTACGTACACCTGATCTTTTAGATTATTTTCTACGTTTAAAAGCTCTTGAATTTTCAGCTGACAATTTTTAAGTTGTTCAGCTAAATCTAGATTTAGTTTTTCAGCTTTGGTCTTGCCATTCGTGGCATCATATAAATCAACAGTCAATAGATCGATGGTCCGAAGCTTATCCGGTTCATTATCAACTGAAGTAGAGATTGAAACCTGAGAGGTAGACGCAGAAGTAGAGGGAATTTCAGCTTTTTCTTCCTCTTCTTCTATTTGAGCCATGAGGCAGAGATTGGCCTCATCATCATCAGAGTCAGATGATTCTTCATCAGAAGCAGCCCAGTCATGATCTTCAGCGATCATGCCTTTTCCTTTCTTTTTGAAGCCTTTCAGCTTTTGGTATTTTTCTTTCAATTTCTGGTATTTGTCATCTCTAGCCCTGGGGTTAGAGGATTTCTTGTAGGAGGAAGATGAAGGTTTGAAGATTTTCTTTGACCTGCATTCACTAGCAAAGTGTCCTACTTTTCATAGTTAAAGCAGGTAGCAGTGGCCTTATCTACAGAAGTTGAAGATTTGGGCTTGTCAGTGAGGGAAAGAGGTTTATTTTTCTGAAGTTACTCTTTCTGGCGTATCTCCTGAAAGAATTAGTCAGGAGTTCCGATGACTCATCAAGTTTTGAAGGATCATCTTCTGAGGATTCATCAGAGTTGGATTCCATCTAAGTGATTGTGACAATAGATCTCTGAGTGGGCATCAACTCTGAGGAGAGTAAAGCAACAGGTGTGCTTTTGGAATCTTTTACAAGATTCTTTTTAAGTTGACACGATTGCTCATGATTGAGCATAGTGCCAAATAAGGTAGAGAGTGTCATGAATTTAAGATCCTTAGATAGCTTGAGACACATTGCATAATTGTCCCAGCTTTCAGGAAGACTTTCCAGAAATTTTGTCAGGATCTCAAAATTAGAATATTCCTTACCAACAGTTTTTAAGTCAATGATTAAGCAGTTAAACTTTCGTAATGTCTTACCAGGTTGATCTTTCTTGTGTCCTGGACTTCAGTAGTACCTTCATATTGAACACATATGGTGTTCCACATATCTTTTGAGGTCTTTAGATTCATGATGGAATGGTAGACTTCATCAGGAAGAGCCATAGAGATGATGGATCTGGCCTTAGTGTCAATGGCCACTTTCTTCTTGTCGTCATCAGTCCACTGATTAACTGCCTTGATGATTTCTCTTTCGGGAATGGCAGGAGTGGTAGTGGTGGCTGGAACATCGGGATCTATAATGTAAGGAACGTAAGGTCCATTTTCAATAAAGTAAGGTATAGTAGGATCTACACCTTCCAATAAGAGCATCATCCTATTTTTCCAAAGATTAAAGTTATCTTTGCTAAATCTAGGAGGTTTGGCAAGAGAGCCATTATCTATGTAGTTTGTGTTTGTGGTGTTTGCCATAATGAAGAATAGCAAGGAAGAGAGTATAAGCAAGATCTTGTTTATGAGATTAAACAATCTGCTATGATACCACTTGTTGGTCCTGAAGGGTTATACAAGTTTGTAGAAGGGGGGGGGTTGAATACAAACACAGATTTTTATCTTTCTAAATTGTTTATTGATATGTATCGAACAATTTACAGTTTGTTGCGTAATAAGATCAAGTTAAAAAACCTAATCTAAACAAACTATGAGAACACAAAGATTTATTGCACCAGAAATATAGAGAGAAAAGAAGTTAAGAAAACTAAGGATAATTTTCTTGCACACAGAGGTTCAGCGAGAGAAGGCAAGACACTTCAAGAATGAAGTAGGGTTTCCTTTATATACTGCAAGCATTTAATGCAAAACAATACATCTTTACACATGGCAGTTTCTGGTTGGTTGCATGATTTGACTTCAGTAGATAACCTAGTGGCCGCATGTTGAATAGTGTAGTAGCAGAGTTGGTTGTACGATTTTGGACAAAAGGGATGTCCGTTCTGACAAAATCGTACGGAGGCGTGCAAGGGGATAAGACAAAAGTTTCCTGTAGAGGAGGCTTCATGATCAGCGTTCGCGAATGATAAAGTTCAACGTTCACTGAAGTCTTCTACTTGAAACTTCACGTTGGATGGACAGGTCCTGGCTTCGCTAATATCCGCATCAGGTCACTAGTAGACTTAGTCGCTTGTTCTTCAATTTGGTCTTCGATTTCAGCGTTGAACATAGTTGGCGTGAATCTTGTCTTCAGGGATGGTAAGTTAACAATACAAACTATCAGCGATCATCAGTGATACTGAACAGGCTCAAGACTCACTGATGTACAGTGTTCGCTGAAGTATAAATTTAAAGAACACGTTTTCCATCAGCGATACTAAACAGACTTACTATATATTATTTGATGACAAAAACTTAATACATATTGTCTACTTACAATTTTCACTAAGTATTTCTCAGAGTCATTATCAAATCACTGAGGGTTTGGATCAACAAAAACTTACTTGAAAAGTATAATAGTATTTGATTTCCAAAACGATTGAAATCATGAACAAATCGTTATTATTCAAAACATCCTAAACACGAATGAGGCATAAACCACAACTCACCTATCATGGAAAACAATTCATATAAATATAACACGTCATCGAAAACATGGATAGAAATAAATACCCAAAGCAACACCTTTCGGTGACGGGGGAGGCCCGTTACATCGCGCGTGACGGAACACAAAAGTGGGTCACATATCTATGTAATAAAACAAACATGTGGACTATTCTCATAACATATCGAGCTCAACCACTCCAGATCTATTGCCCGAGGAGACTTGGAAGCCCCCAATTTCAACCACTCCAGGTTTATACATTGGGTCACTCCAAATCCACAAAAACAAGCACATTAGGATCACACCTTACTGCCCATGGGACGATGCCCGACCATATAGGCCCACATCTTACTTACCATGAAACCCGATGCATATCCCGTGCCAATCACATATGGAATTACACCTTACTGCTCATGGGACGATGCCCGACCATATAGGCCCACATCTTACTTACCACGAAACCCGATGCCTATTCCGTGCTACAATGAGAGAAACTAGCGTCTCATCATTGAACGTAAAAACTCAAGTGCCTATGGATCCATAGCAAATAAGGTCTAAACATTACATGACCCCAAATGAATGAACAAACGCATTCAAAACATGTAATTCTACAATAAACATAAGTCACGACCAAAACTCGACTTTAAGCTATCAAAACTAGACAAATGTCCCCAAGACGTAACAAAATCAATTACCGAGCCATAAGCTCAACTAACTCAAAAAGATCAATTGTGAAAAGTCATAAAATGAGATTAAACGTAACAACACACGCCTTTGTCAATAAATATTTCGACTCCATGAAAACCCGAAACAAGACATTGGGTTAGGACAACCCTCTTTTCCAAGGAACTCGCATCGTTACATTTTCAAATCATCTCATAACGTACTATATGCAAATTTCCAAAATATACACTAAAAATGCATTTTTGTATCAAGTAGACTCCATTTATAAAATAAATCATCAAAACATTTTCATTCATGATTTGTATATCAAATTTCCCAAAAATCCCAAATATAGGTGTTTTACAAAGTTGAATACTTCAAAAGGCCAAAACCCACCAAATAACCCAGCAATTGATAATTTTCATGTAAAACACATAAGTACATGGAAAATAACATTTTTGGCATGTACAACGTTTTCACAAATCAACTTGAACTCACCTTGCTAGATTTAGGCTAAATCTAGGTTTTCCCCAAACGTAAGCTCCTTTGAAGAAACAAAACCTTCAAGCCCAAATCTTCCAAAAACCTAGATCCATAAGTTCCAACCATAAATATTCATATCCAACCATAAAGAATCATTCCCCCAACATTTTACATCAAGATCTCAACTTATAACAAAACCCTAATTTTCATAGGTAAAGAAGGAGAAGATCACCTCCATCAAGCACAACCAAAATCACCCAAGAGTACCCCAAAATGGAAGAGAAGGTGAAAACAACAACAACCTAGCTTTTGGTAGAGGGAGAGATTACCTTCATCACTTGAATCCTCAAAGCAAAAGCTCCTAGTCTCCACACTAGCTCCAATCTTCCATATCTTCAACAATGGTGGAAATGGTTTTGGTTTGAGTGGAGAAGATGAAGAAGTGGAGGATGGGTTTAAGGTTTTCTTAGGGAAGAAATCGGTTTGAAGAAGGGAGAGAAATCTGATTTAGGGTTGTGAAATGAAGTAAGGGGAGAGAGAGGGAAAAGGTCTCTTAAAAGCAACAAAAATATCTCACCAGGCCTACGCGGACGTCCGACTAAGCCACCATGCGGACGTCCGGCCTTTGAGCTGATCCGAACCCACAATTCCTCTGCTGCTTCCGCGGACGACCCGTGGACTTCCGGCTGAACACGGACGTCCGGCCTGGTCCCTATGCGGACGTCCGTAAGCCCAAAAATCAAAATCCCGAACTTTGGGGTGTTACAGAATTGGTGTCATAAATGCAAGAACAAGAATAATGGTCCGTGTCGGATAAATCCAACTGAATGTTTCAAATGTGGAAAGAGTGGTCACAAAATTGGAAACTGCCCCATTCAAGGACCGACATGTTTTGAATGCAAGAAATCGGGCCATTTCCGAAAAGATTGTCCAAAGTTAAAGAATATCGGAAATCAAGAAAAGAAACCCAATACCCCAAGACAAACGGGTCAAGAGTTTCATATGACTGCTGAAGAGGCGAAAGAATCGGCGGATATGGTTTCTTGTACACTTCTTGTTAATTCTATACCCGCACGTATATTATTTGATTGTGGTGCCAACTTGTCGTTTGTATCGCAGTCTTTTTATCAAAAGTTAGTTATGCATGTCACTATTTTGGAAGATGCCTTAGTGGTTGAAATAGCTAATGGGGGTCAAGTCTTAGTTCGTGGGAAATTTGAAGGTTGTACTCTTATGGTAGAAGGAAAAGAATTTCCAATTGTTTTAATTCTAATGGAAATAGGTGGATTTGATATAGTCGTTGGTACGGATTGGTTAGTAAGCAATCAGGCAGAAATTCTTTGTGCTAAGAAATTAATTCGGATCCCTATGCCCGAAAATGATGCTGAACTCATTTATGGGGAGAAGAGAAAAGGACCAAGCTACTTTGATTGTGGAGTGGAACTTGAAATTGCATGAATTTGATGTTCGGGGGATTTCTTGGGTCAAGAGGTATCTATTGTAGAAAAGGACCAAGATACTTTTCAGAATCGGGGAGATCCCAAAAGTGTTGGGTGATTTAAATACTTGGTGTAAGAACTAGATTTTGAGGACAATATCATTCTAAGGTTGGGAGAATTGTAACGTTCGTAATTTTTGGTAAGTAAAAGTTACATTATACGTTGATATAACTTTTAAATTATAGTTTTTATGTTAGGAAATCTTTACTTTGAGTCCCTTAGAGTATCAAGAGTGTTGGCGTTGAAAAAGTCGAGTTTCGGGGATTGGTACGGACCCGGCTACAATGTCCTGTCATAGTCGCACCTAATAAAGTTAAAACCATGGGACAACTCACGGTACACCCTGGGCGACTATGCCATGCGACATTTCCATGGCAAAGTTGCCTGGCAATGTCTCTAGGTGTGTCAGGCAACACAAAGTCGTGATTTTCAGCCATCCCTCTTCATTTCTTCATCTCTCTCTCATTTCTACTTCATTTACTGTGATTCAAGTTGCTATGGTTTTGTTTCTGAGAGCTCTTCATAGATACATTGTGAGTGTTGAAAGTTATTGGAAGATCCAAGAGTATTTGGTGGTGGTAAGCTTCTCATCTCTTTCGATTTTAAGTTAGGATCAACAGTTCATCATCTCTATTTTCAAGAAATATTAGGGTTCTCTAGGTTTCTATCAAAACCTTAGTGGTGAGTTCATCCTTCTAGTTTCTAAACTTTCAGATGAGTTATAAATTCTCCTTTGATGAGTTCCCAATGTTTATGTTTCTCAAATTTTGGTTTGGATGAGTTTGGGGAAGTTAGTTCAAAATTAGGGTTTCGGTATACATGGAGATTTTGATATAAGGTGTTTGGGAAATGATTCTAAGTGTTTGAACATGGATATTTATGTTTTTGGAAGGATTGCTTGAAGATTCAAGTTTCTTTAGGGAAACTCAAGATTGGGGGTAAAATATAGATTCAGCCTAAATCTAGTATGTTGAGTTCAAGTTGCTTTGTGAAAACTATGTACAAGCCAGAATGTGTATTTTGAAGCAATAATGTGTTTACTTGATATTTATCAAATTGTGTTGAGTATTTGACAAAGTTTTCATATTTGGTAAATTTGGATTGTTAAATCTTACGAAAATGCCTACCATTGGTTTTTGGATAGTTTGATATGTAAATCTCAAGAATGAGTTCTTTGGGTGGACAAATGAAGTTATTTGATGATTAACGCACTTTTGGTGTATTTGATTTATATAAACTGTTTGGAAAATGCACGTCATTGTGTCATGAGATATTTTGGGGAATATAATTGTTAATGCCAAAAATCACTCAAAGGATAACTTAAGGTCGATGTGGAGCTTTAACAACTAAACAAAGAATTCTCGCGACAAGTCGTACGACAAATAACAAAAACAGAAAGAGACAAGAGAATTTGGTGACACGCAAAACCCTTGTCGAGGGTAAAAACCGCGGTCGACTATAGAAGTCAACGGTGCACTATGGTCGTCAAACAGGGACGACGTCCTTTTGTAACAAGTGTCATGAGTAACAATAGATTACAAATACAAAAGAGAAATAAACTTAATTGTATGAATCTACCGTGTGTAGTGTGTAAGAATGCTTTGTCGTGCGTTTATTCAAAGGAAAGTACGGATGATTGCTTGAATATGCTTGTAGTGAACCTTGTGTGTCTTTCAGAATGAGATGTCCCCCCCCCCCTCCCGCGTATGTTTTTGGGCTTGATATATATATGCTTTAGCATCATTAATGACTTTCATAAATGTGGAAAACGGTCCTGGGATTGAATGCGCTTGATTGCGGTCTTCAGTTATGACCGTTGTCATTCAATGTGCTTGACCTGCATTAAATAGCCATAAAAGGAAACACTTGTCGATCGTTAGTAAACAATTGTTGAGGATAATCATACGAATGTCGCATGTGTCGGTGAAGATTCCGGTCGTACGTCGAAAATACCTTACCAGCAACGACTAAGGCTATGGTCGTGCATAATTTATGGGACCTTATCTTAATACAAGACCTGTCGTACGAAATAAGTCTTATAGTTTCTGGCGTCGGTCGTGAGGTGTGATTTTTTACCCAAACAGTTTGCCCCCAAAATTTGAATTTAGCGCGCAAACTTTAATTTTAATTCCTGATGTAACTGAATAGACACGTGTCGACCATTGAGTCGACCCTGGTTCGAAAGAAACCAAATCGGTTCGCAGGGAACCGAAAAGTCGATAGAATTGTCGACGTCATGCTAACGTATGTGCGTGTGGATGACAGCTGTGGACACGTGTCGAACATCTGATGGTGGCATACGAAAGGGTGATGACACGTGTCGACCATCGAACGGCTCGACCTGACTTCTAGAAATCGTATAAATAGGGTTTGCATTTTATAATTTCCTTTTTTACGCTTCCTGCTATTCTTAGTGAGTGATTTTGTCACACCCCGCTAAAGCGGAAACACGGGATGTACAACTCAAGTTTCATAGCAAAAGTTACAAGATCACACCAACCATCAAAATACATTCAAAAGTTTACAACATTGTCTTTTACAAACGTTTTACGAAAAGGGAAATGAACATAATTTAAAAACATAGAAAGCTTCAACACGCGTAGCCTTCCTAAGTTCCAACCTTAAGGACGTTCACCTGAAAAGCATGTCAATAAAAGGTCAACTAATACACTAGTTGGTGAGACCACAAGTTTTATGAGTCCAACAAAGTTTGTCATAGAAATAGTTTTAATCCGCACAAGTGGATAAGTCAAACGGTTACAAAAACACTTGCTCAAGGTAATTGTATGTATAATGTTTAAGTTATGAGCCCGTTACCCGACCTATATGACAGAACGCCCCTCCGCATGTTCTATCGCCAACAATGCGTAAATACAAACAATAATTATGCACTCAAACAAACGCGACTTGTGAGTGGGGTTGTCAATCCAAATAGCGCTACCCATAATTATCAACGGCTCAATACATGAGGTAAACGGGTAACGTAAAAACAATAACGGGGACTTAATACGATAGAGAAAACTCAAACTTACAACATACACAAAACATACATACCATAGAGCATAAGCAAGTATAGCAAAATTTCCAAGAAAATGAGACAACCGGTGTGTAAAATATTTGTAATAAGGACATTGTTGGTTCCTTTTTGTTTAAACAATAATGATTCTTTCAGTTTAGTTCAGATAGGTTTATATTGCGGAAGCGTATTTAATGAACTGAAAGAAATACTAAGATAGAAGAACACACAATATCAAATAAGTAATGAAGATGACAGATAAATATCTCAAAGGTTACTGTATTTGATATTATCAAGAACACCAAGAACTTAACAATAAATCTGCTGGTGGGTGTGTTTGTGCGTAGCTTAAATATCTGATTTTTGTTCTTGTTAATAGAAGAACTCAACATGAGTCTTCTATTTATACTACTATAAAGGGGACATACTTTAGACAATAAGGACTGATCTACAGTAGACAGGATTGTGTGAACAGTAGCAGGTACGATGTTCATTTAATGTGCATGTTCCATCTTCGACAGAGCCCTATCAGAGTTTGACACGTGGAGTTTATGTCAGGGCACGCTTTGTATAAGTGGATGAACGGATCCTGGAACAGTAGAAAGATATTTGTTGATTTCTTCTAAGTCTTTAGTGTACCGCAGAGGCTCAGTCAAAGGTGACAGAGGTTCTGCGGCTCGGTCCTCTGTGAGCAGTCTTCTGTCGATTCTTGTCTTCGGTCTAGATGGTGTCTCGGCAGAGCCTCTGTTGGTGGCTTGTATACTTAGCCTATTTTTCACTACTTTTACAAACAGAAAGATTTGAGCTAACAATCTCCCCCTAAGTAGTGAAAAATGAAATTTTGAAAAGTACATGGATTTTTAGGCTAAGTATATACTTAGAACACTTTTCTTTTCACATTTGATTATGCCAGAGGCATTTACATATGATTGTATTTGAAAAGAAAAATTACAGAGTATTTGTTTGATTAACTCAGACGTTGGCATCTTTGAAGTCGTTATAACTTCTGCGGTCGAGTCCTTCCTTTATAAGCTCGTGACAGAAACTGATGCAGAGTTTTCTGAAGTTGATTGTTGCATCGATGATCTCTATCAGTCTGTCGGCCATGCTGTGATCCATGAGCTCTGTTCCTCTGTGCTTTACTAGGATCGCTCTGAACTCTGTCAAAGTACTTGTTGTGTACTTCTGATAGTCCATCTCTACGAACAATCTTCATCTTCCCGTAGGATCTTTAAATACTAACCCGACCCTTGGTGAAGTGATGATTGAGTTTGGTACAATAGAGGGAGGGCAGTAGTCTTCTGGTGGTTGAACAACCAAGTTCTTCACTCCAAGGTCTCTAGCTAGTTGGAAATCAACCATGCGGTATAGCAGAAGCTTCTCGCGTATGGCCTTTCTGATCACCATGTAGGCTCTGTGAACTGGATCGGTTGTGAAGTTCTTTTTCGTCCAGTCCAGAAGATCAGGTAGGTCATAAGGATTTAGATTCCTAAGATCCGCATCAGAGAATTGGTTCTCGGATTTGTCCTCTCTTTTGACTTTGTAGATGTTGTAAGATACCTTAGGCCAGGTTCTGGTTTTAGAGAACTTACAGTAGATGACCTTGATGATTTTGGAGGATGAGAAGACATCGTGTTTTGGCTTGGGATTTGTTCTGGTGAAGAGGTTTTCAAGGTCATCACAGAAATCAGGATCTTGAATGGTTGGTGTCGTTTGATCTATGCTCATTCTGCTGTATAAGTACTTGTATACCTCCTCTTCCATTTGTGGTGGTGGTGGTTGAGGCAAGGTTTTGCGTAGAGCATCTAATTTGTTCTTGACTTCTGCCACTCGATCTTCTGTAGGAGATGCCTTTGGATCCAGAACAGGAATGTTTGACAGAGGTGTAGCGCCAAAAACCCAGTCTTCTTCTTCAGGCTTTGGTGTTATGTACGCATCGAAAGAGCTCTTCATCAGTTTTTCTGTCGAAGGTTGATGCTTGGGCTTTTTCTTTTGCGGTTCTTCTATCATAATCCCTTTGCTTTTGTCTTTCGTCGTTGGTTTGTCTGCTTGTAGAGATGGGGTATCCTTTGTGGGTTTTGGCTTTTGAGCTTCAGAGGGTTTGGTTGTAGGAGGTTCTGTGGGGGTTGCCTCTGTTAGTTTTGACACTTGAGTTTCTGAGGGCTTGACTGGTGATTTGGGTTCTGTTGGAGAGGCTTCAGGTGTTTTGCTCAGATATTTTCTCTGTTTTTGAGCAATGGTTTTGATTCTTGGGTTGGTTTTAGGTGTTGGGGAAGGTAGTTCTTCTTCAGAAGATGTCAGAATTTGGAAGTTTTCTTGGGTTTGGACATCTTCTCCGAATACAGAGGGGAATTCCACAGAGGTGGTTATTGCCTCTGTGAACTGTTGTTGTTTTCCTCCTTGGGTTTGAGTTGGAGGTACTTGAGATATAGGTTATGCGGATACCGGTGGAGCTTGTATACCTCTGCTTGCAGCTTTTTCCTTTCGTTTCTCCCCCTCAGGATGATCTGGTGGACTATCAGAGTCATCACCAGAGTCATCCTGACCCTTGTCTGAAGTACCCTCTGTTCTGCACGAAGCTTTTGTTTTCTTTGGTGGAACAGCTCCTGCAGTGATCATCTTGGCGTATAAATCATCACAGAGGTCGAGGAGTGTTTGAACCTCTGCTTCTGTGTTGAAGCGCATTCTGCCGACGCTCTTCTGGAAGTCTTTAACATAATTTCTGTTGGCGACAGGGAAGGCGACTATTACTTCTGTGACTTGATTAATTACCCCTTGCCCAAGCTCTGTCAGCTGAGTTCTGGTCATGTAGTCAGAAGGCTTCATGGCCAGAGTTTCTTGCAGAGTCTTCTCCTGAACTTGTTCTAATGCCTTCTTTAGATCTTCAGGTGTAAGGCCCTTAGAAGCGGAGGATTGCTCTTTCAGCTTTTGAAGGAAATGTTTGACAGACTCTTTGAAGGCAGAGGTAGCGACTTTTCCGATTTCAGTAGCGGCAGAAGTAGCAGTGGTGGCTGCAGTTGACTTCATCTGGGTTACGGCATTTTGCACCTCTGTGGACAGGTTGTCCATTTTGGTGTTCAGATTAAGGATTGCCCTGGATGTTGTTTCTTCAAAAGATTTGAAAGAGCTTTGCAACTCCTTCAATGTATTGTCCACAGAGGTGACAAGGGTTTGGAACTCATCCCTTGATACATGTGAACTAGTTGTAACCTCTGGGGGAACACATTCTTCCCCAGAGTGAGTCTCTGTTCCTGAGACACCTTCTTTCGCCCTTGTTTTTATGTTGGGGGCGGAAGGATTTCCCTGTAACCCTTGAGCAGAGGCTTTATCAGCTTCAGACGCTATAGAGGTTCTGAGAAGGACATTGTCTGGATCCACTCCAGAGGCGGGGACAAGAGTATCCTTCTGTTGACTCGGAGACTTGTCTAGAGTCTCTCCGTCTTTGTGCACTCTAAGCTCCTCTGAAGAGCTGTTTGGACCTATAGTTGTGTGCGTGGCAGAGGAAACAAATTCCTTTCTGAGTTTGGTGATTGTGGTCTTGGGCGATGGACCACGAACTAAGGGTAAGTCCTTTTGAGAGGACTCCCCTGGAATGGTTTCCCTGGTTTCTAATGGTACAGAGGATGAAAGAATTTCCTCTGTCCGGATGGTTTTGGTTTGGGTCGAGCTGTGCTGCTCTTTTTCAATATTGCCTTCTGCCACTAGACTGGCGGCAATAGAAATGTGGGTTGCACTGGGAGTTGGTTTTGGTTGTGTGCCTCTACTATTCCAGGCATCTTTTCTTGCTTCTTTTTCTGTTAAGTATCCAAGCACTTCTTCTCCCTCTATGGTCTCAACTTCTCTTGCTACCCTATGGCTTGGTGCTTCTACCCTGACTTCTGGGGTTTTCCCTAGGTCATCATAGCAAGAGTGAGTCCCAACTAGTTGCATGATATGTGGATGATAAAGACCTTTTCTTACTTGGTATGCTTCTTCTTCATCAGAATCCACTTCTGAGACTTCTACCCTAGTTTCCCTAGATTCAACCATCTCCTATGTTGGACCTCCTAGCATGGTGTCCATGTGATGGTCTTCTGTAGCTACCTCTTCCACTGGGATTGCCCTTTGTACATCAAATCCTGGTTGAAGAAAAGGGTTCTGTAGTACCTCTGGTGTCTTACCATGAACATTTTGTGGCGTTTGATCACCTTCTTCTAGGTCAGAAGAGATTCTGAAGTCTGCTTCTTCTGTAGAGCCATGGGAGAGGGGTTCTGCAGTCCATCCAGAAGTGTCAAGAGTGTTAGCAAACTCAGGGCGTTGGAGGAAGTCAGAGAAATCTTCGTGATGTGCATAGTTTAGGGGATTGGGGGATTGCAGAGGTGATTGGTGAACTTCTTCTTCTATCACATCATCCTCTGCTATAGTTTCCATAGGAGACAGGGGTTTCCCGGTTTTCTTCTTGCTCTTCCTACTCTTGGGTTTGGGTGCTTTCTCCTCAGAAGAATTGTGTTTTCTCTTCTTTTTGTGTTTTGGAGGAGAGGGAGGTGCGGAAGATCCAACCTATGTTGCTTGAGGTGGAGACTCTTGTGTTTGAGCAGCAGAAGTAGAGGTGCCCTCTGTGGTTTTCCTCTTGTGAGTTTTCTTTTTAGTAGAGGCAGAGGGTTTACTCTTCTTAGCAGAAGGAATGATGGCTTCTCTTTGTGCAAGGAATCTGGCTTGAACTACTTCATGCTTCTGAAAAGCCGCTGCCCATTCTTCATCTGTCAATCTTTCAACTACCTCTGTTCCTATGGGGACTCCTAGACGCGGGGGTGTCATAGGATTTGGGTCTGGAGTCCTATGATCGCGTATGTATTCGAACCTAAGAGTTTCCTTCCTTGCATAACCCAGAAGTTTGTTTGGCAGAGGTCTGCAGAAAGGGTAACCATCTTCATGCTCTGTTGGGGTGTTTTTGATCATGGCATACATTTTGATCGTTGGTCCCTCCATAGGCCATTTTTCGAGTAGGAGCAGAGGTTCTAACAGAACACCTATTATTCGTTGAAATTGCAGAGGAGGCAGAGCTTCTGTCTTCTTTCCCTTTTTCTTCTGGAAAGTGATTTTTCTGTCTATTGTGTTCACCATTTCCTGCATCATAAGTGTAGCGAAGTCCAGAGGTAGGTCATAGTAGACCCCGTACATTATGGCTAAGATCTGGTGTGAAGATTGATCTGGACTGCCCACTTTTCCTGTTAGGCACCTATTAAGAATGGAAAAGAGTGTATTCCACAGAGGTGGTAGTCTGCCTCTACGGAAGTCATTTCTTTTTCTGAGTGGTAAGTTGTACCCCAACATTTCAACGAACCTGCAGAGCTCTTCTTTTTTGGGTTCTTCTGCATAGGCCTTTATTCCTAGAAGACCTCTTGTTGGTAAACTGGACTCAAGTGAGAACATCGTTCTGTTGAACTTGAGTTCAAGGTGCACAGATTTATCTGGCTTGGAAATGTAGCCCTTTATCTGTCTATCCTCTGGATCAAATCTGCAACTTTGTCAGAATTGATTTAGGTATCGGGCAGGGATTTTGTCGACGGTTTTGGTTATGAGAGGGTAGAGGATGTGGTTTTCCAAGATATGGAGAAGAATAGCATGAGCTTCCCCAAAAGCGGTTTTAGATGGAACCAGATAGTGGTTATTTGGTTTTAAAGGTAGAACATTATCAAAATGTTCATGTTCTAAGAAATTTTGAAGGTGTGTGGTCGGAGCAAAGTTTGCTTCATCACCGGAGTTGTCCTTTTTCCAGGTCTCTGGCTATTGTTGGGTTTTCAGAGTGTTCAGGGGAGTTTGCCGGAGAGTGAGCAGGGGAGTTTTCCTGAGCGTGAGAGATGGAAGCCATTTCTTGGATAAGAAAAAGATGAATAATGAAGAATTTGCAGGGTTTTGCACAAGTTCGCCGGAGAAGAAAGTATAAGTTTGTAAAGTTTTTTTGAAGGTGAGGTATCTTAGGTTTTATACTGAGAGGTAACGGTAGAATCTGAAGAGGTAATATTTGAGAGTGAATAAAATTTGGGGTCCGCATTTGAGTGTATACGGCTGGTTCAACTTTCCAGGAGAACTTGTGCCATGTACGTCCAATGGAAATGTGACACGTCAGTAGTGTCAGAGTATGACGGGACGTCGTGCGCGACCCATTAATGCTTGGCGCGTGGGTTTCTTTATCTCCACATGATTTTCACTCGCAGAATTTAACCGTTTATTTTTGCAGAATTTCCCTAAGTATCAGAAAATGACAGAAGCTCTGTAGTGATAGGAGCTCTGTGGTTTCTGACCTTATTGTTATATCCTCTATTGCTTGGACCTTTACCAAAAACGTTTGAAAAGCATTGGAGAGGATCGATATATTTTTAGTGTATAAATTGCATTCACAGAGGTTTTGAAGCTCTGTTAGAGCCAACGGAAGCTCTATGAGTTGAAATTTCTCATAACTAAAAATTTATGAAACTTTTTGATCATCCAAAGTTTTAATTGTATTTAACAATGTTTTCAGGAACTATTTGAAAGTTGATGTCCTAGAAAATTGTTTGTGAAAAAGTTTTCTGCGAGTATGTCTTATAGTTGCCTAGGTTAATCAACATAGATTATTGTGATGGAATGGGCTCTGTGACTAACCTTTCAGTGTCTTTATGCGTGCATTTGTACAAGAGAACCTTTTTGAGGACTTTCAAGATGATTTGACAGAGTTTCCATTATAAATTTGCGATCATAGAGCTTTTCTCTAGCAGAGCCTCTATTGAGCTCAGTAGAGGCTCTATGACCTTAAATTTCTAATAACGGGAAGCTCATAAATCTTTTTTTTCATTTAAACTTTGAGATGTCTTTTGAAGTGTTTTTAGAACATATATGGAAATTTGTGTCCTAGAAAACTATTTTCGAAAATGATTTTGTGTGAGTAGTCTTTAAATACCTAGGTTAGTCAGCAAGAGTTCTGTGGTATGTTGAACTTTCTGACTAAAGACCTTCTGTATGACATTCAAGATGATTGATCGAGTTCCCGTATGATATTTGCAGTATTGGAGGATCTGTCTTACAGAAGCTCTGTTGAGCTCAGCAGAGGCTCTGGAACCTTAAATTTCTCATAAAGGAAGGTTCATCAAGTGTTTTGATTATTTCTTGTTTGGAATGCCATAAGCAAGGTTTCTAGGACATATTTGAAAGTTTGTGTCCTAGAAAAATTGTTTTCAAGACGGATTTGTACGAGATACTCACTCTTTGACTTTTCTGACCTATGTTAAATACCTGACTTCTGTGGTTGTTGTTGATCACAATTCTTCTTTGGCTCCCCCCTTGAACTAACAACTTCTGTAAATCAGTTCAAGGTTTCCTTCTACTCCCCCTTGACCTATGCTTGGATCAAATGAGATATGTTTTGCATAGAACATAGGTCAAGTTCAATAGAGGTTCTGTGTAGGCCGTCAGAGGTTCTGAGCAGACCCACATAAACTCTATGAATTATACTTTTGTGATGGGGAATTTACATACAGAAATAAATCAGACAACAAAAACAATAAAAACAATATATTTACATATATATAGAGGATAGAATTATACTTACAGAGGTTTTAACTCATGTTAATCATTCCCAACTTACCCACCAAGAAAAGGAATCTTTTCTCATCTAGTGCTTTGGTGAATAAGTCTGCAAGCTGGTATTCTGTAGACACGAAATGCATTTCAATTGTGCCATATTCAACATGATGCTTCAGAAAGTGGTAACGGATGTCGATATGCTTTGTTTTTTAGTGTTGTACTGGATTGGCAGAGATGGCTATGGCGCTCTTTGAGTCATAGAAGATAGGTATCTTGTATATGTTGTGACCATAATCCTTTAGCTGAGTTTTCATCCACAGAACTTGGGAGCAACAGCTAGCAGCAGCAACGTATTCAGCTTCTGCTGTAGATGTCGATACACAGTTCTGTTTCTTTGAAGTCCAGCTAACTAATTTCCCACCTAGGAATTGACAACTCCCAGAGGTACTTTTCATGTCGAGCTTGCAGCCTCCATAGTCTGAATCTGTTTCTTTGAAGCTGTATAAGCTTTAAGACCAAAACCAGAGTTCTTCGGATACCAGAGGCTGAGATTTTTGGTCCCTTTGAGGTATCTAAAGATCCTCTTTACAACAATATAATGGGATTCCTTCGGGTTAGCTTGATATCATGCACAGAGGCATGTGGCATGCATTATGTCAGGTCTACTTGCGGTTAAGTATAACAGAGATCTAATCATACCTCTGTAGAGCTTGCACTCTACAGATTTATCATTTGGATCTGAGTATAACTTATTTCAAGTGGCCATTTGGGTCTTCATTACAGAGGCATCAGAGAGACTGAATTTTGTAAGCATGTCAGAGACATATTTTGCTTGATTTATGGAAATTCCCTCTGATGATTGTTTTACTTGGAGTCCGAGGAAGAAAGTTAATTCTCCCATCATACTCATTTCAAACTCACTCTGCATGAGTTTTTCGAAATCTTTGCACTGTTGTGCATTTGTAGACCCAAAAATAATGTCGTCCACATATATTTGTAAAAGCATAATTTCATCACCTTTCCTTTTATAAAACAAAGTTGTATCGATCGTACCTTTGTCGTAGTTGTTATCGAGAAGAAAGGTTGAGAGTCTTTCGTACCATGCTCTTGGAGCCTGTTTCAGTCCATACAGAGCTTTGTTAAGGTAATACACGTATTTTGGGTACTTGGAGCTTTCAAACCCTGGTGGCTGCTGGACATAGACTTCTTCTTGGATTTCGCCCTTTAGAAAGGCCGATTTTACATCCATTTGAAATAATTTGAAACCTCTGTGGGCTGCAAAGGCTAAAAATATTCTTATAGCCTCGAGCCGTGCGACAGGGGCAGAAGTTTCAACGTAATCTATGCCTTCTTCTTGGCGATATCCTTTGGCCACCAATCTTGCTTTGTTTCTGATAACCACCCCATCCTCATCCTTTTTGTTTCTGAAGACCCATTTTGTCCCTATAGCTTGTTTTCCTCGTGGCAGTGGAACTAGGGTCCAAACTTTGTTTCGTTCAAACTGTAGAAGCTCTTCTTGCATAGCATCTACCCAGTTTGGGTCGTCAAGGGCTTCAGAGATTCTTTTTGGCTCGATCACACTAATAAAATTTGTAAAGAAACAAAAGTTAGAAGAGGTTGATCTTGTTTTTACCTTTTCAGAAGGATCGCCGATTATAAGGCTTGGAGGATGGTTTTTCGTCCACTGAGTTGTTCTTGGGAGATGGTCATCGAAATCATCAAGTTGATCTACAGAGTTTGTGCTCTGTTGTTCCGGTGCACCTTCTGTTGTAGATGGTGCTTCTGTACTTGTGTTTGGTTTTTCTGCTTGTGGGATGATTGGAATGAGTGTTAGTATGTGTTCCTCTGAGGAAGTAGAGACTGAGTCATCGTGTTCCTCTGGTATTGGTTCCTCTGTAGTTGCTGGAGTTTGTATTTCAGTAGCTTCTGTGGTTGTATCCTTTGTTGTATCACCTTCTGTTGGCTCCCCCTCGGCATTTGCATCTGTATGATTAATAGAAGAAGATGAAGTACTTAAGGGACCAGTTAGAGATATACCTGTCTCGATCTGTCTTACAGAAGATGATCCTCCAGAGGCTCTGTCGGCTCCAGCAGAGGGATCAATATCATCATGGAACATCTCTTGAAATAGAAGATTTAAGTCTTCTTCTCTAGTTTTTGAGATGCCAGAGGATTCCCCTTTTAGCCCGAGTTCTGAACTGATTTGTTCAGAAGTCATTTGGAAAGAGTCGTCAAAACACACGTTGATACTTTCTACAATGGTTCGTGATTTCAGAAGATAGACTCTGTAGGCCTTGGATGCGGCAGAGTATCCAATGAACTTGCCTTCATCAGCTTTCACTTCAAACTTTCCTCTTGCTTCTCTGTTGTTTAAGAAAAAACATTTGCATCCAAAAACATGGAAGAACTTGATGTTTGGTCTCCTTTTGTTGATCAAATGATATGGTGTCTTGATGTGCCTTTTTACAATGGTTGATCAATTTTGGGTATAGCAAGCGGTCGATACTGCTTCTGCCCAAAATGTCATTGGTAATCCACATGCAGTCAACATAGTTCTTGCAGCCTCCACAAGCGTGCGGTTCTTACGTTCAACCACGCCACTCTGTTGTGGGGTGCGTGCAGCAGAGAAGTTCTGTGATATTCCTTCTTCTGTTAGATAGGCTTCAATGACAGAGTTTCTGAATTCTGTGCCATTGTCGCTTCTCAGTTTCTGAATCCTGCACTCATACAAAACTTGGATTCTTTTCATTAAATTTATCAGAATGTTTGGAACATCTGATTTCTTTCTGACAAATTCAACCCATGTAAATCTTGAATACTCATTGATTAAAACAAGTATATATTTCTTGCCACCTAGGCTCTGTGTAGCGATTGGACCGCAGAGGTCAACATGAAGCATATACATAATCCAAGGACAAGACACATCAGTTTTGCCTTTATGGGAAGCTCTTTTGAGTTTTCCCATTTCGCAGGCAGAGCATAAATGATCTTTATTAAACTTAACATCTGGGAGACTTTTGACTAGATCAAGTTTTGCAAGTTTATCTAGAGTATGAAAGTTTAAGTGACAGAACCTGTTATGCCATAACCAGGCTTCTTCGTTTTTGCATGTAACAAGGCAGAGCTTTTCTTCCTTGTTCTTGGCACAGAAGTTCATGAGATATAGATCACCTCTTCTTTCGGCTCGCAGAAGTTCGACTCATGTGTCTTCACCTTGTAGAGAGCAGAAGGTTCTTTTGAACATCACATCGAAACCCGTATCGCAGAGTTGGCTTACACTTAGAAGATTGTGTTTGAGGCCATCCACATATGCAACTTTGCATACGGTTATATTTTCCTTCTTTATGACTCCGTAGCCTTTAATGTACCCCTTTTTGTTGTCTCCAAAGGTCACAGATACACCATCGTGTTTTTCTTTATATGTGGATAGAAGACCTCTGTCGCCAGTCATGTGCCTCGAGCATCCGGAGTCTAGATACCAGATCGGCACATACTGCTTCTGCAAGACAATCAGAGAGTTTTAGGTACCCATATCCAAATGGGTCCAGTTTTGTTAGGGGTTTTCAAGTTTGCCTTAGCATTCTTGGTCTTTGTTTTAATTTATGTTGAAGAACCATTTTGTTTCTTCTTACCCTTGAATTTTGTATTTTCTTTGGGTACTGAGAGGAAACATTTTGTACTTGAGAAGTGTTGGCTTAATTGAAACATGAGATCAAAGCAATGACAGTATTGAATGTGCGAAGAGTTTTGCTTGAACTTTTCATTAAAGACATTAAATGAGGGTACAGAGGCATTACAATTTATCCTAACATTCGACTTTCTATTACAAGAAAGTTTATGTAGGCTAGATTGTTGTTTGCAAAATCCTTTGTTGAGAGCGGCCTTCTGTGTACCCTTTCTATGGTGAACTTCTGCAGATTTCACTGTCACAGAAGAAAAAGATTTATTATTTTTTGTCCATTTACCCTTCTGTTGCCATGTTAATTTTTCTTTAACAGGTTTTAAGGGCTTCAAAATCTTTGAACTTGTTGGAGTTTTAGTGGATATTTCCTTCTTTAGTTTAAAATTCTCAAGCTCAATAGAGGTTTTGGCTTGTATACACATGTTCAGAAATTCTAGACAGATAGGAACTTTTGTGATTTTCTCCTTGGGAGAAATAGTTCTGTTAAGAACTTCAGAGGATGGTTTAAAATCCTCTGTGTCACGAGGTACTATCTCTGAGTTGGAGTCAGTCTCAGATTCGTCAGAGGATGAGTCATCCTCATAAACAGAGGTTGAGTCACTTGGTTCTCTTTCGACAGAGGCTGGACTTTCAGAGCATGTGCCATACTCACTTTCTTCCTTTTCTGTGGCACTATCTTCTAAGTCAACAGAAGTATCTGTTAAGTCTTCTTCAGAGAGATTTTGATCATTGGAAGGTGTACAGAGGTTTTCTTCAGAGATATCAAAATTTTCTTTTGTAAGGTTCGACTTTAACTCAGGTGCCTCTGCTGATAAATTCTTTTCATAATTCATCATGCAGACAAATGCAACTTGAGTTTGAGTCTCGGGGTCACCAAACTTGAAGATTCCTATCTGATCTTGAGTTTTCAGATACTTCTTATGTTTGGATTCTCTTTTGACAGAGATTGAAGGTGACAAATCTGTGTTTTCAAAGCACACATTTGTCATCTTTAGAGGTTTCTTCTTGTGAGGTTCCGCATAGACTTTTTGCCTTTTACTTACAGGTAGTAGATTTGGAAATCCAGGTTTTCTTGTATTTCCTATTTGAAATAGAGAAGACAGAGATTTGTCTCTTTTGTTTCCTGTATATGGATCTATATCACAGAAGCCAATTCCCCGTCTCCCTATTTGAGTATTGATTTTCTCGTACACCTTCTGTGCATCTTGAAATTTTTTAATTAAAAGATCTCTTCTGAGTAAATCTTGACAGAGGACTTCTCTTTCCTTTTGAAAATAATGTTTCAGAGCTAGGATGTTCATTCTGTCACATTTAACGTCCATAAGTTTTTTCGATTTTGTTTTAAAGAAGAATTAAGTTCAGAAATCTTTTCTTTTAAAGGATTTAATTTTTTGTTCCAGTTTGTTTCAATTTCTTCTTTTTCTAGAAACTTTTTGGCTTTTTATTGAGTGAGAAATCTAGCTTCTCTCTCATAGAAGGTGAGCTTTTTCTGAACACTTTCGCATGTCTGTTTAAGTTCAGTGTATTCAATGTTAAGTTTAAGCAAATCAGCTTCTGCTGTATTAAAGTTAGAGTTAGAAGTGGATACCTCGCTATCAGAGCCAGAGCTGACTTCTGCCATGCCACAGAACAAGGCGTTCTTTGTTTCTCCTTCTTCAGAGGATGTATCTTATAGCCAGTTTTCTTGATTCACCATTAAGGATTTCTGAGCATAGTATTCAGCTTTCTTTTTGTAGAAAGCAGCATCCCTCTGAGGGCGATTTGATTTGCTCCTGCATTCGTTGGCGAAGTGACCTGGCTTTCCACAATTGTAGCAGCCTTGGTTCTGTGAAACGTTTCCAGCTTTGTCGTCTGACCTCTGTCGGTCACCACTTCTGTCGGTTCTGCACTCATTTGCATAATGGCCTGGCTTACCACATTTGTAACACTCTTGATTCTGTGGAGTGTTGCCAGTTTTATCGTCCGACCTCTGTCGGTCATTACCTCTGTCATTTCTGTGAATTGACCTCTGTCGGTTACCACTTCTGTCGTTTCCTTCTCTTTCATAGCGTTCATTACCAGTCTTCTTCTGGTATCCTCTGCTGAATTCCCTAGTCAAGAGTGCTAATGATTTAGCTATCAAGGCCAAGGTTGTTTCTTCTTCTTCTTCTTCTTCTTCTTCCTTCTCTTCTTCACTATCAACTATCATGATTTTCTTCTTCTCCTTCTTTTCTTCTGCAGTTTTCTCTTTCTTTGGTTTCTCTTTAGCCTCTGTAGTCTTACCAACTAGTGCAAGAGGTGCACTGAACTGAGCTTTTGTTTGTGCTACTTGAGGCTCTTGGGATGCCAATGTTCCGTAGAGGTCTGATAGAGTCCAGGAATGTAAGTCTTGATTTGTTTGAAGAGACATAGATAACTGGAGCCATTCTCCATTTAGACTTTTAAGGAACATGACATTGTTTTCTTCATAAGTTCTGTGGATTCCGAACTTCTTGCATTTGTTGATCAGCGAGTTGAACCGATCATATGTAGACTGTAGAGTTTCTGTCGGCAGAGCTTTAAATGCATAGTATTCGTTTATGTATTGAGCTCTGCGGTTCTTCTGAGTTTTGGCCCCCCTTCTAGTTGTTTTTCCAGTTCCTTCCATAGATCATATGCAGATTCACATGCATCTAGGGACTGGAAAAGGTCGTTGGGAATAGCCATGATCAGAAGCCTTTTTGTTTTCTGAGCCACTTCATATTTTGCCCAATCAGAATCGGACGACTTACCCTGAGCTTTTGGTTTTTCGTGTTCAGGGATTTCTGGTGTGTCGTCTGTGGAAGGAATACGTGGTACTGTTATCATAGGAACAAAAGGAGGGTTACGGAGATAGTAAACGAGTTCTTTATCAGTACCCTCAAAGAAGTGAATCATACGTATCTTCCATTGAGGGTATTCGTCTCTAAGAAAAGTGGGAGGTTTGGTTAAGGAACCAGCAGTGAAAAAGTTGTTTGTACTTGTCATTTTTAGAGAGAAAATATCCAGAAATGGGGTATGAACAACAAACCTTTTTAGAGTGAGAAGTGGATACTTCGTATGAAGTTTCTAAGCTTAACAGCTTTTCAACTTAGCACAAAAATGGTGTTTTAACCAGAATAACAGATTCTATAAGTTTACCAAAGTTCGAATGAATCGAAAATGGCAGAAAAACAGAAACTGTTTATGAAGAGTAGGTTAAAAATCCAAGTTTCTACCAAAGATCATTGTTTAGAGTGGATCCCTTGATATTAAAAATCAAGGTTTGCTCTGATACCAATTGTTGGTTCCTTTTTGTTTAAACAATGATGATTCTTTCAGTTTAGTTCAGATAGGTTTATATTGCGGAAGCGTATTTAATGAACTGAAAGAAATACTAAGATAGAAGAACACACAATATCAAATAAGTAATGAAGATGACAGATAAATATCTCAAAGGTTACTGTATTTGATATTATCAAGAACACCAAGAACTTAACAAGAAATGTGATGGTGTGTGTGTTTGTGCGTAGCTTAAATATCTGATTTTTGTTCTTGTTAATAGAAGAACTCAACATGAGTCTTCTATTTATACTACTATAAAGGGGACATACTTTAGACAATAAGGACTGATCTACAGTAGACAGGATTGTGTGAACAGTAGCAGGTACGATGTTCATTCAATGCGCATGTTCCATCTTCGACAGAGCCCTATCAGAGTTTGACATGTGGAGTTTATATCAGGGCACGCTTTGTACAAGTGGATGAACGGATCCTGGAACAGTAGAAAGATATTTGTTGATTTCTTCTAAGTCTTTAGTGTACCGCAGAGGCTCTGTCAAAGGTGACAGAGGTTGTGCGGCTCGGTCCTCTGTGAGCAGTCTTCTGTCGATTCTTGTCTTCGGTCTTCTGGTGTCTCGGTAGAGCCTCTGTTGGAGGCTTCTATACTTAGCCTATTTTTCACTACTTTTACAATCAGAAAGATTTGAGCTAACAGACATGCTTTTCACCCCAAAATATGTAAAATAGTAAAAGGGGCTGTGATAACTCACTTGATGCGCGATGAAATTCCGGGAATCTCTTACAAAATACCTCGGTGTGATCCTACTTCGAACCTACGAACGTAAGGTCACTAGTGAGTTTTAGTCTTAAAGGTTCGGTAGGCTAACTATCCAAATCGTCATAAAATGCCTTGGTTGTGATTAAAATTATAATTTATATGGAGTTAACTGAAATTACTAATCAAAACATATATTCTTCATGTTTGTTAGGTTGACGTTACCGCAATTTCGTCACAACAAGTAACGAAAAGGGTCTAAAATTAAAAGTTATATCTATACTATATATATACCACAATTTCATCATAAGAGTGATGAAAAGGGTTCAAAATGTAAAGTTAAAGTATATAAAATGCATAAACATAATATATATATATATATATATATATATATATATATATATATATCTATACTACATATATAAGCATATACACCTAAAGTCTTAAAGACAAGTCTTTAAGCTTGAGGTACCACCATTTTATGCATAAAACTCAAAAAACTCTTAATTACAACTTCTAAAACAAAATGTACAAGTTGAATACCTTTTCATTTACACGGATAAAAAAGACCAGCCCATACCCAACCCATACCGAGAGTACATATCTCTTTCACGCCTTAGCCCATACCAAGTACCACACGCTTTCTACTTCAACCTCTTCACGTCTAACACCATGCCAAGAGTACTACTGAAATGATTCGTACTATATGGTTGTCTCTTCTTATAGGATTCAAAAGATGTTCATACAGCTCATCTTGATTTCTTCATCTCGATTCGTTCTTTTCATATGGCTTCTCTCGATTTCTTGGTCTGGATTTCTCTCGACAGGTAACGGTTCATACTCTATTTCTTCAAGAATTTCTTCACTGGTTCATACTCCCTCCCCTCAAGTTGTTCTTAGGTTTTTTTACGATTGTCGATTTTGGTATTTGTGATATCATCTCAAAAATGTATTCATAATCTAATGTTAGTGTGTTTATTTCGTTGCTTTCAAGTTATTCGGGTTTTTTAATGGTTGAATCAATTTTGTAGACAAGGTGTTCGTTAAATTGTCTAAGAGATAAAATTTGGTCCTGGAGAGTTGTACATAATCCAATGTTCTTGTGTTTATTTGTAGACAAGTTGTTCGTTAAATTTAATAGGGATGGAGGTCCCTGTTAGAAAGCTTCGATGGAACCATCTCTAGACCAAGGTTCTTACACTTATCTTCCTTCCTATGTTTTTACATATCAGTTATTTAGAGGTAAGTGTGATAGCTATATCTTGTTTTGGTTGATAATTGAGTTATTTAGTTGCTTTTCATGAAAGTTTAATCTCTGATTTTCCTGTTTTATGTAGAATGTTTCTAGAACTCCAGTTGTTTCTCGGTATAATTCACAATCAAGCCCAATGCCCGTGGAAGCAAGGTTTGTACTTGATAGATATTATTGAATTGGATGGTTTTATGGCTATCAATCTTGTGGAAATAATTATTTAATTATTGCTTCTCTTCCTTTCCTACATCAGAATTCCAACTCTAAAAATCGTACTTGGTGCTAAAACGGGGGCATAGACTGTGACTGTAGAGTTTGAGGTATGTATGGATGTATCATATGGTATATGCATTTACTATATATCCTTTTTACTTCTAATGGTGTTTGTTTTAGCCTTTTACAACTAGATTCATCAAAGGATGGTAACAATACATGTACATTTACGTATTTCACTAATTCTTAGCCATCCATATGCTTAGTTCTTGGCCGCAGATGCATTTTTCAAGACATTTCTCAAGCATTTTTCATAGAATCCTAATAATACAGTCCAACCCATATTAAGCTTCTTCCTTCAGATACTTTTGTTAACATGTTAATGTGTGTGCAATTTGGAATAACTATCACCAATAATCACTTCAATTACCATTCAAAGTAGGCAAAAGTGCCAAACTATGCTCTTAATTAAACTTAGTTCAACATAATATATATGTGTCTGGATAAATTTCGGTACTCACACTTCAGGCTTTAGCACTTTATAATGGTCTCATTAAGCAGCATGTGAGATAGTAGCATGATTAACATGCTTCGTGTCTATACTTTATGAATAAACTTAAACACTGTTCTCTTGTACCTGAAAGTAATCAGCTTGAGCAGCTCCAGACAACAACTGCAGCAACAAATAAGGCCAATCAGTAGCTGAATTAGCCAAAGTTCTTGAAAACCCACCAGCCTTATTCAAATGCTTAACATCATTAGCCCTAAGAAACCTTTGCCCATGTTTAAGAAACCTTTGCCCATGTAGTAGGAGGAGGAGGTACCTACCTACCTTCTTTTGGTGACATGGGAGATTTTGCTAAACCATATATGCAGCTATCAAAAGATATACCATGATAACATGCATTTTGTTTCTCAACTATTTTTTTCATTATGATTTCTGCATATCTTGTCACTTGGATCACTACTTCACAACTGGAAATACATAAAAATGCCATGATATGTCTTAATTAGTGTAATAAATATTCAAGGCAAGTATTTTTTTAATTAGTGTAATAAATAGATACTTTCTTTTTATTTTTATTTCATTCATTGTGACCTGATTTTGTCAAGTTATTTTGGATTTCTTGATTATGTAAAAAAGTGCCCATCAAAATCAACATATGTTGCATATGCTGCAAATTTGCTACTTTGGTAAAATCGGTATGAAGTATGGGTAATTGAATATTTGTTAAAACTAATTGGGATAAAAAGGTCAATTGTTATATAGAAGATAATGCAAAATGCAATAAATTTTTTATTATGGTTTTGAGTTTATTATTGTTTTGTTTTGTTAAAATATTATTAGGTTAAGTCAATATTATTGTAAGACAAGATACTCAAATGATTCGTACAAGAGAATGGGTGTACAGACCCAAACCAAAAGAGTATACAGGCCCATAAACACACCCATTCCTACAAGTTTGCAAGATGTAAACCTGCACTACTAAACCCAAATGAGAAACTACCCATATGTGGATTATTTTGGTTATAAGGAAGAATCAGATTATCTTAATCAGTTGGGGTTAGGTCTATGTTACGTGGATGTTGTTCATTTTGTTTTGGAGCAGGAATAGGTTGCTACGGATTAAGACCAATTTGCTTTACATTTTGTTCATTTTAATATTGTTCAACACTTTAAGTACTTTCTTAATTTCAATTTTTAGCTTGTTACTATTTATTACGCAGGGCCTTCTATTTTACAAACTAAAAGTATTCAAAGTTTCAGTAAAAAGAAATATAAAGTGAAGAAAGTCATATGTGGATTATTTTGGTTTTCCTTGGTATTTGGCTTGATCTCCAAATCTGTTGGTTGCAATTTTCCTTGGTAATTGGTTTTGTTGGGGAGCAAGTTTCATTTGTATTTGGGAGCAATTTATGGATTTGTTTGGTGGAATCAAAATTTCAAAATGTTGTTGATTAAATTTGGGCTTATAAGGTGGTTTATCTCTCAAAATATGTTGAGTAATAGTTTTACTTGAGTTTGTACGGAAATGAAAATGGTGTAGTCCCGTTGAAATCAAAAGGTGCTTGCTTGCGATTACAATCGAAGACATTTGGAGAATATTAAAGTTTTGGGAAAATGGATGTATGGTGGTGATTGGGATGTCAATTTTGAATTTTTTGAGATAAAGATGTATAAATTGGTTGAAAGATCATGGGATTAAGCTGGGTGGAGTTTGGATGGAATTTGGGGGGAGTTGCATCTCCTGTGATGTAAAAATCTGGTCCTGCGACCTTTGTTCGTGACCTCGGCGAGTGGCCACACCACATCACGAAAATTTTACATCTGGCCCGCCGCATTGCGCGAGTGACTTTATTGCTATTAGTTTCAAATTCCAATTTTCAAGTAATGATAAATAAAGTTTTATTATTGACCATGAAACCAGAACATACAAAGTTAGATTTGGTTATGTAGTTGCTAACATAATACTTGCTTACATGAAATGCTTAAATGAACATGGAAAGGGAAAAAGCAAAACCAGCTTTCAGATTATTGAATGATGAACTACCTTTTACCTGACATAAGCAAAATCACCATTTACAATTGATGCATGCCTTTAACTCCCTACTTTTCATGTGGTTAACATGAATTCTTTGGTTTTCAGGTAGATGATTTGATTTTATTCGAGAAACGGAAATCGATCCAAGAAAGGTTTTATTTTATACCATTAACCTTCATTATGATCTTTGTATGTTTTCTATCTATTTTGACGTGTTATGGGTCACCGGTAGCTATGGGATTAATGATGGATTAAGATGATATGTGTTTTTGTTTTTTGGATTTTGATTAGCTAGATACCTTGCTTGCTTGCTTGGAGATATAAGGTGAATTTTATTTTATTTTCATCTCAGAATTGGTGGGATAAGGCAGATGGTGGCTATCCCTATCTCATTTCAGTTGTTGTTTTCTTAGTTACAATTCAGTTATGAAGTGTGCTTATTGTATAGATGGTTCCTGTTGCATTGGTTATCTTTTTATTCAAACTATGTATCCTCCCTCGTATTACTTAATGCATTAATTAATATTATATAATTCTTTTCTACTTCTGCTTGTTCTTGTGGTTTGGTTGTTTTGCTGCAGGCACAACAACATTCGATAATGTTTCACTTGGATTCTCATCATCACTCGAATCCTCTTCATCTGAACTATGACAAGGAACAAGAGTGTTACCCGGTAAGTGCTTATTGGGTCACTTTACCTTATTGAATGAACATGAACATGAACATGATAATGTGCTTATATATTATAATAGCCATTTATCGCTACTAATGTTCAATAAATATACATTTACTTTATAACTAATTCTTTTACGATGACTTGTATTAATTTCTCATTTTTCATTTTTGGGCAAAAGGTCGATTACACACAATTCCGAACACGGGAACCCACATATGTGGAGCCATTTTATAGCTGACTCAGCAGCCAAGGCTAGCGGAGGGTTCAAAACTTGATTTTGCACGATTCGAACCTACTGTGTATTTGTGCAATAGAGCTACAAGTCGAAGGGATTTTCATTTTCAGTTTACAATGTAATTTCACATTTTGCTCTCCCGGTGCATTGCACGGGCACACTGCTAGTATATATATATATATATATATATATATATATATATATATATATATATATATATATATATACCGCAATTTTATTATAAGAATAATGAAAATGGTTCAAATAGTTAGCTTTCAATTATAGCAAGAAAATTGTCTTTTGCTGTCCAGATTTTGGTGTCATTTTCTGTCCATTTTTTGATAACTTCCAGGGGTATTTAGGTCAAGATATTTTATATCCAAGTAGTTTAATGAGTTAGGAAACTTTAGACATAAGTTTCATAATTTTTAGAGGTGGTTAAGTACATGAAATAATTTTTTACGAAAAACACGACAGATAGTTTTTGTTGATTGCGCACTGTTTTTGTGAAGACTGTTTGGTAGACGAAATCTTTGAGTTTTTAAGTGAAACCACTTGGGTTCGAAACATAACTCATAAAAATAAATTCCAGAAAAGGAATCACTTAATTTGTAGTATTATTGAGTGAGATATGACATTTTTAAGAGAGGTGTAGAATCTGGCAGCAAGCTGTCAAATCCAAACTTTATGCATGTGCATCTTTCTTTGTCTTTTTATTAGAAATTCTTATTCCTCTTGCATGCAATCCGATTTGACTCATCGCCATACAAATAATTTAAGTTCTAAAACAGGTTTTTAAACCATTTAAACTACATGCATGCTATCCATCAACTCATCTTTTATAAAACTTTGAAAATGGGTCTTTTTGAAGATTGTTTGGTGTTTATGCCAAAAACTTCTTCATGCAACTTAAAATTATATATTTTTGGCTCATGCATGTTGATTTAAACATGTTTTTAGTGAAATCAAAGAGTTTTTCATACAACTTTTGGGATTAAAAGTGTAGATCTTTTAAGAAAAGTAAAAGCATGCAAGTTAAGAGCCCATCTTTGATCTTAACATAGGTTTGATTATGGATTTACCACCTTTTTACTAACATGCAAGTGTTATGGTGATAAATCTACAAACATTAAGATGTGTAGAGATGATTCTTAACAAAGTTTAAAGAAAATGTAGAAGAAGATGAAGAACATTCATAGCAAGAAAAGTGCAAAAATGAAAATTAGAACAAAAAGGGGGGGGGGGGGGTGGGTGTGGATTTCATCCAACACACTTGTAGTTACCTTGAACACTTTAATCTCTTGAAGGAGATGTGTTTTAGGGGCTGAAGTTTATGGCTCTTCTTGAGAAATATGGATGAAGATTGAGAGAGAAAAGAGAGAATTTCTTAGTGTGAGAACTTAGAGAGAGAGTGAGAAGTTGCATATGCATTTGGAAGTGATAAATAAAAAATTATAAAGGGGTAGAGAGGGGGGGGTGGGGGAATGGCCGGCCTCAAGGGGGGGAAGGGGGGGGGGGGGAGGTGAGGTGTGTTGCCAAATAATGTCAAATCTTGTCTTTTTGCTTTATTTTTATACATGCAACATTTTTCTTTTAAATTTTAAATTTTTAAATAACACTTTAAATATTTAATGGTAAGGTTTTTATATATTTTTAGTTGAAGTAATTTAGGTTACTAATTATATTTATAATTGTGATATAAATGTTGCTTAGGTTAGCATTTTATGATATTTATGGATAATTCCTTAATTTGAGGGGTTTCTAGGCAAAAATTCCTAAATTTTCCTACCGTACCGAGTTTACTCCTAAAATTTGACTTTGTGACCAATGACATAAATATTGAATGTGCTTAGATTAATTCTAACCTGAAACATGATTTTGACGGTTGTCACAGTCTCCCCCGGTTAAAAGAATTCCGTCCCGAAATTCAAGAGTTAACAGTTTTAACCGGTTTGCTAGCGAAAAGATGAGGATACTTATGCATCATGTAATCCTCTCGTTCCAAAGTGTACTCAGGCCCACGCCTTGTGTTCCAATGGACTTTTACTATTGGAGTCTTGCTTTGCCTACGATGGTTGACTTCCCTATCAAGTATCTCAAGTGGTTCCTCCACGATGTGCAGCTTATCGTTGATTTGGACTTCTTCCAAAGGCACGGTTATCGCTTCGTCAGCTAAACATTTCTTCAAGTTTGACACATGAAACGTGTTGTGAATAGCACTTAGCTCCATTGGCAAATCCAGGTTGTATGATACTGGTCCAATTCTTTGCGTGATCTTAAATGGTCCAACATATGGAGGGCTCAACTTTCCTCTTTTCCCAAACCGAACTGTTCCTTCCAAGGTGATACTTTTAGAAAAACCCTATCTCCAACTTGGAATTCTAAAGGCTTCCTTTGATTGTCCGCATAGCTCTTCTGACGATCTTGAGCTGCTTTAAGCCTATCTCTGATAATGGAGATCTTGTCAGTGGTTTCTTGAACAATATCCGGACTAGATAGCTGACTATCTCCAATATCCAACCAACAAAGAGGTGATCGACACTTGCGTCCATATAGGGCTTCATATGGTGCACACTTAATACTGGTGTGATAGCTATTGTTGTAGGAAAACTCAACTAATGGCAAGTGGTTATCCCAACTTCCTCCAAAATCTATCACACATGCCCGAAGCATGTCCTCCAATGTCTGAATGGTTCGCTCACTCTGGCCGTCCGTTTGAGGATGATAGGCAATGCTCATATTCAACTGCGTACCCAACGCTTTTTGAAGTGACTGCCAAAATCGAGATGTAAAACGGCTATCTCTATCTGAAATGATAGAAACTAGGACTCCATGTCGCGAGACGATTTCCTTGATGTAGATCTGAGCAAGCTTCTCCATCTTATAGTCTTCCCGAATAGGCAAGAAATGTGCAGACTTCGTAAATCGATCTACTATAACCCAAATCGAATCGTGCCCTCTTGCCGTTCTCGGAAGTTTGGTTATGAAATCCATAGTTATTTGCTCCCATTTCCACTGGGGAATCTCCGGTTGTTGCAGCAACCCAGATGGTTTTTGATAAACAGCGTTGACCTTTGAGCAAGTGATGCATTTTCCTACATACGTGGCAATATCCTTTTTCATTCCTGGCCACCAATAGTACTCCATTAAATCCTTGTACATCTTATCTGCTCCTGGGTGAATTGAGTACCTAGATTTATGAGCCTCCTCCAATATCATTTCCCGTAGGTTGTCAGTCTTTGGAATCCATACTCTGTCCTTAAAGTAACGTACTCCATCAGTCTTAGTTTCAAATCTCGCCTCTAAACCATGAAGAGTCTCGTCCTTCAGGTTTTCAGACTTCATTGCTTTGATTTGAGCTTCGAAAATCCGAGTCTTTAAACTAGTTTGTACAAGTTCTCCCATTGCTCGTACACATGAAGGTTTTACCCTTTCCTTCCTACTCAGGGCATCGGCTACCACATTGGCCTTACCTGGGTGGTAACGTATCTCACAATCGTAGTCGCTGAGCAGTTCTACCCATCTTCTTTGCCTCATATTAAGCATCTTCTGATCAAAGATGTGTTAAAGACTCTTGTGATCAGAGAAAATATTGCACTTGGTACCATATAGATAATGCCTCCATATCTTTAGAGCGAATACCACAGCTCCGAGTTCCAAATCGTGCGTGGTATAGTTCTTCTCATGAACTTTTAATTGTCTCGAGGCGTATGCTATCACCTTATCATTTTGCATCAATACGCAACCTAATCCCTGATGTGATGCGTCACAATACACCACAAAATTCTCCGTTCCTTCCGGTAAAGCTAAGATCGGTGCATTGCACAACTTCTTCTTCAAAAGCTGAAACGCTTCTTCTTGCGAAACTCCCCAAACAAAATTCCTATCCTTTTGGGTTAACGCGGTGAGGGTTTAGCAATCCTAGAGAAATTCTCGATGAAACGCCGATAATAACCTGCCAAACCTAGAAATTGGCGAATTTCCGTCGGAGTCTTTGGGGCTTCCCATTTCCGAATGGCTTCCACCTTAGCCGGGTCCACGTGAATCCCTTTTTCTCCAATCACGTGACCTAAGAAGTGTACTTCTCGAATCCAAAATTCGTACTTAGAGAATTTGGCATACAGCTTCTGATCCTTAAGAAGCTCTAGAATTACCCTTAGATGTTGCTTGTGATCCTTCTTACTCCGAGAGTAGATCAAGATGTCATCGATGAACACGATCACAAACTTATCTAGATATGGTCTGCATACCCTATTCATTAGATCCATAAACACAGCCGGCGCATTCGTCACTCCGAATGGCATGACTAGAAACTCATAGTGTCCATAGTGAGTCCTAAAAGCTATTTTAGGAATGTCCTCCTCACGGGCTCTCAACTGATGATATCCTGATCGAAGATCAATCTCTGAGAAGTAAGTTGCACCCTGCAACTGGTCGAACAAATCGTCTATTCGAGGGAGAGGATATCGGTTCTTGATTGTCAACTTATTTAGCTCCCTATAATCGATGCACATTCGAAATGATCCATCCTTCTTTTTAACGAACAGAATCGGGGCTCCCCAGGGTGATGAACTTGGCCGAATGAATCCCTTATCCAAAAGTTCTTGGAGTTGATTCGACAACTCTTGCATTTCGGCAGGTGCTAAGCGGTATGGGGCCTTAGCTACTGGCGCTGCTCCGGGTATGAGATCGATCTGAAATTCGACTTGTCTAAATGGGGGATGTCCAGGCAAATCGTCTGGGAACACCTCTGGGTGATCTTTCACTACAGGAATATCTTGGATTCACCTTTCTTCGGTCTTCTGTTCTACTACATGTGCCAGAAATGCAACACACTTCTTTCTCAAATACTTATGGACCTTCATACACGATACTATCTTTAGTTCCTTTCCAGCTCTATCTCCTTGCACAACAAGAGTTTCTCCGCCTTGCAATGGTAATCTGACAGTCTTTTCAAAACAACTAACTTTTGCTCGATTCTTGGATAACCAATCCATGCCTATTACTACGTCAAAACTCCCCAACTCAATAGGTATAAGATCAACGCTAAAAGTTCTATCGGCTAATTTCAAGGTACAACCTGAGATTACATCCTTAGCCTCTAATTCACATCCATTAGCAACCTCAACAATATAAGCATTCGGCATCTTCGTAGATTTTAGATTGATCAAAGGCCTAAACTCTAACAAAACAAAGCTCCTATCGGCTCCAGTGTCAAATAATACCGATGCATAATAGTCGTTTAGGAGGAACGTACCTGTCACTGCATTAGGGTCTCGGCGTGCTTATTCTGCTCCTAAAACAAACGCTCGCCCTCGAGCTTGTCCTCCTTGGTTTCCCTGATTGGCTTGCCTTGCCTGGTACCCAGCGTTGTTAATGATTGTTCCTCTATTTAACTTCGGGCACACATTCCGGAAGTGGTCCGGACTCCCGCATTCATAGCATGCCCTTCATTCAACCTTTACATTATTCCCCATCCTGCAGTACCGAGCGGAATGACCCTTTTGCTTACATATGCCACAAATGAGATAGGCTCCCTCATGATGCAAGTTGCATTGGTTGCACTTCGGGTGGGGTCCACTGTATTGCCCTGCTTCCTTAGCATTCATCCCAAAATTCCTTACTACTTTCTTATTCTTGCTTGAACCACTACCAACCATTTTTCCTGATTGGCTCTCTGGCCTCCCTTACTACCGACACCTTTCTGAGTCAAAGTTCCTGCCCTGACCGCATCATTGGTCAGACTATTGTTAAAGCCACTGCAGCTTGAATCGTGGTCGGACTTGTCGACGTAACCATCCCTCGGATTTCCGGGGCCAATCCATACAAGTATCGGTCAATCCTTATGCTATCCGGGCTAACCATGTGGGGTACTAACATTGCGAGTTCATGAAAACGAGCGGTGTATCGGTCTATCCCTGAACATACCATGGTGAGATCCCAAAATTCAGCCTCCAACTTCTGAATTTCACTCTTGGGACAGTGTTCTTCAGTGAGCAAATTCTTAAACTCCTCCCAAGAAAGTTTGTATGCATCCTCCCTTCCACGGGTTTGGACCTGAATGTTCCACCAAGTCAAAGCTCATCCTTGAAGCTGACATGCCGCATACTCCACCATGCAGTCTTCTGAACATTTGCTGATATGGAGCACCGACTCCATACTATCAAACCACAAAAGCAATCCTACAACACCCTCTTTTCTGTGAAATTCTTTGGGCTTGCAAGACATAAACGTCTTGTAACTGCATCCTCTATTGTCATTAACGTTATTGGGATTCCCTCCTCCCACATTATCATTCCTATGACGCTCATTGATGCCCGCGGTGACTTGTGTTACAATGTCGGGTATCGCCTCTTGATTGCGTTGAGCTATGATCTGGTCAATATCAGGGTTTTGGTCTTCAGGAATTCCTCCCGTGCGACGTGTGGATCTTTTTGGTGGCATTTTTCTAAAACACATTTACAAATATTGGTTTGATTAAAATCTTGTGTAAATAAAAATCGGATGTTTTGCAAAAATAACTTTGTAAATCGAAATATTGGGAATACTAGCAATAAATATTGCATGATCAACAAACGTATATAATTAAAACGCGAGATCGCTTTTCCATTAAAGTCATTAATAATAGCCGTTGATACAAAATTTATGATGTGCATCGCACATCAGTACCATAATGTTTTAGAAGAACATAAATACAATCTGAAATACAAAGTTGAAATAACTAAAAATATGAAGTTCATTTCCTAAATCTTCCACCATCAATATCCTCCCCGATACACCTCGATCAGAACCCACAACACCAACATCGTCAGTAAAATCACCACGGCTATGCAAGCTATCTCCGCCCTTAAGGCAATCCTCCGAGCTACCCTTGCTCTATCCAGGGCTTCGGTCGACATGTTAGTCAAGAGATGACTCAACTCACATAGCTCCGTCACAACCTGACTTTGGTGACTAACCTGCGCCTGACAGCTATGCAACTCCGCTGTCATAGCCCGAAAATGCTGCTCTTCCGCCCATGTCATGCCAGACGCACGACCAACGGGTACTCCCGTGATGACTCGCGGTGGTTCCGGCGCCTCCGGACGATCGGACCTCAATGACACTCGCCTAGGAATGGGAACACTCTTCCTAGCGGTCATCCTAGTACGTGGCCCTCTAGAGTTCGGTTGCACAGTTATAGGAGTGGGTCATGGTAGAACTGGGGTCGGCGATATTCTCGGTCCATCATATGGATCTCGTTCGCTATTCGAGGTTCTCTCGCTTGACGGCGTGTAGGAGGGTTGAGAGTGTGATGATGATGATGACATAGTGGTACTGAAGTAAGAGTGCATAACATTACTATCGCGCAAATATAAAGGCTATGCGTACTATACTATTGCATGTTATAGGCAATAACTACACTCATACTATGCAGGCTACTTGAAGCACTTAAGTGAAAAAAAACACACATATTCCTATTATAACCATTTTTGATCTCGCATCACTCCTTCCTTAACTAAACATAGGTGATCAGGCTTTGTTTAATTAAAGACCGATGATGCAATACCCGAATTAGTTATACTAGCAATATGTTTAGTAATTTGAGCGTTATTTCCCGTTTTTGGCTATAGTTGCAGTTTTCCAAAGGAAAACCGGTATTCTCTATAACCTTTACCTCTGATACCAAATCTGTCACACCCCGCTAAAGCGGAAACACGGGATATACAGCTCAAGTTTCATAGCAAAAGTTACAAGATCACACCAACCATCAAAATACATTCAAAAGTTTACAACATTGTCTTTTACAAACGTTTTACGAAAAGGGAAATGAACATAATTTAAAAACATAGAAAGCTTCAACACGAGTAGACTTCCTAAGTTCCAACCTTAAGGACGTTCACCTGAAAAGCATGTCAATAAAAGGTCAACTAATGCACTAGTTGGTGAGATCACAGGTTTTATGAGTCCAACAAAGTTTGTCATAGAAATAGTTTTAATCCGCACAAGTGGATAAGTCAACCGGTTACAAAAACACTTGCTCAAGGTAATTGTATGTATAATGTTTAAGTTATGAGCCCGTTACCCGACCTATATGACAGAACGCCCCTCCGCATGTTCTATCGCCAACAATGCGTAAATACAAACAATAATTATGCACTCAAACAAGTGCGACTTGTGAGTGGGGTTGTCAATCCAAATAGCGCTACCCATAATTACCAACGGCTCAATACATGAGTTAAACGGGTAACGTAAAAAAATAACGGGGACTTAATACGATAGAGAAAACTCAAACTTACAACATACACAAAACATACATACCATAGAGCATAAGCAAGTATAGCAAAATTTCCAAGAAAACGAGACAACCGGTGCGTAAAATAATTGTAATAACGACATGCTTTTTACCCCAAAATATGTAAAATAGTAAAAGGGGTTGTGATAACTCACTTGATGCGCGATGAAATTCCGGGAATCTCCCACAAAATACCTCGGTGTGATTCTACTTCGAACCTACGAACGTAAGGTCACTAGTGAGTTTTGGTCTTAAAGGTTCGGTAGGCTAACTATCCAAATCGTCATAAAATGCCTTGGTTGTGATTAAAATTATAATTTATATGGAGTTAACTGAAATTAGTAATCAAAACATATATTCTTCATGTTTGTTAGGTTGACGTTACCGCAATTTCGTCACAACAAGTAACGAAAAGGGTCTAAAATTAAAAGTTATATCTATACTATATATATATATATATACCACAATTTCATCATAAGTGTGATGAAAAGGGTTCAAAATGTAAAGTTAAAGTATATAAAATGCATAAACATATAATATATATATATATATATACCGCAATTTCATTATAAGAATAATGAAAAGGGTTCAAATAGTTAGCTTTCAATTATAGCAAGAAAATTGTCCTTTGCTGTCCAGATTTTGGTGTCACTTTCTGTCCATTTTTGGATAACTTCCAAGGGTATTTAGGTCAAGATATTTTTATCCAAGTAGTTTAATGAGTTAGGAAACTTTTGACATAAGTTTCATAATTTTTAGAGGTGGTTAAGTATATGAAATAATTTTTGACGAAAAACACGACAGAGAGTTCTTGCTGATTGCGCATTGTTTTTGTGAAGACTGTTTGGTAGACGAAATCTTTGAGTTTTTAAGTGAAACCACTTGGGTTAGAAATCTAACTCATAAAAATAAATTCCAGAAAAAGAATCACTTAATTTGGAGTATTAAGAGAGGTGCAGAATCTGGCAGCAAGCTGTCAAAACCAAACTTTATGCATGTGCATCTTTCTTTGTCTTTTTATTAGAAATTCTTATTCCTCTTGCATGCAATCCGATTTGACTCATCACCATACAAATAATTTAAGTTCTAAAACAGGTTTTTAAACCATTTAAACTACATGCATGCTATCCATCAACTCATCTTTTATAAAACTTTGAAAATGGGTCTTTTTGAAGATTGCTTGGTGTTTATGCCAAGAACTTCTTCATGCAACTTAAAATTATATATTTTTGGCTCATGCATGTTGGTTTAAACATGTTTTTATTGAAATCAAAGAGTTTTTCATACAACTTTTGGGATAAAAAATGTGGATCCTTTAAGAAAACTATATGCATGCAAGTTAAGAGCCCATCTTTGATCTTAACATAGGTTTGATTATGGATTTACCACCTTTTTACTAACATGCAAGTGTTATGGTGATAAATCTACAAACATTAAGATGTGTAGAGATGATTCTTAATAAAGTTTAAAGAAAATGTAGAAGAAGATGAAGAACATTCATAGCAAGAAAAGTGCAAAAATGAAATTAGAACAAAAAGGGGGGTGGGTGGATTTCATCCAACACACTTGTAGTTACCCTGAACACTTTAATCTCTTGAAAGAGATGTGTTTTAGGGGCTGAAGTTTATGGCTCTTCTTGAGAAATATGGATGAAGATTGAGAGAGAAAAGAGAGAATTTCTTAGTGTGAGAACTTAGAGAGAGAGTGAGAAGTTGCATATGCATTTGGAAGTGATAAGTAAAAAATTATAAAGGGGTAGAGAGGGGGGAGGGGGAATGGCCGGCCTAAGGGGGGGGGGTGAGGTGTGTTGCCAGATAATGTCAAATCTTGTCTTTTTGCTTTATTTTTATACATGCAACATTTTTCTTTTAAATTTTAAATTTTTAAATAACACTTTAAATATTTAATGGTAAGGTTTATATATATATTTTTAGTTGAAGTAATTTAGGTTACTAATTATATTTATAATTGTGATATAAATGTTGCTTAGGTTGGCATTTTATGAGATTTATGGATAATTCCTTAATTTGAGGGGTTTCTAGGCAAAAATTCCTAAATTTTCTACCGTACCGAGTTTACTGCTAAAATTTGAATGTGTGACCAATGACATAAATATTGAATGTGCTTAGATTAATTCTAACCTGAAACACGATTTTGACGGTTGTCACAGATTTTTTGAGATCTTTGCCGAACTTGCAAAAACCGAATACTTTCCATGTTTAGTTCGAGGTTTAGAAGCTTATTTAAGGTACGATTTCTTCATTCCATGTGTATATTAAGACTTTAGCGAAGAAACCCTCTAAGAATTGGGACGTTAGGGAGTTATACATAGCCCATGTGACTTCTCCTGATTTTATTATGTCCAACTAGCCGCCCAGTTCGATCGACGAGGGCAATGAGCTTGATGCCTCCAAGGATTTGGCTCAGATCCCAACTGCAATTAGGTTAAACCTCCCTGACCAACTTCGTCCGCAACAATGTCCAAAGGGGTACTTTATTATGTACGGATATCATTTTAGAATAAGGTTTAGGTGGCCGTATTCGCCTTTGTCTAGGGCATTCTTGAATAGGTTCGACCTGTCACCTGGACTGGGAGTCGCCTTTCACGGTGAACGATCTTCTAGCGTCCTACGCTGTGAAGGGGGATATCAATCGCCGATATAGTTTACATTCGAAACTTAGGGGGGGGGGGTCGCATCTTAGTCCTGAATACCGCGGTGAACGACCGGGGATGGAAGGCGAGATACTTCTTCGGTCGGATGCGATCCTTAGACCTCGTCGAGGGAGATTTTTCCTGGGTTATGGCGGGTTGGAACAAGGATGGTAGGTTTAATTTTGTCGTATGATTCTTGTGCCACTATTGATTTTGTCGTACTTACTTGTTTGTTTTGTGATACAGTTATCAAATTGAAGAAGTCTAGCGGAGACCCTAGGGAAGATTGAACGGTTCTTGCAATACAGTGTCGAAGATCGTTCATTCTTCATTAACCGTTCATTTGTTGCTGAGGATTATGACGATGAGACGGTTGAGGTACAAACGTCCGAGTCGTCGATCACAAGGAAGGAAGTATCAGAGAAAGAAATAGAAGACGGAAAGATGTCAGGTAAATCATATGTCGATTGTAGCTTAGGTCGTACGATTCAATTTTTTCTTTCTTTCTAACTCTTGTTTCTGATTTTAGGTGGATCAGGGTCCAAGCTGCCACAAGGTCTCTCCAAGAGAGAAACACAACTACTCCTAGCCAAAAAGGCTATGGAGATGAAGAGTAAAGCACCACAAACCCCGTCGTCGGGGACCAAGAAAACCAGGAGGACGTTCCGGAAGGAACCGTCGTCCAAGAGTGGCGATCCTTCAATGGTTGCCACATCTGAGATGGCGAAGACGTCTGAGGACGTGGCTGCTACCGCGTTGGTATCTCCAGCATCGGTGGAGATGTCCTTCGTTGAGACGACAAAGTCTCAACCATCTGCTTCTTTGGACAAGGGGAAGGGTCACCAGTCTGGAGGTGATCCTGAAGTTACGACGGTCAACTTTACATTGCCGTCCAATTTCATGTCTGATGATGCCCTTGACGATGCAAAGCTTTTTCCCAACCTGGGGAAATTTCTTATTCCGTCCTTCCAAGGGCGATACGAAGAGGTCCCTATCGAGGAGATATGATCTCAAGTTGCTAGGCTCTCCTTCAAGTTAAGTTTCCACTGTATATTCAGTATTTTTATTTTTGTCTAGTGTTTTAACTTTTCGATCACGCATCTACAAACATTTCAAGCGTCACTCTGTCTGTACAAATCAGATGGAGAAAGTCAGACGAGTGGCTCCTATGGCCCTCGAATGGATCCGTCAGGTGGAAGAAGCGGAGCGTAAAGCTCGCGAAGGAGAACATGAGGTGGCGATGAGGATGGAATCCTTTGAGATTCGGTTCGACGATGCGCAAAGTCATATGGAGACCGCGAATTGGGAGAAGGAAGAACTTCGAGAGCATCTAAAGGAACCCTTGGCGAAGTTCTCTTCGTCAGAGGCAGAGGTCAAGGCGATCAAGGAGGCGTTGGACGAGAGCAAGGTCCAAGTCGAGGACCTCAGATCGCTTGTCGCTTCTGAGGAGCAAGTAATCGCCGAGTTGGAAGGGCGACTTGTCTTCTTTGAGGCATTGACTCGCCTCAAGGTCAAGGCGGCGATCATGCGTCGCCACCTTCGAGGGAAAAACCCGATGGCTAATGCTGAGGCCGAACTTGCCACCTACCTGGAACAGGTCGGTGATGAAAAAGAGCTCGACCAGGAAGATGAGCTTGAAGACGGAGAGGTAGCGGGTGTCGAGGCCAGTGCCAGTGGTGAGGAGCCTGTCCAAGATCAGGATCCTCCCAGCCTTAATTTTGTCTTAATTTTTCGTATTTCTTGTAGGCGACTGTTGGTGGTCGTGCCTTCCTACTTGTATTTTTTGCGACTTTATGGATACAAGTATTTTTGTCTTAGTTTTTTGTTGAATGTTTTACTTATTACACGAGATTGCATTTGTCTAGCGATAACTTGCGAGAACACATCGATCACGTAATAATGAAACAAAACATGTAATAAATTGTAGGATAACATAGATCGTGCGATAGAAGCTTCAATTAACATGTAATCAAAACATAAATCATGCGACTGAAGCATTTTACAGAGATCGTGTGACTGAGGCCTTATAAAGATTTTCTAAGTCCTAGACCCAGAGTCGTAAGACTTGAGATTTCCTTGATCATTGAGTTGTATTGTCCGAAGGATCTTTATCGTAGCTATTGACTTGTGTGTGTGCGGTCGTGCGATCCTGCGATACATCATTCGTTAGCAATTGGTAGTTGGCTTAGCCAACGACCCTTCGATGCTTAAGTCAGTAATCGATGTGATGGAATAAATCAAAAGGAAAAATAAACTAAAAGAAGTATTTTTTAAATGTACCGCATTCCAACTTCGCGGGGACGTCTTGGTCGTCGAGGGTTTGAAGTCTGTAGGCACCTTTTCCTACGACTTTAGATATGCGATAGGGTCCTTCCCACTTAGTGGATAACTTACCTGCGTTTAATTCCTTGGTGTTTTGCAATACACGTCGAAGGACGAAATCACCTTCTTGGAAGACTTTGATCTTGACATTTTCATTTAAATGTCGTTCGACCAACTGCTTCTGAGATGCCATTTTGATGAGAGAAGTTTCTCGTAGTTCCCCTAGAGCGTCGAGGTCATAACTCTGGTCTACCAAGTTATGATCGACCCATGTGTGCCTCGACATCGGCCGTTGTGTCTCAACAGGCAAGATTGCTTCACACCCGTATACTAAGGAAAACGGGGTTTGACCTGTGGAAGTACGAGGCGTCATACGATTGGCCCATAAGACCGACGAGAGTTCTTCGACCCATCGCCCTTTTGCGGCTTTTAATTTCTTCTTTGTCGAGTTGATTATAACTTTGTTGCTCGATTCAGCGAGTCCGTTCGACTGAGGATATCGTGGCATCAAGGTCGTGAGTTTGATGTTACGATCCTTGCAAAATTGTTGAGTTAGATCGCTTATGAACTGTGATCCATTGTCTCATACGATTTCGGATGGGATTCCAAACATGTAGATACTGTTAGTCTGGATAAAAGAGACGACTTCTTTATACCCGGACCTGGGAGAAAGTCGTTGCTTCTATCCATTTAGAGATATAATCTGTAAGGAGTAGTAAAAATACCTTTTGCCTAGGAGCAGGTGGCAACTTACCGACAATATCCATTCCCCGTCTTATGAGGGTCCATGGGAGTAAAGTCGTGTGCAAAGGTTCTGAGGGTTGATGAGACATACATGAGTGTCGTTGACAGGTGTCGCAGCCTTGGACGTACCTGATTGCGTCTTGTCGTAAGGTCGGCCAATAGTAACCTTGTCGCTAGATTTAGTTCGCGTGATTGCCACATTCTCCGTCGTGCATTTCCTTTAGGATGGTTTGCACTTGGTCATTGTTAACGATACATCGTAAGTTCAGACATGTCGACGACCTTTGATAGATCCTGTCTCCGATCATAAGATACTTGGAAGCTTTGAATCTGATCTTACGTGCTTCTATTCGGTCGTCTGGTAATTGGTTGTGTATACGGTAATTCTTGATATCGCGCGACCAATCATTTTCTTTATCAAGGACTTGGACGTCCTTATTATTTTTGACAGATGGGACCGCTAGATGGAACATAGGGATGTTGTCGTATGATGGCCTTCTGAGTGCCGACCCATGGTTGGGTAAGGCATCAGCTTGTGCGTTCTGGTCCCTTGGGATTTGCTCGATCGAGAAAGGCTTGAATTCTTCTGATTTTGTTTTGGCCGTCTTAAGATATGCCGTCATTTTAGAATCTTTTGCCGCAAATTCCCCGTTCATCTGGTTTACGACTAAGAGGGAATCACTTTTGACGTGTAATTCGGTTGCCCCCAAGTCTCGTGCCATGTTCATTCCCACGATCAATGCTTCGTACTCAGCTTCATTATTTGTGGCTTTAAAATCACATCGTATGGAGTACACCATATTTCCCCCCTGTGGCGACTGTAAGACGACGCCTAGTCATGCCCCCCGGGCGTTGGATGATCCGTCGACATAAAGTACCCAAGACATGTCGTTGAGAGTCGCCACAATATCTGCTTGTACGTCTGCGCCCAATTTTGGGCTGAAATCAGTGACGAAGTCTGCCAAGACTTGTGACTTGATCGTTGTCCTTGGTTTGAAATCTATGTCGTAGCTACTGAGATAGACACTCCACTTCGCTAGTCGACCTGTTAACTCGGGTTTTCTCAAGACAAACTTAAGAGGATAATTAGTAACGACAATTGTAGGATGAGATTCGAAATAATGTCGAAGCATTGATTAGAGCTAGCAGTAGTTTTTCCATGGAAGAGTACCTAGTTTCAGCATCTAGTAAAGACTCACTGACGTAATAAATCGGGAGTTGGCGTTTGTCATCTTCTCGTGTAAAGACTGCGCTTACTGAATTGGAACTGCCTGTTAATGCCAAAAATCACCCAAAGGATAACTTAAGGTTGATGTGCAGCTTTAACAACTAAAGAAATGGATCTCAAGACAAACAACACAATCGCAGGTAAAAAATAAATAAGACAGGAGAATTGGTGACGCGGAAAACCCAAACGAGGGAAAAAACCGCGGCCGACTTGGGGAAGTCGACAGTGCACTATGATCGCCAAACAGGGGCTATATCCTTTTGTAACAAGTGTCGTGTGTACAATAGGTTACAATAAGAGTAAAAATAAACTTAATCGTAACCTAATGTTGTGCGTCGTGCGTAAATCGTGCGCAATAGACTGTAGTCGTGCGAGTTGAACTGCTCGTCGTGCGAAACTTGCATGAGCGATATTTGTTCAAATGCTCTGATGATTGTTGTTGTCTTGCATAGAAAATGTAGAAGTGAATGTAGATGTTGGATGTTGTGATGTCCGCTTGAAGTGTGGTACAGGTCCTTATATAGCTTGTGATAGCATTAAATGCGCCTTGATGGTATGTTTGTAACCGCTGTCGGGTCTTTATTGTCATTAAGAACTCGTTCGTAATTGACCGTTGTACCATGATTTCTTTTGGAGTTAATGGATAAAAACGGCTATTGACTATAAACGGTTAGTACGGTCGTACGACCGTCTTGAGTCTTGGACGTCGGTCGTATGAAACTTACGACCATCGTAGAAATGTACGACCAAATATACGATAGTAAATAATCTGCAGGACCTTATCTTAATACAAGAGTGGTCTTACATAAATGTCATGTGTATTTTTCATCGTCGGTCGTGAGGTGTGGATTTTTACCACAACAGTTTGCCCCCAAATTTTGAATTTTGGCGTGAAATTCGAGTTTTAAATTTGAGGAGGTAAAATGACACGTGTCGCATGGGGAGAGAGTCTGGTTGAATCCCAACCGTCTTGGTTCGATTTGAACCGAGCGAGGCGAAGTGGTTGTGATGTCATGGCAACGTGGGATAGGCGTGGAGCCGTTGTAGGAAAGGTGTCGACCATCTACTGGATTGCTCTGACGCATCGTTACCATATAAATACATTGATGTCGGAGATCACTTCCTTTTTTACGCTTACGGTAATTTTCGAGAGAGATTTCAGAGAGATCTACCAGTGCTTTCGTTCGTTCGTTTGAGGTTTTAGAGATCTAAGGTACGATCTTTACTCTTTTAACCATGCGGAAAAAGTCAGTAACAAGGAAATTTCTGTCCCAGATTTTTCTATATCCTCTGAGCCAGCAAGCTCTTTCCAGGAGAGGGAGGAGGTGGAAACCTTTAGGTTATTGGCTGGCATACCTTCCGATGTACTGTTGTACACACCCGACCATCTTAGACCGGCGGAGTGCTTGAGAGGATTTTTCGTCATGTACCAGTATCCTTTTAGAATAGGATTTAGGTGGCCCTTCTCTCCCTTGGTCAGGGAGTTTTTGGATGCTTTTGACATATCTCCTGGACAAATCTTGCCTGGGTTTTGGCAGATTCTCCAGGAGGTCGATCGGATCAACGACGAATAGGAGGCGCCTTTCACGGTGAATGATCTCTTGATAGCGGACGATGTTAGAGCGGACGACTATCATCGGTATAGTCTGTCTTCCAAGCTTAGGGGTGGATATACTCTAATCCCCGACTGCGGGTGGAAGGCTAAATATGTCATTGACACTCTGTTAGCCCCAAGTATCTGTTATGTAAAAGTATTGAAAATAGTTCAAGTCAGAAGACCAACAGAGATCAGACAGAAGACTTGGAAGAAGTTCAAGAAAACCAATAGAGCTCAACAGAGCTCTATCGAAGACTTCCAACAGTAGAACAAGTGTTTAACAGAAGACCAACAGAGCTCTTGCAAAAGAGCTCTGGTGAAGTGAAAACCTCTGTCAGCCTAAGTCTCGTAGGAAATCCCAAGTATTAGACAAGTGTCCATACTTTCCACGTATGCCCTAAAAATTGGAGATACACTTTCCACGTGTCATTCCAGGGTACGATAGTACACTGTCTACGCTTTATCAGGCTATATATAGTGAGGTAGTGGAACAAACAATTGTAAGCTTTTGGAAGAATAGTTTTCCACAATTGTAAAAGCACACACTGCTGAAATCCCGAGCACTACCTCCGTACGATACTGTTGTCCTGTGAGATTTCCTAACACACTTGAACATGTTCTTGGTGTGATTCATTATCAATATATGAGCAGCTTTTATATCTGATCCTGTTATCATTTACTGTTCAATATTTGATTCTCATAGTTCAGTTATCGTTTACACAATCACTCATTTTAATGGCTTTTGTTAGATCTAGAGTTTTGTCAAAAACACAACTGTTAAGATCTGATCTGAAGAATCAGAGTTCTGAGTAAGAAGACTCAGAAGTTCTGAGTAGAAGACTCAGAAGTTCTGAGTGAGAAATCTCAAAAAGATTCTAAGTGTTGGATTCTGACTAGAAGGTTCAGAGTTCTGAGTAGGAGACTCAGAACTTCTGACTATGAAGACAAATGTTCTGAAGCGCTTATTCAGAAGTATGTTCAGAATTCATATCTTGGGATATTATCTGTTATAATCAGTTACTAATTAGGACACGTGTAATTGTTCTATTAGTCTGTTTCTTATATGTACTGTAGCTTTAGCCTTTCTTATACAGTATATATAGGAGTAAGGAACTGTAGCTAAAAGAATCTTTTGGAGAATCTTTGATATAATCTTTGGTGAATCCATTTAGAGAAATTCATTGTAATATCTTGTAATTCACAGATTGTAATTCACAAAAATTAAGTCCTGTAAAAGCAAAAGAAACAATTTCTGAACCAAAAACTGAGATTGTTCATTTTGAAAGCAAGATTGCTAATCTTCAAGCAAACTGAGATTGTTCATTTCTGAACCTATAAAGATTTTGCAAAAAGATAAATATGATTTTCTAAAGGATTTTGAAAAGGTTCAAGAAAACATAAAATTGTTAGAAAAAGAGAATGTTGATTTGAAAGAGAAAGGAAATTTTAGAAGAAAGATGTTGACAAAGTCTGAAAATAGAATCAAATCATGTGAAATAAAAAATTGTCAACTCTTGAAACAGATCTATGATTTTGAACAAGTACTTTTACTTGAAAGAGTGAAATTTGAGAAAGAGAGAAGAGACTTTCAAACTGAGAGAAAAGGTTTTGAAACAAAGTCTGTTGAATTATGTTTGAAAATTTCTGATTTGGAGAAAATTCTTGCAAAAGAAAGAAAAGAGTTTGAATGCAAGAAAAATGTTTTTCAAAAAGAAAAGAATGGTTTTGAGAAAAAGAAAACAGGAATGTTAAATGAGTTTTCTGTAAAAATAAATGAGTTGGAGAAAGAGTTAGAAGATGGAAGGAAAGAGACTGAAAAGAAGAAGGTAAATGGCTTTAAAGAAAAATGCTTAAAAGATGAGTTTGAGAAGGAAAAGAAAGTTTTTCATTTGGAGATAAGGAGGCTTATTAAGAAATTATCTGATTTATCAACTAAAATCATGATAGAGAGGAAGTCCAAATCTGATTTGCAGTCAAGGTTTGATTTGTATGTTAAAAAGTTTAGGGAATTTGAAACGAAAGTTGTTGACAAATCAAATCATAGTTCAAAAGATCAGATTCGTTCTTCTAATCTGTTTTATGATTCTGCTATTGATAAATCTTATAATTGTTCTATTAAAAGGGTAAAAATGGAATGGAGAGTTAAAGGAACAACTTCTAAGAAAGAAGTGCCAAAATCAAAAGTTCCTAATTCAAATGTCAAGAAGAACAATACATTTCAAAGAAAATCTTTTGTTAAACCTGATGTGATTTATTCTGTAAATCAATTAGTCAGAGTTGCACAAAAGAAACTTTGTTGTTCATATTGTGGGACTAATGATTTTGTGAACAAGAATTTTATTCAGCACTGGTATGGTTCTTATAGAATATCTGCATATGCTACTGCACCTAACAAACCTGGACCCAAGTTCATATGGGTACCAAAGTCAACTTAATCTGTTTTGCAGGTTATTCATGTGTAAAGCTGAATGATCATACTGACACATGACTGAAAACATATGATGTGCTTAAATTGAAAATTTTGACTTTTGGATAATTCAGTCCAAAACTCGATCTGAATGTTATTATGGATTTCTGATTCATATAGATCAATTTGTTGAACTTGAAGATTTTTTTTGAAAAAGTTCTGTTTGCTATGAGGTTATCGAACTCATAGATGTGAGTGTTTTTCGTAGAAAACATTTCCAGAGAATGTGTTCAGAATCACATTTTAAGCAACCCTGCAAATTTTGGTTGAAAAATTCTGATTTTTGAGCAAGTTATGGTGAGTTGAAGTTCAGAATGTTCAAAAATCACAAAATCCAAACATTTTTCTAAGGCATTTTCTCTGGATAGTTTTATCAGAATTCTGACTCTGTTACTCAGAAGTTCTGACTCTACTACTCAGAAGTTATGACTCTACTACTCAGAATTCTGACTCAACTAATCAGAATTCTGACTCATACTTAGAATTTTGAGCAAGTTACTCAGAATTCTGACTCTTCTAATCAGAATTCTGACTCTACTACTCAGTTTTTTTTTTTGATAACTAATGAGGAATCATCGTAGATGATTACCAAAATCTCTTGATTTTGCAGGATTATCTTGATTTCAGAGGAAGTATTGACTCAAAATTTGATCTGATTATTTCAAGATAAAGTTCAAAACCCGTGCTTCAACGTTTTAGGTTTTTGAACATATCAGTTCAAAACCCGTACTTAAATGACAATGGCTTCTGAATAATTCAGTTCAGGACCCGTACTTCAGAGACTAAGACTTCTAAACAAATCAGTTTAGAACTCATATTTCTCAGGTGATATCCTTAACTGTCATATTTTTATGTTTCAAGGAACAAGTGGTGAAAGGTAACATTGCATTATGTTTAATTCTATTGCTTTGAATGCTTGAATCTTATCAAATTTAATTCAATGATATGATTTTTTTTAATTTTCATTCAATGAATAAAATGTGTGTCAAAGAGTGATTTTACAAGTATGTTGAATTATCTGAGCTATATTTGTTTCAACTTTCACTTCTGAAATAAATCAAAAGGTAAGCAAAACATGAATGAAATTATACTGAATGCTCAATGTTATGTAAATTTAGACTTATATAGAATATAATGTTCAAAAAGCCTAAATGTCAGAATGTTGGATGGAAACAAAAATATGGGGGAAGTACTACGTTTTAGTACCAAGTGATTGAGATGAAATATAAATATATATAAAATCATTTAGTTTGAAAGTTTGTACCTGTGGCCTTTCTGGTTTGGGAGAGTAAGTCCTAAGGGGTGCTTGTCACCTAGTCCCTAAGATCAACTGATCTGGGATCGGCTGACCCAAATCCTGTAATAGAACCAGATAGAAAGCCATGTTCTACTGGTACAAATGGGTTTAAGATATATCGATGTGGCCTTTCTGGTTTGGGAAATTAAGTTCCATGGGGTGCTTGTCACCTAGCACCTAAGACCAACTGGTCTGGGATATGCTGACCCAAATCCTGCTATAGAACCAGATAGAAAGCCATGTTTAACGATGTATCTTATTCTTACTAAATTTTTTGATTAAAAGATGCCAATGTGCACAAAATTAAAAGATGCCAATGAACACAAAATTAAAAGATGCCAATGAGCACATATCTCTTGAAACTTTGGGAAAATTCAAAGTCGCAATAAACCTGTAAATTTGTGAAAATCCTGATTTTGGACAAATAGTGTGAGTAGAGCAAAGTATTCGTATATGTTTTTAGAATTGCATATGCATGAAGCTAATCATATTTCGCATGCTAAGCACACCAAATAGATTTAATAAAGGGATTGAAACTGAACATTTTTAACTTGATATGCAATGATGACTTGTATTTGAATCCAAACACATGCATTTGATTTCATTTGATTGAAAAATCTGATAAATTTCATTAAGTTGGATTTCTTTTGTAAAATTTTCAAATGATCAAATGTTAGTAGTTATCAAGTGTAGTTCAGTGAATCTTATTTTTGTTGTATAAATGTTTTCATTAAAGCACTATATTTGAAATGAATAATTTTAATGAAATATATGCATACTTTCAGGGGGAGAAAACAAATTGCTCCATAATTCTTATTTTGAGGGGGAGCAAGGTTATTCATTAAGGAGGAGAAAAAGCATAGACTTCATTCGAAGAAAAAACATCGCTAAAGTTTTGAAAATCAAGGGGGAGAAAAGCTAAAGATTTTGAAGATGATTTTGCTTTCCAAAACTTTAGGGGGAGAAAAGCTAAAGATTTTGAAGATTGATATGGTTTTTGTTCAGAAATAACAAAAGAGAGAAATGTTATTTTAAGAAGAAGAAGAGGAAAAGGAAACTGATCGGTTGTTTCTTATAAAGAAATCTTATGAAAGCTGAAATGAAGATGAGAATTGTCATTTCAAGGGGGAGCAAAGAAAAAGCAAATATATAACAGAAATCAATTTAGAAATCGTTGCTGCTGCTGATTAAAGACTGACCAGAAGTTGTTAACTCAGATTATTCAGAATTCTTAGCAAAAGTTGTCAAAGCATTCAGAAGAGCTCCTTCTGAAGATTGTTCCTGCTCTAAGAATTTGATGATGAAAAGTACAAGTGTGTTTGACAAAAAGGGGGAGATTGTTAGATCTAGAGTTTTGTCAAAAACACAACTGTTAAGATCTGATCTGAAGAATCAGAGTTCTGAGTAAGAAGACTCAGAAGTTCTGATCAGAGAATAATGAAAAGATTACAAGTATGGAAGTTGGTCAGAAGACTCAGAAGTTCTGAGTAGAAGACTCAGAAGTTCTGAGTGAGAAATCTCAAAAAGATTCTAAGTGTTGGATTCTGACTAGAAGGTTCAGAGTTCTGAGTAGGAGACTCAGAACTTCTGACTATGAAGACAAATGTTCTGAAGCGCTTATTCAGAAGTATGTTCAGAATTCATATCTTGGGATATTATCTGTTATAATCAGTTACTAATTAGGACACGTGTAATTGTTCTATTAGTCTGTTTCTTATATGTACTGTAGCTTTAGCCTTTCTTATACAGTATATATAGGAGTAAGGAACTGTAGCTAAAAGAATCTTTTGGAGAATCTTTGATATAATCTTTGGTGAATCCATTTAGAGAAATTCATTGTAATATCTTGTAATTCACAGATTGTTAATAAATCATATGACCAGTTGCTGTGAATACGATCTTAATTGTTCATATTTGATTGTAAGAGTGTATCCTGGACTTTCAGCTTTATTTAATATGCTTCCACTGTCTATTTCAATACCATTAATATGATACAACGTGAATCTGGGAACCTAGAATTGGTATCAGAGCCTCTTTGGTTTTCTTAAACCAAACGATCCAATCTACCAAGGTTGACTCATTGTTGTTGATTGTGTTTGTGTGTCTTTAAAAGCTTCATTACATACTCTTATTTTACTGCTTTCTAGACTAAACAAGCCTTCATAATTCTTATAACTGTGTTTAAAGCTTTCTAGTTTAGTTTAAACGTTTCTCTCATAAGTTACTGTTCCATTAGTTACTGTTTAAAACTCATCTTCGAGTTGAAACTCTTTTTGTAACAACTGTACTCTGTTTTTCTCAAAATGGCGAACAATGGTATAAATGCTATCTATACTGCTGGTTCTTTAACAAAACCTCCTACTCTTCTGAGAGATGAATATGCTCAGTGGAAGATCAGGATGGTTAACTTTTTCGATGGTATGGATAAAGACTTAATGCGATCTGTCACGGATGGACCATACCAACCCATGGTTTTTGTTCCTCGTGTACCTGCAACAGGAACTACTGCTGAGATTCCAGCTCATTATGAGATTAAAACCACAGGTTTAACTGATGAGGAAAATCTAAAAATGGAAAATGATCTTAATGCAGTCAGACTACTGATAATGGCCATTCCAAACGAAATATTTCAAGAACTAGATTCATGTGTTACTGCTAAGGAAATCTGGGATCAACTTCTTAACCAACTTGAGGGTGGTATCAAGACCCAAAAGAACAGAAGGACCCAATGTATAAATGAATACAACGATTTCAAGGCACTTCCTGAGGAAACCTTACAACAAATCTACAACAGATTTAATGTGTTGATCAACAAATGCAAAAAATGTCGGGTTGTTAGGTCGAAGGAAGATAACAATGTTCTGTTTTTTAAAAGTTTGAATGATGAATGGTTAAATCTGTCCATGTCTTTACAAGCTAACCAGGACTTAGATGCATGGTCTCTAACAGATGTGTATGGCACTTTGGCCGCACAAGAGAAGGATGTTGTCAAGCAAAAAGGCAAATCCACCATTGCAGGCCCAATCGCTTTAGTTTCTGATTCTAAGAAAACCACATCAGAAAAGTCCAACAGAGAGAGTTCAAACAGAGAGAAAAAGAAAGATAAGTCCGTTAAAAAGAAAGGAAAGAAAAATTTAGTTGCAGAGAGTGATACAGAGGAAAGCTCATTAGAGGATGATGACATTCAAGCTTTTGCTCAATCTTTTGCTCTAATAACTCAACAATTTAACAAAAGATTTGGCAATAAGTTTGACAGAAGAGGTAGATATGAGAGAAAAGAAGACAGAAGAGAATACGCTGCACCAGAACAATGTAACAACAGAGTTAACACAGAACAAAGACAACCTCCACAAAACATAAGAGAAAATCCACCAGCACAACAGAAGGCCGATGTTGCCCAACCCATCAATCAGAATGATGGACGTTGCTTCAGATGTGGCAAACCTGGGCACTTCTCTGTTAATTGTAGAGGCAAACTGGTAAAAGACCAGGACTACTACAAGAACAAATACAAGTACAACTACAGAGAAAGAAGCTATGTTGCTGAAATGGAGAACTGGGTTTCTGATTCATCCTCTGATGATGAACCAGAACAAGCCAACTTTTGTGGAGTTGCTGTGGATGATGAAAGTTTAGAAGAAGCTGTTGACGTGATGACTGGAGAACCAGAGATAACGAAGGGAACAACAGAAGAAGAAGATCTAGCTCATGCATTTGCTCTTACTACGACAGAGTCTGACGACAGAGCGCTGGAGACCACCAGATCCAGTGCCAAGGTATGTTCATCTGAATCCAAGTCTGACTCAAATATAGAAATGCATGTTTCTATGCTGAATGAGGAATTTCAACTTCTTAAACAAAAACTTTCTGAAGAAAAAGAGCTAAGAAAGCTAGCTCAGAAGGATCTGTCCTTTTACAAGAGAGAGAAAACTCTCTTGGAACAAGAAAAGGAAGAAATCTTCAAAGAAAAATCTGAGCTAGAAATCTTGCAAAAGAAGAAAGAGAGCCTGTTTTCTGACAAAATTAACGAACATGAAAACGTTTTGAAACAGAAGTCTGAAAATTTGAAAAAGTCTGAAACAGAGAGACTTAATTATGTTGCTCTAACTGATTATTTTCAAAGAGAAAGGGAAATTCTGCACAATCCCTACAGAGAAAAGAAATTCAGATTAAAAAGTACCAGGATGCACAAGATGTGCACATCAAGATAAATTCACAGATGGATACGCAAGGTCTTGGTTTCTCTGACCTTGCTCCCTATGACGAAAGGAAGAAGACATCTCTGTCCTCTGCCTTTTGTGTTGGGAAAATCCAAGAGGACGTGATATCTGGTAATTCTGTTTTCAAAAGAACCAAAACTTCAGATGCTTTCTCAAAACCAAGAAATCTTGACTTTAGGAACGTCAGCTATGATTCCTCTGATCATGAAAAGGTTTTAAAACCATCCTCAGAGTTTATTCTTGATCAAGGAAGAGCTAGAATCATACTTCCTAACTCTGTCAAGGACTTGGATACAAAAGAGATTTTTAACTTCAACTCATTCAAAGGACAGAAGTCTGTTACTTCTGTGACTTAGTCCTCTGTTGAAATCCCACAGAGCAAACTCAATCCAGAAGCCCCCGTCTTCCCTCCTACCCCTGAATCCATAAGAACATCTTTTGAGGAAGATTTGTTGAAAGTTATCGAGGAAAATGTTGTTTCAGATTCTTTAAAGCCAAAGTTGAGAAGGTTCAGAACTGTCAAAACAAATATCTATGTCATACCCATTGAAACTAAAACCTCCGACAGAGCCACCAGAGACTTTCTAGGCTCTGACAGTGACTCTGACTCTGAAGTAGATGAACAGATCTTTTGTGGTCAAAAGAAAATTTTACACAAGTTAAAGCAGATACCGATAGAATCTACGGATCTAAAAGAGGATGTTTCTTTCTTCAAGAAACAATCAAGGTTTATACCGGTAATTGAGTTTAACAACAAAGGTTTTAAGATTCTTGCTTCTAATGCAGTAGAATTGGAGAAGAGAGAGAAAAACAAAAGTATTTTTGTAAACCCAAATGTTCCTCTTGCTTTCAAACCAGTAAAATTCACACCAGAACAGGAGGGAAAATGGATAGCAAACAACAGATCTATTCCAAATTCTGGTGTAAATCAAAGAAGAAATCCTTTCTGGTCAAATGAATCTATTCCAAAGAGCTTCATGTCAACAGAGTCTGTTTCTAGGAATAACAGTTTTAAGAAACAGAACCAAGACAGATTGTATGCAAAGACATCTGGTCCTAAAATCTTTCAGAATCAAGCTCCATTCAAACAGTTTTTGAATAAAAACAATGTGCATCAGTCATGTTCCATCAACTGCAATTGTATTCAACTGTTACTAAAATTGCAAAATCATCTGAATGGTCCCCACTGTGTTCTGAATTAGTATGTTCGAAAGAAAAATCCCACGACTGTTCAGAATACACAGAGGAAAACCTCTGGCACACCATCACAGTATGGAAAGCCCAAAGGAAAGTCTGTAAACCTACGTAAGCCTAACAAGAAAGGACCCATTATGCAATGGGTACCTAAAAAGAACTAATCTGTCTTGCAGAAACCTCATGTGCAGATCTGGTACTTGGATTCTGGATGCTCCAGGCACATGACGGGGAATAAGGAGCTGTTAACTTCTTTTAAGAACAAGATGGGAAGTGCAGTAACGTTCAGAGGAGACAATGGCGGACAGATTAAGGGCTATGGTACATTAGTAAATGGTGGTGTTTCAGTCTCTGAGGTTGCTTATGTTGAAGGATTAAATCATAATCTTCTCAGTATAAGTCAACTCTGTGATCACGGATTCGATGTCAATTTCAGGAAGAAATATTGTTCCTTGTTACTTTTCGAGTCTGGTCAAGAACTTTTAAGAGCTGACAGAAAAGGAAATCTTTACAAAATGAATTTTAAACCAAACCAAAACTCTACAACAGAGAAACTCTGTTTAGTGTCTTTGAAAAATGAAGATGCCTGGCTCTGGCATAAAAGATTTGCCCATTTGAACTTTCAAAACCTTGACAAGCTCGTGAAACTGAAGTTAGTAAAAGGACTTCCTTCTCTGAAGTTTGACAAAGACCATCTATGTTCTGCTTGTGAACTGGGTAAGATGAAAAGATCTTCACATAGAACAAAGAGTGATCATAGTTGTCCCAGACCTTTGCATATGCTTCACGTGGATCTCTGTGGTCCAATCTCTGTGCAAAGTCTGTCGGGCAAGAAGTATATTCTAGTACTTATTGATGAATTTTCTAGATACACTTGGATTGAGTTCATCAGAGCAAAATCTGATGTCCCAGAAATTCTAATAAGTTTGTTGAGAAGAATACAGGTTCTGTTAGGATTAAAAGTGCAAAAGTTGAGAAGTGATAATGGGACAGAATTCAAGAATGCCAAAATTGATACCTACCTAACAGAGGAAGGTATTTCCCAGAACTTTTCAGCTGCAAGAACTCCACAACAGAATGGAGTTGTGGAAAGAAAGAACAGAACGCTGGTAGAAGCCGCCAGAACAATGTTGGCTGGCTCTGTCCTTCCAATAAACTTCTGGGCAGAAGCAGTCTCAACAGCCTGTTTTACCCAAAACAGAGTTGTGATAGTAAAGAGATTTAAGAAGACTCCTTATGAACTCATCAACAATAAAAGACCAAACGTGAAATTCTTTCATGTTTTCGGTTGCAAGTGCTACATATTGAATGACAGAGATCAGCTGGGAAAGTTTGATAAGAAAGCAGACGAAGGAATCTTTATTGGTTATTCCTTAACCTCTAAAGTCTACAGAGTCTACAACTCCAGATGTCGGGTCATTCAAGAGAGTGTAAATGTGTCCTTTGATGAAAGTACATCAAGCTCCTCTAATCGTAAATCAACAGAGGGAACACAGACAGAACAGAAGAAGACAAGTTCTTCAAAGACAAGGGAAGAAGATATCAATCTCATGTTCAACGATTTCTTCGATGATGATGATTCCTCTGATAACATCAACAGAGGAGATCAAGCTCAGAACTCAACATAACAGAATCTGACAGGTACATCTCTCACTGGTCCCTCTAATACTTCACCATCTACTTCTCTGTCTACAGGAGTGATGCAGAGAAATGAGGAACCACATCAGAATAAGAGAGAACCTGAACAAGAGCCATCATCACCTCTGCTAACTAATATTGGCAGAGACTCCTTGTTTGAAAGCTCACCTTCACAGAGCCCTGGTCCCAATCCACAGAGCTCTATCGCTGAAATTCGTCCTTTCCCATCAGAAGCACAAACCCGCCTGTTGTCCATGCTCTCATGACACGATGGACAAAGGATCATCCTCATCATCTTATCATTGGTGCTGCTGAAGATGGTGTAAAGACAAGATCGGCCACAATCAATGAAGCCTTCTTTGTAAACTTTTTAAGCATGATTGAACCGAAGAAGATTTATGAAGCCCTAGAGGACCCTAATTGGATCGAAGCTATGCAAGAAGAGCTTCTGGAATTCGAAAGAAATAAAGTTTTGTCCTTGGTTCCACTCCCAAAAGGCAAAGCGGCCATTGGAACCAAGTGGGTGTTTAGAAACAAAAAGGATGAAGATGGGATTATCATCAGAAACAAAGCCCGTCTGGTTGCAAAGGGATACAGACAGGAAGAAGGCATTGATTATGACGAAACCTTTGCTCCTGTGGCTAGGCTAGAAGCCATCAGAATCTTCCTAGCCTATGCTGCTCATAAGGGTTTTAAGGTCTACCAAATGGATGTCAAGTCTGCCTTTCTGAATGGCAAACTGCAAGAAGAAGTTTATGTCCAACAACCACCTGGTTTTGAATGTTCTGAGTTTCCAGACCACGTTTACAAGTTAGACAAAGCTCTGTACGGCCTTAAGCAAGCTCCCAGAGCCTGGTATGAAACTTTGTCCAAATTTCTGTTGGTCAATCACTTCGAGAAAGGTACTGTCGATAAAACTCTATTCTTTAGAAGGTATAAGAATGATATACTTCTGGTACAAATATATGTTGATGATATTATCTTCGGGTCCACACGGCAGGAGTACTGTGATAAGTTTGAAAGTTTAATGAAAAGCGAATTCAAAATGAGCATGATGGGAGAACTTTCTTTCTTCCTTGGTTTACAAGTTAAACAATCAGAGAGAGGGACTTTCATAAGTCAGTCCAAGTACATCTCTGATATGTTGAAAAAATATAAGCTCAATGATTCAAAACCAATGAAAACTCCTATTGCCACTGGAGTTAAGCTTGACTCTGATCTTAATGGTGAACCAACATATGTCAAGTACTACAGAGGCATGATAGGGTCACTTCTGTACTTAACTGCCAGCAGACCTGATATAATGTTCGCAACCTGTCTCTGTGCCAGATTTCAAGCAAATCCTACAGAAACTCATTTAACAGCTGTCAAGCGTATCTTTAAATATCTGAAAGGGACTCAATTTTTGGGTCTCTGGTATCCTCTTAACTCTGGTTTCGAGCTTGTAGCATATACAGATTCAGACTATGGAGGATGCAAGAATGACAGAAAGAGTACTTCTGGTAGCTGCCAACTGCTTGGAGAAAAGTTGGTGAGTTGGACATCCAAGAAACAGAACTGTGTTTCAACCTCTATGAAGAGATCACTCAACAGAAGCAACTTAACAAAGCTCCACCAGAACTCTGTTAGTTTGTTCTGCCACGTCATCAGAAACACGTCATCAGAGATGCCGGTCATTCTTTAAAGGTCAACCGCTTGTCACTCACACATCTCTAACCGTGATGGTTTACTTGCCCAAAAGATGTCAGATTTAAATCCACGTGGCAATCTATGATTGAGAAACCAATTGTTAGTTGTTCCCACGTTCATACTGTAGCAAACGTTCCACTATCCAAAACTCGAGTGTCTACAACACCTATGATCGTGATCCAGCCACACATTCCTCATATAAATACTCATTCCCTTCAAACCATTTCATTTCTTACGCCTTCTGAATATTTAAACCTTTATTCATCTTTCCCTCCTTGTTCAAAACCTTCAAGAACCCTAACCTGCAACAATGGCACAACCCCAACATTCTGCTGATTCAAGCAGAATCGGCCCTATAGATCAAATAGTCATTCTTCCATATGAACTCGCTGACAACAACTACCGTCTTGACCCAAACCCTAGTCTATATTTACCCACTTACCACATCTTTTTGGAGTTTTTCGGAAACTCTAAACTTTTTAGAACCTTAACCGACTTCGACGATGATATTCCAGAGCTGTACATTCGTCAATGGTGGACCACCTGCCAGTTTATTGAAGAACGAGAAGGAATCATTGGCAACGTCGATGCTGGCAGAGACGGTGGTTCAGGAACAATCCGTATAAATGACAATACCCTGAGAAGAGCATTCGGATTGAAGACGACGACCCAACTGGGAATTGTAGCATATGAAAAACCTCCCAAAGTTGAAACCCTACTCGGCTTCATAAAGTTTCTAGGATACAACGTCGGTGCTTTCAAAAGACAAAACCTACCCCCTTTGTGGAACTTCATGTTCTCCACATTAAACAGAACCCTGACCTGCAAATCTGGTAGTCAAGATCAAACCAGCACAGAGATTTTGCAGATCATGCATGGCCTATTCTTCAACAGAAAATTTGACTATGCCAAGATTATGTACAAAGATTTCCTCAATGCTGTAAACCTAAAGACATCAACCATTGCCAGAGGAGGAGAAGTTGGGAAGCACAAGTTCCTGAAAAACATCAAATACCCTCGGTTCATCAGCTTAATGATCAGACGTGCATTCAGACGATTGGACTTGACGTTACAAGGCACCCCTTTCAAATGTTGGGTTATGACCAGATTTCTTCCAACAACCTCAGGTACGTATCCCTTCATCAGACGAGTGCCAGGAACCATGCTCGCTCTGATTGATCCTGAACACATTTATATTCAAAACTATCAGAGTGCTGCTAAACCTCAAGAACCTGAGGTGAGAACCCCAGCATACATAGGATCAGAACCTGTGTTGGAGAGCTTGAGTGAGGAAGTAGCAGAAGAACATGGACCAGAGGTAAGAGCACCCGAAGAGGGGTCTTCCTCTAGAGTGATGGAGGAAGTACAGAACAGGGCATCCAATATGGAGGTTGTTCACGAGGGTGAAAGGGAAATTACAGAGGAGATGGCAGAGAGTTCGCATCCCTCTGGTAATCGTGAGACAGAAATTCATGTGATAGATAGTTCACCCGAGAATTCTATACCACTAGAATCCGAGAGAAATGAGAATTTTGAAGATGTTCAAAACATGAACACAAATGAGCGGATCCAAAGCCCAAATCCCCGTGCTACCACACAACCTAATCCCGGTGATCAAGACCAAGGGATTATTGAAACAGAGGTGCACACCTCGAACCTTAACCAGCAAGAACCGCCAGAGGCAACTCTTCATGCCTCTGGTATGCACGAAACCGGGGAATCTCTGTTTAGTAATGATGTCAATTCGCACCATGACATCGATAGGTCACGTCCACACAATGATGCCTCTGTGGCTCATTTAGACTCGTCCCAAAATAGACCAGAGATCTTTGTCATCTCACGTAGCATCTGTCCGACTCAGGGACAATGGGAGACCATAGTTGAACGAGGGAAAACCTTGCTTGATCCAAATGCCCCTCATCACACCAGATTTCCTTCTTCAGAACCTGAGCTGGAAGAGGAAACTTCGGTCAGAAAACCTGTAGTTGTTTCCCCTCCAAGGGAACATCAAGGATCGGGTGGAAGTCCTCCAAGAGTCATTCTCAACACAACTCTTGACGGAGGCGCCTCTGAACTCGAGGCAGAATTGGATCCATGTGTTGGAACCAAGGACACCCCCGTTGACACTGTCACAAGAGCAGAGTTCGAAAGCTTCTATGACAGTATCAACAACTCCTTGAATGAGTATAAACTTATCAATGAAAAAAAGGAGGAGCTGATCCGCAAGGAGAATGCTTCTCTCAGAGAAGAGCTACAGAAGGTAACATCCTCTCTTAAGGAAATAACTCAGAAAAATGACGAGACTGAATTGCTCAGAACAGAAGCAATACGGATCAGAACAGAAGCCGAACGGGTCAGAGCAGAGGCAGAAAGAGTCAAAGCAGAGGAAATTGCCAAGTTAACAACAGAACTAGAGGAACAGAGAAGAGTCCGCACAGAGGAAGAAAGAGCCAGAACTGAGGAAAGAACAAAGTTCTCAACAGAACTAGCCGCTCTGAAGACGCTCATGGTAGAAAACCACTCGGCCCAAATGAACAGAACCTTGCCAACCCCTTCCGTGCTTCTGTCAGACTCCAACGTCAGAACCTTGACAGAGCTAATTAATAACTCTGTTAAGGTTGCTATCACAGAAGCCACGACTTCCTCTGCTACCCTTATCAACATCTCTGGCCCCAGACCCAATGATTTACCGATGACAGTGGGCTAGATGGGTGAGTTCAGCAAAAGAGTCCTAAGCAGAATGATGACGATCTCATCGAAGTTTGTAATGAAAGCTAAGGCGACAGAACAACATGTGAAAGTGTCTCTTGATACTCACAAGGTCAACTTCGAGGCTCAAGTAGAAGAGATCAGAGGTGCTGCAACAGAGGTAGAAGATGTAATGACAAAGGCAGCCTCAAACTTTACTAATATTAATTTACAGGCTACCTCTACATCGAAAAGACCTGCAGAAGAAGACCTACAAATGAACCTTCAAGCAAGAGACACAAAGTTGGTCTGAAATTTGTTGTTCCGGCCACACCAGCAGCTCGAATTGACGATTCTGGCGATGATGATGATTTCGAAGATGCTCAAGAAGGTCAATCAGACGATCAATTGGGTGAGTCCTCAGAACAACAAAAGGGGGAGAAGGAGAAGGAGAAGGAGACGGAGAAGGAGAAGGAGAAAGAGGCTGAGAAAACGGAGGAGAAGAAAAAGGAAAAAGAGGATGAGGGAACTGATAAGGGAAAAGGGAAAGCAACAGAGGCTGAGGAAACAGAAAGAGGAGATCAAGGGAATACAACTGAAGACTTACCAGAGATGACTATGGTAACTTTCGAATACATATTCAAAGAAAGGGTCATCATGCCAACAGAACCCTCATCTCAACAACCACCAGAAGTCATCATCTTGGATACCCCTCCTACTTCACCAAGAACAGAACGAGAGAGAACAGACCCATTCTCTGCTGAAGAACAACCAAGCCAAAACCAACCTCAAAAGTCTGTTCAACACATCGACAGACTAATGACAGAAACTCATGAAGACCCAAATCCCATGCAAACAGAACAGAACCCTGAAACCTCAAACCAACATTCAGACAAACCACCGCTAGAAGAGATTTTTGCCTATCTCTATGGTGATCGTGATACAATTCCTGCCAATGTTGTGCCCATTAACCCATATTTCAGCCCCTGTAGGATAAATACGATCTCTGACGTAAGGCGTAAGTTCATCGAAACAAAGTCCGGTTTGAACAGAAACATAAACTCTGACTTTGGAATCCGCATAATCGTGGACATCAAACAGAAGGTCTTTCGGCACAACAGAACGCAGATGAGTTATCACGAGTTCATAGTTGAATCTAACAACGACAGGGTTGAGCACTTCAACGATAACGATCTGGTACTACTAAACCCGTATGATCTGATTCAACTTCAAGCCTACTGTTACAACTTCAGTGACAAATACAAAGAGGCAAGAACGGCACTTCCTGAGGTACGCTTCACTATGCAAGAGCACATCAACCTAAGGATTCAGATTGATTTTCAGCTAGGCATAGAGTTCGAATTCGAGACACTAGCGACCGCACCACCAAATGAGAGCCTTGAAGGCTATGGGCACTATAAAACTGGAACAGTAGTTGGAGATCCTCCAGTGTTCATTTGCCGACAGAAGAAAACCAAGAAGGCCCTCAGAGCTACTGAAACTCATAAGTACTCAAGTGAGTCGCTAGTATACCTCAGAGACATCTTTCAGAATCTCCGAAGAGAGAAATGTCCGGAAGAACAACAGAGAAGCTTCATCACCCAAATCAACCTTCTACTGAACTTCAGAGAACTCATCAGAAGATTTGACAAAATCTTAAGGGGAGATAATTATGCTTAAATGTACTTGTCTTTTAATCTTAATGTAATATTCTAAAAGATTAGTGCAAGGCTTCGACAAAGGTAAAAGTTCTCTGTTCTTTTGTTTAATCTCTTGTTAGTTGTAAATTTCTATTTTCAATACTTAGGGGGAGATTGTTAGCCCCAAGTATCTGTTATGTAAAAGTATTGAAAATAGTTCAAGTCAGAAGACCAACAGAGATCAGACAGAAGACTTGGAAGAAGTTCAAGAAAACCAACAGAGCTCAACAGAGCTCTGTCGACTTCCAACATAAGAACAAGTGTTTAACAGAAGACCAATAGAGCTCTTGCAAAAGAGCTCTGGTGAAGTGAAAACCTCTGTCAACCTAAGTCTCGTAGGAAATCCCAAGTATTAGACAAGTGTCTATACTTTCCACGTATGCCCTAAAAATTGGAGACACACTTTCCACGTGTCATTCCAGGGTACGATAGTACACTGTCTACGCTTTATCAGGCTATATATAGTGAGGTAGTGGAACAAACAATTGCAAGCTTTTGGAAGAATAGTTTTCCACAATTGTAAAAGCACACACTGCTGAAATCCCGAGCACTACCTCCGTACGATACTGTTGTCCTGTGAGATTTCCTAACACACTTGAACATGTTCTTGGTGTGATTCATTATCAATATATGAGCAGCTTTTATATCTGATCTTGTTATCATTTACTGTTCAATATTTGATTCTCATAGTTCAGTTATCGTTTACACAATCACTCATTTTAATGGCTTTATTTAATATGCTTCCGCTGTCTATTTCAATACCATTAATATGATACAACGTGAATCATGAACCTACACACTCGACCGGATAGACGAGAATATCTCTTGGGTCGCATCTAGATGGAACACGAGGGGTATATTTTTTTTACCTGTCGTATGTTTTAGCATTAACCTTCTCTTTTGCTAACTTTGGTCGTTTGTTTCAAATATCAACTTTGTCGGGGTCAGGCCCGCTCCTGATTCTAAAGAGAAGGTTGAAAAACTTTTCTCTTGCTGCGTCGAGGAATTGTTCGATTCTCCCAGTCGTACGACCGTCGGAGCTTCGACAGCCGAGGAAAGAAATCAACAAGAGACTTCAACAAGTAAATGTCTTTGGTCGTACGTTTTTATTTTTACATCTGTGTCGTACGATGATATCTGACTTTTCGTGTTTTTACGCAGGTGATTCGGAGATGCAGTCTACTTCGAGCAAGTCGAAGAGGGAAGCTCAGCTACCTCTGGCTCGGAGGGCCAGAGAGCTAAAAAGAAAGGATCCTCCGACTTCAGATTCGGAGGCTTTGAAGAAGACGAAGTCGGTTCCCCCGAGGGAACCGTCGTCGATGGGTGGAGAGTCTGTAAAGGTCTCCACTCTTGAGAGGGCGAAGACGTCTTCTAACGTGCTTGAAACGACGCCGACGTCGCCTGGGTCGTCCGCTGCAGGGGATAAGGGGAAAGGTCCTCAAGCCGAGGAGACCCCTGAAGTTACAACGGTCAACTTTCCGTTGCCGTCTAACATTTTGGTGGACGGCGTCTTCGACATGGCGAAAATTTTCCCAAACTTAGGAAAATTCCTTCTGCCAGCCTTTAAGGAACGCTATCGGGGCGTTTATGTGGATGAGACGGGGTCTCATGTTGCAGGACTTTCCTTTCTGGTGAGTCCCTTTTATTTTATCGTATAATTTTTCCTCTTGATAAGATAGACTTATGTTGTGTATTCGTGCGACTACAGGCGATCCAGGCGTCCTTATGCCTTTTTGGCCAACTGGATGGGCTCCAGAAGGTCAACCCTTCTGTCGCTGAGGAGCTTCAACGAGCGCAGGAGGGCGAGCGTTTAGATCGAGAGGAGGAACAGGCGGCAAAGGCCAGGGTGGGGGCTCTTTCCGTTCAAGTGGACGATCTCCGTAACAGCTTAGAGACCTCGTCGCAGGAGAAGGAAGAGCTCTGAGGTTGCCTCAGGGAGGCATTGGAGAAGACCTTCGCCTATGAGGCGGAGGTGTTGACGACTAAAGTGCCCCTCACCATGCGCGAAAAACAGGTGAAGGATCCAAGGTCGTCGATCAAGGTTGCTGAGGTCAAGACGGTGGCTCTCGAGGAAAGGCTTCTCTCTTTTGAGGCGTTCACCCGTCTGAAGGTCAGGGCGGTGATTATGCGTCATCACCTGCAGGGTAGGAATCCCTTGGCGGGCGCTGAGGCCGAGGTCGTGTCCTATCTGAGAACGTCAGGACTGAGGAGGATCTCGACCAAGAAGACAGAGTCGATGACTCAGATTCCGCGAAGGCCAAACCAGATGATGCGGAAGACGACGCTGGAGTCGCCCAAGGCCCTCAGTAGGCCTTTGTTTTTTTTTGTTTGTAATTTTTGTTTTTCTCTAGGGCGACCGTTGATGGTCACGCCTTCATCTTGTATGTTCTTTCGATTTAATACAAGTATGTCTTTTGCTATATTATCGTGCACTTTACTTTGTCGTAAGTGAACAAAATAAATGAAAGATAACATAAATAAAGAAACATGCGTTAAGATAAGTAAGACGTATGTAAAACTGTACGACTAAGGTACTTGTAAATTTGGCAGTAATCGGGCGACTAAGGCCGAAGAGATATTCTATGTATGGAATTCAAGTCATAAGACTTTGACTCCGAAAAAGGCACCTGTTGTAGTCGTAAGATCCATGAGATGATTCAAAAGACTTTGTTTATGACGTATAAGTCATGATTTGATGGTCGTGACATAACAGTCGTGATGTTTTGGTCATAAAGACTTTGTTCCTCACGATATATATCGTAAGACTGGCGTTTGTGCGATCCTGCGAGCCTGCAATTTAAGATTCAGGGGTGGTCGTTGGTAAGACCAACGGCCCTCCGATGATTAAGTCAGTAATGGTTTGGAAAAAATAAATCATAAGGAAAATTTCAAAAGAAATATTTTTTTAAGTGTACTGCGTTCCAGCTACGTGGGATGTCTTGGTCGTCGAGAGTTTGAAGCCTATAAGCACCCTTCCCAACGACTTCAGATATTCGATAAGTTCCTTCCCACTTAGTGGATAACTAACCTGCCTTTGGCTCCTTGTTGTTTTGGAATACTCGTCGTAAGACGTAGTCACCTTCCTGAAAGATCTTGCCTTAACATTTTTGTTGAAATGTCGTTCAACAACCTGTCGCTGAGATGCCATTTTGACCAAAGCAGACTCTCTTAGCTCTTCGAGAGCGTCGAGGTCGTAGGTTAAGTCCACCAAGTTATGATCGACGGATGTATGTCTCGATGTCGGGAGTTGCACCTCAATAGGTAAGATGACTTCACAACCGTAAACCAATGAAAATGGCAAATGTCCCATCGATGTTCGTGGTGTCGTACAATTTTCCCACATGACCGATGGGAGTTCTTCTACCCATCTTCTTTTTGCGGCCTTGAGTCTTTTATTGATTGAATTGATAATGACTTTATTGCTCGATTCTGCAAGACCGTTAGACTGGGGATAGTGTGGAGTTGAGGTCGTAAGCTTGATGTTACGATCCTCACAGAACTGTTGCGTACGGTCACTTATAAATTGTGACCCATTGTCACATACGATTTTGGAAGGAATTCCGAACCTGCATATAATGTTAGTCTGGATAAAAGAGATGACCTCTTTGTCCCGAATCTGGGAGTAGGCAGTTGCTTCTATCCATTTAGAAAAATAATCTGTAAGGACTAATAAAAAGACTTTCTGCCCTGGGGCAGAAGGTAATTTACCAACTATGTCCATTCCCCACTTCATGAAGGGCCATGGGACCAAAGACGTATGTAGAGGTTCAGAAGGCTGGTGTATCATACCTGAGTGTCGTTGACATGCGTCACAGCTTTGGACGTACCTGGTGGCATCTTGCCTTAATGTCGGCCAAAAATAGCCTTGTCGTGATATACGATTTGCAAGACTACGACCACCGGAATGGTTGCCACATTCGCCCTCATGCATTTCTTTCAGAATATTTTGTACCTGTTCTGGATTATCAATGCATCTTAGGTTCAGTCCTGTCGATGATCGTCGATAAAGTCTGTCACCTATGAGGAGATATTTTGAAGCTTTAAATTGAATCTTTAGAGCTTCCATTCTGTCTTTGGGTAGCTGATCGTGTATAAGATAATTCTTGATATCGCACGACCAACCATTTTCTGCGTTAAGAACACAAATTCTTTCAGAGTCTTCGATGGACGAGGTTGTAAGGTGGATCATAGGAATAGCGTCGAATGACAACTTGATAAGTGTTGTTCCAAGGTTGGCTAGAGCGTCGGCTTGAGTGTTTTGATCTCTGGGGATCTGTTCGATTGAGAACGGATCAAACATCTTTGACTTCTCCTTGGCTATCCTGAGATAGGCCGTCATCTTGGAATCTTTTGCTGCGAATTCCCCGTTCATTTGGTTTATGACCAATAGGGAATCGCTTCTGACGAGAAGTCCGATTTCCCCCAAGTCGTGAGCCATACTCATGCCCATGATCAGAGCTTCGTTGTTGGTAGCTTTGAAACTGCATCGTATGGAGTACATCATCTTGCCCCCTGTGGGGACTTTAAGATGACACCAAGACCTGCTCCTCTGGCGTTTGAAGAACCGTCGACATGGAGCACCCAGGTCGTGTCGTTTGTAGTCTCCACAGTATAGGTCTCATTTTGCGCTTCTTTTTCCAGCTCAGGACTGAAATTGGCGACGAAGTCGGCTAGGACTTGCGATTTAATTTTTGTAGGAGGCCTAAAGTCAATGTCGTAGCCACTGAGGTAGATACTCCATTTCGCTAGTCGTCTTGTTAGCTCGGGCTTTCTCAAGACTGACTTGAGAAGAAAATTTGTTACGATGGTATGTCACACCCCGCTAAAGCGGAAACACGGGATGTCACATTTAATGTTTCAAAAGCAATAGGTAGAAGACAACACCAACTCATCACATCAAAATAGTACCAATACAACGAGTTTTAAAAGAAAATACAACTTGTCCATAAAAACGTAAAGTACAATGACATGATGAAATAATTTGATGACGCTAAAGTGATGCCTTCTAAAGTGCGTCCTTACTTGCTATTTCTTGAAAAGCATGTAAAAGAGAGTGTCAACTAAAAATAGTTGGTGAGTTCATAGGTTTTTGCATACACAAAGAGTGTAATGTAAGTTGCAAAGTTTCGTTCTTTCAAAGAAAGTAGTACAACCCTCGGTTGTAAAGTTTCGTTTTGTTTTGCATGCTCATGGTATATATAGTGTAATGCGAAATGCCTCAGAGGTAGCAAACTAAGCCATTACTAAGCCTCATGACCTTGTGTTCATTTGCCCCGAGTCATCATGTCCTATCATTAACATGGCGTTGTAGTAATTAATGCACCCTGTTTTATCGTAGGTGGGTGGTCAACCAAATAACGTTATCCATAATTACCATGGCTCACACGCATGTGAGTTAATAAGTAATGTTAAGAGCGTTGGGGACTTTTTGTATATGATAGTTGCAAACTTAGAAGCTTTAACATGTGCATATGTACCATAAAGAGCGTTAAACATGCGTAAAAGTTCGGAAATAAAACAATTTATTTCGAATAAAGTTTGGAATCATGCTCTTCACTCCAAAATATGTAAAACAGTAAAAGGGTTGTGAAGACTCACAAGGTTTAAATAGTAGTAACATGCTTTTCACCCCAAAATGTATAAAACAGTAAAAAGGGGCTATGAATACTCACGGTGGGTTGCGTAGGTGTTTCCCGAATGCGTAATGTGATTCCGAAATGAGGTCCTACTTCGATCCTACGAATGTAAGGACACTAGTAAGATTCTAGGTTCTAGACTTTGTCACTTAAATCTCCATCTCATCATAAAATGCCTTTGTTGTTAAATTTGTATGTTGTTAAATGTTCTTTAATAGTTCATACTTAGAAAGAACGTTACATGTGATGGTTTTAAAATTACCGAAGTGTTGTAGAGGTAATAACGAAAATAAATGTTTTAGGTCCATATGTAAATATGGTTTGGTGTTAGGTCATGTGTATTATGTATGTATGTACCACAATTCCATCATAAAAGATAAGAAAAGTTAGTAGTTAGATGTTAGATGTTAGATGCGTAAATGAAATGCGTAAATAAATACGTATAGGTATATTCCACAATTCCACCATGCAAATGGTGAAACGGGTAGAGTTAGATTAGTAATTATGTCTAAGTAATATATGTATAATATACCACAATTTCATCACCAAAGGTGAGGAAAAGGATCAAGAGATAGCATATAGCTAGTATACAATATAGTTGTTAGTAGTCAGAATTTGTTAGTCACTTTCGGTTACTGTTTGGATAACTTCCAGATATTGTTAGGTTCTGATATTTTACACACAAGTACTTCCATGTGTTAGGAAACTTTTGACATAAGATTCATGATTTTTGGATCAACATAAGTACATAAAATGATACTTGACAAAAACAGTGACAGAAACACGTAGCTGTTGCACACTGTTTTTGTAAAAACTGTTTGAGGGTTCAAAACCTAATATTTTTCGGTGATTCCAGTGGGGTTTGATTCCCAACTCATAAAAGTAAATTACAGAAAAAGAATCACTGTATTTGGACCATTTTTGAGAGAGATAAGGGCATGCAAAGTCAGTAGAAATTTCTGACAGCAAGCTGATGAAAAAGGTCTTTTATATAAAAGCTATTTTCTAATTGGTTCTTCAAAAGATTTTGTTCTTTTTGTCAAGACACGATTTTTACTCAACTAAATCACATATTTTCAGATGAAATCTTTGCTTTTTAATCATCCCAAGCAACATGCAAGGAACTTTAGAAAATCATCTTGCCAAAATACTTTCAAAACTTGTTGTTTTTGAGCTTTTGTAAACACATGCATACCAAACATTCTTAGGTCACTAATATGGGTTTGATTATGGATTCATCACCCTTTTTAATGACATGCAAGATGTCATGGTGATAGATCTACAAACATTAGTTTGCCAAGAGTTGGATTTAGCAAGAAGAAGATGAAAACTTAGAGTTTTTAGAAGTTGAACTTTGAAAGAGAGGAGAAAGTTGTAGGAGGATGATTAAAGAAAGTTACTAAAATATTTTTACCTTGATTTCTTGAAGATATGTGGCTGATCTTGGAGCCTTGGAGAAGAGAATTCTTGAGAGAATATGGAGGTTTTGAGAGAAGAGTTTGTGAAGTGAGTGAAGAGTGAAAATGGAGAGGGAGAGGGGGTATTTATGGAGTAAGAAAGAGGGGTTAGGGTGGTGATGGTGGTGTGTGGCCGGTTTTGGGAGAGGGGAAAGGGAGTGTGTGGAGTGTGGTTTTGTATAAAATGATTGTGTTTGTATTTAAATTAAATTTTTATTTAAATCTTTTAATTAATTGAATTATTAGACATTTTTAATTAGTTGCTATTAATAATAATACTAGTTTAATTTGCTAGTATTTATTTTGTAAGGTATATGTATATAAGTATATATATTTAAGTGTATTCATGTTTTTAATTGGCATTTTATGAGATGTATGGATAATTTCCTAAATTGAGGGATTTTAGACTGGATTTCTAAATTTTCCCTACTGTGTCGGGTTTACTGCTAAAACTAGACAGTGTGACATAGAATAACTGTATCTGACATAATTAGTGCAGTTCTAACCTGAACGCGATTTTGACGGTTGTCACAGTCTCCCCCGTTTAAAAGAATTTCGTCCCGAAATTCAAGAACTTTCGTCCGTAACCGGTTGTTTAGCAAATAAGTGAGGATACTTATGTTTCATGTAATCCTCTCGTTCCCATGTGTACTCAGGCCCACGCCTTGTGTTCCAATGAACTTTCACTATTGGAATCTTGCTTCGCCTAAGACGCTTGACCTCTCGGTCAAGTATTTCGATTGGTTTTTCAACAATGCATAGTTTTTCATTGACTTGGACTTCCTCCAAAGGTACGGTTATTTCCTCGTTGACTAGGCATTTCTTTAGATTGGACACGTGAAAGGTGTTGTGAATTGCACTTAGTTCCTTTGGCAATTCCAGCCTGTATGCTACTGGTCCGATTCTTTCGGTGATTTTGAAGGGTCCAATGTATCGAGGGCTTAATTTTCCTCGCTTTCCAAATCGGACAGTTCCCTTCCAAGGGGATACTTTCAGAAAAACTCTATCGCCAACTTGAAACTCTAAGGGTTTCCTACGGTTGTCAGCATAGCTCTTTTGACGATCTTGAGCTGCTTTGAGTCTATCCCTGATGATTGCGATCTTGTCGGTGGTTTCTTGCACAATGTCTGGACTAGACAATTGTCTATCTCCAATCTCCAACCAACAAAGAGGTGATCGACACTTGCGTCCATACAGTGCTTCATATGGCGCACACTTGATACTGGTGTGATAGCTATTGTTGTAGGAGAACTCAACTAATGGCAAGTGGTTATCCCAACTTCCTCCGAAGTCTATCACGCATGCTCGAAGCATGTCTTCCAACGTTTGAATGGTTCTCTCACTTTGGCCGTCTGTTTGGGGATGATAGGCGGTATTTAAATTCAATTGCGTTCCCAATGCTCTTTGAAGTGAGTCACAAAATCGAGACGTGAAACGGTTATCTCTATCTGAGATGATAGAAATCGGGACTCCATGTCGCGTAACAATTTCCTTGATGTAGATCTGAGCCAGTTTTTCCATCTTGTAGTCTTCTCGAATCGGTAGGAAATGTGCAGATTTCGTGAACCGATCGACTATAACCCAAATTGAGTCGTGCCCTCGGGCAGTTCTTGGCAATTTGGTTATAAAATCCATGGTTATTTGTTCCCATTTCCACTGGGGAATCTCTGGTTGTTGAAGCAAACCAGATGGTTTCTGATATACAGCTTTGACTTTTGAGCAAGTTACACATTTTCCTACGTATAAAGCAATATCCTTTTTCATCCCTGGCCACCAATAGTATTCTCTTAAATCCTTATACAGCTTATCCGCACCAGGATGAATTGAATATCGTGACTTGTGGGCTTCGTGCAGGATTATCTCCCGTATGTCGTTCGCTTTTGGAATCCAAACTCTATCCTTGAAATAACGTACTCCATCCACCTTAGTCTCAAATCTTCTTTCTATGCCGTGAAGGGTTTCGTCCTTCAAGTTTTCCGTTTTCATTGCTTCGGTCTGAGCTTCAAGAATTCGAGTCTTTAAGCTTGTTTGTACCAGTGCTCCCATTGCTCGTATACGTGACGGTTTTGTCCTTTCCTTCCTACTCAAGGCATCAGCCACTACATTGGCTTTACCTGGATGATAACGAATATCACAATCGTAATCACTGAGTAGTTCTACCCATCTTCTTTGTCTCATGTTTAGCATTTTCTGGTCTAGAATATGCTGAAGACTTTTATGATCGGTGAAGATGGTACACTTGGTGCCGTACAAATAATGTCTCCAAATCTTTAGAGCAAAAACCACAGCTCCGAGCTCTAAATCGTGTGTGGTATAGTTCTTCTCATGAACTTTCAGTTGTCGCGAGGCGTATGCTATCACCTTGTCCTTTTGCATCAATACGCAACCTAATCCTTGATGAGACGCGTCATAATATACCACAAAGTTATCGGTTCCTTCCGGTAACGCCAGAATTGGTGCATTGCACAACTTCTTCTTCAATAACTGAAAGGCCTTTTCTTGTGATTCTCCCCAAATAAATTTACTATCCTTTTGGGTCAGTGTTGTGAGTGGTTTAGCGATTTTGGAGAAATTTTCAATAAATCGCCTGTAATACCCTGCCAATCCCAGAAATTGACGAATTTCTGTTGGCGTTTTGGGAGCTTCCCATTTCTTAACGGCTTCTACTTTGGCTGGATCTACGTGAATTCCTTTTTCTCCAATTACGTGCCCAAGAAAGTGTACTTCTCTAATCCAAAATTCGCACTTAGAGAATTTGGCGTACAATTTCTGTTCCTTAAGGAGTTCTAGAATTACGCTTAAATGCTGCTCGTGATCCTCCTTACTTCGAGAGTAAATCAGAATGTCATCTATAAACACTATCACAAACTTGTCAAGGTATGGTCGGCATACCCTGTTCATTAAATCCATGAATACTGCTGGAGCATTGGTTAAACCGAAAGGCATAACCAAAACTCGTAGTGTCCATAACGGGTCCTAAAGGCTGTCTTAGGAATGTCCTCCTCTCGAACTCTTAATTGATGATAACCTGATCGAAGATCAATCTTAGAAAAATACGTTGTGCCTTGCAACTGGTCGAATAAATCGTCTATTCGAGGTAGAGGATATCGGTTCTTGATCGTTAACTTGTTCAATTCCCTATAGTCGATGCACATTCGAAACGATCCATCCTTTTTCTTAACGAACAGAACTGGAGCTCCCCAAAGTGAAGAACTTGGCCTAATAAAGTCCTTGTCCAACAGTTCCTGAAGTTGGCTGGACAACTCTTGCATTTCGGCAGGTGCTAAACGATAGGGTGCCTTAGCTACAGGCGCTGCTCCGGGTATAGGGTCAATTTGAAATTCAACTTGTCTAAACGGGGGCAGTCCTGGCAATTCGTCAGGAAACACTTCCGGGTGATCTTTTACCACGGGAATGTCTTGAATTCGCCTTTCCTTGGACTTCTTCTCGTCTATGAGTGCCAAAAATGCAACACATTCCTTCCTCGGATACTTACGAGCCTTAATACTTGACACCAGCTCTACGCTTCTTCCAACTTTGTGTCCTTGTATTACTAGGGTTCCTCCGTCTTGCAAAGGTATTCTAACCGACTTATCAAAACAGCAAATCTCCGCTCGATTCTTAGATAACCAGTCCATTCCTATAACTATGTCAAAACTCCCCAATTCGATAGGAATAAGATCAACGCTAAACAATTTATCGGCTAGATTTAAAGTACAATCTAAGATTACATCCTTAGCCTCGAATTTGTGACCATTAGCAACCTCAATAACATAAGCATCCGACATTCTCCTAGATTCCAAGTTAATTAGTGGTCTAAACTCCAATGAAATAAAACTTCTATCCGCTCCAGTGTCAAATAATACTGATGCGTAGTGGTTGTTTATGTGAAACGTACCTGTCACCACATTAGGGTCGCGACGTGCTTCGTCGGCTCCAATGACAAATGCCCGTCCTCGAGCCTGTCCTCCTTGATTCCCCTGATTGACTTGTCTCGTCTGGTTCCCCTTGTAGTTAGTGTTCGGTTTCCTCCCAAACTTCGGGCAGGTATTCCGGTAGTGATCCGGACTTCCACATTCATAACAAGCCCTCCTTCCTTCCATAGGGCCCTTTCCGCTTTTACAGAACTTAGCGGGATGACCTAGCCGCTTACAGTTATCACAGATGACGCAGGCTCCTTCGTGATGGTAGTTACACTTGTTACACTTAGGAAAGGATCCCTTGTACTGACCTGGTTCCTCTGTGCTTAGTCCGAAATTCCTTACAATACTCCTATCCTTACTTGCACTACCAAGGGATTTCTTCCCTGACTGGTACTCCGGCTTCCTCTTATGGCTAGCACTACCCGATGATAGAGTTCCAGCTCTCACAGCATCGTTTGTTAGGGTAGTTGCCATTGCTACAACCTCTTGAATTGTGGTCAATTTTGCCGAGGTAACCATTCCTCGAATTCCCGGTGCTAATCCCCATAAGTATCGGTCAATTCTCTAACTCTCGGGAGTGACCATGTGAGGTACCAGTTTCGCAAGTTCGTGGAAACGAGCTGTGTATCGATCTATGTCAGCTCCGATCATAGTATGGTTCCAGAATTCAACTTCTAGCTTCTGGAGTTCACTCTTTGGGCAGTACTCCTCAATGAGCAACTCTTTGAATTCCTCCCATGTGAGCTTGTAGGCATCTTCCCTTCCACGGGTTTGAACCTGGATATTCCACCAAGTTAGTGCCCTACCTTGGAGTTGACATGTAGCATATTCCACCTTGCGGTCCTCCGAACATTTGCTAATATGGAGCACCGACTCCATGCTATCAATCCATGCAAGCAATCCTACGACGCCTTCCTTTCCATGGAATTCTTTGGGCTTACAAGACATAAAGGTCTTGTAGTTACATCCGGTATCGTTATTACTCGAGCTTCCTCCACTACCTCCTTGGTTTCTTGGGATTTCATTGAGGCCGACGGTTACTTGTGAGACGATGTTAGGTATGGCTTCTTGAATGCGTTGTGCAATGATTCGTGCTATGTCGGGCGTTTGGTTTTCGGGGGTATTTTCCGTGTGACGTGTAGACCTTCTTGGAGGCATGATTCTAAAACATTTTTGTAAAAGAAATTTGTTTTAGTATAGTTTGTAAAGTCTTTGAATTCGTATTTTCAAAAATTTAAGATCAACAAGTTTTCATTCGGATATTTGAGCAATAAGTAAAGTGTAGAGTATTTAGACAATTTAACTAAAACTTCCCAAACATTTTCATTAATTTTTGGCGGTTTTACAAAATTTCCGGCGTGTATCATATACCGGTATAATTTTAAATGGATGTACAACTTAAAATAAATGATAAGTAATAAAATATTTTCTCCATGCCAAACCCGTTCATACTATGCCAAGTATGCTCCTAGCACGAGTAGAAACAACAACAACATTAGCACCATTCCTACAACCAAGCTTGTAGCTTGAGCCCTTGATGCCATCTCTCTCGCCATCCTTGCACTATCCCTTGCTTGCGTCGACACGACGGTTAGTTGGTGCGTGAGTTCTACTAGCTCCGTTAGAACTTGGCTTGATGAGTCACTCTGACTTGACATCCATGCAACTCGGTTGTCATGGCCCGAATGTGTTGATCCCTTGCTATTCCTAACTCAGTCAAGCGTCCAATCGGTACGCCAGGGACAACCCTTGATGGTTCTGGCGCCTCGGGACGAGTAGTTGCTAGCGTGACTCTCCTAGGGATCGGAACACTTTTCCTAGCCGTTTGACGGATACGAAGTCCTCCGGATGACGGTTGTACGATTATTGGAGTGGGTCTTGGTAGAACCGTGTTGGGTGATACTCTCGGTCCATCGTATGGGTCTCGTTCGCTCGACACCTCGGGTTCCGAGTCCGTGCTATTGTAGGGGTCATCTTCTTGTCGGTTGCTAGACGGGATATCTTGCGATCGCCCCGTGTTGTGGCCCGATGCATTGGTTGAGTATGACGCGGGAGTGTAAGAAGGATTTGATGACGACGACATAGTGAAACTGAAGCAAAAGTGTACTTAGTAACCTATCGCATAAAGGATGTATCCTATCCTACGCCATGTCTATGTTCTAAGCATGCTCCTAACGAGTGTATGTAAAAATCGACATACTCCTACTATAACCATTTCTAGTCTCGCATTAACCTACCTTAATCAAACATAGGTGATCAGGCTATGTTTAATTGAAGTCTGTTAATGCCATTCTAGACTTAGTTATACTAGTAGTAAGTTTAAATGTTTTCATGTCAGTTTTTGGACAATTGGTTATAGTTGGGTTTTTCCGATGAAAGACCGATGTTCTCTATAACCTTTGGCTCTGATACCACTTCTGTCACACCCCGCTAAAGCGGAAACACGGGATGTCACAGTTAATGTTTCAAAAGCAATAGGTAGAAGACAACACCAACTCATCACATCAAAATAGTACCAATACAACGAGTTTTAAAAGAAAATACAACTTGTCCATAAAAACGTAAAGTACAATGACATGATGAAATAATTTGATGACGCTAAAGTGATGCCTTCTAAAGTGCGTCCTTACTTGCTATTTCCTGAAAAGCATGTAAAAGAGAGTGTCAACTAAAAATAGTTGGTGAGTTCATAGGTTTTTGCATACACAAAGAGTGTAATGTAAGTTGCAAAGTTTCGTTCTTTCAAAGAAAGTAGTACAACCCTCGGTTGTAAAGTTTCGTTTTGTTTTGCATGCTCATGGTATATATAGTGTAATGCGAAATGCCTCAGAGGTAGCAAACTAAGCCATTACTAAGCCTCATGACCTTGTGTTCATTTGCCCCGAGTCATCATGTCCTATCATTAACATGGCGTTGTAGTAATTAATGCACCCTGTTTTATCGTAGGTGGGTGGTCAACCAAATAACGTTATCCATAATTACCATGGCTCACACGCATGTGAGTTAATAAGTAATGTTAAGAGCGTTGGGGACTTTTTGTATATGATAGTTGCAAACTTAGAAGCTTTAACATGTGCATATGTACCATAAAGAGCGTTAAACATGCGTAAAAGTTCGGAAATAAAACAATTTATTTCGAATAAAGTTTGGAATCATGCTCTTCACCCCAAAATATGTAAAACAGTAAAAGGGTTGTGAAGACTCACAAGGTTGAAATAGTAGTAACATGCTTTTCACCCCAAAATGTATAAAACAGTAAAAAGGGGCTATGAATACTCACGGTGGTTTGCGTAGGTGTTTCCCGAATGCGTAATGTGATTCCGAAATGAGGTCCTACTTCGATCCTACGAATGTAAGGACACTAGTAAGATTCTAGGTTCTAGACTTTGTCACTTAAATCTCCATCTCATCATAAAATGCCTTTGTTGTTAAATTTGTATGTTGTTAAATGTTCTTTAATAGTTCATACTTAGAAAGAACGTTACATGTGATGGTTTTAAAATTACCGAAGTGTTGTAGAGATAATAACGAAAATAAATGTTTTAGGTCCATATGTAAATATGGTTTGGTGTTAGGTCATGTGTATTATGTATGTATGTACCACAATTCCATCATAAAAGATAAGAAAAGTTAGTAGTTAGATGTTAGATGTTAGATGCGTAAATGAAATGCGTAAATAAATACGTATAGGTATATTCCACAATTCCACCATGCAAATGGTGAAACGGGTAGAGTTAGATTAGTAATTATGTCTAAGTAATATATGTATAATATACCACAATTTCATCACCAAAGGTGAGGAAAAGGATCAAGAGATAGCATATAGCTAGTATACAATATAGTTGTTAGTAGTCAGAATTTGTTAGTCACTTTCGGTTACTGTTTGGATAACTTCCAGATATTGTTAGGTTCTGATATTTTACACACAAGTACTTCCATGTGTTAGGAAACTTTTGACATAAGATTCATGATTTTTGGATCAACATAAGTACATAAAATGATACTTGACAAAAACAGTGACAGAAACACGTAGCTGTTGCACACTGTTTTTGTAAAAACTGTTTGAGGGTTCAAAACCTAATATTTTTCGGTGATTCCAGTGGGGTTTGATTCCCAACTCATAAAAGTAAATTACAGAAAAAGAATCACTGTATTTGGACCATTTTTGAGAGAGATAAGGGCATGCAAAGTCAGTAGAAATTTCTGACAGCAAGCTGATGAAAAAGGTCTTTTATATAAAAGCTATTTTCTAATTGGTTCTTCAAAAGATTTTGTTCTTTTTGTCAAGACACGATTTTTACTCAACTAAATCACATATTTTCAGATGAAATCTTTGCTTTTTAATCATCCCAAGCAACATGCAAGGAACTTTAGAAAATCATCTTGCCAAAATACTTTCAAAACTTGTTGTTTTTGAGCTTTTGTAAACACATGCATACCAAACATTCTTAGGTCACTAATATGGGTTTGATTATGGATTCATCACCCTTTTTAATGACATGCAAGATGTCATGGTGATAGATCTACAAACATTAGTTTGCCAAGAGTTGGATTTAGCAAGAAGAAGATGAAAACTTAGAGTTTTTAGAAGTTGAACTTTGAAAGAGAAGAGAAAGTTGTAGGAGGATGATTAAAGAAAGTTACTAAAATATTTTTACCTTGATTTCTTGAAGATATGTGGCTGATCTTGGAGCCTTGGAGAAGAGAATTCTTGAGAGAATATGGAGGTTTTGAGAGAAGAGTTTGTGAAGTGAGTGAAGAGTGAAAATGGAGAGGGAGAGGGGGTATTTATGGAGTGAGAAAGAGGGGTTAGGGTGGTGATGGTGGTGTGTGGCCGGTTTTGGGAGAGGGGAAAGGGAGTGTGTGGAGTGTGGTTTTGTATAAAATGATTGTGTTTGTATTTAAATTAAATTTTTATTTAAATCTTTTAATTAATTGAATTATTAGACATTTTTAATTAGTTGCTATTAATAATAATACTAGTTTAATTTGCTAGTATTTATTTTGTAAGGTATATGTATATAAGTATATATATTTAAGTGTATTCATGTTTTTAATTGGCATTTTATGAGATGTATGGATAATTTCCTAAATTGAGGGATTTTAGACTGGATTTCTAAATTTTCCCTACTGTGTCGGGTTTACTGCTAAAACTAGACAGTGTGACATAGAATAACTGTATCTGACATAATTAGTGCAGTTCTAACCTGAACGCGATTTTGACGGTTGTCACATGGTAATAGGATGGGACTCGAAGTAGTGTCGTAACTTCTTTGCTGTTGTAACTAGCGATAAAAGTAACTTCTCCATAGACGTATATCGTGTTTCGACGTCTAGCAAAGACTTACTGACGTAGTAAATCGGTAGTTGTTGCCTGTCGTCCTCTCTAGTCAAGACGACACTTACTGAGTGAGCACTTACGGTGAGATATAGCTGCAGGACCTCGTGGTCCTTTGGTTTTGAGAGCCGGGGTGGAACAACCATGTATTCCTTTAATTGTTGTAGTGCCTGCTCGTGATCGTTCGTCCAATTAAAACCTTTGTTCTTCTTCAAGACGTTATAGAACAAATGACATTTATCTGACGATCGTGAGATGAAGCGATTTAGCGCTGCCACTCGACCTATGAGTCGTTGGACCTCCTTGAAGTTTCTGGGCGACTTGATGTTTATCAAGGCTTTGATTTGATCAGGGTTTGCTTCTATGCCTCGACGGGTGACCATGTATCCTAGAAATTTCTCGGCGCTGACTCCGAAGGAACATGTTGGTCCCGAAGGCCTATACAAGTTTGTAGAAGGGGGGGTTGAATACAAACACACATATTTTACTTTTCTTAATTGTTTATTGATAAATCATTAACAATTTACAGCTTGTTGCGGAAACAAGATTAAGGATAAACCTAAATCTAAACAAGTTGGAACACTAAGGTTTCTTGCACTAAGAGAGATAAGGAAATTACTAATAATAAACTATCTTGAGATAAGAGATTGAACTTGTCCAGAGTTAGCAAGTTACTTCAAATGATGTGGGTTCATCTCTTTATATACTGCATGCATTTAATGCAAGTCAGTATACACTTTACACGTGTCATCAGTTGGTTGGTTGCATGTCATTGACCTTTGTTGACAACCTTAGTAGCTGCATGGATGAACAGTGTAGTATCAAAGTGGTTGTACGATTTCAGATAGTCGGAGGTTCTTTTCTGACATTTCGTACGGAGTCGTGCAAGGGTGGTTAAGACAAAAGTACTTTGTACGGAGGACTTCATGATCAGCTTTCGTTGATTCAGAGCATTATCATTTTCTATTCAGCGAATGATAAAGTTCAGCGATAGCTGAAGTCTTGTACTTGATACTTCACGTTGAGTGGACAAATCTGAGTCTTCGCTGATCCGCATCAGTTCATTAGGAGACTTGTCGCTGATTCTTGAGCTTGATCTTCGACTTCAGCGTAGAACCTTTGTTGACGTGAAACTTGTCTTCAGGGATCATAAGTAAACAACTAACTTATCAGCGATCATCATAATGACTGAACAGACTCAGAGCATTAATGGTGAACAGTTTCGCTGAATGTTTAATCTAAAGAGCGAGAGTTCCTATCAGCGGTACTGGAAGATCTTAGTACTTATCAGCGATAGTGAAACTCTGATACATATTGTTTACTTACAATTTTCACTAAGTATATAAGAGAGGGTCATTATCAAATCATTGAGGGTTTGGATCAACAATCTCCCCCTATTTGATTATGACATAGCAACAAAGAAAATTGCTATTTAATGAAAACATAAGGATAAAAAGAACTCATAAAATATTTGTCCCTTTTACTGTTTTCTGGGATCTTTTCAGTACTGATGGAGTAAAGTACATTCGCTGAAATCATTCTTTAAAACTTTGAATCAGGTTACAAAGAGAAATGGAAAGATTATAAGTACAAGCGAAATAAATTACAAGTACAGAAGAGTAACTGATACAATAGAGAAAAAGGGCGATCATATCAGCTTACAAAGGTTCTTCCTTAATGAGAAGTTCATCAAGGGTATTTTCAGTGGGGATCATCCAGTCAGGAACCGTTACTCCTTGTTTTATTTTATTCAGCACTTCTTTAAAGATCAAGGGTTTTAGGTGTCGTGCCTGAATGTCTTGTTTGAAGTCACACCACCAGATGAGATCTCTGAGCTGTTCGATTGGAGTGATTGGAAGCTCAGCGATCCGTTGAAAACAGTTTTGTCCATCGTAGTCAAGAAAGAATATTCCATATGGATCACTGACGACTTTACCAGGGACGAAAAGTTCACAGGGTGGCAGAGATATGTCAAGGGCAGATAGATCAGGGTCAGGACCAAGCACTTCAGTGCGAGAGAAACCGATACCAGTTTCATTTCGTATGACAAGACCTGAGTCTGAATCTTGACGTTTCTTCTTTGAGGAGGCCCTTCTTTTCAGCTTAAGATCAGGAGGAGGAGGAATGTCCACACAAGAAGATATCAAATCGATCTGTCTGTTTATCAGCTTTTCGAAATGATCCTTGTACTTAGATTTTGACGTTTGGATAGCTAACCTCATCTCCAGCCATTCAGAGAGACCATACCTTTTTACACTGTCAGCGCGAAAAGCTTCATATTGGCCATCTTCTATGAAAAGTTTGATGTCAACAATAGGTACTCCGATAGAGGTTCTTCCAGAGATGAATACCTTGTTGATCTTCGCTAGACGATATCTGAAGTGTATTTTCTCTTTACACCAGTTTAGGGTGGTCTGAGAAACTTCAGTTTTCTTCTCCACGATCTTCTGGGCTTCTTCCCAGATCTTACGTTGGACTTGAATGGGAACACGTTTCAGCTTGGGTTCTTTGACAGATTCTTGAGTAAGCTTGATGGCGTATTCTCTGTCTTTTTCTTCAGCTTCCTTTCTTTCAGCGAGTAGGCGTTCAGCTCTGAGGTGTTCCTTGTATTCAGCTTTGGAAATTTTGAACTTTGAAGGAACAAAAGGAAGTTGATCACGCTTCAGAATGATTCGTTGATCCTCGAATCTCTTTATTATTTCCTCTCTTCTTTTCTGATCCTCTTCACTTAGCTTTTGAGGGGCTAAGGAAGGTCTGCGATTGTGCGAGAGTAGCTGTTCTTCTGGTTCATCAGTCTCAGAGATCAAATCTAAGACTGGGATTATTTCTTCAGCAGCAGCTGGTATTATTGGTGAAGTCGCAGTTGTGGAACCTTTAGCGATATCCTCAAACAGGGGAGAGGACTAGCTGAAACATAGCGATCTTACAAGTAAGAACTTGGGTAGAATCAGATAGAGAGAATTGGTTCACGTGTATAGGCTTGGGTAGAAGAACTGATAGTGTATGATAGAGGAGGGATGGAGTGAGAGATGTTTAGTGTACCTGACAAAATGGCTTTTTAAGCAAGATCGTCAGATTATCATCTTCAGCGACGCTTTTGCCTTTGCCTTTCTCAGCTCCAGAGGCTGAGGGCTTTGTCTTGGTCCGCTCCCCTGAAGGTTCATCTATCGAGATTCCCTTGAGAGCTTTGATCCTCGGAGCAGGTTTGACGATAAAGAAGTCATCTTCATCTTCGTCATCATCATCATCATTCTTTGGAGAAGAAGATGGTTCATCATCAGGGATGTCGACGGCTTCATCATCTTCTGCTTCGGATTCGGTTTTATCAGCTTCTTCTTCGAGTTGCTCCCCCTTAGATACAGAGGCGAGCTTCTCGATTTCCTCAGGGTTTTCATCTCCCTGAGGTCCAGCGTTGGTTTCTTCAGCATTCGTCTTCTCTCCCCTGATAGATTCATCATGGGAAAGGTCTTCAGCGCTCTTGGAGAGATCTTCAGCGCTCTTCTCCCCCTCTTTTTCATGAAGAATGGGGGAGGAATGGGTAGACTCAACGGCTTTGGTAGGTTCTCTGTCTTCTTGGCCAAAGATACCTATACAAACTTCAATCTTTGCTATTTTGTCTTCAAGGCCAAAAATAGCAGGATTTATCTTCTTCAGCTCAGTGCGATCCGCCGCTGTGAAGTTGTCAGATGCAGGGACAGGGGCAGGAGCAGGAGTATTCGCTTTGTGTAGCAGCTGCTCGATCATCGTTTTCATCGAACCAACATCGGTCTTTACAGAGCCTAAGTCAGTCTTCACAGTAGACATATCTCCCTCTAGTTGTCCAACCGATGTCTTCAGCGTTGTGACCTCGCTGGACATGGACGAAACTGGGTTTTTGAGAGAGGTGTAGTCTGTGTAGATGTCAGCGAGCACCTTGGCGAAGTCGCTGAGAGTTGTATCAACCTGCTTCAAGTCATCTGTGGAGGCCATCTTCTCCACCACCGTTATCAGCTTTGTAAGATTCTCTCCAGCGTTTGTTACAGCTGTAGAGTTATTTGAAAGAGTAGTGGTGAGACCTGTCAGCTTTGTCTCCACGGACTTCAGAGAGGCGTTGATGTCTCCCAAATTAGGACCTGTAACATATAAGAACTTGTGAACAGAGGAAAGCTCAGAAGTTTGGGGTTTAGTGACAGTGTTTATGGGTTGTTGTTTACATGCAGGAGGATTGGTGAATTCATCAAAATCACGGGTGCCTGAGTAAAGTTCCATATCGTCAGCTATGGTGCGGTGACGTATGGTCATCTCTGCAGGTCCTGTGCCCATCACTCCTTGAAGAGTATTTTCTCTAACTGCCGGAGGAATGATAGGTGCTTCAGTGATAATTGGAGTAGATTCCAAATGAGTGGAGGGAGGAGCGAAGGATAAGAATGGAGGTTGGGTGCTGAGTTCAGCGTTGGATTAGCTGAAAATCACTTCATCAGTCTTTTGAGAGACTGAAGGAGGTTGGGTAGGTTCCAAGTTTGTAACCTCAGCGTTTAGAGACGCTGAAGTTGGGATGGAATGGATGGGTTGTTCAGGTGTGGCAGAGCGTACCACTGAACGTTCCTTCAACTCTGCAGAAAGAACTGAGGAGTCTTCAACATAAAATTGTTGGGGTTGCTCCTTTGTTTTCTTGATCCTTTTAGAACCAAGTGGGGTAGATGAATGTTTCCTTTTAAGAGGAATAGAGGTAGCAGCTGGGGTATCAGCGGTGGGTTTGTCCGCTGAAGGAGCTGCAGAAGTAGAAGAAGGAGTAGGGTTAAGAAGAGTCAAGAGTGTAGAAAGACGTACCTCATTCACCATCGGTTTGAATTCGAGTATCTTTGGGCCGACCTGAGAGAGTTTCAGGTCACCATCAGTTGGGTAGCTCTCCTTCAGGCCTATATTGGAAGATGGCGCTGATGAATCGGGGGTAGGGAACCCATGGAGGTCTGTCAGCGACGGTGTCCACTCTTAGAACTAGGTCATCATAGATAATCGATGCCCAGTCTATGTTGAGACCTTTCAGCAGTGCATATCCCATTGCTTGCTGAGGTTTAGCGTCTTGGTCAGAGGAGCCGCTCTTTGCAGTCATGCAACTGATTAGATGAGCGAAGATGAAATTCATCTCGCTGGGCATTTTCGATTTCTTGATAATAGTCAGCTTCTTCTCGGCCTTCATGTCTCTGCCGATTTCCCATACATAGCCCATTGCATCAAAAAATGCAATGATGGCTTCCCTTTCTGAGTTTTTCTTGGGGTCAGGGAGGGGAACGAAAGGTTTTTCCTTGGTAGCTATTGGAAGGCTGAGAGCTTTGCGAATAATGGCAGGGGTGATCTTCATGGTGCCATATTCGATATCGCAGAGGATGCAATCGATTGTTTTGGAGGGGTCTTTGGCTGAAGGTAGTTGAGAGTGTCTGGCTGAGTACCAGAATTGTGAGAGCAAAAGCTGATGGGCAGGAGTTGTTATGGTCAGGGTTGTGGAGATGCAGCAATTCTTTAGGAATTTCACAGCATCATCTAGATGTGTGACTTGCTTTCGAGGAGGAAACTCGAGAAGCGCATAGAGGTTGTTCACCTTAGTCCAATCCAGTTTGTCAAGGGCAAACTTGACATGAGGAGCCTTGAGGATGTCCACTTCCTCAGAATCAGCGGAGATGTTCTCAGCGGTAGCAGGAATGTCAGACGATGCCATTTCTCTGTATTATCAGTTCAACCAAAGATGTTAACAAATAAGCATAATCTTAATGTGGAAAGAATTTCCATTAAGATGGTTCAAATTTTATCCATTTCATTCAGACACAAATGTCTTAATGAAGATTAGGGTTTTTCTTGATTTTAAGAAACGAAATATAAAACCCATTTATTCTTGTTATCCAGTTCTCTTTGAAGATAGGGATTCTGGAAAAACGAATGTGTGAAGAACAAGTTTAAGATTTTTGCATTCAAACTTGAAGAACAACCATGAAATGGTTGTGTTCATAAACCCATGAAAGAAAATGATTTCATTTTTAAGAAGTTATTTTGTTTTATCTTGTTAAACAAAGAGTAGATCAGAAACAAGTTATTTGCATTCGGTAAATAATAGGAACATATTAACCTTGATGTTTGATGAAGAAGATGATGAACAGTTCTTGAAGTTTTTGAAAGCACAAATGCAACAGTGAATTCTTTCTTGCGGAGGAAGATGAAGTTCGCGTAAAAGAAAAATATAAACAAAGAATTTGTTTATATAAAGATTTTAGAAAGAGAAAATCTCGAGCGGGAAAAGATTTTCATCATGACACGGACATGTGTTTGCATTTGATTGGCGAGAAAACGAAACGTGCAAACGTGTGTCAGAAAGAAGAACGTGCCAGGACTTATCCGTTGTAATGACGTCACAACTGTCCTTTCATATTCTTGGTTGTCTCTGAGGTTTTGAAAAACTCAGGGATACTTTTGAAAACATGAAGCACTGAATGGAAATATCAGTGAAGGTTTTAAGAATTTTCAAAATATCGCTGTTAAGGAAGAGATATTCAGCGATGCATTCTGTTTTGAAATCTTGCATTTTCATGCGTTTGTCAGAGAGAGAAAACATACCTTGATATCAGTGAATCAAGTTTATTCAGAGAGAAGATGATAGAATGGGTTATACAAGTTGATTTTATCCTATCGCTGATTAATGTGAACCGCTGAAGATTTTATCCTTCAAAGTTCAGCATTCCAAGCTCGCTGATGAGAAAGTTGAATCTTGTCTCATCAAGAGGTTTGGTAAATAAATCAGCTAACTGATAATCAGTTGGGATAAAATGAAGTTCTATATAACCATTCATCACATGATCTCTGATAAAATGATATCTGATTTCTATATGTTTGGTCTTTGAATGTAGTACTGGATTGTTTGCTATAGCGATGGCACTTGTGCTGTCGCAATAGATTGGAATTTTGGAGAGCTGAAGGTCATAGTCTAGTAGCTGATTTCTCATCCACAAGACTTGAGAGCAACAGCTTCCAGCAGCTACATATTCAGCTTCAGCTGTGGAAGTGGACACTGAGTTTTGCTTTTTACTTGTCCAACTTACCAGCTTTCCACCCAGGAGCTGACATCCTCCTGTGGTGCTTTTCCTATCCAATTTGCAACCTGCAAAATCACTATCTGAATAGGCGGCTAGATCGAATCCTGAATCTTTGGGATACCAAAGACCTAGATTCGTTGTACCCTTAAGATATCGAAAAATTCGCTTTACAGCTTTCATATGAGATATCTTAGGTTCAGCTTGATATCGTGCACACAAGCATGTTGCAAACATAATATCGGGTCGGCTAGCTGTAAGATACAATAGTGAGCCGATCATCCCACGGTACAGTGTGACATTGACAGGAACACCCTTAGTGTCCTTATCAAGTGTCAGCGGTGGTGCCATAGGGGTTTTCATAGCTGAACTTTCAGTTAAGTCGAATTTCTTCAGCATATCTTTAACTTACTTTCCCTGATTAATAAAAGTTCCTTTTTCAGTTTGCTTAATCTGAAGACCAAGGAAATATGTTAGTTCACCCATCATGCTCATTTTATACTCATCTTTCATTATATCAGCGAAACGAGTACAAAGCTCAGGGTTAGTAGAACCAAATATAACGTCATCAACATATATTTGAACTAGAATGATATGACCTTTCACTTTTCTAAAAAATAGAGTTTTGTCAATCTTACCTCGCTCAAATTTTTCAATATGGAGATAAGTAGAAAGAGTGTCATACCATGCACGTGGAGCTTGCTTCAAGCCATAAAGTGCCTTATCCAGTTTATAAACATAATCTGGACACTTAGAATCTGAGAATCCTGGAGGTTGTTCCACATACACTTCTTCATTCAACTTTCCATTTTGTTGCGGTGTTCTCACTGAAGAGAAGTTGTGAGAAATACTCTTACTCTCAAGGAAGGAATCAAGAGAACTGTTTTTGAATTCAGTCCCATGATCACTCCTTATTGAGCGAACGGTCAGATTGTTCAGGGTTTCCATCTTCCGAACAAAGGTGATGAGTTCTTCAGGGGTGTCACTCTTAGAACGGAGAAACATTTCCCAAGTAAAGCGAGAGAATTCATCAACTATGACCAGCGTATATTTCTTTCCAGCGATGGATTTTTTGTTAATAGGGCCAAACAAATCCATATGGAGTAGTTGTCGAGGAGATGACACTGAAGAAACTTGCTTTGACTTAAAGCTTGCTTTGGTTTGCTTCCCTTTTTCACACGTTGAACATAAAGACTCTTTGGCGTATGAATGCTGAGGTAGACCAGTGACTAACTCTTTTGACGAAAGAGTGTTCAGTGTCTTGAAATTTTGATGAGATAGCCTCTTATGCCATAGCCAGTTGACATCAGATGAGGCTTTTGAGAAGAAACAGGAGTTCTCAGTGGTTGTTGAGTCCATGTTTATTACATAAACATTTTCCAAACGATAACCGCTGAGAGCTATCTTCTCCTTTTTGTCAGCGACAAAGCAGGATTCCTTATAAAGATTACTTTGTTATCCATGTCGCAAAGCTGACTGGTGCTTAGAAGATTATGCTTCAGCCCTTCAACATATGCGACTCTTCTGAAGGAGGTTGTACCATTTGAAAGTACTCCATACCCTCGGGTATGTCCTTTTCCATTTCCACCGAAAGTCACAGAGGGACCCTTCTCTTCCTTCTATTCAGCGAGCAGGCTTTTCTTTCCAGTCATGTGTCTAGAGCATCCGCTATCGAGATACCAGATACCCTTCTTAACCTACAATAGAAAGGAAGATTAGTTTTTCTTGGGTACCCACTTAACCATGTATACACGTTTGTCAGTGGAAGTAGTTGGAATGGAAGATTCAGCAGTCTTCGCAGCATTTGAAGATTCAGCTTTGTTTTTCTTCACTTTGGTTAATTTCTTAACCTCGGTGGTAGGATTCACCTTGACCTGATTTGCACCAGGGTTGGTCTTCTTTGCCTTGGGGGCAATCTTCACCTTAGTTATCTTTTCAGCTTTGGTGGCTGTGGGGCACTTACTAGCAATATGATCGGTAAGTCCACAGTGATAACATTTCCTATAACTAAAAGTAGTTCTAGGACCATTTGAATGCTGAGCTTTTGATTTTGAATTAGAAATGCCAGCACCAAGTAAACTATTGGTTTTAGAAATGGGACGAACATTTAGTTCTTCAGATTTCTTACCAAGGACATCCACTCTGAGTTTAGGAGTAGATCGCTGAATAGATCCAGAGATCTGCTTCCTTGATCCAGAGGGATGAGTCACTGAAGCTTTAGAAGCATTCAGCTTTGGTACTAAGGTACCCTTCTGAGGATTCTGGTAAATAACAATTCCTTTACCTTTGTCTTTAGAGACAGAGGTAGGTTTTGAATAAACCATTTTCTCCTTGCCTTTTGAGGAGGTAGGAGATTCCTCAAGGATTGGTGTATTGGACGAGGAGCACTGAGAAGATGAAGTATCAGCGACTGAGGATACGAACGTTCTAAATTTAAGCATTGAACGCTCAGTGGTTGGTTTTGGAGTATCATATTTGTAACCCAGACCACGTTTATCACTTAGGGGAATCTGAGACTTTATTATCTCAGTGATCTTTGTTGAAGAATTACACCATCCTTCAACAGTAGCTTTTTCAGCTTTTAATGCAGCAATAGCTTCTGCTCGTTCGATTTTAACTAGCTGATTTAAATATACTTGATCTTTAAAGTATTCTTCAATTTTAGAAAGCTTTTCTATTTGAAGGTGGCAGTTTTTAAGCTTTTCAGCGAGATCAAGGTTTTGGTTTTCAACCACAGTTTTGCCGTTCATGGCTTCATATAAACTTCTAGTCAAGAGATCGATCTTACGGAGACTATCAGCTTCATCAATATTTGCAATATTGGTAAAGAAGGAAGGTGATACCTGAATAGCAGAGGTTGAAGTGGAGGGAATGTCTGAACTTTCTTCCTCTTCTTCAATCTTGGCCATGAGACATAGATTTGCTTCATCATCTTTAGAGTCAGATGATGATGCTTCTTCATCAGAAGCAGCCCAATCATAGTCAGCCATCAGGCCTTTATTCTTCTTCTTAAAGCTTTTCAGCATAGCATATTTTTCTTTCAGCTTTGAATATTTGTCATCTTTATTCCTTGGAACAGAGGATTTCTTTGTAAAAGCTGAGGGTCTAGAAACTTTCTTAGACCTGCACTCGTTAGCGAAATGTCCTGTCTTTTCGCAGTTAAAACAAGTAGCAGTAGCCTTATCAACAAAAGTTGATGATCTAGGCTTGTCAGTTATGGAAAGAGGTTTGTTCTTTCTAAACATTTTCTTTTTGGCAAATCTCCTGAACTTTTTAGTTAGGAGAGCCAAAGATTCATCATCATCTGAAGAATCAGAATTTGATGACCTTTCAGAGTTATTTTCTAACTCAGTGATAGTGACCGAGGGTCGCTGAGTAGAAGGTTCCTCTGAGATTAAAGCAACAGGGGTGCTTTTGGAATCTTTTACAAGATTCTTCTTAAGATGGCTCGATTGCTCATGATTCAGCAACGTGCCATATAAGGTTGAAAGGGTCATTGATTTTAGATCCTTTGATAGCTTGAGACACATAGCATAATTGTCCCAGCTTTCAGGTAAACATTCTAGAAACTTTGTCAGTACTTCAAAGTTAGAATATTCCTTACCAACAGTTTTCAGATCTATAATTAAACAATTGAAACGTTGGTGAACTTCAGAGAGAGATTCATTCTTACCAGAAATGAAGCTTTCGTATTGTCTTGCCAGGTTGATCTTTCTTGTGTCCTGGACTTCAGACGTTCCTTCATACTGAACACATATTGTGTCCCACATGGCTTTTGATGTTTTCAGATTCATGACGGAATGGTAGACTTCGTCAGGAAGAGCCATGGATAGTATGGATCTGGCTTTTGTATCTATAGCCACTTTCTTCTTATCTTCGTCGGTCCACTGAAAGATTTCCTTAGGGACCAGCCTTTCTGGAATAGCAGGTCTATTCTCAGCGGCTGGAACTGCAGCATCTATTCTTACAGGGATGAATGGACCATTCTCTAGATAGTAAGGCATAGTAGGGTCTACACCTTCTAAGAAGAGTGTCATCCTATTTTTCCATAAGTTGAAGTTATCTTTGGAAAATCTAGGGGGTTTAGCAAGAGAACCATTTTCTATATAATTTGTGTTTGTGTTGGTGGCCATTTTCAGATAATAGCAAGGAAGAGAAATATCTTAGATTAGATCTTGTTTATGAGATTAAACAAATCCGCTCTGATACCACTTGTTGGTCCCGAAGGCCTATACAAGTTTGTAGAAGGGGGGGGGGGGTTGAATACAAACACACAGATTTTACTTTTCTAAATTGTTTATTGATAAATCATTAACAATTTACAGCTTGTTGCGGAAACAAGATTAAGGATAAACCTAAATCTAAACAAGTTGGAACACTAAGGTTTCTTGCACTAAGAGAGATAAGGAAATTACTAATAATAACCTATCTTGAGATAAGAGATTGAACTTGTCCAGAGTTAGCAAGTTACTTCAAATGAAGTGGGTTCATCCCTTTATATACTGCATGCATTTAATGCAAGTCAATATACACTTTACACGTGTCATCAGCTGGTTGGTTGCTTGTCATTGACCTTTGTTGACAACCTTAGTAGCTGCATGGATGAACAGTGTAGTATCAGAGTGGTTGTACGATTTCAGATAGTCGGAGGTTCTTTTCTGACATTTCGTACGGAGTCGTGCAAGGGTGGTTAAGACAAAAGTACTTTGTACGGAGGACTTCATGATCAGCTTTCGTTGATTCAGAGCATTATCATTTTCTATTCAGCGAATGATAAAGTTCAGCGATAGCTGAAGTCTTGTACTTGATACTTCACGTTGAGTGGACAAATCCGAGTCTTCGCTGATCCGCATCAGTTCATTAGGAGACTTGTCGCTGATTCTTGAGCTTGATCTTCGACTTCAGCGTAGAACCTTTGTTGACGTGAAACTTGTCTTCAGGGATCATAAGTAAACAACTAACTTATCAGCGATCATCATAATGACTGAACAGACTCAAAGCATTAATGGTGAACAGTTTCGCTGAATGTTTAATCTAAAGAGCGAGAGTTCCTATCAGCGGTACTGGAAGATCTTAGTACTTATCAGCGATAGTGAAACTCTGATACATATTGTTTACTTACAATTTTCACTAAGTATATAAGAGATGGTCATTATCAAATCATTGAGGGTTTGGATCAACAGAACATTTCGTAGGATTCAGTTTCATCTGATATTGTCAAAGAACGTCGAAGGATTTCTCCAGATGATCGATATGGTCGATCGCCTGCTTAGACTTGACAAGCATGTCGTCTATGTAAACCTCCATGGTGTCCCCAAGGTGCTCTTTGAACATCTTGTTAACCAATCGCTGGTAGGTTGACCCTGCATTCTTCAAGCCGAAAGGCATGACTTTGTAGCAGTATATGCGTTTATCTGTCATAAAAGCAGTCTTCTATTGGTCTTCGTTGTACATCAGTATCTGATTGTATCCGGAATAAGCCTCCATGAACGTCAAGAGTTTATGTCTTGCGGTCGCGTCGACCATAGCGTCGATGTGGGGTAGTGGAAATGGATCTTTAGGGCAGGCCTTGTTAAGGTTTGCGAAGTCGATACAAACTCGCCACTTCCGGCTTTTCTTCTATACGAACACGACGTTGGCTAACCAGTCAGGGTATTTCACTTCTCTGATCTTCCCAGTCTTAAGCAAGTTGTCGACCTCATCATTGATCACCTTGTTCCGTTCAGGGGAGAACTTACGACGTTTTTGCTTTATTGGTTTAAACGATGGGTCGACGTTCAACTTATAGGAGATGACATCGGGATCAATGCCGACCATGTCTTCGTGCGTCCAAGCGAAACAATCGGCATGTTCCTGCAAAAAGGAGATTAGCTGCCTCTTTATGATGGAATCTAACGATGTCCCCACAAAGAAAATTTGATCACACTTGTCCTGGTCCAACATGACTTCTTCTAGGCGATAATCATCTGAGGATTTAGGAACGTCCTGGACCTGCAATTGCTAAATATCTCTTTTCTGAGATTTTAATATCGCCTTGTAGCAATCACGTGCGGTCTTCTGTTTACTTTTGATTTCTTGTACTCCTCATGGCGTCGGGAATTTGATTTTCTGATGATAGGTCGAGGGGACCGCTTTCATATCGTGGATCCATGGTCGACCAAGTATAACGTTGTAAGCTGATGAACAGTCGATGACGTTAAACTTTGTCTTTACGTCAATACATAGTTCACTTAAACTAAAGCTTTGATACCAACTTGTAACACCCCAAAATTTGGGATAAACAAAAAATTACCTAAAACTGAAAAGTGGTATATAAATGTCAAAACACGAGCCTTCCCAAAAAGGGAAATGATGCACGCTTGGTTAATTACAAGTTTGTAAATCAACGGTAGAGATAACAACCTATTAATCTAATTCTTGTCAAGAAATAAGATTACAAAAATGGTGTTATCTACAATCCAAAACAACATCCTTCAAGAATGGAGTCCTAAAAAGTGTCTCCCAAAGCTCACGTCTAAAGGTCGACTAACTCTTCTTAGCGACTGCGACGCTAGAACCTGAGATACATGTCGACACCAAAAAAGTGTTAGGCCAAAAAGCCTTGTGAGTTTGAGTGAATACCATTTATCAATAATCTTCGGTTACAAATTGGTATATATAATTACATAGCTCATTTATTTAGAATCAATGGGGGAGACCAATAACACCAATCAAGTTTCACCTCAAGAGTCGATATACCTTAGTGTCTGCTCCCACAAGTAACACCACAAGGCCCGACACATTGAGGACTACCTCCATGGCATTACCCCAATCGACGGAGATCTAGGTGCATACCTCCAAGGTGGCACCACAAGACTATATCCTCCTAGTGCCTACTTGACAATTCATCCATGTTTTTCCATGTTATACCATTATATATGCTTACTCCAAGAAAATTGTGTATAATTCCAATAAGTGTAAACTTATGGTCCAACCACTATTTTCATGGTGACATGAGCTTTACGTATATTCAAGGATCTCTATATATATCGAATAGGCATGTGACTTTATATGAGTTATCCACAAGTAGTACATCTTCATAAAATGGTACAAAGGTATAAGACCATGTACGAGTAGTTTATGAGCATCAAAATGTCACATATATATTAAATCCTCAAGCTAGGTCAACAATTTCATAATATATATATATATATATATATATATGTGTGTGTGTGTGTGTGTGTGTGTGTGTGTGTTTGAGTGAGTGAGCGCATCCAAATACCAATAGTGTTCCATGAAACTCCTTCAAATGCTTAAGGAGTAAACTCATGAGTTATAAAACACAAATATGAGGGTTTATACCCAAACCACTCAAAATCTTCTAGATGTGATAATATGAGTATTTTACTAAATAAAAGGAGTATAACCAAAATAAAGTGTTTTAAAGGGTTAGGAGAACATATAATACATGTATCTAGTTTTTACAAAAATCATAAAACTCCTCAACTAGGTTTTTAGGATAACCTTAGAAACCCAATAAATCTTTGAAGATGTGGTTGAGATAATAGGGTTGACCCACAATAAATACTTCAAGTCTTGAGGGGTAGCTTCAAGTGTTCTTCTAAAAGAAATCTAGAGAAGATCCACCATAAATACTTGAAGAATGAGAGAAATTGAGGTACTGATTGTGGTGGAGAAAGAGTATCGTGAAAGAGAGATAATGGGGAAAAATTAAAGGAAAGTGTGTAATAGCAATTTTGGTTGGTCAACAATTAAATGGGAAAGGAAAGAAAGTGCAACTCCCAAAATAAAAAGAGAAACAAAAGGAAATGAAAAGGAAAGCGTAGTCAAAGGGATATTGGGATGGTAAAAAAAGTGAGGAAAGGGTGGGTGGCACTCGGGTGGGTTTGATGTTGGTCCAAGTCGCCTACAACCCGCGAGACCGACAGGGTTGTTACTCCTAAATGAATTCCCAGCTCTGCACCTCGAGTGACACGCGTGGCTTTGCAGCCACTTCACCCACAGTGAAGTGCATCGGACCCACGGTGCTCCCCATGTGGCTTTCTTGAGATATTATGTTTGATTTTTTTTATTTAGAACTTTCGTATTACTTTGTTTTTGTATTTTTGTTTGAAAAATGATGATGGTATTCTTAAATTTGTGTTTGGTTTACGATTGTGTTATTGGGTGTGATTGTAGATGATGGTGGTGTTTTTGGATGGGACAAATGAGGTCGGTGATCGGTGGGATTGTTTTTTTAATATGTATTCTTCTCACATGAAAAAATAATAATTGAAAACTTAAAACCATTATTTAATTTATTTTTTTTTTTTTTTAAAGAAAAAAGATTTAAAAAAAGAAACAAAAAGGCCATACCTTATGAGATAACTAGATTAACGGATTTATTTAGTAGCTGTTAGTTAGAGGGATTATAGTTATGAAAGAATGACAACGATATGGACCAAATCTATAATTAATCGATCTTAAGAACGCTAGTCGTAGTTTTGACACATTGTAGGGACCAAATCCATATTCACTCAAAATATTTTATCAAGTTTAGAGTGAAATACAAATTTGGTCCTTGTGGTTTAACAAAAATTATGACTAACAACCCTAAACTCGAAAACTAATGTATATGGTCCTAGCGGTTACCAAATTCTTACGAATAAAGTCCTTGTAGCTAACACCGAGGGATGGCAAAAAAACCGAAACCGATGATGAAAACCGAAATTCTCAGGCCGGGTTCGGGTTCGGGGAATCTTTATCGGGGATGGGGATGGTGATCACTTACCAGATTAGGGATGGTGATTTGCCCCGGCCCGACGAGGAACCCGGTTCACCCGACCTGGACGGGGCCGGGATACCCGCAAATACAGGTCCGAGGATACTCGGTACACTCAAATCGGGGTCGGGTGTCACACCCCCGACCCGCCCGGTACACGGTATGTATATATATATATATATATATATATACTAATTAATATATTTTTATTCATGCGTTTAGTTTTGACAGTCGTGGAGGATGAAGGATTACTGTACCAGTTTCTTTTCCTTTGGTTGATGAACCAATTGTTAATATACTTTAATTGTAATCTTGTTTCTTGTATCAATCTTGTTTTGTCTTCTTCCTGATTTAACCAAAAAAACTAATCTTTAAAATTTTCCCAACTCAAATTAACAAGAGAAGAGAATAATAATAGTAGGATGGTTACTGTAGGGTAAGGCCACTTGTTATGTGAAGATGAATAATATACAAAAAGATAAAAAAGGAGAAACTTTGGAGGAATAGATTGGATGGATTACCTGGTCTAGACCGGGTCGGGTAACCGGGTACCAAACAGGGTCGTGGTGTTGACTGGGTATTGACTGTGGGCGAGTTTCTAATCCCCGTACCCGTCGGGGATTGGGGTCGGGGCTCTCTACACGAAACTGGGGTCGGGGCCGCGTAAGGGGATAACCGCCCCGTTACCATCCCTAGACTCGATATGTGTGTGTATATACTAATTTGTATATATATAGGGGTTATATATATATATATATATATATATATATATATATGGGGTCATTCAAGAGAGAACTCGGTTATTTGTGAAAACTGTGAGCCACATAACAAAAGGTAAATTAAAAAATTATTAATTTTGGTAATTTGATTGAAATTTTAGATAAAGGGCATTTTAGGTATTTAAATTTTTTATCTTTCCTCTCCTCTCTCATCTCTGGGGCCTCGGGGGAACCATACTCTGGTGGATACACGATGTGATACCTATAAAAGCGATATTATTAATAACAAAATACGTACAAACGATCATGATTGTGATACCCAAAATATATTGTGTTACACTATGATACCCATTGTGATACCCACTGTGATACCCGTGATACTTTCATGTGATATACCCAAACCCTAAAATTTAGGAATTAGGTTTATGGTAGAGAGAGAAAGATAGAGGATATGTATGAGAGAAAAATAGGAGAGATTTTAGGAATTCTTAATTTAGTTAGATTAAAAACAAATTTTTATTTATTTAAAAATTGTATTAATTATCCTAAATGTGTGGCTCATATTGGATCTCACAGTTCTCACAAACTACCTAGTTCTCATTTGATTAGGGCCACACACACACACACACACACACACACATATATATATATATATATATATATATATAATATTATTTAAAGAAAAACTAGTTGGGTACCCGTGTAATGCGGCGGGATGTAAAATTTTAATATTATTAAACAATATTACAAAAGTAGAAATGTTTTTTTGTCAAATAAACAGAATCATGCACTGGATTAGTTGTATCCATCCAATGTTTTGATCCAATGCAGCATGTGAGCCAAAGAACCGATCCATCTTTTGATTTAGATGACTACCAAAATGCATCAGGTTTCCATTTTCAAGAATAAAGATCGAGTTGTGAAGATAAATAATGGCAAAAGCAACACCTGACGCTTTATAAAGCTTAAAATGGAATATATGCAAGAAATTAGAGGTACATATATCCATGGTGCAATTGTATAAACATTTAAAACTAATATGGTGTATTCAAAAGGAGGTCTCATTTGAGCTTAAACACAAATTCAGAATTTATGTTACCAATGTTTTTGTCTGGAACAAATCACCTTGATGTTTTTGCTTTTGATTTAATACTCGAGCATTTTTTGATCTTGAAATTCAATACACTAAAAACGTGATCGATCCAAGTAGTTGAGAACAAAGAGATTTAGGGAGCGATTCTTAGCAATTGGGAGAGTAGTTAGTTGAGCATCTCAATTATTCTTTTGTTAGGCGGACAGAAATAAAGCTCGACTCCTGGAATGGGTTCACCGAATCCTACCCTTTATTCTGATGCATATGAATCTACAACTTGAAGGTAACAAGATATGTTAATACACTACCATGTGAAAGACGTAAATGCCCTTGTCCCTCAGAAAGACTGGCTCGGTGAATACCAGAAGAAGCATCCTTCAAAACAAAGTTTAAAACCTGCAAAAAGGTGTGATTTCATCCAGTTTCTGAGTTGTCCTTGACTAAGCGGAGCTTTGTTTCCTTACATTCCCACATAAGTTTTCAAAATGAGGCTCGGTATTAAGAGATTCCATAAAACACTTGCCAATCTCCACCTTTCGATGCACCTACAGAAAATGAAAACTCTTTAAAAAAATAAACTAAAATTAAAACAAGCTTTCATTAAAATAAAACTTGTATTCAGATTAAGCAAACTGAATAACACCAAAGTATATAGCCTTTGTGCTCGTTATGTACATAGCAGACCATTTTTGCTGCTCAATTTCATCATTCTTTATAATCTATATTTCTATATATTGTAATTGTAACTTAACAATCATGTTAATCCATCCTTTCAAAGTTCCCTCCACGCATTCAATGACTAAATATTGACTACAATTCTACCAGCAAATTTCATTCGTCCATTATCGAATCATCATCGTTCAATATTTTCTCATGTTGAATAGTTAAAGGTAGCGTAATGTATATGCTTCGTGAATCTTACACTTGTATTATCGATCACAAGATCTTTGACATAACATACTTACCAGATCCGATGATGTATTTCACCTTAGAAGCAACATCAAACGAAAATATAGCTAATTTGTGAGAAGGCGAGAAGTTTCAAGATGACGTGTGATTAGAGGGTTGCAAAAAAGGTCACCCCCTCCATGGTTTGTCATTACAACATGTTAATGTGATCTTGAAACTTCTTACAAATTGACTACTTGTTTTCATCCGTTAGGAGATGTTTACCAAGTGCCTACCGCTAATAGTCACTATCCTTACTTACCTTATTGGTAACCATTTGTGCCATTAAAATAGATTGTTGGTAAACGTTGTTTACCGGTAAGCGCTTACCGGGTAAGAGTTTGTCACTTACCTAATAAGATTCTCAGTCCTCGTCATGCCTCTTATCATGTAAGATTATTGCGATTAGTTTGTTAGCACATGCATCATATCCAGTCAGCTATACATGACTGTTTGGCAATGACTTAATGATATAAAAATGACTTATTCACTAAGTATCTAGAGGAGAGCTTCATATAGAAAGCCAAAAAAAATTCATACATGTCTTCCCATTTAAAAAACTCTCTCAATCTATACAAACATGTAAGGTCCATGTTGAGTTTGAACATGTAAGGTCCATAAACAACCTTTTATGTACATAGCCATAGGTGGTCAACAAACGAACAGATTGGAAACATTATACATATGTTTATGGTGTAAGAGAATTTTCCTCTAAAGATGGATTAACAATAAAACATTAGTTTAATACTTTAATGTACTTCTATAGTTATTAGTATGAAGTCTACTTTTACAAATATGTTCCACACTCATAAAGGCTTTACTTTTTTGAAAAATCAAATAGAAAACTTGTGATGGATTGATGGCCTACCTGATTTGTGTTAGAGGATCGAAAGAAGCAAGAGAAGCATATGAATTGAGATGCGATAACCAGAAGTAAAAAGCCCTGCATATTTGTGACAACCTGTTAGTGACAACCCATAACGTTTTATAAGTATGCTTTTATACAACAAATTAGACAGATTTCATAACATGTTAGTATCAAAATGGCTGAATTTATGAATAAAAATAAAAATTAGAATAAATGTGGGACCAGAACTCAATCAAACACACTGCATGCAATGAAAAAAAGTTATTACAAATTAAATTTCTTTCACTGTTTATGATGAATATGTTTACATAATTCTGATAAAATTTATATTAATCTTTTTGTTGGGAACTTGGTCACTCCTTTTACCAACTACACATGGCACCTCCCCCCATCATACTGGTACATGGGTTGCCACTTTTTAGTGAAACCACATGCTTCCTCAAAAAAGGCCCTAGTTTCATAAAACAACTTTTTTCTTTATCTTCTTGGAAAAAAACCAACCAAAAATGCATCATTTCATACTTTTTTTCTTGATATTCTTGAAGAACCCAGCTCAAGAATGAATGATATTTATCTAGGTGTTTTGTGATTTCACCTTTCTCTTAATGTTCTTGAAAAACTCAACTAAAATAGCATGGTTTTTTAGCTGAGTGTTTTGTAATTTTACCTTTTTATTGATTGTAGGAACCAGGATTGATCTTACAATCAATATTAACAATCAAGAACACAATCAAGCATAGAAAATATAGAGAATTGATGCGAAATGCTTTGTATTCAATGAAGAACAAAGTACAGATCTAGAGAGAGAAATCTCTCAAAGATTACAAGAGTGAATACTAAAGTTAGTTAGCTTACAGTTTGCTAACAACTATATATACTGTATGGAAATACTAAAGCTACAGTACATATACAAAACAGACCATTAGAACAATGACACGTGTTCTAATATGGTAACTAATAACAGAATTACAAAGATAGAAAATGTCTAAGTCATAAGTTCTGAACCACTTGTTCAGAACTTCTGAACACTATTCTGATAAAGCATACTCAGAACATAACGCTTGAGCTCAGGAACATTTTCTTCTTATTCAGAACTTCTGGGTTCTCCTTCTCAGAAGTCCGAGTCTTCTCTTCAGATATGAACACTTAGCACTTTGACAAATACATTTCATCGAGAACTACTGAGTCTTCTTTCTCAGAAGTCTGAGTCTTCTCTTCAGACTTTAACACTTAGGTTTTTGACAAACTTCAGATCTAACTGATAGTCCCAAAATGATCAAACAACATGAATTTCCATAAGAATTCTAGAGAGAGAGTAGAGAGAGAAAGCTTATATCGTATTCATGTCGGCTCTGTAATACAATATGAGAATTATGTCCAAAAGCTTTTACAATTGTTACATGATAAGACTAAACAAAAGCTATTTATACCAAAGGACTAAATAAGGCTAATAAGCAACTTTGACTTTCTCACAAGACTTAATACATTGACTTTGACTTTGACAATAATATTAAATCTTGAAGACATATTTAGACCTAACAATAACAATCTCCCCCTTTTGTCAAACAACCTTGTACTTGTCCACATTTTCTTCTTTCAAAGCAGAAACGCTCTTCAGAAGAAACAAATTTCTCAGGGCTAGTCTTCGGTCAATCTTCTCAATAATTTCCTTTATTTCTTTGACCTTATCTCCTTTTGTCAGCTTTCTTTCCATATTTCTTTTGATGAATCTGAGTGTTCCAGAACTATATTTGGCTACTTCACTAGTTCTGAAGAATATCTTTTCACTATGATCATTTGCCAATATGACTCCCAGTTATGGCCATGTACATACATATCCTTTCTTCATTATACTCAGATGATTGTGATCAGTGTTTGGCCTTGACAGATAAACACATGGTCTTCCCACAGATAAAGCAATTTGGAAATCATTGTAAGCAGCCCATCTCAAAGCATAAAACATTCCTTCCTTTACAATGGCTAATGCTCCTCTTTCTTTCTTGTATTTGCTATCTTCTTTGTTTCTCAGAAGATGAAACAAATCATAGAAGTCAAACACTGAAATCTTCCCAAAATCAGCTTCAGAGAAGTAATACACCTTTCCATCTTCTCTTAGAACTTCAAATCCATAATAATCATTCTTCATAAACTTCTTTATACAGATTTCTCTGAGGCCAGTGATCATAAATTCAGAATACACATAATTTTTTGCTTTCCTATGCATCTGATCCGTTCTATATAAAACCTCTGAGATTCTTGAGACTTGTCATGAAATACATCAGTGTATTGGATAACTCTGTTTTCAAATAAGTTTCGTAACTCGAATTCTAAGAACAATGCATTCAGATTAAGTGGCACTTGCTCTGAACCGGCTTCAGAAGTCTCAGGATTTTGTTCAACATCCTGCATTTGAACATCTTCTTGAATAGAAACAACTTCTGGAATGATTTCTTCAGCAATATCATCATACACATCATTTACTTGATATTCTGATGGGAACACAAAATCAATGTGAAGCAATTTCTTAGGATTTTCTTCTGATAGCAACAAATCATGACAGTTTCTGACTTTGATTCTGAGCTCCAATCTTTCATTTACATGTCTAATGCACTTTTCTTTTACAGAAGCTCTATCACCATCAACATTTGCTTTCATTTTTACCAATAACAATTCCAAAGTAGCATCGTTGTATTTTACTAGATCATTCAATCTGAACATAATAAGTTTATTGGAATCGGCATAGATGAACCTTTCATTACCAATTCATTCACCAACAAACCCAACAATGCTAGTGTCATGCTTTAGACTTCTGATTGGACAGGTCGGATTGCATTTTTCTTTTCTTGTCTCAATTGCCAGTTGAAAATCATACATGTACAGATTTCTGACATAAATCCCCAAGAGTCTTCTAAATTCAAGCTCTATCCATGTTTCTTCAGTACATGCAAAGAATTTCACCAAGAATATATGATCCTCTAAAAACAGCCTGTGAAAGTCAAAGCTTGTAAAATTGACTTTAGTATTTCCTTCTTTCAGAACTTTGATACTGACATATTTGAGGTCAACAAAATTTTCTATTTGGAACTCCAAAATACTAACAATCCTTTTCTTTAAGAACGGTCTCTCACCTGGTTTTCTGAATCTGTTAGAACCCTCAAAGTAGACCATTTGTAGTTTCTGATCCTAGTATCCATCAATAAAGTGTTCAACTTCAAAAAATTCATCATCTTGGCAATACAGTGACCAATAATTGTCTTAAGGAAAAAAGTGATAATTTCTGGCCAAAGGAACATTCTTCTGTTCCATAATGAAATCACATATTGGTTCTTCTAAGATAGGCAAATCAAGTCTGGGAATAACGATTGGGCTCCTGTACATAAACTCTGGAGGCATAAAGTAGTTTGCAACTCTTTCATACACTTCTTCTTAGACCTGGCAAACGGGTCGTGTCGTGTCGGATTCATGTCGGGTTCAAAGTCAAACGGGTTGAGAATGCTTGACCCTAACCCGACCCGTTTAATAAACGGGTCAGAAAATCCCAACCCTAACCCGACCCGCCTAACCCGTTTAACATTTATAAAACTAAAAATTAAATATCGAAAATTAACAAAAATTACAAATCCAAAATTCAAATGAAAGCATTAGAAATCTAAATTTTAGTTCAAACTAATAAGTTCTAACCAATTCCAAAACATTAAAAATTCAAAGCATTAAAAAGAAAACTTATAATTTAAATATATATTGTTGGGTTTTGTTCAAAACATGATTTCAAAGATCATAAAAATGTGCAACGGAAGCTTAAAAATTGAACAACATGAAAAACATTTCATTACCCACAAAGGATCCATTTGCATGAACATGAAAGATTAAAAACAATCATAGGGGGTTTTAAGAAATTACAACCTTTGTAGACCTTTGTTTATGACTTCTTGTTGGAGAAGATGGCAAGAACTCAAGTTAGAGTTCCTCTAGAGAAGTCCACCAACAAGCTCCAACACCTTTGTATGCTAGTACTTTCTAGATCAAAAATGCAAAAGAGAGCTTCTTCTTCAAGACTACAATAGACTTTGAAAAAGAAGAACAAAACCACCACCAACGGTGGTGGTTTTCGGCCAAAAATGGGAGAGAGGAAGAAGAGAGAGTGATGGCTAGTTGTTTTTCACAAGTAGTATGCATGTATGAGTAAGTTCCAAGTATATGAACAGGATCTCTTCCTTTTGCCACCCAAGAGGGCCAATAGAAAATCACCTAGCCATGCAATATTGTTGGGAACTGAAGATTTGCTAAGTATGATTAGTACTGCCAGAACTACATTACTACTGCCAGAACAACATTAGTGCTGCCAGATCAAGTTAGTACTGCTAGTCAAGTTAGTACTGCTAATCAAGTTAATGCTGCTGGAATGAGTTAGTACTGCTAAACAAGTTAATGCTGCTGGAACAAATTAATATTGCTGGAATGAATTAGTGCTGCTGGAGAATATTAGTACTGCTCATGCTGAATGAAGATTAATACTGCTGATGTGATAAGTTTGGGATACGAAGATTTTGGAGATAAACGTGGAATGAATGAAGATATGCTTAAAGAAGATTCAGAAGATCAATTTATTTTTGATAGTTATCTTGTACTTATTGTGTATAAAAAGATGTTTATAGATAGCTATTCGAGAACAGAGAAATACACATTATGTATACGTGAGATACAGAATTCGATTTTGTTTAGAGAGAATTAACCTCAAGGTTTAGAACCCTATTTCTAGAGAAGTAGAAGTCGTCTTGATTGAGCCTGTTCATCAAGATTGAGGTTTGGTTGTAATCTTGTGAGTCGAAGCATTGAATACAAACAGTTTATGTTATCTGATATATTGTTCTTTGATTGTGTGAATTAAAGTTCTTTTCCGCAGATTCTTTAATTCTGAATTCTAAGTCTTATTAGTCTTGTTAAGATTCGATTCTGATATTAGAGAATATCGAAAGGGAAACCACAGGGGTGTCTCCCAACCCCAAGAAGGTGCTCTCTAGGGAGAAGGATGAGCATGTGGGCTGCAAGGCTGCCACTACTTCTGCTAGCAAAGAGAAGGACAGTGGTAACATCAATAAGACCTTCCCCACGGCAACTCAGAATGTGAAAAAATTCAGAGGACCCAGGCGCCAAGAAACCATGGGAGTAGGCAGTGCTTTTGCTAGGCAAAAGACACCTACTAAAATTTCCAGTGATCCTTTAACGGAGGTAAACACTCCTAAACAGGGTGAGGATAGATATACTTATGAGGAATTGATGGAAACCATTGCCAACATCAATATTGATGTCCTGAATCAGCAAAAGGAGATTGATGAGCAAAAAAAGGTGGTTCTTCATCAAAACACCAAGATAGAAAAGAATAAGAAGATGATCACCAAACTGCTACAAAGAAGGAAGAAAGCTCAGTATGTTCTGAGAAGAAAGATGATCACCAAACTGCAAAAAAAGGTGGTTTCACTCGTTTGCTCCCAAAAACAATTTTAATTTATGTTTGGTTTATGTTTTATGCCTATGGCTAGGCTTTCTGACAATTTGCTACATTTTTATTTTGGTTGTGAATGCATGAAATCCTACCGCTAGGTAGGTACTTTTGGGTACTAACGTTTTTATTATTTGAATGCTTGTTGATTTCGTTTCCATTTCAAGGTACAACTTTCGGCTTCCGACTAAAAAAGTCCCTTTTGTAAGTACAAATCTCAACTTTATACCATGAAATGATATAGGCCATTTTTTCGCATCCAAACACAACCCTTTTTGTACCCGCAACCACCACGTTCGCCCCATATTTCCATGTCACAGTGGGAACACTGTGAACTTTTAAGTTTGAGGTGAGGGAACTTCCAGAGTGACTTCCAGTCTGCCCACAGTGGGGACACTGTGAAATCTAAGTTTGAGGTGGGTAAAACCATACCCACCTCCCAAAAAAAACCCAAAAACAGAAGAAAATCAGAGTGTCACTACGCAAAAATTGATGGCGTGCCTTTTCTGGACCGTCAAAGTGCTCACTCCCAGAAAAGATGGTGTGCCTATTCTGGACCATCAGAAGAAAAAATAGTCATACCCAAATAAAGCCTGAAAGTGTACGTGCTTACCCTTGCAAAATACAAAACACCCACTTCTTGAAATAAAAATCTCAAAGCGATATCTCCGGTCCATGTTTGGAAATACTTGCCAAAACCCTTGGGAAAATATTCAAAGCCATAAACCCTTCGAACCCAAGAAAGCCCTATTGATCAATGGTAAACAAGGGAAAGATTTCGTCATGTATAAAAGTGAAGTTTTTAAGTTTGGAACCGAATGAAGTATCGGAGGAAGGAGATCAACGCCCATTCAAAGCAAAGTAAGTACCTGAAACTCATAGTGCACAATTTCATTTTTATTCTTTCTTTTTTTATTACTTGGGGACAAGTAATGGTTTAAGTTTGAGGTTGTGATAACTCTATTTTTAGAGTTATTATTTCCTTTTATTTTACATTTTATTTTCTCAATTTTAGCCATTTTCACTTCTCAAAACCCCCATTCTTGGTATATTTCACGAAAACAAGCAAAGGAGTAAACCATAGTCTTTAATAAATTATTTGGTGGAATTTGGGTGTTTTTCACGTTTTATCCGCAGTGACGTGCGGAGTGCCCACTCCGGATCCCACTATCAAGCTGACGAGAAGCAAAAGGAGAAAGAAACTACTAATTGGGATGAAAATATTCTGGAGAAAGGAAGGTTCAGAGGGAAGGTCAAAATGAGCTGGAAAAAGTACAAAGACACCTTCCTTAAAAATGAATAGTAAAAGGTACAACCACTTTGTCCTTAAAGTGGTTTTGGTGAAAAGGTGAATACTATTCAAGGGATGGTGCAAATCTTCAGATCTGATACATGGGACAAACCCATGTTTTATGCCATACCTAAGCTCTCTTCCACCTAGTATAAAAAGGGACCTTGGATACCATTTATTGCATTCACTTTTCTAATAGTTTTTGATAGATGTTTTATGTTGGTATATGCTTGTTTAGTCTTGAATTCTCTCAACTACCACATTAGTGTAACTTTAGTTCTTGATTTTACTGCATTAGTTAAACTTTAAATTTATGTATTTCTTTCTTGTAATTCGTAATACACAGTGACAGGGGCGAATTCTCGTTCCCCACTGTGGGCTAAATTCAAGTCACTTTCAGTTTTATTATGTGCAACTTCTACTCTTTTGCTTTCCTTACTTTAGTTATGGGCTAATCATCCTTAGGGATGTAGGAAGGAGAAGTACCTGGATTTTATTAAAAATGCTTGAGTAACCTTTATACTTGGAATATTTCTTGTTTTGGTCATTCATTCTCGATTCATGCCCAAGGATGCGAACAAGCCGATCACTTTCAAGGATCTAATATCTAGTTCTTAACTCATAAATGAGTAGAACGCAGTGACACGAGCTTGGATGATGCTAGGGGATTCGAACGAATTCTTATGACACTTACGAAAGTGAGGTCGGTACAGTGAGCTAATCTCATCCCACTTGAGTAGTAGGCAAGCTAGTTGGTGTATCTAAAAACACTTAGAGTATTTGTCTCTACACATTCCATCGAGGCCTGAAAAGGTCCACTTTTGAGATTACCATTGACAAAACAATAAATACTAAGAGTATGGGATTTTTATCTTAACGGTGTGAGTATTTTGTAACCGGGCTTTTCTAGCGAAAATGCCCACCTCGAATACAAGGATCAGAATACAAGGATCACTTTGAAGACCAAGTATTTAGTATAAAATCTAGAGAAAATCTAACCTACATTCCTTCTTTTTAATCTTAACAAAAATCGTTAAAATAGCTTTTCACCAAACAAACCAAACTATTTTCTTCTGTTATTGAAACTTGTAAAAGGAGCTCATGAGAACCATATTGTCTTGATTGTCCAGTCTCTGTGGATTCGATTCTGGTATTTTACCAACTATTACTTGCTGTGACGATCATAGTGGACAGTGTACACTTGCACTTCCCACTGTGGACAGTTTGCAACCCACTGCGATTAAAATACACATTTCGCACGTACCACATATGGAACCAACAATCTCCCACTTGCTCAAGATTGTATTATAGAATGATATAGGCAGTGGTGGACGTCTAGCAACATCTCACTGCCCCCAGCAATATATGACTGTAAAAGCCATTCAGTAACATCTAATTCCTACAAGCTCATAGCTTCAATTAATGTAAGAGGTGTGGTATCAGTTATCCATTTGTTTAGACATCATGTTGAACATGAGACATGGATCACTATCATTCTCATTTATGGTTCAACTTTGGTAAGGCGCCTTAGATGTCTCACTCTTAACACATTAAGAGAGACAAATCCCATCTTGACTACATACGCCTCTCATGCAGTTCATGCCATGCCCAATAATGGCCTTTATAGCTGCCTTTTTCAAGAACAGCGGTTAACCATATCAAAGCATAACACTCCCTACACTTGAGTCCCAAATATGTATCTCAGGTCGAAGGATACAAAGATACTACCTTTTATTCAAGAATCACTTATGACGACGATCCATGAGGTGATCTTGAAGCGGGTCAGGTCCAATACATGTTCCCTAACAAGTACCTATGAACTTGGTTGCAACAACTTGCCACTTTTACTTTTAAAAGTCAACCAATCCAATTCATATTAGTCTTACTTCATGGTTGTTCCCACAACTATGATCGACTATGGACATTTTAGAATAACTGGTTTATTCAAGGATTAAAACATGCTAATTAGAACACAACGAGTATGTAAAAGATCATATCCTATATATCTAGTTTAAATACAATACGTGTTGCTTAACTTGTTCCAATATCCAAATACTAAATCCAAATCTAATTGATTTGTGTGAACTTTGTGAATACTAACTTCTCCATTTTTAACTTTATTCTGAATATAGTTAAATGTTTGGAGTAGATGCTTGGTACTCTGATGTGACATCGGGTCCTTTAGCTTGCGTAATGGTACCCACATTCTCACAAAGAATTTCTAGATAATCCTGAATGGGAGGCATCTACCTAGCTTTTCAATGAACTCTTTCATCCAAGCATCTTTCTTTTGCAGCTTCTAAAGCAGCAGTGTTATTCTTATTTTGTAGTGTATTATGCAACTTTAACTTCGCTTGGAACCTTTTCAAACGAACTACTTATTCATTCATAATGAAGACATTTCCCTTTTGTGATCGAGAACCTTCTCGATTTTTATGGAAGCTATCATTAGTGCAGCATTTTACTATGATCTTTTTCCAACCCTCATTTAAGGAACATTTCTCTGGTTCTTCGTAAGTACCTTAAATTGTTCTTTTTAGTCATCCAATGACCTTCCCTCGTATTTCGTTGGTATCTGCTTCTTATGCTCTAAAGCATTATGATACACTCGATCTAGTGCATTTCATGGCATATATGATAGATCCAATTTTCCGAAGCATATGGAATACCAATCATTTTGGACATACTCAAAATGATGTCATATCATACTTGCAAGAAACTACCTTTAGAGCCTTGCATCTTGAACCTTTCAAGATCATGTCAACATATGCACTTTGACTTAAACCTATAAGTCGTCTTGATCTAATCTCTAAAGATCTTTATTCCAAGAACACAATTAGCCTTTTCTAAGTCTTTTATTAAGGAAATACTGTCCGAGCCAAGACATGATGTCTTGCTAAGTCGGAAAGTTAATTTCCAAATACTAGTATGTCTTGCACATACAGGATTACGAATTTGACTGCGCTCCCACTAGTTTTAGTAAATGCATGAATCATCTTTTATTTTGATGAAAATTAAACTTTTAATTTTCCTGTCAAAATAAAGACTTTTGCTTTGTGATACTTGTACTGATCCATGAACGGATTGTATCTCAGTGTTCATGACTCTAAGCCACTCACTAGATTCAGAATCTGACATAGCATTTTAGCAGTTGATGGGTTTACTAGAACCCAGTCATACATCATTCTTTATTAGTTATAAGAAATCGATATCTCTCGAATTTCTGAATGATTCTACTAGATTTGCGAACACTTGGTGTTTTTACTAAGTTTCTGATCAATCAAATTGCTCAGTTTCAACAACCTTTGTTTGATAACTAGTGCCAACCAATAAGTGCATTAGATTATGAAGTTCTTGATTCCCTTCAAGTTCTTTAAATCTCCCATTTGCCTTGCTCATTAAAATCTTGTTTTCTAAGAACTCGGCTTTGGAACAATAAACAATTTTATTGTTTGTGGGATTGTAGAATCGGTATATAAAACAATTTATAGTATATTCTACAATATATGCATTTGGTAGGTTTTGGGTCGAGTTTACTTTAACTAGGGCAGAATTCCGAATTGATATAGGAATAGTACTTCCTCTCATCATAGAGCGAACCATATTGAATAAGGTTCGGTTCATCCTTTCGGATATACATAATTTCTAAGATGATCCGAGAGTTCTTGGTGTAGTCACTATCCTCCTATATTAGTGTTGGTCCCAAAGGGTTATACAAGTTTGTAGAAGGGGGGGGGGGTTGAATACAAACACACGATTTTTACTTTTCTAAATTGTTTATTGATAAATCAAGACAATTTACAACTTGTTGCGGAACAAGATTAAGGATTAACCTAATATAAACAAGTTAAGAACACTAAGTTTCTTGCACTAGAAGGAGATAAGGAAATTACGAATAATAACCTAACACACAGATAGAAAGAAGAAGATGGTCTGAGCACACTTCATTTCTGAAGTAGGGTTCTTCTTATATACTGCATGCATTTAATGCATGGCAGTATTGCTGTACACGTGGCAGCAGCTGAGTGGTTGCATGTCATTGACCTTTGTAGACAACCTTAGTAGCCGCATGGTGCACAGTATAGAATCATAGTTTATTGTACGATCATAGACAAAAAGGATGTCCGTTCTGACAGTTCGTACGGAGACGTGCAAGGGAGGTAAGACAATAGTACTTTGTAAGGAGACTTCATGATCAGCTTTCGTTGAAACAGTTCTTTATCAGCGAATGATAAAGTTCAGCGATTGCTGAAGTCTTCTACTTGATACTTCACGTTGAGTGGACAAATCTTGGTTTCGCTGATATCCGCATCAGTTCATTAGTAGACTTGTCGCTGGTTCTTGAGCTTGATCTTCGACTTCAGCGTAGAACATATGTTGACGTGAAACTTGTCTTCAGGGATCATAAGTAAACAACTAACTTATCAGCGATCATCTCATAGACTGAACAGGCTCAGATCTACTCGATGAACAGAGTTCGCTGACTATTTAACTTTAAAGAGCGAGAGTTACTATCAGCGGTACTGAAACAGTCTTAGTACTTATCAGCGATAGTGAAACTCTAATACATATCATTTACTTACAATTTTCACTAAGTGTTAAGAGAGGGTCATTATCAAATCACTGAGGGTTTGGATTAACAATCTCCCCCTCTTTGATTATGACATAGCAATAGAGAAAAGTGCTATTTAATGAAAACATAAGGATAAAAAGAACTCATAAAATATTTGTCCCTTTTACTGTTTTCTAGGATCTTTTCAGTACTGATGGAGTAAAGTACATTCGCTAAAATTTTTCTTTAAACTTAGTAAAGGTTACAGAGGGAAGTGGAAAAATCACAAGTACAACAAATAAAATTACAAGTACAAAAGATGTAGACAGATAAAGATAGAAAGATTTACAAGGCGATCCTATCCGTCAAAAGGTTCTTCCTTGATGAGAAGTTCATCGAGGGTCTTTGATGTGGGAATCATCCAGTCAGGGACCGTTACACCTTGATCCTTTTTGTTCTTTGCTTCTACAAAGATCAGGGGCTTGAGGTGACATGCCTGAATGTCGCGTCTGACTTCACACCAGTATATGAGGTCTCTGAGTTGTTCGATGGGAGTGATTGGAAGCTCAGATATGCGTTGAAAGTGTTGTCGTCCATAGAAGTCTAAAAAGAAGATGCCATAGGGTTCACTTAAGACTTTTCCATGGATGAAAGTTTCACCAGGAGGCAGGGAGGTGTCAAGTACTGAGAGGTCAGGGTCACGACCAAGTACTTCTTCGCGTGAGAAACCTATACCTGTTTCATTTCGTATAGGAGGACATGAGTCTAAGGTTTTCTTTTTCTTTGCAGAGGCCCGTCTTTGTTGAGGTGGAAGAAGAGTGGAAGGAGGAATATCCACAGCAGAAGAAACCAAGTCGATCTGAGAATTTAAAATTTTCTCGACATGGCTCTTGAACTTTGAGCGAGATCGCTGAATGGCTAATTTCACTTCCAACCATTCAGAGAAACCAAATTTCTCTAATGTAGCAGCGTAAAAGATTTCCTTGGTCTTGTCTTCTCTGAATACGTCAACTTCAACAACAGGAACGTCTACGAACAATTTTCCTCTGATATTTACCTTGATGATTTTGGATGGTCGAGATCGATAGTTCAGCATTTCTTTACACCATTCCAAAGTCGAATCAGATACCTTAGTCTTTTCTTCAACGATCCTTTGGGCATCATCCCATAGCTGACGTTGGACATCAATGGGAGTTCTTTTCAGCGCGGGGTCTTTCACCGATTGTTGGACAAGCTGGATGGCGAGAGCGTTATCTTTTTCTTCAGCTTCCTTCTTTTCGGCGAGTAATCTTTCAGCTCTTAAATGATCCTCGTATTCTTTCCATGATATCCTGAACTTTGTGGGAACAGGGATTTTGTCACGAGGAAGAATGATTCACTGATCTTCAAGCTGTTTGATCATTGCATCTCTCTTTTCTTGATCCTCTTCACTTAGCTTTTGAGGAGCCAAGGAAGGTCTGTTTTTGTGAGAGAGCAGTTCTTCTTCAGGTTCATCAGTCTCAGTGGTTAAATCCAAGACTGGGATTATTGGTGTAGTTGTAGGAGCTTCAGCGGGATCCTCAAACAGGGGAGAGGACTAGCTGAAACACAGCGATCGTTTAAGTAAGAAAAGTTGGGAAGAAAGAGAAAAGAATAGGGTTAAGTGTATAGAGGTTTTATGGAGAGGAGGATTGATATTGATAAGGGATAGAGGAGGGATGCAGTATAAGGGAATAGAAGATATTGTACCTGAAAAGCTGGCTTAATCTGAAGGATAGCCAGATTGCCTTCTGCAGCGAGGCCTTTGTTTTTGCCTTGATCAGCTTCAGATGCTGCAGGCTTTGTCTTCTCCCCTGATGGTTCGTTTATCGAAATCCCTTTCTCAGGGGCCTTCTTGGGCTCAACGAAGAAGAAGTCATCATCATCATCATCATCATCATCATCATCATCATCTTTAGGGGATGATGATGGTTCTTCATCATCGATATCGATGGGTTCTTCGTCTTCAGCTTCTTCTTCTTCTTAAGACTCGACCTCATCAGCGTAAGGTACGGTCACATCCACAACGGCTTCTTTGTGTTGCTCTTCGAGTTGCTCCCCCTCAGATACAGAGGGAGGTTTCTCGGTTCCCTCAGGGTTTTCAACTCCCTGAGGTTTTGAAGTAGAAGCAGCAGTTTCATTTTTCTTCTCCCCCTCATCATTATGGGGAAGGTCTTCAACTCTCTTCTCCCCCTCTTCAACATTATGAGGAGGGGAGGCAAGAGGAATATCAGCAACACCAGCAGCATCAGTAGTATAAGGATCACTGTCTTCTTGGCCAGTGAGTCCCATACAAAGTTCAACCGCTGCTAATCTGTCGTCGAGGCCAGATATAGAAAGGGCGAGTTTCCGAAGATCTTCTCTATCGGCCTGAGTAAAGTGAGACTTTGGAGCATCCAGGCGATTGAGTATCTGCTGAAGTAGATCTTTGAACGTCGAAACCTCACCCTTAAGAGTACCAACCTCTGTCTTCAATGATGTGACTTCATTGGACAGAGTGGTAAAGTTTGTTGTGAGGGTAGTGTTGGTGAGGTTGAGACTGTTGACGTTTGAGGAAGTTTCAGCGAGGGTGGTAGCAAAAGTTGCAATGCTGCCATCCACATTCTCCATATCAGCTTTGGAGGCTTTCGTGTCAACAACCTCAGTCAGCTTCTTGAGGTTCTCTCCAGCGTCTGTAACCATTGAAGAGTTTGTGGAGAGAATGGTGTTGTATGATTCCATCTTTGTTTCCAGGGCCTTCAGGGAGGTGTTGATATCCCCCAAATTAGGACCTGAAACAGTTATTAACTTATGAACAGAGGAAAGCTCAGAAGTTTGGGGTTGAGAGAGAGAAGTGTTTGGGATAATGTGTATACCTGCAGGCGGGTTGGCGAAGTTTTCGAAGCCTCGTAACCCTGAGAAGGTTTCATAGTCGTCTTCAATAGTTCCCTGACGACTGGAAGTACCTGCAGGTCATGTGTTTTGTTCTATCATCCCCTGAAGATGTTCAGCAGTAGTGTCGTTGAGGAAGATGTTTGTTGAGGAGAAAAGGGGAAGAGATTGAGTGACCAAAGGAGAGGTGGGAGGAATGATGGTTGAGAAAGTGGGTTGGGTGCGGGGTTCAGCGTTGGGTTCGCTGAAAATCACTTCAGTCTCTAGAGAGGCTGAAGGAGGTGGGTTCAGTTCCAAGTTTATAACTTCAGCGTTTAGAGACGCTGAAGCTGGGATGGAAGGGGTGGCTTGTTCAGTTGTGGCAGAGCGTACCACTGAACTATCCATCAGCTCTTCAAGATGAGTTGTGGAGTCTTCAGCATGTGAATGCTGGGGGGGTTGCTCCTTGGTTGTCTTGATTCTTTTGGAACCAAGTTGGGAAGTAGATTGTTTCCTTTTTCGAGAAGGAGTGGAGGGTGCAGCTTGGGTATCAGCGGTGGGGATTTCCACTGAATGAATCGCAGAAGTAGAAGAAGGAGGATTAAGAATAGATAAAAGAGTAGCAAGACGTACCTCATTTGCCAGCGGCTTGAAGTCGAGCACCTTACGGCCAACCTGAGAGAGTATGTAAAGCCCGTATCCCGGTAGGTAATTTCCTTGTATTAATTCTTATTAAAAGTTTTATTTAACGTGGTTATTGACGGGGTTAACGGAAGTGGCTAAATGTTAAAATCCTAAGTTATGTAGAAAATGGAAATACCTTAAAAACCTAGGGACTAAAAGTGGTTTTTGTCATTTAAGTTTGCATGGGGAACGATTTGTTTATGAACCGACCCCTCCTTTATGATTCTCGTTTTCACACTCTCGCAAACAATCTAACCAAAACCCTATTTCCTTTCTCCCTAGTTACGGCCGTCGAACACCCCAAACCTCTCCCTTCCCCCTTTGTTGTGTTCGGCCGAGAGAGAGAGAGAGAGAGTGATCGCCGGCGAGAGTAGAGAGAGAGAGAGTTCGCCGGAGAGAGAGAGACGCTGTCGTTTGCTGCCGGAAGCGGGGAGAAGGAAGAGTCGCATCGAGGTAGGTTCGTTTTTCTTCTCGTTACTGTCGTTTGAAAAAATTCTGCCGTGAACCGCCACCACCACCGCCGCAGCCACGGCTGCCGGCGGTGGGGCCGCCGCTGCACGCCGCCGTGGTGGCAGCAGAGGGGTGGGTGCAGGTGTGTGCAGGTGTGCGGGTGTGTGCGGGGGTGAGGTTGCGGGTGTGTCGGTTCGGTTGTTGTTGGGAGGTTCTGTCGGAGGGTGTTACCGTAACCACCGTCGCCGCCGCCAACCACCACCACCGCCGGAGGTGGCAGTGAGTAGTGCACGGCTGTGGACCAGCCTAGTATGACCTTTTCCAGTAAGCTAGTAGGCTTTCTGGGTCTGTTTGGATTAAGTTATGACTTAATGGTTTAATAAGCTATAGTTGTCATTTTATGTGGAAAGTATGAATCTGTCACTGTTTTGCGACGGCCATAACTTTTCCGTCGTAGCTCGGATTGAGGCGAATCTGGTGCCCACGGTTCAAATTCTGTGCCGGGCACACTTTTCGTGTTTTAGCGGAAGTCTGGTTCGGCCTCTAACTAGGCGTAAAATGACTGTTTTCACAGCAGGTCTGCATATGACAGCTTCGTGTCCTGTTTTTAGAAAATTCATAGTAAATTGTAGGAAAATCATTAGAGAGCGTGCGATATGTCCCTGGAACCATAAGACATGGGACTTTGTGATTATGGAAAAATATTTCTGGATTTATCAGTTTATAAGGGGTTAAACAGGTCCCGAACAGACCTGTGTTTTTAGAGTAAAAGCTGGATTATGTATTTTATAACTTAGTAGTCGTGGTTTTGGGTTGGGGCGTCACTTTGACATTTGTTAACACGTAATTAGGTGGGAGAAGCTGAGTGAAGTTGGCCGGCTTGTGTTGCGGTAGCGGATACTTGCGTTGCATTAAGGTGAGTTCTCTCACTGCGTAGACTAGGAGTTACATATATGTTGCGTTTGCTCTTGCGTGTTATTGTATGCTTACGTGAACTAGTTGTGATGTGATAGCTAGTGGTAAATTATATAATATGTGATTGGCGTGTGTTTGGTGTACACCTCGGGGAGACCGAGGACTCGGGGAGACCGAGGAATTGTGTGAACTCGGGGAGACCGAGGGCTCGGGGAGACCGAGGAATTGTGTGAACTCGGGGAGACCGAGGAATTGTGTAAAAGTGTTGTGTGAACTCGGGGAGACCGAGGGCTCGGTGGGACCGAGGTATGTGATTACATGTTTAAACCTTGATTTGTTTCTATACTTGTGATTGCGGTGTTGTTTGCCTACTAGCGAGTAGGGGCGATATATGTGTGATTGCTACCTGCGTAGGTGGTAGAATTCACTAAGCTTTGTGCTTACCCTTTCCCAATATCTTATGATTTCAGGTGCGAGTAGCAGTCGGGCATGACGGTACACACGGGCGTAAGGCGAAGGCTGTTTAAGTTTAACTTTTTAAATAGGGATTTAATTATATAACTTTTCCGCTGCTTAAATTTTATTTGACGGTTTAAATTAACGACGTTTATTTTTATTGTAATGGGATTTGTTAACTTATGGTTTGATTATAATGAGATGCATTATTTTTTTTTAAAAATAATTCCTTGTAATTTTTGGGACGTTACAACTTGGTATCAGAGCACAGCTTGAGTGAATCAAACGCATCTCGGTGTGTTTGGTCTCAAGTTGCGGCTATGAAATTTCAAATTCTTTTACTAAAATCTTTTTGAATGAAAAGAAAAAGGAAAACCCGTTTGGGAAACGGTGATTGAGGGCGCAGTGTGTACAGTCAGCCGACACTAGGTGGGAAGGTACAGTACTTAGTGTATTTATCGCTTTCTAGATCATAGGGTATGCATGCTAGACTGCTTATGTGGTTTACACTGTACTGTATGATGATTGCTTGCTAGTAGGAATCAATGCTAGTTATAGTAGGTTGTTAAGTGAAGGCCCTATAGGTTGTATGCAGTAAGAATCATATAGCCTTAGAATATTTGATTTAGTTCTATTGCGCAGCTCTTGTTTGAGTCCAACCGTTCTAGGATAGAATCTTGTATTCGAATGTCTATTTGATTCACGCTGCATGCGACTGGGTATTCGCGAGGCAACTCGTTATGGCTAATAGGGATTCCGTTGTAGCAAGGGTAGTGGGATGAGATGAAATTCCTAGTGAGCGGGGAAGAGTGTTTACATATGAGTATGTATGCTAGATTGCTTTCTAGAACATAGGAGTATGTATGCTAGATTGCTTGGTGCTTATTACACTGTATTGTATGGTTGTTACTTGCTATTAGGAACTTATGCTAGCTTTGATAGGTTGTTAAGCGAATGCACTATAGGTTGTATGCAGTAGGAACCATATAGCCTTAGAATGTTGGATTTAGTTCTATTGCGCAGCTCTTGTTTGAGTCCAACCGTTGTAGGATAGAATCTTATATTCGAATGTCTATCTGGTTTCCACTGTATACGACTGTGCGTTTACGAGGCGACTCGTCAGGGTTAGTGGGGGTTCCGCCCTAGCAAGGGTAGTGGAGTATTATGATTATTCCTAGGGAGCTAGGAAGAGTGTGTACATGCGTCAGTATAGGCATACGTGTATGGTTTTTGTTTGGGCGAGCAACTACTTGGGTACTCGGGATGGGACTCGGAGCGAACAGTGATAGGTGTAGATGGTAGTAGTAGAGCTCCTACTACCGGAAGCACAGGATCAATGTTCGAGTCGGGAAAGTCGCGAGGAATCCAAGGAGTCGAGCGTGAGCGTGGTAGGGTGAGTTATTATGTGCTAATAACTCGTTGTAATTTTTTTTCCTAGAATGGCCATCACTAGAAGAAACAACGCGGCTGAACCGCGGGCTGAGGCCGGGATCACCGAGGAGCAGATTAGAGAGATGATTGCTACCGAGGTAGCATACGCGATCGGCGAGGCGATTCCCGAGATTATCACTGCCATCCGAGATGAGGTGGTGGTTCTGATGGAGGAGCGAATTGCTGCGATTCCACCGCCTACAGGGGGACAGCCCCGTGCCCGAGAGTTCCAGTATCGGGATCTCTCCGCCTGTTCTCCGCCTGAGTTCAAAGGAGACCCGAACCCGATCATCAGCATGCGGTGGATATCCGATATGGAGTGTGCTTTTCTGACCAGTGGTTGCCCGGAGAATCTGAAGGTTCGTTTTGCAGTGAACTTACTTCGTGACGGCGCGAAGGACTGGTGCGCTACGGCATTGACGCCTGCCGAACGCACTACCTTGACCTGGGAAGAGTTTGTCACTCGTTTTCGCGCTGAGTATGTACCTCCGGTGGAGATGGAGCGGATCGCCAAGGAGTTCCTGGAGCTCACTTAAACTACAGAGACGGTGAAGGAAATGAATCGTAAGTTCACCGAGATGGCATTGTTTTGCCCTCAGTATGCCGCCTCGGAAGATATGAAGATGTATCGATACAAGGACATGTTGCGCACCGAGATTAGGGAATTTGTGAGCACGGCACAGTATGCTTCATTATCTGCGATGATGGACGCGGCCCGGAGGAGGGAACTTGAGTTGGAGACCCAAGCGAAGAAGAGGAAGGCGACACAGGTGGTGACGCCGATCTCTGCGGTGCCACCGAAGTCGAAGTTCACAGATTCGTGCGCGGGTCCAAGGAGCAGTGGGTTTAAGCCCAGGGATACTAGTGGGCAGAGGGCTGATAAATGTTTCAAGTGTGGGCAGTCCGGCCATTTCAGCTGGGAGTGTAAGATGCCGATGATGGTCTGCTTTAACTGCAAGCAGACGGGCCACGTGAAGGCCAACTGTCCTAGTACGAGGGTAGTAGACGGGAGTGGGGCACAGAGGGCGCCTGTGAATGCCCCATTGCATATTACTGATGGACGAACGGGTCAGCCGGGGACGGAAGCGGCTCGAGGTAGAGTTCATCAGCTGACGGTAGAGGAGGCACAGGCTACGCCTAAAGTGGTGGCAGGTATATTTCACCACTTGTTTACTGTTATTGATTATTGTATGTAGTTGCTTTTTGCTTAAACTGTGAGATTAAGTGCGTTCTTAGTTAACTCGGTGTCTGCTGTAGTGATGTTTGATAGCGGGGCTACCCATTATTTCGTGCCTCACACTTGTAGTGAGCGTTTGGGCCGTAGTATAGGACGGCTAGGCTGTTCACTTGTGGTTGAGGTTGCTGATGTAATATTTGTTTTAAGTAGACCGTTTTGGGTCAAGATTGATGATTGAGCTAGAATTATAGGCTTTTGAGCCAACTTTGTTTTAAGGAAAAACCGTAAGATATTTTGACGTGAATTCCAACTTGCCCTTAGAGGTTTAAATATCCGGATGACGATAGTGGACTGGAGAGATTTGGAGTAGTACGAGTCGAGACGTAGAATGCCGACTAAGTCATGCATAAAGTTTGATTTTGAAAATAAAATTGCTTTATCTAATTCTTGCGTTTCCAATCATTATATGGATTGTGTTGTAGAATTTTGGGAGAATATTTTTGGTATCATTTTATCATGAGCTGTTTGGTGCGCTTTTTAGCCAGCTAAATGTTTTATTGTCAATAAATCGTTTCCTTGTTTTGTATAAATAACTGACGCGCACAAATTTTGATTGGTAAACTTCGTTCCATATCATTGGGATTTGTAAGTAAACTGAACGGCAATGGAATGATTTTCAACATGATTTTACTATGTGAGACGAGCGTGTCCATTTTTCCGTAACTACCGACCTGGTAATAGTAGTTTCATTGCATGCGGTCTTTTTTTTGAAGTGAAAAATCTTGACGTTGAAAATATTTGGTAAATGATTTTGTAAACCATTTGGGAAAGGCGCTTTTAAGTGTTATGCGTCATTTTGAGTATTTACATGTTTGGGTGAGTGAGTCATTAGGCATGTTGTTGGTAGACTGTTTGCATTGGAGAATTGTACCCGATTTTAAGGAAATTATGTTGATGGTAGTGATAACCCTGAGATGTTTGCTTGTGGTGAATGGTTATGGTGGAATGACCTTCGTGGGTGATTATAAGTTTACTGGTTTGATGATCCGTGTGAAATAAATTTTGGGAGTCTATTAGAACTCGTGGAAGTTAATCGGCAGTAATGGTAGAAATGATCGGATTCGAGTATCCTGTAGGTATATTGGTGAGCACCTTTAGAATGGTTAGAGCTTGAAAGTTGAATCCGGATGTATGGAACATCTAAGGTTGGGAGGCAACCGAAGTCGTTTGACTAGGAATGAATCCAGTTGTTGGAGGGTTCTTCTGATCTTATTTTCAGTGTCCTTGAAGGAGTTTTGTTAGTAAGAAAAGTATTCGAGAATTTCTAGACGGGGTGAGAAATTTAGATTCTAGTTGAGGAAAGTCCAGTGGCCGCACCGAAGGGGTTCGAGTGGACGTGGGAACCCGAAGCGGAGATGCACGAGAACTATTCCGAGTTATTCGCCGGTCTAGACTTCGAGGACGAAGTCTAATCCAAGTGGGGGGGAGTTGTAAAGCCCATATCCCGGTAGGTAATTTCCTTGTATTAATTCTTATTAAAAGTTTTATTTAACGTGGTTATTGACGGGGTTAACGGAAGTGGCTAAATGTTAAAATCCTAAGTTATGTAGAAAATGGAAATACCTTAAAAACCTAGGGACTAAAAGTGGTTTTTGTCATTTAAGTTTGCATGGGGAACGATTTGTTTATGAACCGACCCCTCCTTTATGATTCTCGTTTTCACACTCTCGCAAACAATCTAACCAAAACCCTATTTCCTTTCTCCCTAGTTACGGCCGTCGAACACCCCAAACCTCTCCCTTCCCCCTTTGTTGTGTTCGGCCGAGAGAGAGAGAGAGAGTGATCGCCGGCGAGAGTAGAGAGGGAGAGAGTTCGCCGGAGAGAGAGAGAGAGAGACGCTGGAAAGAGGAGAGAGACGCTGTTGTTTGCTGCCGGAAGCGGGGAGAAGGAAGAGTCGCATCGAGGTAGGTTCGTTTTTCTTCTCGTTACTGTCGTTTGCCAAAATTCTGCCGTGAACCGCCACCACCACCGCCGCAGCCACGGCTGCCGGCGGTGGGGCCGCCGCTGCACGCCGCCATGGTGGCAGCAGAGGGGTGGGTGCAGGTGTGTGCAGGTGTGCGGGTGTGTGCGGGGGTGAGGTTGCGGGTGTGTCGGTTCGGTTGTTGTTGGGAGGTTCCGTCGGAGGGTGTTACCGTAACCACCGTCGCCGCCGCCAACCACCACCACCGCCGGAGGCGGCAGTAAGTAGTGCACGGCTGTGGACCAGCCTAGTATGACCTTTTCCAGTAAGCTAGTAGGCTTTCCGGGTCTGTTTGGATTAAGTTATGACTTAATGGTTTAATAAGCTATAGTTGTCATTTTATGTGGAAAGTATGAATCTGTCACTGTTTTGTGACGGCCATAACTTTTCCGTCGTAGCTCGAATTGAGGCGAATCCGATGCCCACGGTTCACATTCTGTGCCGGGCACACTTTTCGTGTTTTAGCGGAAGTCTGGTTCGGCCTCTAACTAGGAGTAAAATGACTGTTTTCACAGCAGTTCTGCATATGACAGCTTCGTGTCCTGTTTTTAGAAAATTCATAGTAAATTGTAGAAAAATCGTTAGAGCGCGTGCGATATGTCCCTGGAACCCTAAGACATGGGACTTTGTGATTATGGAAAAATATTTCTGGATTTATCAGTTTATTGTTGATAGTTAACCTAAACTTTTGGTTTAAAATTAGTAAGTCAGAAAGTATATATATATATATATATTTATAAGTAGTTATTTTAGTGAAAGGGTGTGACCATTCATGAAGAGGTGTGATGCTTCATGAAACAACACAACCTTTACCGAACCATTGCGATGGTTCGATGGCACCTTTTCAATGTGTATAAATAGGGTCAATGTATTTGTGATTTGTATGAACAAAAGTTGCAAGTATCAATCAATGGCAAGCATATTTACATATTACCTGTGATTTTTGTTCATCATAGCAAGTTTTATTCCAACAATTGGTATCAGAGCGAGAACGATTCCGGGAATCAATCAAGTAAGAAGGAAAGAAGAGAGAAGGATACCTGTTCGTTGAAGAGATCGAACACATAAACGGTTGTAACCGGAGTTTGATCGAAGAAAGACAAACACAACCGGTTTATTGAAACCACCGATTGTGGTTACCCAAATCGAGAAGGCATCAATTGAAGAAGAACTGCAACATCGATTGGAGAAGTAAGAACGGAGGAATTCTTCTGATCACACCAGCAATCGATTGAAGGGGGGAGAAATAACACAACAAGAAGTTTTGTGATATTCCCAAAGCAAGTGTTGAAATCAGAAGGAAGAGGGAGGAAGAAGAAGTACGCAGGTTTCTTTTTTTCCCCAAAATTATTGACTTAACCTAAAAGAAAGAGAAAGGGATTAAAACATATTTTAATATAAGATATTTTAATAAGTTTATATTATTATTATTAAAGTTTTTTTAATTAAAATTATAAGGATTTTTGAAAGATCTTATATTTTGATTAAGAAAAGTAAAAAGCAGTGGATATAAATCAATTGGGATTTAGGAAAAGTTTTAAGTAACCATTTTATTTTTCTTTCAATTTACTTTATTCATTGATTAGAAAAATAAAAAATATACATAATCCTAAATCAATTGAAAATAGTAAGAAAAGAAGGTTTTTGTACTTTTTCTAAAAATATAAAAGTTTTTCACTTTAGATTGAAAATTACAAAATAGCAAGTTACAAACCGAACCATTTTTTGTTAATAGCAAGTTAAACCGAATCCTTAGGTTCATAGCAAGTTCCGAACCTTAAAATTCAACTAGCAAGTTTCGAACCTTTTCTTAGGTTCAAATAGCAAGTAGAACCCTTGATTCAAACCAACAAGAAATTAGAATCATTGAGGTTTAATATCAGCAAGAAAGGATCAATTATTTTGATCAAAGCAAGCAACAGCCAGATTAGCAAGTGGGTCTGGAAATACAATATTGATTAGCAAGTTGGTCAATATTGAGCAAGTTTAGCAAGAAAACCTGGTTAGCAAGTTGGCCAGTAGTAAGTAAGTGTTTTGATCTTTTGATTAAACACAAGAGCAAGAAAACCAGAAACCATCTCGGTTCTGATTTGTAAGAAATAAGCAAGTTAAAAGCAAGCAAGCAAGCATGGTAGAAAAAGAAGGTGACAAACATGATAACGCATCAAGCAGTGCATCAGTTCGAGAACAAGGAAATGTTTTACTACAATGTCCAAAATTGACTGAAACAAACTACACGACGTGGGCATTGTTGATGGAAACAATATTGAAGGCCCATGGTCTGTGGGAAACAATTGATGCTGAAAATGCAGTGGATGAGAAGAAAGCACATATATCAAAGGCAATGATCTTTCAAACATTGCCCGGAGATGTTCTAATGCAGGTAGCACAGTGCTCGACTACAAAGGAAGTTTGGGACTCAATCAAAGTTCTGTTCATTGGAGTAAACTTAGTTCAGAAAGCACGTTCGCAAACTTTGAGGAGTGAACTAGAGTGTTAGTCCCAGATGGCTATAACAAGTATTGTAGAAGGGGGGGGGGGGGGGGTTGAATACAATACTCAAAATTTTCACAATTTTAATTCTTTATATTGAAAATCTTTCAACAAGAATTACACATAGAAACTTAAGACTGTTGCGGAAAAGAACAGATAAAATCTATTCTAACAATCTTCACAAAGTAATACTGAAAACTAAATAACTTCTAAAACACAAAGATAGAAAGCTGTAAAGTTTAAAGAGAGAGATGAACAGAATATCTTGAACACATAGATGTCTTCAAGAGATTCAAGGGATTCCAGGTATAACGTCTGCACTTAGAGAGATCACCCAAAAGTCTCCTTTGCAAGAAGTCTTCTTCTTCTTTATATAGTGATAATGGGGGTACCAAGCATTAAATGCTTGGGACACTTGTCATCACCATATTTGTTGACTTATGAAAAGTTGATCTGTCACTATCACCTTTTCCTTGAAATAAGGTATGGAAACCATGCTGAGGAAGACTTTAGCTGAATATAGATAAAATGACAGATGGTCACTTTTATCTGGCAATAGATATTTTCCCATAATAGCTGATCTTTCTTGATGTGTCTTCCAAGACAAAGTTTCTTGAGACTTGAAATATTTCTTCAAAGAAAGCATTTGACAAACAAGTCCACCGAATTTAAACAAATATCTTCGGTAGAAATCTTGACAAATTTGTTTTGTCACAAAACAAATTTCTTTCTCATTTTGTCTTATTATGTCTCTCATTTTTGTCTTCTTTTGCTTCTCAAAATCTCTTTCAACAAATGCACCACCGAAGAAAGGTTGTAAGATTTCTTCCAAGACAAAATGAATTTGCTTCTCATTTTGTCTTATTATGTCTCTCATTTTTGTCTTCTTTTGCTTCTCAGATTTTCTTTCAAGAAAAGCACCACCGATGGAAACTTGGGATATGTGACACATCTTTGGAGAAAGCATCTTTGAAACTTCTTTGAGATCCCACCGATGATGGCTTTGGGATATGTGACACATCTTTGAGACTTTTATGTGACACATCTTCCAAGACAACATCTTTGAGACTTATATGTGACACATGTTCCAAGACAACATCTGAGAGGCTTTTAGAAGAGTTCCCACCAAAATTGGACTTTCATTGGTGTGAACTTCTTGGCCGAAATGAAGAGAAGTTTCGGTGGAGATATGTCCACCGAAATTGTGAGAACAATTTCGGTGAACAATGACTTGTATGTTTGTTGAGAAGAATCTTCTATTTTCCACAAGTAGAGAATCTTCAAGCTTGGTTTCGGTTGATCTTCGACTTCACCGAACTGTTGTTGATTTGTACAAGCCATTGCAAAGAACCATGCATCCAAAATTTCTCTAAGTATAAAATGTTTTTCAAAGTATAAAATGAGATCATGAGGTCATCTTCAAATCTTGATGACCCAACAATCTCCCCCTATTTGATGATGACATCCATACTTAGAAAAACATGAGTAAGACAGTGAATAATGCATGTTGACCCTTCTTTACTCTTTTGGGTTCTTTTTCACACAGTCCATTTTTTTTTTATTTTTTTTTGTGTGTATGTATATATGATATTTACATATAAGAAAAAAATAAAAAGGTATAGCTGTACAAATAATTGAAAGGAAAAGGAAAGAAGTATAAACAGTATAAACAATATGAACAGAATGAATATTACTTGCATCTTTGGAGGGGCGAGTTGAAACTTGTGTCTGGCTTGAGGATTCTTCATTTTGATCAGCAGCCTGTTGATGTGTTGAAGAATTTTATCTTTCAGGCACTTTTGCTTTTCTTCAGATGTTTCAAATCTTCAAGTCATTCACTTACTCCAAAAGATTTCAGCCAAGAGAATCTGTGGGTTTTGATAGGAGACAACCCATTATAGTGACAAACTTTGAGGAGGGTTGAGTTTGAGTGAATCAGCCTCAGGATGCATCTGCCCATCTGTTGCATCTTGGCATCTTTTCCTGTTTAGCATCATCAACTTGTCTTTTATTTGCTCCCCCTCAGTTAGATCAGTCGGTCTTTGTGTTACTCCCCCTCAGTTAGATCCGCCCGGACTGATGTGCTCCCCCTTGACCGGTCCGTCGATTTCCTCATTTTTTCAAGTTGGTCGCTGGATATGAGTACTGAGGGTTGATGTTGCTCCCCCTCAGATGAATTCTCTCCCTCAGCGACCGACGCAGGAAAAACACCAAGAGTAAATGAAAAAATCGGCCGAAAATTGGCAATTTTCGGTAGGAAAATCTGGAGAGATTTTTTTTTTTTTTGATTTTCCACCGAAAATTGGCTATTTTCGGTAGGATTTTCGGTGGAAAATCGGTAGGTTTTTTTTTTTTTTTTTTTTTTTTTGCTTTTCCACCGAAAATGAAGGAGTATCCACCGAAAATTGCCTATTTTCGGTGGAAAATCGGTAGGATTTTTTTTTTTTTTTTTTTTTGAAAAAAAATCATTCCCACCGAAAATTTGCAAGAGTTAGACAAAAATTCGGTGTAATTTCTTGAAGAGGTTGACGGAAAACTTCTAAGACATCTTCAGCAGAGTGTGGAGAAAGTCTTCTAAGGCATTATGGAGAAAATCTTCAAAGTGAAGAAAAGATTGGAATTTCATCTTCCAATTTTGATGACCCAAAAAGATTGAGTTTGAGGATTTGGGGTGACATCTGTAGAAGAGTTTGTAGTGGGTGGATTTTATGAAAGGAGAGATGGGTTGCAAACCAAGAGTGAAAGGGATGGAAAAGGGGATGGGATGAGGAGATGACACATAGGAAGTTGGGTTAGGTGAGAGGAAGAGTATATGAGAAGCTAGATAAAATTGGTGGGGAGAGAATCGGTAGAGGAAATGGTAGAGGTCTACAACTTTGGTGAGAAGAGATCATGGTGATGACATCATTAAAAGAAAAAAGGTGTCTACCATGCATGGGATGACATCATATGGAGGGGTTCTTTCCTATGTTTCTAGATAGGAAAGGAGATTTGTGAGAGAAGAATAGTGTCCACCAATGAGAATTCGGTGGAATCTTAGGACACATAGTTATTGAAGATTACACATGCCAAGTTCATTTATGAGGAAATTAAACCTGGTTTCATCTAGAGATTTGGTGAACAAGAATATCGGTGGGTATTGTGTTGAAAAACACGAAAAAAAGATGTCTTCCAACTAAGAACCATATCCCATGCAAAGAAAAATAGTAAACACATAGTTTGGATGAGCTGGGTCTTCAAAACCAGTAGGTTGTTTCACATAGACTTCCTCTTCAAGTTTCCCATTGAGGAAGGCACTTTTGACATCCATTTGAAAGACTCTGAAATTTCGGTAGGCAGCATGAGCCATAAAGATTCTTTTGGAGTCTGGGAACCAATCTCCAAACTTTGTTTCTCTCAAATTGAGAAAGCTCTTCTTGCATGACAGTGATCCAACCGGGATCTGCAAGAGCTTCATCAATCTTCTTGGGTTCAAAAAGAGAGAGAAAATTCACATAGAGACAAATATTTCCAACTACTCTACATGTTTGGACACCTGCTTGTTGATCACCGATGATTTGATCTATGGGGTGATCTTTGGTCCATTTGGTTGCAGGATTAAAGGTGGTGGAATATTTTGTGATAGAGGTGATGATGGTGTGGGATCAGAGGTTCAGTGGAAAGGAGAGAGAGAGTTTATTATTATTATATGCAAATCGGTGGGAAAGAGAAGAGGTAATATGGAATCGGTGGAAGGAGGAAAAATAAAAAGGGATGAGGGTTTTATATATAAAGGGGGTGTTGTGGTTTCAAATAAAAGAAGAAAAGGGGAAGGAGTGGGGATCGGTGGATGAAGGAGGAAAAAGGGGTTTATAATATATTATTATTATTATATATATATATATAATTTTTTTTTGAATCAAAAAAAATCCCACCGATGGCTTTAAAATATATATATATATATATATTAATAATAAATTTTGTTTTTTTTTGTTTGATTTTCTGTACCACCGATGACATTAAAATATATATATATATGTATATTAATAATAATTTTTTTTTTGATTTTCTGTACCACCGACGGCATTAAAAACAATATATATAATAATTTTTTTTTTTAAAAAAACAAACTTCCACCGATGGTTTTTAAAAAATATATATATATTAAATTTTTTTTTAAGGTTTTGGAGTGAGTGGAAGGGTTCACAGATGTAAACTCACCGAAGTGGGTTTCGGTGGGTAGAGCATTGAGTAGGACAACTTTGAAGATGAGATGAGAAAAATAGTTTGGTGGATGAAATGAATGGTAAGAAGTATGATGAAAAATGGGGTGTAAGAGATATGAAGATTGATGGTAGATGAGAGATGTCGGTAGAAAGTAGCAGCTTCGGTGGTAATGTTGTGAGAATGACATCATCATGCTTATGATGTCATGAGAGTAAAGAATTCTAAGGTTTTGTCAACTTTCTCACTTGTCCACATAGATCCATCTGTCCAGCTTAAAATCTGCAATCACAAAGAATTTATTTCCTAGGTACCCATTTGGAGGTGGGTCCTTTTGGGTTAGAAAAAGAATGAAAAGAATTTATATCACTCAGAATAATTCTTTATTTCACAGTCTTTGGAAAAATGAGAAATATCACCACAGATATAGCATTTTCTATAAAGAGAGTTCCTTTTAGAAACTTGACATTTTCCTAACTTTTGCTCAAAGATTTTGAAGAGATAACAAAGAATGGGGGTGCATCACATAGAATTCCTATTTCAAAAATTGGGAGTACATAAATCCTTTCTTTTGAATTGGACATTTTGAAACTCACAGATTGAAGAAGAAAATCGGTATGAGAAGTCATAAAGTTATTTTTGGAAAAATTTTGGAGGATTTCTTTTTAAGAAAGAAACAACACCCAGAGACTAGCCAAATAAAATTTCCAAAATTTATGTTTTCAGATGTGATGGCAGAAATTATGGACACATAGCAAAAGAGTTTGAAATAAGAGAATTCATAAAAGATAGATAAAACACATAGTATGTACCTGTGAAGAGTAGAAGAAGCACTTAGCCGATACAAGAGCAGTTGAGGAGTCATTCGCTTTCAGATGTGGGTTCATCTGCCAAATCATGAGTTTTAACAGGCAGACCCTTTTCTCTTCTGACAAGTCTTTCATTTCTTTCCTTTTCTCTCTTGTATTTTTCCTTGTATCTTTCAGCCCGGTCAGAATTTGCAGAAGAGAGATGTTGGCTGAACTTTTGGGAATCAAATTTGGATCTTTCCGATTTTGAGGAAAGTCGGCCTGAGGAAGCAGTTTTGGGTCTTTCAAAATGTTTACATTTACACTTAGAAGCAAAATGACCCTTCTTACCACAGTTAAAACATTCCTCATTAGATTTGTCCAAACAAGAGTGTTTGGAGAGAGAAGAGGAGGATTTTCTACCAAACTTAGATTTTACAGAACGGAGATGAGATTTGGATTTAGAGTACCCATCCAACATGGCCATTTCATCAGATAATTTATCAGCTGAAGTTTCCTCACATTCATCCTTAGCATCACTAAGATATGCTTCTGAATGATCATTGGGATCTTCTTGACTATTATGGTCAGAGTCAGATGGGTAGGTGATTTTTGGAAAACACTTAGTCTTTTTGGAAGAGTCACTTAGGAGAGCTAGAGAAGAGTTCTTTATAAACTTATGCAGTTTCGTCTGCTCATAGTTGAAAAGAGTTCCATAAAGAACAGTCAAGGGCATGAACTCAAGGTCCTTGGTAGTTTTGATGCAAGTACATATATTTTCCCAAAAATCTGGAAGACAATCCATGAACTTGCACAAGACTTCCTCATTATCATAGACTCTGCCCAACAACTTAAGATCATTTAAAAGAGAGTTGAAGCGATTGTAGTAGCTAGGAAGAGATTCTCCTTTTTCAAAAGCAAAGAGTTCATAATTTCTAACAAGAGCAATCTTTCTGCTCTTTTTAACTTCATTTGTACCTTCATACAAAACACATAGAGTGGACCACATCTCTTTGGCAGTAGAGAGATTTACCAGAGAGTGGTACACTTCATCAGGAAGAGAGAGAGCAATGATAGTTCTAACTTTAGAATCAAGAGACACAAGTCGTTTTTCCTCATCAGTATATTTCTTAGGATTTTTAAGAATGTAACGACCAGTAGCAGCAGATTTTTCTTCATCAGACGAATCATCAGAATTATCTTTTTCCATGGTTTCTTTACCAGGCCTCTGCGTTTCATAGCGAGCCCAAACTCTGGGGATAATGGGTCCCTCTTTGAGAATGGTTGGATATCTAGTATCCACTCCTTCCATGAATAGCATCATGCGGCTTTTCCACAAGGAGAAGTTGTTAGCATTAAACTTAGGAGGTTTTGAAATGGACCCATTTTCAGAAAAGTTATTTTGAAAAGAGTTTTCAACAGTAGAGGAAGAGGAGGCAGCCATCGCAGATCAAGTTTATGGAATTAAACTTTCTGCTCTGATACCACTTGTTAGTCCCAGATGGCTATAACAAGTATTGTAGAAGGGGGGGGGGGGGGGTTGAATACAATACTCAAAATTTTCACAATTTTAATTCTTTATATTGAAAATCTTTCAACAAGAATTACACATAGAAACTTAAGACTGTTGCGGAAAAGAACAGATAAAATCTATTCTAACAATCTTCACAAAGTAATACTGAAAACTAAATAACTTCTAAAACACAAAGATAGAAAGCTGTAAAGTTTAAAGAGAGAGATGAACAGAATATCTTGAACACATAGATGTCTTCAAGAGATTCAAGGGATTCCAGGTATAACGTCTGCACTTAGAGAGATCACCCAAAAGTCTCCTTTGCAAGAAGTCTTCTTCTTCTTTATATAGTGATAATGGGTGTACCAAGCATTAAATGCTTGGGACACTTGTCATCACCATATTTGTTGACTTCTGAAAAGTTGATCTGTCACTATCACCTTTTCCTTGAAATAAGGTATGGAAACCATGCTGAGGAAGACTTTAGCTGAATATAGATAAAATGACAGATGGTCACTTTTATCTGGCAATAGATATTTTCCCATAATAGCTGATCTTTCTTGATGTGTCTTCCAAGACAAAGTTTCTTGAGACTTGAAATATTTCTTCAAAGAAAGCATTTGACAAACAAGTCCACCGAATTTAAACAAATATCTTCGGTAGAAATCTTGACAAATTTGTTTTGTCACAAAACAAATTTCTTTCTCATTTTGTCTTATTATGTCTCTCATTTTTGTCTTCTTTTGCTTCTCAAAATCTCTTTCAACAAATGCACCACCGAAGAAAGGTTGTAAGATTTCTTCCAAGACAAAATGAATTTGCTTCTCATTTTGTCTTATTATGTCTCTCATTTTTGTCTTCTTTTGCTTCTCAGATTTTCTTTCAAGAAAAGCACCACCGATGGAAACTTGGGATATGTGACACATCTTTGGAGAAAGCATCTTTGAAACTTCTTTGAGATCCCACCGATGATGGCTTTGGGATATGTGACACATCTTTGAGACTTTTATGTGACACATCTTCCAAGACAACATCTTTGAGACTTATATGTGACACATGTTCCAAGACAACACCTAAGAGGCTTTTAGAAGAGTTCCCACCAAAATTGGACTTTCATTGGTGGGAACTTCTTGGCCGAAATGAAGAGAAGTTTCGGTGGAGATATGTCCACCGAAATTGTGAGAACAATTTCGGTGAACAATGACTTGTATGTTTGTTGAGAAGAATCTTCTATTTTCCACAAGTAGAGAATCTTCAAGCTTGGTTTCGGTTGATCTTCGACTTCACCGAACTGTTGCTGATTTGTACAAGCCATTGCAAAGAACCATGCATCCAAAATTTCTCTAAGTATAAAATGTTTTTCAAAGTATAAAAGGAGATCATGAGGTCATCTTCAAATCTTGATGACCCAACATAGAGTCATTAAAGATGAAAGAAAGTGAAACTGTAAGTGGTTTTGCAAGCAAATTGAGCAATATAAGGGCAAATTTTAGTAATCTTGGAACTACGCTCGAAAGCAAGATAATTGTGAGGAAACTACTCAATTCGGTTCCAAAGAAGTTTTTACCGATCGTGGCAACTATTGAACAATATCAAGATTTAGACAAAATGTCGTTTGAAGAAGCCGTTGGAAGATTAACATCCTTTGAAGAACGAATCAAAAGTCAAGACACGCCAGAGGCAAATGATCAAGACAAACTTCTTATGGCAAGTTCAAACAACCAAAGTCGTGGTAAAGGGCGAGGTAAAAATTTCAACAACGAAGCCAAGGAAAGCCTGAAATGGAAGAATAGTCCAAATGCACGTGGAAGAAGTACGAGTCAAGGAACTAAAGACAAGAGCACCTTCAGATGTTATGAATGTGGTGACTTCGGCCATTTTGCGAGGGAATGTACGAAGTGGAAAGACAATAAAGACAACCAAGAAGAGTCTTATTTCATTAATGATGACGAAGGACCAACGCTGCTGTAAAGAGCAAGATAAAAGCAAGTTGAAGACCTACCTTAAACCAAAGTTTAGTTTAAGGGGGAGTGTTGATAGTTAACCTAAACTTTTGGGTTAAAATTAGTAAGTCAGAAAGTATATATATATATATATATATTTATAAGTAGTTATTTTAGTGAAAGGGTGTGACCATTCATGAAGAGGTGTGATGCTTCATGAAACAACACAACCTTTACCGAACCATTGCGATGGTTCGATGGCACCTTTTCAATGTGTATAAATAGGGTCAATGTATTTGTGATTTGTATGAACAAAAGTTGCAAGTATCAATCAATGGCAAGCATATTTACATATTACCTGTGATTTTTGTTCATCATAGCAAGTTTTATTCCAACATTTATAAGGGGTTAAACAGGTCCCGAACAGACCTGTGTTTTTAGAGTAAAAGCTGGATTATGTATTTTATAACTTAGTAGTCGTGGTTTTGGGTTGGGGCGTCACTTTGACATTTGTTAACACGTAATTAGGTGGGAGAAGGTGAGTGAAGTTGGCCGGCTTGTGTTGCGGTTGCGGATACTTGTGTTGCATTAAGGTGAGTTCTCTCACTGCGTAGACTAGGAGTTACATATATGTTGCGTTTGCTCTTGCGTGTTATTGTATGCTTACGTGAACTAGTTGTGATGTGATAGCTAGTGGTAAATTATATAATATGTGATTGGCGTGTGTTTGGTGTACACCTCGGGGAGACCGAGGAATTGTGTGAACTCGGGGAGACCGAGGGCTCGGGGAGACCGAGGGCTCGGGGAGACCGAGGAATTGTGTGAACTCGGGGAGACCGAGGGCTCGGGGAGACCGAGGAATTGTGTAAAAGTGTTGTGTGAACTCGGGGAGACCGAGGGCTCAGTGGGACCGAGGTATGTGATTACATGTTTAAACCTTGATTTGTTTCTATACTTGTGATTGCGGTGTTGTTTGCCTACTAGCGAGTAGGGGCGATATATGTATGATTGCTACCTGCGTAGGTGGTAGAGTTCACTAAGTTTTGTGCTTACCCTTTCCCAATATCTTATGATTTCAGGTGCGAGTAGCAGTCGGGCATGACGGTACACACGGGCGTAAGGCGAAGGCTGTTTAAGTTTAACTTTTTAAATGGGGATTTAATTATATAACTTTTCCGCTGCTTAAATTTTATTTGACGGTTTAAATTAACGACGTTTATTTTTATTGTAATGGGATTTGTTAACTTATGGTTTGATTATAATGAGATGCATTATTTTAAAAAAAAATTCCTAGTAATTTTTGGGACGTTACGGAGTCTCAGATCACCCTCTTTTGGGTATTTGTCCCCAAGTCCGTGTTGAAAGATGGCGCTGATGAATCTGGGATAAGGAACCCATGAAGATCTACCGGCCATATCTACTCTAAACGCAAGATCGTCATAAATGATCGAGGCCCAGTCAACATGTAGACCTTTCAGCAATGCATAGCCCATTGCTTGCTGAGGTTGAGCAGCTTGATCAGATGAGCCACTCTTCACTGTCATGCAGCTTATTAGGTGTGCGAAGATGAAGTTCATCTCGCTTGGCATTTTGGACTTCTTGATGAGGGTCAGTTTCTTCTCAATCTCCTTGTCCCTCCCTATGTCCCATGCGTAACCCATTGCATCAAAGAATGCAGTGATTGCTTCCCTATCAGCATGATTTTTGTGGTTTGGCATAGAGACAAAGGGTTTTTCTTTGGTGGCAGTGGGTAGGCTGAGTGCTTTCCTTATAATGGCAGGGTTGATTTTGGTTGTGCCAAATTTGGTGTCATAGAGAATGACATCAAGGAGTTTCTTAGGGTCCTTTGATGAAGGAACCTGAGTGTGTCTAGCAATATACCAGAACTGAGATAGAAGAAATTTATGGGCAGGGGGTACGAAGGTTAAGGCTTTGAATAGGCAGCATGTTTGGAGAAAATTCACAGCATCATCCAGATGTTTGACTTGCTTCTTCGGAGGAAAATCGAAAAGCGCATAGAGATTGTTGGATTTTGAGAAGTCTACTTTCTCAAGCGTGAACTTTACCTGAGGAGCCTTTGGTAGATTCAGTTTCTCCGTTGCAGAAGATTTCTCAGCGGTAGGAGCAGCAGTAGAAGATGCCATTTCTGTTTATCATATCAACCATGAATCATAAAAAATTATAGTCTTAATGTGGAAAGATTTTCCAATAAGATGTTTTCGAATTTTGTCCATTTCATTCAGACAGAAATGTCTTAATGAAGATTAGGGTTTTCTTGTTTTGAAAAAGAAATGCAAACCCAGAAAAAGTCTTGTTTTCCATTTTCCTTTAGAAGGATTCTGGAAAAATTAACGAATGAAGAACAAGTTTAAGATTTTGAGTTATAAACTTGAAGAACAACCATGAAAAGGTTGTGTTCATAAAACCATGAAAGAAATGATTTCATTTTAGAAAGGTTTCTTTTGTTTGATCTGTTAAAAGCAACAAGAAGATCAGAAACAAGTTAAAACAGGTAAATAATGAGAATATTAACCTGGTTGTCGAAGAAGAAGATGAACAGTTTTCTGGAAAAAGCTCGAGTTCAATAAGCAACAGTAAATCTTTTCTTTCTTGGAGAAGAAGTTCGCGTAATGGAAAAATATAAACTCGAAATAGTTTATATAGTGAGATTAGAGAGAGAGAAAAACTAGAGCGGGAAAGTTTTTCATCATGACACGGACACGTGTTTGCATTTGATTGGATGGTAAATGAAACGTGCAAACGTGTGTCAGAAAAAGAACGTGCCAGGTTTATCTGTTGTGATGATGTCACAAACGTCCTTTCATATTTTAGGATGTCTCTGAGGTTTTGAAAGCTCAGGAACTATTTTGAAAAACATGAAGCACTGAATAGAAATATCAGTGTTAGTTTTAGAAATTTCAAAGTATCGTTGTTAAGGAAGAGATATTCAGCGACGTGATTTGTTTTGAAATCTTGCATTTACATGCGAATGTCAGCGAGTAAAGAGAGAACATACCTTGATATCAGCGAATCAGCTTTGTTCAGAGATAAGATGATAGGATGGGTTATATAAGTTGGTTTTATCCGATCGCTAATCAAATGTGTACTACTGAAGATTTTACACTTCAAAGTTCAGCATTCCAAGCTCGCTGATGAGAAAGTTGAATCTTGTCTCATCAAGAGGTTTGGTGAACAGATCAGCTAACTGATAGTCAGTTGGGATAAAATGAAGTTCTATATCACCATTCATCACATGATCTCTGATAAAATGATACCTGGTTTGGATATGTTTGGTCTTTGAGTGTAGTACTGGATTGTTGGCTATAGCGATGGCACTTGTGCTATCGCAATAGATTGGAATTTTCGAGAGTTGAAGGTCATAGTCTAGTAGTTGATTTCTTATCCACAAGACCTGAGAACAACAGCTTCCAGCGGCTACATACTCAGCTTCAGCAGTTGAGGTGGACACTGAGTTTTGCTTTTTACTTGTCCAACTCACCAGCTTTCCACCCAGGAGCTGACAGAAGGTGGTGCTTTTCCTATCCAATTTGCAACCTGCAAAATCACTATCTGAATAGGCGATTAGGTCAAACCCTGAATCTTTGGGATACCAAAGACCTAGGTTCATAGTTGTGACATCCGTCAAACCAAAACACTCAGGTTAGCAACTGAATAGTATAATACTTGTTTTAACAAGTAGGAATAACTCATAATGACTTAATATTGATGGCTAAGGGTTAGTTTCCTAAGAATTCCAACAGTACACTGAGAAAATCCTGTTACCGCACGGAACTGTTTAAGCTGTCTTTAAAAATGCCGATTGGAACAGTTAACATTTAATTATAACTATATTAATAATAAGAGGAGTAAATATATAGTTTATATATACCCAAATCTAAAATTTAAAACTTTAAATAACCAAACCAAAAAAATTAAGAAGATAAATGAGGTTTTAGCTACTTTAAATCAATCTTTTTATATAAATTACATAAGATGTAAAATTATACAATATTAATTAGCATTTTAAGGAAAAATAATAATAATAATAAATCTGAATATATGGCCCAAATTCAGCCCCTCACATGACCCAACACACTTCCATATTAATTTTCCAAATTCTCAAGAAAACCCTCTCATTTTCCCACCTCCTCTCTCTCTCTACATTCAAACACTCTCCATTTTCTCTCTTCCTCTCCCTTGGCCGAAAATTAGCCACAACACCACCAAATCAATCCATCCTTGAAGATCCATGAAGGTAAAATCATCCCTAATGTGAGTAAAACTCATCCCTCTTGTACTCTTCTTCATTTTCTTCCTTTTCTTGTCATTTCTCCATCTTTTTCTCATCTTATTTTGTAACCACTTGAGTTTCTGGATAAAGGGGCCTTAATAAACCCTTTTCATGGTAGATTAATCACCAAAGACATGTTATGTCAAACAAATGGTGATAATCCTTAAGCCATACATCTAGAACTCAAGAACTTGATGTTTTGACTACATGCATGTGGGTTTTGCTACAATCTGAGATGTGTGAGTTCATGCATGAGTTTTTAAAGGACAAAAATAGATTTTCTTATCTAAGAACATTGTCAAAGTAGTGGTAAATGAGTGTTCAATCAAAGAACCAACCATATGAGTGAAAATATGGATTTAAAACACTCATTTTTCATGAAATAGCATTTTAGTTTCTGGCAGATTACTTGCATGCATTTTATCCGACCATATCTTGAAAAATACTTAACCAAATGATATGAATATTTTTCTGGAACTTTGTTTATTGTGTTATGTTTCAAACCCAAGTGGTTTCATGTAAAAACTCGAAGATTTGACCCTTCAACTACTCATATGAAATTAAGTGTGCAAAGAAAATCTGGCAGAGAAAATTCTCTACTTTAATCAGTTATAAGTCTCTTAATATTCCACTAAAATTCTTGATTTTTCTTCTAGAAATTACTTTAATGAGTTATGAATCGAACAAAATTGGTTTCACTCAAAAATATTAAGATTTGGGGTCTCAAACACTCAAACCAAGATTGGTGTGCAAGAAATCAGAATCTGGCAGAATGGAAGACCTAACTTAAAATCCTCATATCTTCCTCAAAATGTAACTAAAAATGATGAAATTTTTCTGGAAGATACTTTTATGAGTTAAGTGTAAAACCCAATTTGAATCACTGAAAAATGTTGAGATTTGACCCTCCAAATGGACTTGACAAAAAGATGGTGCAGACTGTTTTGGTAACTGTGACACTTAAACTTAAGTGTAATGATTAAAATAGCTACCCAACTCTACAAATGATGGTAATTATGTCAGAAGTTCCCTAAGACATTAAAGTGATACATATAAAAAGTTGGACTAATAAAAATATCCAGAAGATATTTAAAAATGACCATAAGTGGACTTAATATTCTGCCACCAGAAAAGTAAAACTCTAATCCAAAAGAAAAAAAAGAATTTGTAGAGTTACTAAAAGATAAAAAGCTTATAAATTGTAGAAATTGTCAAAACATAAATAAAAACTATATATACATGTATGTGAAGGTATAAATAATACCCTAACAAATAATAGATTTATAACAAACCGAACATTTTAAATCACAAGGTAAATGAGAAATACAATTACATAGGAAATTAATGAAAGTGTTCGTCATGAAGAAAATATAAAACGTGGTAAAATGGATTAAATACTACTTATAACCTATAAAGTTTATTATGTAACAACAAAATCCTACAAACCGTTTAAAAACCAATAAATTACTAGAAATCGTCGACGGAAGATAATACTTAAACTTAAGGCATTTTATAAGACATGATAGGCTAAGCAATGCTTTAGCCATAAGAGTTAGATCGAAACTGATAATATGTTTCACTTCCTTAGGAAGGACCTAGAATCGAGAAACTGTGCATCCGTGCGGCAACCCTTGGAGATCCTTCCGGAACATAGTGAGTTTTCGCAGCCCCTTTTTACTATTTTATACGTTTTGGGGTGAAAAGCATGTTACTATTATTTCAACGTTGTGAGTTTTCACAGCCCCGTTTTACTTGTTTAAATGTTTGGGGTGAAAAGCATGTTATGTTTTTAAACTGCTAAATGATTCATGATATTAAATTGTGGATATTTATGCTTTGAAAAATGAGTACTAATGAATGGACAATTGTACATAAGTGATAAGATATGTTGAGTGATAATGAAAATGGTAAGTCCCCAATAGATACACTACTTATTAACTCGTAACGAGCCGGTGATACTTGTGGATAGCGCTATTTGGTTTGACAAACCCACCTTAACTGACGAGTAGGGGTGCACTTTATCTGGTAATAATGTTCTTCTCATGTGGCCATCATACCACCTCTGAGGTAGTTCGCGGGGCGTAGATTGTCGGAGGCTTAGTAGTGGCTCAACACTTATATATCTTACAAAAATCACTCATGGTAAATTGTACTCATAAATCTTTTAAATTTGGAGCTTGTCATGAACGAACGTTTCATGAGAGTAACCATTGGATGAAAAACTGTTGTGTATATGGAAAACCTGTGAACTCACCAACTCTTTGTAGTTGACCCTTTCTTTTATCATGCTTTTCAGGTGCTAATAAGTAAGTGGAGGCATGTAGGGTGCATATTGTGTGATGACATCGCCATCAAGAACATTAAAACTTCTACTGTTAATTTTTGTATCCGGCGTCTTGTTTTTGAAACAATTTGCTTAAGACGTTGTAATGTAATATTTTGAACTATTGTATTGAATGTTGTGGTTGGTGTTGTCTGTTACCTTTTGAATGAAACCCTACACTGTTATGCCTCGTGTTTCCGCTTTAGCGGGGTGTGACAACTTGAAAAAAAAAAGGGAATGCATGGGGCGTAGATTGTCGGAGGCTTAGTAGTGGCTCAACACTTATATATCTTACAAAAATCACTCATGGTAAATTGTACTCATAAATCTTTTAAATTTGGAGCTTGTCATGAACGAACGTTTCATGAGAGTAACCATTGGATGAAAAACTGTTGTGTATATGGAAAACCTGTGAACTCACCAACTCTTTGTAGTTGACCCTTTCTTTTATCATGCTTTTCAGGTGCTAATAAGTAAGTGGAGGCATGTAGGGTGCATATTGTGTGATGACATCGCCATCAAGAACATTAAAACTTCTACTGTTAATTTTTGTATCCGGCGTCTTGTTTTTGAAACAATTTGCTTAAGACGTTGTAATGTAATATTTTGAACTATTGTATTGAATGTTGTGGTTGGTGTTGTCTGTTACCTTTTGAATGAAACCCTACACTGTTATGCCTCGTGTTTCCGCTTTAGCGGGGTGTGACAGATTTGGTATCAGAGCCAAAGGTTATAGAGAATGCTGGTTTTCTTATGGGAACCACAAACTATAACCCAACCATAACGCAAACTATTTTCAAAACGGTTTTCGAAAGGATTGTCAAAAATCTGGAGTATGTTGCTAATATAACCAAGTCGAATGTCACATTATTATACCTGAATTAAACAAAGCCTGATCACCTATGTTTAATTCGGGTAAATATAATGAGAGACTCGGGTTGGTCATAATGGAAGTATGCTTAAAATAAATTTTCTACTTAATCACATAAGCATAATTTTTGTGTGTGCATGCATGAACATTGCATATCTTAGGCACTTACAATAGCACGCTTGGTATTGATGCATTATGGATAGTTGTGAAGAAATGGTTCCAAGAAAGTGGCGTTAGTGAAAGAACTTTTGACTACTTTTGATGATTAAACTTGGAAACTTATTTTGGTGGCATGTAGCTTACTATTTAGAACTCTAAGTACTAGGTATCTTTTGGGGAAAATATTTTGTTGCTTATTGAACCTATGTGATGGTTGAACCGTGTTTGTTTGAACAAAGTGTTTTGAAACGCATGATTATGAAGTTACTGTATGTTGCTATATTTATATGCTCTAATGATTAGTTGTAGACATACCATATGATATTCATAACCTAGTTGAGTAGAACTGGTGTCAAAAATATGACCAAATTCCTGTTTGAAACTATGCCTTAGAACTATGCATCAACACTATCTGATTCTAGAGCGGATAGGAGCTTTGTATCACTAGAGTTTAGGGCAAAAAATTAATTTGAAACCCCAAAATTTGAAAGAGGTCTACGTTATTGAATTTGCTAATGGGCAGGTAGTTAAGGTCAGAGACGTAATTACGGACTGTACTTTAAACTTAGCTAATAAGAGCTTTAGTATAGACCTTATTCCAATTGATCTAGGAAGCTTTGACATAGTCGTGGGCATGGATTGGCTATCCAAAAACCGGGTAGACATATGTTTTTCCGAAAAGATCATTCGAATTCCACTACCAGAGGGCGAAACACTCGTCGTACATGGAGAGAAGTCCGAAAAGAACTTTAAGTTAGTGACGTGTATGAAGATGCGGAAGTACTTGAGAAAGGAATGCATCACGTTTTTGGCTCATGTTATAGTTAAGGAAATGAAAGAGAAACGCATTCAGGATTTTCCTGTAGTTCGGAATTTTCCCGAGGTATTCCCGGATGAGCTACCAGGAGTACCCCCATCAAGACAAGTCGAATTCCACATCGACTTATTTCCTGGAGCTGCACCTGTGGCTAAGTCACCGTACCGTTTGGCCCCATCGGAAATGCAGGAATTATCAAGACAACTCCAGGAGCTGCTCGACAAAGGACTTATAAGACCTAGCTCTTCGCCATGGGGTGCACCAGTTCTTTTCGTTAAAAAGAAAGATGGATCCTTGCGGATGTGCATCGATTATAGAGAACTCAATAAGATGACTATCAAGAACCGATACCCTCTTCCCCGAATCGACGACCTGTTCGACCAACTCCAAGGTGCTACCTACTTTTCAAAAATTGATCTTCGATCTGGATATCATCAAATGAGGGTCCGTGAAGAGGATGTTCCCAAGATGGCGTTTAGGACTCGATACGGCCATTACGAGTTCCTGGTTATGCCTTTCGGGCTAACCAATGCACCAGCTGTCTTCATGGACTTAATGAACAGGGTCTGTAGACCGTACCTGGACGAGTTCGTGATCGTGTTCATAGATGATATACTAATTTACTCGCAAAGCAAGGAGGATCATTAGCGACATCTAAAGTTGATACTAGAATTGCTCAGAGACCAGAAATTGTATGCAAAGTTCTCCAAATGCGAATTTTGGATTCGAGAGATCCGGCAAAAATTGAGGCCAAGAAGAAGTGTGAAGCCCCGAAGACCCCGACAGAAATTCGTCAATTTCTCGGTTTAGCAGGCTATTATCGGCGATTCATTGCGAATTTCTCAAAAATTGCGCAACCACTAACGGCATTAACCCAAAAGGATAAGAAGTTTATTTGGGGAGAGAAACAAGAAGAAGCATTCCAAACTCTTAAGCATAGGTTATGCAATGCACCAATTATGGCGTTGCCAGAAGGCGCGGAAAATTTCGTAGTCTACTGCGATGCATCACACCAAGGTTTGGGGTGTGTATTGATGCAGAAGGACAAAGTCATTGCATATGCTTCGAGGCAACTTAAAGCTCATGAGAAGAACTATACTACTCATGATCTAGAATTGGGAGCCGTAGTGTTTGCACTCAAGATTTGGAGACATTATCTTTACGGCACGAAATGCACCATCTACACCGATCATAAAAGCCTTCAACATATCCTTGACCAGAAAATGCTTAATATGAGACAAAGAAGATGGGTTGAACTGCTTAGTGACTATGACTGTGAAATAAAGTACCATCCAGGCAAGGCTAATGTGGTAGCCGACGCACTAAGCAGGAAGGAAAGGGTGAAACCGTCAAGGGTACGAGCAATGGGTGCGTTCGTTCAGACGAGCCTAAAGACACAAATTCTTGAAGCTCAGGAAGAAGCGTTGAAAGCAGAGAACTTGAAGGAAGAGGCCCTACATCAATGGGAACTTAAATTTAAAACAAGGTCAGATGGGGTACGTTACTTTGAAGACAAAGTTTGGATACCAAAGGTTAATAGCCTACGATCAACAATTATGGATGAAGCCCATAAATCAAGATATTCGATTCACCCAGGAGCTGATAAGATGTACAAAGATCTAAAGGAATACTACTGGTGGCCGGGTATGAAGAGAGACATTGCTTTGTACGTAAACAAGTGCTTAAATTGTGCAAAAGTTAAGACCGAACATCAGAAACCATCTGGTCTATTACAACAACCCAAGATTCCCCAATGGAAATGGGAACAAATAGCTATGGATTTCGTAACTAAGCTACCCAGGACTAGGAAAGGGCACGACGCAATATGGGTTATAGTGGACCGACTTACGAAATCTGCGCATTTCCTTCCTATTCGGGAAGACTACAAGATGGAAAAGCTTGCACAAATTTACATCAATGAAATTGTTATGCGTCATGGAGTGCCTATTTCCATCATCTCGGATAGAGATAGTCGTTTTACGTCACGGTTTTGGCGATCACTCCAGAAAACTTTGGGTACGCGTTTGGATCTGAGCACTGCCTACCATCCTCAAACGGACGGCCAGTCAGAAAGAACTATAAAAACGCTAGAGGATATGCTGCGTGCATGTGTGATAGATTTTGGTGGAAATTGGGATACTCACCTACCATTAGTTGAGTTCTCCTACACAACAGCTATCATACCAACATTCAGTGTGCACCGTATGAAGCCTTATATGGACGCAAGTGTAGATCCCCTCTTAGCTGGTTAGAAATCGGCGACAGACAATTGACTAGGCCTGAAATCGTTCAAGAGACTACTGACAAGATCGCAATTATCAAGGATAGACTTAAAGCCGCAAGAGACCGTCAGAAGAGTTATGCAGATAACCGCAGGAAGCCATTAGAATTCCAAGTAGGTGATAAAGTGTTTCTAAAGGTATCGCCATGGAAAGGATTAGTACGCTTCGGAAAAAGAGGCAAGCTAAGTCCAAGGTATATTGGCTCATTTGAAATAATTGAAAGGATTGGTCCAGTAGCATATAAACTCAGTTTACCACAAGAGCTAAGTGCCATCCACAATACGTTCCATGTGTCAAACCTTAAGAAATGCCTAAGTGACGAATCATTGGTTCTACCCCTAGAAGACATTCAGATCAACGATCGGTTACACTTCATTGAGGAACCGATTGAAATCCTTGACCAAGAAGTCAAACGAACAAGGCGTAGTAAGATCCCGATCTTAAAAGTTCGTTGGAATTCGAGGCATGGACCTGAGTATACATGGGAACGAGAAGATTACATGAAGCGTACGTACCCTCACCTATTTGCAAAGGATCAGACGAGAAATGGCAATCATCGAATTTCGTGACGAAATTCTTCTAACAAGGGGAGACTGTGACATCCGTCAAACCAAAACACTCAGGTTAGCAACTGAATAGTATAATACTTGTTTTAACAAGTAGGAATAACTCATAATGACTTAATATTGATGGCTAAGGGTTAGTTTCCTAAGAATTCCAACAGTACACTGAGAAAATCCTGTTACCGCACGGAACTGTTTAAGCTGTCTTTAAAAATGCCGATTGGAACAGTTAACATTTAATTATAACTATATTAATAATAAGAGGAGTAAATATATAGTTTATATATACCCAAATCTAAAATTTAAAACTTTAAATAACCAAACCAAAAAAATTAAGAAGATAAATGAGGTTTTAGCTACTTTAAATCAATCTTTTTATATAAATTACATAAGATGTAAAATTATACAATATTAATTAGCATTTTAAGGAAAAATAATAATAATAATAAATCTGAATATATGGCCCAAATTCAGCCCCTCACATGACCCAACACACTTCCATATTAATTTTCCAAATTCTCAAGAAAACCCTCTCATTTTCCCACCTCCTCTCTCTCTCTACATTCAAACACTCTCCATTTTCTCTCTTCCTCTCCCTTGGCCGAAAATTAGCCACAACACCACCAAATCAATCCATCCTTGAAGATCCATGAAGGTAAAATCATCCCTAGTGTGAGTAAAACTCATCCCTCTTGTACTCTTCTTCATTTTCTTCCTTTTCTTGTCATTTCTCCATCTTTTTCTCATCTTATTTTGTAACCACTTGAGTTTCTGGATAAAGGGGCCTTAATAAACCCTTTTCATGGTAGATTAATCACCAAAGACATGTTATGTCAAACAAATGGTGATAATCCTTAAGCCATACATCTAGAACTCAAGAACTTGATGTTTTGACTACATGCATGTGGGTTTTGCTACAATCTGAGATGTGTGAGTTCATGCATGAGTTTTTAAAGGACAAAAATAGATTTTCTTATCTAAGAACATTGTCAAAGTAGTGGTAAATGAGTGTTCAATCAAAGAACCAACCATATGAGTGAAAATATGGATTTAAAACACTCATTTTTCATGAAATAGCATTTTAGTTTCTGGCAGATTACTTGCATGCATTTTATCCGACCATATCTTGAAAAATACTTAACCAAATGATATGAATATTTTTCTGGAACTTTGTTTATTGTGTTATGTTTCAAACCCAAGTGGTTTCATGTAAAAACTCGAAGATTTGACCCTTCAACTACTCATATGAAATTAAGTGTGCAAAGAAAATCTGGCAGAGAAAATTCTCTACTTTAATCAGTTATAAGTCTCTTAATATTCCACTAAAATTCTTGATTTTTCTTCTAGAAATTACTTTAATGAGTTATGAATCGAACAAAATTGGTTTCACTCAAAAATATTAAGATTTGGGGTCTCAAACACTCAAATCAAGATTGGTGTGCAAGAAATCAGAATCTGGCAGAATGGAAGACCTAACTTAAAATCCTCATATCTTCCTCAAAATGTAACTAAAAATGATGAAATTTTTCTGGAAGATACTTTTATGAGTTAAGTGTAAACCCAATTTGAATCACTGAAAAATGTTGAGATTTGACCCTCCAAATGGACTTGACAAAAAGATGGTGCAGACTGTTTTGGTAACTGTGACACTTAAACTTAAGTGTAATGATTAAAATAGCTACCCAACTCTACAAATGATGGTAATTATGTCAAAAGTTCCCTAAGACATTAAAGTGATACATATAAAAAGTTGGACTAATAAAAATATCCAGAAGATATTTAAAAATGACCATAAGTGGACTTAATATTCTGCCACCAGAAAAGTAAAACTCTAATCCAAAAGAAAAAAAAGGATTTGTAGAGTTACTAAAAGATAAAAAGCTTATAAATTGTAGAAATTGTCAAAACATAAATAAAAACTATATATACATGTATGTGAAGGTATAAATAATACCCTAACAAATAATAGATTTATAACAAACCGAACATTTTAAATCACAAGGTAAATGAGAAATACAATTACATAGGAAATTAATGAAAGTGTTCGTCATGAAGAAAATATAAAACGTGGTAAAATGGATTAAATACTACTTATAACCTATAAAGTTTATTATGTAACAACAAAATCCTACAAACCGTTTAAAAACCAATAAATTACTAGAAATCGTCGACGGAAGATAATACTTAAACTTAAGGCATTTTATAAGACATGATAGGCTAAGCAATGCTTTAGCCATAAGAGTTAGATCGAAACTGATAATATGTTTCACTTCCTTAGGAAGGACCTAGAATCGAGAAACTGTGCATCCGTGCGGCAACCCTTGGAGATCCTTCCGGAACATAGTGAGTTTTCGCAGCCCCTTTTTACTATTTTATACGTTTTGGGGTGAAAAGCATGTTACTATTATTTCAACGTTGTGAGTTTTCACAGCCCCGTTTTACTTGTTTAAATGTTTGGGGTGAAAAGCATGTTATGTTTTTAAACTGCTAAATGATTCATGATATTAAATTGTGGATATTTATGCTTTGAAAAATGAGTACTAATGAATGGACAATTGTACATAAGTGATAAGATATGTTGAGTGATAATGAAAATGGTAAGTCCCCAATAGATACACTACTTATTAACTCGTAACGAGCCGGTGATACTTGTGGATAGCGCTATTTGGTTTGACAAACCCACCTTAACTGACGAGTAGGGGTGCACTTTATCTGGTAATAATGTTCTTCTCATGTGGCCATCATACCACCTCTGAGGTAGTTCGCGGGGCGTAGATTGTCGGAGGCTTAGTAGTGGCTCAACACTTATATATCTTACAAAAATCACTCATGGTAAATTGTACTCATAAATCTTTTAAATTTGGAGCTTGTCATGAACGAACGTTTCATGAGAGTAACCATTGGATGAAAAACTGTTGTGTATATGGAAAACCTGTGAACTCACCAACTCTTTGTAGTTGACCCTTTCTTTTATCATGCTTTTCAGGTGCTAATAAGTAAGTGGAGGCATGTAGGGTGCATATTGTGTGATGACATCGCCATCAAGAACATTAAAACTTCTACTGTTAATTTTTGTATCCGGCGTCTTGTTTTTGAAACAATTTGCTTAAGACGTTGTAATGTAATATTTTGAACTATTGTATTGAATGTTGTGGTTGGTGTTGTCTGTTACCTTTTGAATGAAACCCTACACTGTTATGCCTCGTGTTTCCGCTTTAGCGGGGTGTGACAATAGTACCCTTAAGGTAATGAAAGATTTGCTTTACAATGATCATATGAGATTCCTTAGGTTCAGCTTGATATCGTGCACACAAACAGGTTGCGTACATAATATCAGGTCGGCTAGCTATAAGATACAAGAGAGAGCCGATCATCCCACGGTACAGCGTGACATTAACAGGTATTCCATTTGAATCCTTGTTTAGTGTCAGCGGTGGTGCCATAGGGGTTTTCATAGCTAAATTCTGAGTTAAATCGAATTTCTTCAGCATATCTTTAACATACTTTCCCTGATTAATGAAAGTTCCTTTTTCATTCTGTTTTATGTGAAGACCAAGGAAATATGTTAGCTCACCCATCATACTCATTTTATACTCTTCTTTCATTCTATCAGCGAAACGAGTACAAAGGTCAGGGTTAGTAGAACCAAATATAATGTCATCAACATATATCTGAACAAGAATGATATGACCTTTCACTATTCTGAAAAATAGAGTTTTGTCGATTTTACCTCGCTCAAAATTTTCAATTAGGAGATAAGAGGATAGAGTGTCATACCATACATGTGGAGCTTACTTTAAGCCATAAAGTGCCTTATCCAGTTTATAAACATAACCTGGACGCTTAGGATCTGAGAATCCTGGAGGTTGTTCCACATAGACTTCTTCATTCAGCTTTCCATTGAGAAATGTTGACTTAACATCCATCTGATAAACTTTGAAGCCTTTGTGTACAGCATATGCTAAGAATAGACGAATAGATTCTAGTCTTGCTACTGGAGCAAATGTTTCGTCGTAGTCTATACCTTCCTCTTGTCTGTATCCTTGAGCAACAAGTCGAGCCTTGTTACGGGTTACAGTTCCATGTTCGTCCAACTTGTTTCGATAGACCCATTTAGTGCCTATCACTGTCTTGTCAGTTGGTCTTCGAACAAGATTCTAAACTTTGTTTCTTTCGAATTCAGTCAGCTCTTCTTGCATAGCGCTGACCCAGTTTGGATCTTTGAGGGCATCATCTATTTTCTTTGGTTCAATCAGAGAAATAAAGTTAACAAATAAACAAATATTACCTGCACTTCGTCGAGTCTGAACACCAGCGTTTGGATCACCAAGAATTTGATCAATTGGGTGATTTACAGTCCATCGCTGAGTCGGGGCATGAATCGCTGACTCAAATTGAACTAGAGGAGCTGAAGATGAGGCTTCAGCAACTTCTGGATTATCAGCCAAGAGATGAGTAGGTTTGAGACATTTGGTTCAGAAGCAGGCATAGTGTTTAAAGGAACAGCTGAGACCCATGATGTTTCAGCTTTACTAGTCTGAATGTTTGGGATGATAGTAAGACCATCATCTTCAACGGTATGAGTATGAGGAGTGGGAATATCTTCTGAATCACCAAGATGAGAAAATATCTATTGATTCAGTTCTTCAGTATCAGCAGAAGGTCGAGAATTCGCTGAACGGGATTCGTCAAAGGTGACGTGAATAGTTTCTTCAACAATTTGTCTTCTTCGATTGAAGACTTTGAAGGCTTTGGAGACTGAGGAGTATCCAAGAAAGATTCCATCATCAGCCTTAGGATCAAATTTCCAAGGGCATCTCTGTTGTTCAGTATGAAACACTGACATCCAAAGATGTGAAGAAAGCTAATTGAAGGCTTTCTCCCATGAAAAAGTTCATAGGCTGTTTTATTAAATCTTTTGACTATCAGCGACCTGTTTTGCGTAAAACAAGCAGTGTTGACAGCTTCTGCCCAAAACTGAGTAGGCAGGTTGTTAGTGTCAATTTTATATATTGTATTCAAGTTGAGGGGCCAATTCTGAAAATATGTGTCTAGGTATAAATAGCCTATATTAACTCAATTTACATAACACTTGATATATTCATTCTTAGAACTCACTGTGGATTTCTCTCTAAATTGTAATCTTTTGTTCTTGATGATAATGAGAGATGGACAACACTTTGAGTAAATCTTGATTACATTACTTGTAAATTGGGATTACAAGTGGTATCAGAGCTAGATCAGATCTAATTATGCACAATTTGAGGAAAATTTTGTCATTTTTTGAAGAAATTGATGAGTTCTTGAGTTTTTGAGATTTTTCTTGAAAAATCTTCAAAAATTGGAATTCGTTTGTGTTTTTGATTGATTCAAGTTCATAGATCGAGTTTTGTTGTTGATTGGAACGATTTTCAATTGACAAAACCATTTTTCATCAACAAATTCTGATCTTTGAAAATCAATTTATAAACAGTGTTCTTGTTCGAATGTTTCTTCAAAAATGATGTTAGATTCTAATTTTTGATTTTGTAGTTTGCATGTGTTTTGATCTCTAGGATGTTCACAGATTGATTTTAGTATTGTTTCTTAATATAGGTGAGAATCGCTGAGCATTGAACGTGCAGCTTCAATAATAGTTCTATTTCTTCTTTCAGCGACTCCGTTTTGTTGCGGTGTTCTCACTGAAGAAAAGTTGTGAGAAATACCCTTACTCCCAAAGAAGGAATCAAGAGAACTGTTTTTAAATTCAGTCCCATGATCACTCCTTATTGAGCGAAGGGTCAAGTTGTTCAGGACTTCCATTTTCCTGACAAAGGTGATGAGTTCTTCAGGTGTGTCACTCTTAGAACGGAGAAACATTACCCAGGTATAGCGAGAGAATTCATCAACTATGACCAACGTATATTTCTTTCCAGCGATGGATTGTTTGTTAACAGGGCCAAACAAATCCATATGGAGAAGTTGTAGAGGAGATGACACTGAGGAAACTTGCTTTGACTTAAAGCTTGCTTTGGTCTGCTTCCCTTTCTCACACGCTGAACATAAGGACTCTTTGGAGTATGAGTGTTGAGGTAGACCAGTGACTAACTCTTTAGAAGAAAGAGTGTTCAGTGTCTTGAAGTTTAGATGAGAGAGCCTCTTATGCCATAACCAGTTGACATCAGATGAGGCTTTTGAGAAGAAATAGGAGTTCTCAGTGGTTGTTGAGTCCAAGTTTATTACATAAACATTTTCCAAACGATAACCGCTGAGAGCTATCTTCTCCTTTTTTCTCAGCGACAAAGCAGGATTCCTTAGTAAAGATTACTTTGTTATCCATGTCGCAAAGCTGACTGATGCTTAGAAGATTATGCTTCAGCCCTTCAACATATGCGGCTCTTCTGAAGGTTGTTGTACCATTAGAGAGTACACCAAACCCTCGGGTATGTCCTTTTCCATTTCCACCGAAAGTTACAGAGGGACCCTTCTCTTCTTTGTACTCAGTAAGCAGGTTCTTCTTACCAGTCATGTGTCTAGAGCATCCGCTATCGAGATACCAGATACCCTTCTTAACCTGCATTACAAAGGAAGATTAGTTTGTCTTGGGTACCCACTTGTCAGTGGGGGTAGAAGAGGAAGTGGAAGGTTCAGCAGTCTTCGCAGCCTTTGAAGATTCAGTTTTGTCAGTCTTCACATTGGTTAATTTCTTAACCTCAGTGGTCTTCTTTGCCTTGGAGACAATGATCTTCACCTTAGCTATCTTTTCAGCTTGGGTGGTAGTGGGGCACTTACTAGAAATATGATTGGTAAGTCCACAATGATAACATTTCCTATAACTAAAAGTAGTTCTAGGACCATTTGCATGCTGAGATTTTGATTTTGAATTAGAAGGACCAGTACCAAGTAAACTTTTGGTATTTGAAACAGGAGGAACATTCAGTTCTTCGGATGTCTTACCAATATTATCCACTTTGATTCTAGGAGTAGATCGCTGAATAGATCCACGCTGAATAAATCCAGGGATTTTATTCTTTGAACCAGAGGGATAAATCACTGAAGCTTTAGAAGCATTCAGGTTTGGTACAAAGGTACCCTTCTGAGGATTTTGGTTAAAAGCAATTCCTTTACCTTTATTTTTAAAGACTGAGGTAGGTTTTGGATTGATAATGCCACTTTTTGGCGTTATTTTCGGTTCTCAAACCAAAGAGATTGGCTTGTGTTCAAGTAAAAAGGCGTATATTTTACGGTTTATCTAGTGAATTATACAGGTTATCTAAGAGGCAGCAATCATCGAGAAAAGAAGCTAAAAAGAGCCCAAAAAGAGCCAAAATTATGCCTAACGGAAGCCCAAAAGTCAAGCCCAAGACCGCGACCGAACCAGGACCCGAACCGCGAACCAGACGACGACCCACGCTGCAAAAACCATACGCGCGACTTAGCCCGCGACTTGCAAGTCGCGTGGCAAGTCGCGTAACCCACTGTTTTGCGAAAATCAGTATTTTATTTCGGGTTTTAGGTCACTTTTCGATATCATTCAGACGGCAGACGATCGGGAGCAGCGGAGGGGCGATTCTGGGCGATTTTTCGGAGTTTTCGAAGCCACGTTAGAGAGCCGATCAAGGAGACATTCATCACGGAACGTAGAGACGAGCAAGAGAGGAGTGAGTTATCATCACTTTTATCACGATTTCATCTTTCACGATTAATCATGTTTACATACACTTCTGCATCTTTTTCTCTTGTGTTTGAATCCACCACCGACATGAACTAACCGGTTCGTGTTGGGGGTTGGAATGAATTCGGTTTGTAAGCATGTGACGAATTGAATTGAACTTTTATCAGTTTTCCCTAATTAATGAAGTATGTGATTTTGTTCTTAATGCTTTTGTGAATTTGGCCAATTTACAATTGAATTGTTGTTAGTAACTGAGTTCGGGAGAATTAATTGCTATTTAGAATTAGGAATTGCATACCTAAAGTCCGAAAGGTGATAGAGATATACCGAGTAAGCTTTAGTCCCAATTAAACCGTTAGGTTGATGTCGAGAGATAAAATCTAGCCAATTTAAATTTAAATCGTGTACTTAATGTGTTTTGGAATCCATAGGTGAGATCGAGAGATTGAACTTAACCTTTTCAAAATAAAACCCGTTGTTGTTCGAAAGAGAACGACGATGATCTTAAAAGATTTGGGAATCATTAAGGGGATTAACTGGTAACTGTTTTGAGTCAGTGTTTGCATGTGTAGAACCTGGGGATTTCCAACCCTAAACTTTTCTCTCTATCAAAGTTTCCAAAGCTGTTTCTGTCTTGTCTTGTGTTTGATTTGTTTACTTATTGCAATTAAGTAGTTAAAACCAATCTTCCAAATTCGATAGTTCAGTTAATAGCAATTATAGTAATTGTGATATTTAGTTCCTAGTTCCCCGTGATTCGATACTCGTACTTCTCTAAGTACTATTACTTGACTTCGACCCGTACACTTGCGGTGAGATCTCGGGGTGTGAAAACCTCGTGTCAAGTTTTTGGCGCCGTTGCCGGGGAACTAGTTGTAACTAATAGCACTACCAGCTATACGCGCTATTAGATTGAGCATTTTTTTTGTTATTTTACCTTATCACTTTCAGTTTTTGTTAGAGCATTGTTGTATTCAAGATTTACTGTAAAAGTCAATGTACTGTATGAGTCTATACAGTATTGTGAATGCCTTTATACCTTGTATGTTATGGGTATAAATAGGCATGTCTAGTTCATTTGTTAGTAAGCTTTTGTAATCTTTTAGAAACCTTTTGTAATCCTTTGAGATCAATACATGGATGACATATTTGCTCTCTAGATTCTCTCTCACTACATTCATATCTTATTGCTAGAGATTTGGGATTTCTCAGTTTTTGGATTACTGACTTTGCTTTCTTTCGTTTCAGGTACCACTTGGTTTATGCCAAGGACGACCCGAGGGAAAGAGATTGAAGAATTCGATCCGGAGATTGAAAGAACCGCTCGTCGCCTACGTCAAGAGACCAAAGCTAAGCGACAATTACAAATGGGTGACGAGAGACCTGTCAACGAGAGACCACCTCGCAACAATCCACCACCTCCTCCGGAAAGGGTACCTATGCGGTCGTTCGCCGATCCTAACGCGGAGGCGGCACGCATAGGCATTCAAACACTCGCAACTGGGGCGAATTACTTTGAGCTTAAGCCAAGTACAATCGTGATGGTACAGCAAAACCAATACGGAGGGACGCCGACAGAAGATCCTCATGCACATCTTCGTGCATTCGAGAGGATTTGCAATACTTTTAAGATCAATGGCATGAACGAGGATGCCATAAAGCTGAGATTATTTGGATTTTCACTCAAGGGCCGAGCCGAGACATGGACCGAGAGTATCCAGCCGGATTCAGTGACTACATGGGCACAACTAAAGTCGCTTTCCTTAAAAAATTCTTCCCGCCAAGTCGAACCGCCCAACTAATGGCCGAAATCACACATTTCGCGCAATGGGATCAAGAAACGTTATATGAGGCTTGGGAGCGCTACAAGGACATGATCAAGAAGTGTCCTCATCACGGGCTACAAGGCTGGGTCATCATCCAGACCTTCTTTAGTGGCCTTCACCCGCAGTTTAAAAATGACATCACTGCTGCGGCGGGTGGGGCACTAATGGATAAGTCCTATGAAGAAGTTGCGAACTGATCGAGAATTTGGCGGAGCATAGTTTTTCCACCCCGAGATCAGCCGTGAGACGGGTGGCAAGTGTGCAAGAAAGTAATGAGCTGAATGAACTGAAAGCTCAACTGGCCCTTATCACAAATCAGCTGAATAGAGGTATTCCGGAAGCACCCGAGCAAGTTCAGTATATGCAAAACCGGAACCATCAACTGAGAAACGATCCTTTCTCGAACACCTACAATGAGGGGTGGAAGAAGCATCCCAATCTTTCGTGGAGTCAACCCGATCAACAACTAGGTAATCCTTCTAACTCTTTTAATTCTCCTAGTACTAATAATGTGTACCGTCCTCCAGGTTTCCAGCAAAGGAACGAAGGACCATCCGGAGAGAAGAAACCGGGGCTGGAAGAGATGATGATGTAGTTTATGACCAAGATGGACAGCACGGTCGGAGAGTTAGCGAACACAGTCAATACTATCAAGGCGGCGACCGAGCAAAACACTGCATCTATCAAAATCTTGGAGAGGCAAGTGGGGCAAATCTCTGAAGCCCAACAAAACCGACCTCCCGGTACATTCCCAAGTCAACCCGAAAAGACTAACCGGGAACATTGCAACGCCTTTTACCTAAGAAGTGGCAAGGAGCTGAATGGGGAACCTACACGGGAAGAGTCATCAAAGGAAACCGAGCAAGATTTTGAGATGGTAAATATGGATGAGCTAGAGACCGATGAGAAGATTATGGATGAAGAGAACAAGAATAGCAAAGTGAAGGAGCAAGAGCAACCACCGGTCAAGCCGACACCTCAAAGAGTGCCTTATCCAAATAGACTTAAAGCAAACAAGGATGATGTTAATTTTTCTAAATTTATCGATGTATTTAAAAAGTTAACTATTAACATCCCTTTTGCAGATGCATTGGCACAAATGCCCTCATACATGAAGTTCATGAAGGAAATTTTATCCAAAAAGAGGGCGATCGATCACCAGGCCACCGTTGCACTCACTGAAGAGTGCATCGCGATTTTTCAGAATAAGCTTCCCCCGAAGCTTAAAGATCCAGGGAGTTTCTCTATCCCTATTCAAATTGGGGATCTTTCTTTCAATAAAGTTTTATGTGATTTAGGGGCGAGTATTAATTTAATGCCTCTTTCTATTTTCAGGAAACTTAGATTGGGGGAAGTAAGCCCAACATACATGACGCTGAAGCTCACGAATAGATCGATCAGATATCCTTACGGAGTGATAGAAGACGTGCTGATAAAGGTGGGAAAATTCTATTTCCCGGTGGACTTCGTGGTCATAGACATAGATGAAGATGAAGAAGTCCCGTTGATATTGGGACGATCATTACTAGCCACGAGCCGAGCCTTAATTGATGTGGAGGAAGAAGAGGTTACCTTCAGAGTTGGCGGCGAGAAGGTGATGTTCAAAATGTTTGAGAAAGTGCGAGTTGGAAGAGAAGAAGAAGCCGGAGCTGGTAAAGGAAGGCCAAATGAGGAACAATCTGCGGGGAATCGCAAGTGTGGGCGATTCAATTCCGCGGATACTGAGCCAAGCTAAAAGCCACACAGTCGTGCCACGACTTTAAATACAGCGCTGGGTGGGAGGCAACCCACCAAGGTTTGGTTCCTTTTATTATTTTTAGTTTGAGTGTGTTTTTATTTCCGAAAAAAACCATAAAAATCGAAAAATTGAAAAAATCAAAAATAGCTGGAACAGGGACATACGCGACTTGCCACGCGGATTGCGTACCGCGCAGCAAGCCACGGGACCCTCTGTTTGTTTTCTGAAATAGTAGGTTACGCGGTTTGCCACGCGACTTGCAAGTCGCGGGCTAAACCGCGGGAGTCCCCTGTTTCTTCGTTTTTTGTTTTTCGTGCAGTTTTTGTTCCTATCTTGCTTGTGTTTTCTTTTTCTTTGCATGTTTCATCCTTTGCTTTCATGTTCTTGTTTTTGTGTGCCCTCCTTCGTCCGGGCAAACAGGTATGTTCTAACTCTTTCTGCTAAACGAGTGGTGTAAGATGTTTATTCCTTAGTAGTTTAACGAGATGCACAAACCTAAGTTTCACTTAGGTTTGGGGTGCCTCATCTTTTAAACATCTACACACTCACTTTTAACCCTGTGCAAACCTCGGTTTTACCGAGGTTTGGGGTTGGCTTTTATTGGCAAACCTAGGCCACGGCCTAGGTTTGGGGTGCTCATTTTAGAAATTGTGGGTTTTCTTTTGCTTGCTATGTAATGCCCTGCCCACCCTTTTGATAACTGTAATAATTGCACAATGATTCGAGTCGCATCACCTACGACTTTACTTGCACATTGGGGACAATGTGTGGGTAAGGTTTGGGGTTGCCCAATCGGGCCCAAGTTATGCACGTAGATTTCCTGCACTTCTGAGTGTCTAGATCATAATAGCTAAAAATTTTTCGTTTTGAATGATTAAGACCAACCATTGTGGGAAGAACCTTGTGATAGTGACGTGACCGTTAGGGAATGACCGGGAAAGGACATGACTAGGGACATTAGTGGAGACCACCCGATAAGTGAGTTTTGAGCCTAAAAGACGTTTTTTTTATTTCGAGGGATTCATACACTTAATTCTGATACATTTTTTTTTTGAATTCCTTGTCGTGAATGTAGAATGATCTCGCTACATTATTGCATTGAGTAGCAAAGACGAACCTCGGGATATTAGGTAAGGGTATAGTAGACCATATCGTGTGGACCTTAAGATATGATTCCAGGCATTGTGTGTTTTGTTTTAACCCGTTTTAGCTATCGCTACCTTTTACCCTTCTGTGTGTATCCATAGCCCTTTTGCAGCCAAACACGCACCCTATTCATTTCTAAACCCATCATTAACCCATTGGCCAAAAGCCTTAGCCAACCCTTATCCAAAAACGTGTAAATCAAAGGCAGTAATAAACTACGAGAGACAGAGCAGAAAAGAATAGAACAGGCCAGTCATGAGAATAAAACGGGTCAATGTAACCCGAGAAATAGAAAAGAAATAGAAAAGAGGACCAATGAAGTCCCAAAAAAAAAGAGAATAAATACAGTATTTAGATAGCACTTAGAGCTGCATAATAAGTGAGTCAAAGTGACTCCAAGAGTGACAAATAGGGCCAAGTGATAGAAAGTGGAGGCGAAAGTTCATAATTGCGAATGATTGACACACCGAGGACCTTTGATCCTTTTACCCTTCGTTTCTAAGCCTTAACCTTAGCCTCGTTATAACCCTTGTAAAGACCTGGATGATCTTTTGGAAAACGTGATTAGAGTCTACGAATACCTCTACTGATATTCCCTGTCTTGCTACTTGATTCCTTCTGAGATCAATCTTTTGGACACTTGTGCGTCTTTCGTGTTAGTTGTCATGAAATTATTGCGTATTCTTGTACATAACCTCCATAACATGACAACATGTGCGATAACCTAGGTTCGAGTGCAAAGAGAGTATCCCGTGAGGTAGGGTCGAGGCGAAATGTTTTCCCTAGTATGTTCAGCCCTAGTCTAACCTTAATGTAATCGGAACTGTCACGAGTTCAACTCCCAATGGAAGGTCATAGATCAAACAAAATAGAGATGAGGCGAGAGTGAGATAGATATTCATGGGAATGGGAAATCACCAATGCATCACTTGGTACCGATGTGGAATTGTGCAGTCATTATTATTTCACTGTGTGCTTTTATTCTATTTTTATCGCTAATTTGCTTGGGGACAAGCAACGCTCGGTTTGGGGTTGTTGATAACGCCACTTTTTGGCGTTATTTTCGGTTCTTAAACCAAAGAGATTGGCTTGTGTTCAAGTAAAAAGGCGTATATTTTACGGTTTATCTAGTGAATTATACAGGTTATCTAAGAGGCGGCAATCATCGAGAAAAGAAGCTAAAAAGAGACCAAAAAGAGCCTAAACGAAGCCTAACGGAAGCCCAAAAGTCAAGCCCAAGACCCGCGACCGAACCAGGACCCGAACCGCGAACCAGACGACGACCCACGCTGCAAAAACCATACGCACGACTTAGCCCGCGACTTGAAAGTCGCGTGGCAAGTCGCGTAACCCACTGTTTCGCGAAAATCAGTATTTTATTTCGGGTTTTAGGTCACTTTTCGATATCATTCAGACGGCAGACGATCGGGAGCAGCGGAGGGGCGATTCTGGGTGATTTTTCGGAGTCCTCGAAGCCACGTTAGAGAGCCTATCAAGGAGACATTCATCACGGAACGTAGAGACGAACACGAGAGGAGGGAGTTATCATCACTTTTATCACGATTTCATCTTTCACGATTAATCATGTTTACATACACTTCTGCATCTTTTTCTCTTGTGTTTGAATCCACCACCGACATGAACTAACCGGTTGTTGTTGGGGGTTGGAATGAATTCGGTTTGTAAGCATGTGACGAATTGAATTGAACTTTTATCAGTTTTCCCTAATTAATGAAGTATGTGATTTTGTTCTTAATGCTTTTGTGAATTTGGCCAATTTACAATTGAATTGTTGTTAGTAACTGAGTTCGGGAGAATTAATTGCTATTTAGAATTAGGAATTGCATACCTAAAGTCTGAAAGGTGATAGAGATATACCGAGTAAGCTTTAGTCCCAATTAAACCGTTAGGTTGATGTCGAGAGATAAAATCTAGCCAATTTAAATTTAAATCGTGTACTTAATGTGTTTTGGAATCCATAGGTGAGATCGAGAGATTGAACTTATCCTTTTCAAAATAAAACCCGTTGTTGTTCGAAAGAGAACGACGGTGATCTTAAAAGATTTGGGAATCATTAAGGGGATTAACTGGTAACTGCTTTGAGTCAGTGTTTGCATGTGTAGAACCTGAGGATTTCCAACCCTAAACTTTTCTCTCTATCAAAGTTTCCAAAGTTGTTTCTGTCTTGTCTTGTGTTTGATTTGTTTACTTATTGCAATTAAGTAGTTTAAAACCAATCTTCCAAATTCGATAGTTCAGTTAATAGCAATTATAGTAATTGTGATATTTAGTTCCTAGTTCCCCGTGATTCGATACTCGTACTTCTCTAAGTACTATTACTTGACTTCGACCCGTACACTTGCGGTGAGATCTCGGGGTGTGAAAACCTCGTGTCATGGATAAACAACTTTTTCTTTACCTTTAGAAGTTAAGGTAGAGATTTCCTCAGGGATAGGCGGTTTAGAAGAGGAACACTGAGACGAGAAAGTGTCAGGGATAGAGGATACGAACATTCCAAACTTAAGCATGGAACGGTCAGTGGTTGGTTCTAGAGTGTCAGCTTCGTAACGAAGACCACGTTTAGCACTCAGGGGAATCTGAAACTTTATTATCTCAGTGATCTTTGTTGAGGAGTTATACCATCCATCAACAGTAGATTTTTCAGCTTTTAATGCAACGATAGCTTCTTCGCGCTCGATTTTGACTAGCTGATTTAAGTGAACTTGATCTTTAAAATCTTCTTCAATTTTAGAAAGATTTTCTATTTGAAGGTGACAGTTTTTAAGTTGTTCAGCGAGATCAAGGTTTTGATTTTCAACAACAGTTTTGCCATTCATGGCTTCATATAAACTTCTAGTCAAGAGATCGATCTTTCGAAGACTATCAGCTTCATCAATATTTAAAATATTGGTAAAGAAGGAAGGTGATACCTTAGTAGCAGAGGTTGAAGTAGAGGGAATGTCAGAATTTTCTTCCTCATCTTCAAGTTTGGCCATGAGACATAGATTGGCTTCATCATCATCTTCAGAGTCAGATGATTCTTCTTCGTTATAGGCAGCCCAATCATAGTCAGCCATAAGGCCTTTGCCTTTCTTCTTAAAAGTTTTCAGCTTTGAATACCTTTCTTTCAGCTTTTTGTATTTTTCATCTCTAGTTCTGGGAGTAAAGTTTTTCTTGGGAAAAGCTGAGGGTCTAGAGACTTTCTTTGACCTGCACTCGCTAGCAAAATGTCCTATCTTTTCACAGTTATAGCAAGTAGCAGTAGCCTTATCAACAGGGGTTGATGATCTTGGCTTGTCAGTAATAGCAAGAGGTTTGTTCTTCTTGAAATTACTCTTTCTAGCAAATCTCCTGAACTTATTAGCCAGGAATGCCAGAGTTTCATAATCATCTGAAGCGTCAGAATCTGATGAACATTCAGAGTTAGTTTCCAACTCAGTGACAGTGATCGTAGATCGTTGAGTGGAAGGTAACTCTGAGAGTAAAGCAACAGGGGTGCTTTTGGAATCTTTTACAATATTCTTCTTAAGATGACTAGATTGCTCATGATTCAACATCGTGCCATATAAGGTAGAAAGAGTCATGGATCTAAGATCTTTTGACAGCTTGAGACACATTGAATAACTGTCCCAGCTTTCAGGTAAACCTTCTAAGAACTTTTTCAGTACTTCAAAGTTAGAATATTCCTTACCAACAGTTTTCAGATCTATTATTAAGCAGTTAAAACGTTGGTGTACTTCAGAGAGAGATTCATTCTTACCACAAATGAAGCTTTCATACTGTCTTACCAGGTTGATCTTTCGAGAGTCCTGGACTTCAGAAGTACCTTCATACTGAACACAGATTGTGTCCCACATAGCTTTTGAGGTTTTCAGGTTCATGACGGAATGGTAGACTTCGTCAGGAAGAGCCATGGAGATTATGGATCTGGCTTTGGTGTCGATAACACCTTTCTTCTTATCTTCATCAGTCCACATATGAATTTCCTTGGGAATCAGCCTTTCTGGAATAGCAGGTCTATTCTCAGTGACTGGAACTGCAGGATCAATTCTTATAGGGATATATGGGCCGTTTTCAAGATAGTAACGCATAGTAGGGTCTTCACCTTCTAAGAAGAGAATCATCCTATTTTTTCATAGATTAAAATTATCTCTGGAGAATCTATGGGGTTTTGCAAGAGAACCATTGTCAATATAATTAGTGTTTGTGTTGGTGGCCATTTTCAGAAATAGCAAGGAAGAGAAATCTTAGTATAGATTAGATCTTGTTTATGAGATTAAACAAATCCGCTCTGATACCACTTGTTGGTCCCGAAGGGTTATACAAGTTTGTAGAAGGGGGGGGGGGGGGGTTGAATACAAACACACGATTTTTACTTTTCTAAATTTTTATTGATAAATCAATACAATTTACAACTTGTTGCAGAACAAGATTAAGGATTAACCTAATCTAAACAAGTTAAGAACACTAAGTTTCTTGCACTAGAAGGAGATAAGGAAATTACGTATAATAACCTAACACACAGATAGAAAGAAGAAGATGGTCTGAGCACACTTCATTTCTGAAGTAGGGTTCTTCTTATATAATGCATGCATTTAATGCATGGCAGTATTGCTTTACACGTGGCAGCAGCTGAGTGGTTGCATGTCATTGACCTTTGTAGACAACCTTAGTAGCCGCATGGTGCACAGTGTAGATTCAGAGTTTGTTGTATGATCATTGACAAAAAGGATGTCCGTTCTGACAGTTCGTACGGAGACATGCAAGGGAGGTAAGACAATAGTACTTTGTAAGGAGACTTCATGATCAACTTTCATTGAAATAGTTCTTTATCAGTGAATGATAAAGTTCAGCGATTGCTGAAGTCTTCTACTTGATACTTCACGTTGAGTGGACAAATCTTGGCTTCGCTGATATCCGCATCAGTTCATTAGTAGACTTGTCGCTGGTTCTTGAGCTTGATCTTCGACTTCAGCGTAGAACATATGTTGCCGTGAAACTTGTCTTCAGGGATCATAAGTAAACAACTAACTTATCAGCGATCATCTCATAGACTGAACAGGCTCAGAGCTACTCGATGAACAGAGTTCACTGACTATTTAACTTTAAAGAGCGAGAGTTACTATCAGCGGTACTGAAACAGTCTTAGTACTTATCAGCGATAGTGAAACTCTAATACATATCATTTACTTACAATTTTCACTAAGTGTTAAGAGAGAGTCATTATCAAATCACTGAGGGTTTGGATCAACAATTAGAAAAAAGGATTTAATGGTCCTGCTTAGTTGTTTTCTTAATCTTCACTTTGAAACAACTTGAATTACATCAAATGCTTCATCTTTATGTTCCATAAACTTCAACAATTGAAATCGTCAGTGAAGGTATTATCTATCACCATATCTAGACTTGGTTTTGAGAGACCATATACATCAACATGTATCAATTCTAACAAAAAAAACTTTTTCTCCTTCTCTATGAATTAGAGAAAAGTGCTATATTCAACTTTATCAAGATCGCATATATCAAATAAAAATATTTATATTTAGTTTCAAAAAAACCACAGTTTTGAAATTTAGATATGCGTTTAATGTTTACTTGATTAAGTTGACTATTTCATGTGTAGATATGATTCAAATCATATTTGAGTCTCATGGCTTCTTGTATAGAACTATGTTTGAGATTCACTTTATTATTCAATTAAGAGAACTATTTCTCGAAATAGAATAATTCATTTTGAATATGAATATAATCGTTTCCAAAACGGTAAAGTGAATTTCATTCAATCAATAAACATGTGACTGAAAAATAATAATTTAGTCAAACTAAATTCAAATATTGTTCGAAACAAACATTGTTTAATAATACAAGCCAAATGGTTTCAAAATAAAATCTCTTATAAGCTTGGTATGCATTCCTGCTTCCTTGCTCATATGGATCACCATTTTGCTTGTCATTCAGTCATCTACCTTTCTTGATCATCTGTAACATATTACAAAAGCGAGTTTTACACTTAGTATCAAATACTCAAGTGCAAAGTAGAAAGGTAAAAGTTCTATCTAACCAATAGATACCTGGAGGACATTCCTTCGTTAGAAAACATTCAGATGACAATTCTCTCTTCCATGACCAAGGTAACCACACCTACCACATGTAAATGCTTCCATAGATAGATTCTTATCAAACGTCTCTAGCATCGTATGTGTTAGCTTAAATCTTCCTAATCATAGAAGTATTTAGAAGTAGTGAAAAATAGGCTAAGTGTAGAAAGCCTCTTACAGAGGCTCTGCCGGACTTACCGAGGGATCAAGATCAAGAATCTACAGAAGCTAAAGAGGCGCGCTACAGAAGCTCTGTCATACGCGCAAAGAAGACCAATATCTCAGAATATAGGAAAGACTGCTCCACAGAGGACCAGACCGCAGAACCTCTGTAACTCATTACAGAGCCTCTGTGGTCCTCACTGAAAGACTTGAAGATATTTATAATATCTTGCTACTGTTACAAGACCCGTTCATCAACTTGCATGGTAGCATGCCCTGTCCAACGTCGACGTGTCAAACTCTGATTGGACTCAATAGGGCTTAGTACATAATAGACGTCTGCTGCATTAAATGCAATACAACACGTCTTACTGTTCATGCCGTTCTTGCAACTGTTCACGACATCCGTTCAACTATTCATCAGTACCGTCTGAATAGTAGCATATGCTTTATGGTCCCCTTTAGAGTAGTATATAAGAAAGACTCATGTTGAGTTCTTCCTTATCAATCACATATAAATCAACCATCATAAGAACACAAAAAGCTTATTCACCTTAAGAGTCATATCTATTTTGAAGCTTTTCTTACTCATTGTTCTTAAATCTGTTCTTAATATATATTCAGTAAACTTTGAAATATTATTTCTTGTTCATTGTTTATTTATATTTTGGTCTAAATCTATCAAACTTATCTGTTAGTTCTTCAAATACGCTTCCGCATCAAACATTAACTTGAACTAATAGATCTGATAATCTTGTTTAAAGCAAAACGGGAACCAACAATTGGTATCAGAGCAAAGCTTGATTTTCAATATCAAGTGATCCTCGTTTTACAACTTTTTTCTGATAGATTATTTTCTCTCTTCATCACCAGATTTCTGGATATTAGTTGTACCCAGAAAAACTTTCAGATCTTCATACTCATAAATCCTCCATCAGATTATCCTTTTCTCAAAATGACAAATACCAATAACTTTTTTACTGCTGGCTCATTAACTAAACCTCCTACTCTTCTTAGAGATGAGTATCCTCAATGGAAAATAAGAATGGTTCATTTTTTTGAGGGTACTGAAAAAAATCTCAAACAATATCTTTATAATCTTCCTCCGGTTCCTATGATAACTATGCCACGTGTACCAGCTACTGACGAATCTCTTGAAATCCCTGAACATAAGAAACCTAAGCCGAAAGTAGACTGGTCAGATGAAGATAAGGCAGAAGATGAAGTTGCACAGAAAACGAAAAGAATATTAATCATGGCTATCCCCAACGAAATATTTCAATCTTTAGATGCATGCGAAACAGCGCATGATCTTTGGAAAGAATTAGAAAGACAACTGGAAGGGGGTGCTAAACCACAGAAGAACCGAAGGGCACAATACATAAACGAGTATCATGCCTTCAGAGCCTCTGCAACAGAATCGCTGCAAACAACATACGATCGGTTCAACTCTCTCATAAACAAATGCAGAAAGTCTGGTATTCACAGAACCACGGAAGAAAATAACGTCATGTTTCTAAAGAGCCTGAACGATGAGTGGCTTCAGTTGTCTATGTCTTTACAAACAAATCAAGATCTAGACTCTTGGACACTCTCTGATCTCTATGGAACACTAGCCGCACAAGAGCCTCAAATAGCTCAAGCTAAAACACTAATCATTGTACCATACGCATTGGTTAGTAAATCTACAGAGGCTACGGACAAACCAAGAAATGAGAGATCTACAGAGGAGAAAAAGAAGGAGAAAAAGAAGATGGTAATGATTGATAGCGAAGAAGACGAGCTGAAAGAGGAAGAAATAACTCTTGCGTCATTAGCTAAATCAATGACTCTATTGACAAGAGAGTTTAGAAATAACCAAAGGAATTCTGGTAGAAGAGATGATGGTAGAAGAGATGATAGTAGAAGAGATGATGGTAGAAGAGATGATGGTAGAAGAGATGAAGGAAGAAGAGAAGAATCAAGTGACCGACAGAGGTCAGACTACAGAAATGATGACCAACAGAGGTCGAGCGAAAGAAGCTACTGAGGAAATGACCGACAGAGATCAGATGACAAGGTAGGCCACACACAAGAATGCTACAAATGTGGTAAGCCTGGTCATTACGCAAACGAATGCAGAACAGAGAAAGGTGGAGACCAACAGAAGTCCGAAGATCGAACTGGAAACACCTCCCAAGGTTGTTTCAACTGCGGCAAGCCAGGTCACTTCGCTAAAGAATGCAGAAGTAGACAAAATCGCCCACAGAAGGACTCAACTTTTTACAAAAAGAAGGTTGAGTATTATGCGCAAAAATCCCTAATGGAGAACAAAGGGCATTCTGAGGCAAGCAAGGAGGACTTCGAGTCAGACTCTACCTCTGACGATGAATTCCCCACAAATGCCCTGTTCTGTGGCATGGCAGAAGTTGACTCCGGCACTGACACTGTGATATCCATTTCAAACTCTACCTCAAATATTAATACTGTAGATGATGATTTATTTGAACTTAACAATGAACTGAAAGAAGTAAATAAAAGCATTCAGAAAAGGCTGACCTTTAATGAGAGAGAAGTAAGGCTTCTCACTCAAGAAAAGGCCAAAATCTTTGAAGAAAAAGAAAAAATCGAAAAATATTGGAGCAAAAACGTAGATCCTTTAAAAAGACAAATTTCTGATCTAACCTATGCTTTAAAAATCAAAACAAAAGAACTTTCAGTTTCAAGAAGTGAAACAACGGACATAAGAGCTCTCAAATAATACTTTCAAAAGGAAAGAGAGGTACTTTGGCAAGATATTTTAAGAAGAGAAGTTTTACTTAAAAACTATAAAGATGCACAGAAGGTGTATGAAAAAGTAAACTCTCAAATAGCAAGACGAGGTATAGGGTACAGTGATATTACCTTAGGAGTTGAAAATAAACAACTAAAACCTCTGTCTTCTCTATTTGTTTTGGGAAAAACTAACAAACCAAACTTTCCAAACTTACTTTCTGTAAGTAAAAGGGTTAAAATCTCTGCAGAACCTCACTTGAGGAAACATACGAAGATGATCAATGTATGGTTTGAAAACACAGATTCATCATCTTCAACCTCTGTCAATAGAGGAATCAAACCAAAGAAATATCTGAAAACACAAGATCAGATTGGTATCTTTAAGTTTGGTAAACCAGAGACTCAAACACAGGTCGCTTTTGTCTGCATAATGAACGATGAAAAGAAATTATCAGCAGAAGCTCCTGAGTTTAAACCCATCTTTTCAGAAGAAAAACTTAAAAAATCTATTGAAGAATAAATTTTGGAAGTTTTGAAATCAAATGTTTTAGAAAATCTCAGTACATCTTCTATAAATCAAATTCTCGCTGAAAAGATCTCATCAGATACCTCTGCCTTCTATGAAAGTCATTCTACAGAGGAAGAAAGCTCGTACGATACATGCTCAGAAAATCCAGCCTCTGTCGAAAGAGATGACCCAACCTCTGTATATGAGGACGATTCATCCTCTGAAGACTCGGAGACTGATTCTAAATCAGGGATAGTTCACTGTGACACAGAGGATGTTAAATTCTCCTCTGAGGTTCTTAACAGAACAATTTCTCCAAAAGAGAAAATCACAGAAATACCTATCTGTCCAGATTTTCTCAAAATGTGTATACAAGTCAAAACATCTATAGAGCTTGATAATCTGAAAAAGGCCTCTGAAAATCCTAAAAGCTCAAAATTTTCAAAACCTTTAAAGCAAATTAAAGAGAATCCTACTTGGCAACAAAAGGGAAAAGGGCCTGAAGCTAACAAATATTTTTCCTCTGTGACAGTGAAGAAAGATGTTCACCACAGAAGAGACTCACAGAAGGCAGGACCTAAACAAGACTTTTGCAAACAACATTCTAGTATTCATAGATCTTCTTGTAATAGGAAATCTAATGTTAAGAAAGAATGTAATGCCTCTGTGGTTCAGTTCAATAAATTCAATGAAAAGTTCAAACAAATCACGTCTCATATTAAATACTGTCATTGCTTTGATCTTATGTTCAAATTGAATAATCACTTCTCAAGTCCAGATTGCTTACTCTCCACTAAAATTCAAACTCCAAAGTCAAAACCTCGAGAGAAACAATCTGATCTTCCTACAAAGGATAAAATGTATTTCAAGAATGCTAAGGCAAACTTGAAAAATTCTAACAATATTGGACCCATATGGTTATGGGTACCTAAGTCTCTGTGATTGTCTTGCAGAAGCAACATGTGCCAATTTGGTATCTTGACTCCGGATGCTCAAGGCACATGACTGGCGACAGAAGATTACTATCCACATACAAAGAAACACACGATGGTGGATCTGTAACTTTTGGAGACAACAAGAAGGGACACATCAAAGGCTATGGAGTCATACAGAAAGAAAATATCTCTGTATACAAAGTTGCATATGTGAATGGCCTCAAACACAGCCTACTAAGTGTAAGTCAACTCTGTGATACAGGATTCGATGTGTTATTCAAAAGAACTTTCTGCTCTCTACAAAGTGAAAACTCAGGAATGGAACTTCTGCGAGCTAAAAGAAGAGGTGATCTATATCTAATGAATTTTACTTCAAAATCCAAGGACAAAGTTTTTCTAGTAGCCTGCAAAAGTGAAGAAGCATGGTTATGGCACAACAGGTTCTGTCACTTAAACTTTCACACCCTGGATAAACTAGTAAAACTCGATCTAGTTAAAGGTTTGCCAAATGTTAAATTCAATAAGGATCACTTGTGTTCGGCCTGTGAAATGGGAAAACACAGAAGGGCTTCCCACAAAGGCAAAACATACGTGTCTTGCACTAGGCCTCTGTACATGCTTCATGTCGACCTCTGCGGTCCCATTGCTATATAGAGCCTAGGTGGCAAGAAATACATACTTGTCCTAATTGATGAGTATTCACGTTTCACATGGGTTGAATTTATTAGAAAGAAATCAGATGTTCCAATTATACTGATAAATCTAATGAAAAGAATTCAAGTTCTTTATGATTGCAGAATTCAGAAGTTAAGAAGTGACAATGGCACAAAATTTAAAAACTGTGTCATTGAAGCCTATCTTTCTACCGAAGGAATATCACAGAACTTCTCTGCCGCTCGAACTCCACAACAGAACGGTGTAGTCGAAAGAAAGAATCGAACACTTGTGGAGGCCGCAAGAACTATGCTATCTGCTTGCGGATTATCAATGAACTTTTGGGCAGAAGCAATTTCTACTGCGTGTTATACACAGAATCGTTCAACCATTGTGAAAAGACAACTCAAGACGCCTTACGAATTACTTCACAAAAGGCGGCCAAACATCAAGTTTTTCCATGTATTCGGATGCAAATGCTTTGTTTTAAACGACAGAGATTCGAGAGGAAAATTTGAAGTAAAAGCTGATGAAGGCAAATTCATTGGATACTCTGCCACTTCCAAAGCCTACAGAACCTTCCTTACAAAGTCTCGCAAGATTGTAGAAAGCATTAATGTTTCTTTTGATGATTCATTCCAGATGACTTCTGAACAAATCAGTTCAGAACTCGGAATTAAAGGGAAATCCTCTGACATCTCAAAAACAAAAGAAGATTTGGATCTTCTATTTTTTGAGATGTTCAACAATGACATTGATCCTTCTGTTGGAACCATCAGAATTTCTGAAGAACCATCCTCTGTCGGACAAAATCCTACAGGTATGACTCTAACAGGTCCAAATAATGCTTCATCTTCTTCTATAAATACTACAGATGCAATTGCCGAAGAAGAACATGCAGAAGATGAAACATCAAGAAAAACGACCACAGAAGTTGCTGAAAAACAAACTCCACAATCCACAGAAGAACCAATTACAGAGGATATCGAGGACCAAGACTATACGTCCTCAGAGGAACAAACCCCACCACCACTCATACCAATATTTCCACAAACGGTAGAATCAACTACCAAGGCACGAAGAACGACAGAGGCTACACAAGAAGAAACACAAGAAGCCGCTGACGAAAGGTTCGAGGACATTGATGATCATCTTCCACGCACAACGCAGTGGACAAAAAGCCATCCTCCAAGACAAATAATCGGAGAACCTTCTGACTCAGTAAAAACCAGGTCTGCCACTGCTAATTTTTGTTTTTTTACTAACTTTATCAGTGTGATAGAACCAAAGATATTTCTGAAGCCCTAGATGACCCAAATTGGGTAGACGCCATGCAAGAAGAACTTCTGCAGTTTGAGCGTAACAAAGTATGGACTTTAGTACCTCTTCCACGAGGGAAACATGCCATTGGGACTAAATGGGTCTACAGAAACAAGAAGGATGAAGATGGAGTGGTCATCAGAAACAAAGCAAGATTAGTAGCAAAGGGATATAGACAAGAAGAAGGCATAGACTACGATGAGACTTTTGCCCCTGTCGCACGACTCGAAGTAATAAGAATATTCTTAGCCTTCGTAGCCCACAGAGGTTTTAAAGTCTATCAGATGGACGTAAAATCAGCTTTTCTAAACGGTGAAATCCAAGAAGAGGTTTACGTAAATCAGCCACCAGGGTTTGAAAGCTCAAAGTTTCCAAGGCATGTATACTACCTTGAAAAGGCTCTATACGGACTGAAACAGGCTCCAAGAGCATGGTACGAACGACTTTCTACCTTCCTTCTAGTCAATGGCTACAACAGAGGTACAACAGATACTACCTTATTCTATAAACATAAAAAGGGTGAGATAATGCTTGTACAAATCTATGTGGATGACATAATTTTCGGGTCTACTAATTCAAAAGAGTGTAAAAGTTTTGAAAAACTCATGCAGAGTGAGTTTGAAATGAGTATGATGGGAGAATTAACATTCTTTCTCGGACTTCAAGTCAAACAAACTTCAGAGGGAATTTTTATAAATCAAGCCAAATATGTCTCTGACATTCTGTCAAAATATAAACTCTCTGATACCTCTGCAATGAAAACTCCAATGGCCACTGGAAATAAGTTATTCTTAGATCCAAATGGTATCTCTGTAGAATGCACTCTCTACACAGGCATGATTGGATCTCTGTTATACTTAACAGCAAGCAGACCTGACATCATGCATGCCACATGTCTTTGTGCACGTTATCAAGCTAATCCTAAGAAATCACATTATGATGCGGTGAAGAGAATCTTTAGATACCTAAAGGGGACCAAAAATCTCGGTCTCTGGTATCCACAGAACTCTGGTTTTAGTCTTAAAGCTTATACAGATTCAGACTATGGAGGATGCATGCTCGACAGAAAGAGTACCTCTGGGAGTTGCCAATTCCTGGGTGGTAAACTAGTCAGTTGGACCTCCAAGAAGCAGAATTATGTCTCAACATCCACTGCAGAAGCTGAATACGTTGCTGCTGCTAGCTGTTGTTCTCAGGTTCTATGGATGAAAACTCAACTAAAAGACTACGGCCACATCCTATTCAAAATACCCATCTTCTGTGATTCCAAAAGTGCCATTGCTATCTCTGCCAATCCTGTGCAACACTCGAAAACCAAGCATATCGATATAAGGTACCATTTCTTGAAACATCATGTTGAATACGGTACAATTGAAATGCATTTCGTACCAACAGAATATCAACTCGCTGACTTATTCACCAAAGCACTAGACGAGAAAAAATTCAATTTCTTGGTGGGTAAGTTAGGAATGATAAACATGGTGTGACAATCCTCTGTAAGTATAGCTTTATCTTCTGTAAATATGTACAAATTTCCTTTATTTTTGCTTTAAGTTAATTTATTTCTGTTTGTAAGTTCTCAATCTTAAATAGTTCTTAAAATCACAGAGCTTCTGTAAGTCAACTCAGAACCTCTGACGACCCCTACAGAACCTCTGGAAAACATGACCTATGTTCTATGCAAAACTTATCATTCTTTGATCCAAGCATAGGTCAAGGGGGAGCAAAAGGAAATTACTTGATCTACAGATGTGATTAGATCAAGGGGGAGCAGAAGGGAACCCTGAAATGATCTAAAGAGATAAAACTTTCAAGGGAAAGCCAAAGAAAAATGTCGATGACTCCATATCGACAGAAGTCAGATATGTCTCTCGCACAAAAGGTTTTTGGAAAACAATTTTCTAGGACAAGAATTGTCAAATATGTCCTAAATATACTTTAAATAAACATTTCAAAAATCAAAAGCTCAAAAAGTTTCATAAAATTCGAATTAAGAGAAATTTAAGGTCATAGAGCTTCTGCTGAGCTCAACAGAGGTTCTGCAAGAAATATGCTCTGTGATCACAAATTAACCCTCTGTCGATCTTTTGGAATGTTATCTCGGAAACCGAAAACACAGACCATGACCTTCTCGAACAAACCGTTTTTTTTAACAGTTTTCTCGGACACAAACTTTCAAATATGTCCGAAAAACATCTCTTAAACCAAATCAAAAATTGGATGATCAAAAATTTTAATAAAATTTTTGTTATGAGATTTTTTCCCTCATAGAGCTTCTGCTGGCCCTCACAGAACTTCTGCAAGTTCCAACAGAGCCACAAAACCTCTGCAAAGCAAATTTCTTGACAAAAATCCGATTTTATCCTCTCCAATGCCTTTACAAATGTTTTGGTTAAAGAAGAACCCCACAGAAGTCATGATAACAATGAGATATATGAAAGGGATAAACAACAAAGATTTTCAAGATCACAGAGCTTCTGTAAGGTACAGAAGTTCTGGAGTAATAACGGTTACTTTTACTGAGAATGAATTACATATGGCTAAGAATAACCCCACGCGCCGAGCATTAATGGGCCATGCACGACGTCCTGTCATCTTCTGACATGGCCTACGTGTCCCATTTTCATTGGGCTTACATGAAACGTTTTCTTTGGAAAGTTGAACCCGCCGTTCTAACTCAAGTACGGATTCCAAATTTTAATCCATTGCCATATATTTTACTCTTTCGAATTCTACCGTTTTACCCTCCTATAAAAAACCAAGCTTACCCTCTCATAAACCTTTTACAAACTCTCATTCTTCTCCGGCGAAACCCGGCAAAAACCTGCAAGTTTCTTATTCTCAGTATCAAATGGCTTCATCTTCTCAAGCTATCTCCCCTGCACACTCTCCGGCGACCTCACCAGAACATTCACCGGCTCATTCTGAAAATTCAGAAAACCCCAACCCTGCCCAGAACATTGAACTAGAAGATTCCGCCGACTCAGCAGACTTTGCTCCGACAACACATCTGCAAAACTTCATAGCTAAGGATCACTTCGAAAAGGTACTACCAATCAAATCCAACAACTGCTATTTGGTCCCCTCACCCACTGCTTTCGGCGAAGCCCACGCCATTCTTCTGAACATAATGGAAAATCACATCCTCTTCCCTCTACTCTTAAGAACCCCAAAGAAAATACCAGTCAGATATCTGAACCAGTTTGGCAGAGCTGCCGATTTGATAAAGACGACTCTATTATCAAAGGGTACATTTCAAGACCTGACAAATCTGAACATCTTGAAATCAAATTCAACAGAACAATGTTCTCACTTGAGTTCAACCTACCCACGAGGGGTCTTCTTGGTTTGAAGAAATATGCAGAGCAACCAACAGACGACGAGCTCTGTCGCTTCGTAGAAATGCTTGGGTACAACACACAACTACGGAAGAGAAATGACTTCCGCAGAGGCAGATTACCACCTCTGTGGAACGCCTTGTTCTCTATTCTTAACAGATGCCTGACAGGGAAGATAGGCAGCATTGACCAGACCTCGCATCAGATCTTAACCATCATGTATGGGGTGTACTATGATCTTCCACTCGATTACTCGACGATAATGATGCAAGAGATCATCAACACCATCGACAAAAAGAACAACACCAAACGGGTCAAAGAGAATGATCCCAACTTTCTACCACCTCTGCAATTCCAAAGAATATTGGGAGTATTGTTCGAACCTCTGTTGCTGATACAGAAATGGCCAATGGAAGGGCCAATTCCCAAACAGTTCCCAATGAGCAAAAATGTCCCCACTGATCATATAGATGGTTACTCACACTGCAGACCTCTGTCAAAGAAGCTTCTGAAGTATGCCTCGAATAAAACCCTTAAGAAATAGTATATACGCGAACATAGAACTCCTAAACCGAGTCCTATGACACCCCCGCGTTTAGGTGTCCCCCTAGGAACAATAGTTGCAGAACCTCTTTCCACTCAAGAAGAAAAAGATCAGAAATTGGAAAAACACATGGCTATACAATTAAGCTTCATAGCCAAACGTGCAGAACTCATGGGAAAGAAGTCCTCTTCAAAAACCTCTGCATCTACTCCAACAGCAAAGAATAGAAAAACTGCAGAAGGCACCTCTACAAGCGCTGCAAAAGATCAACCATCACCTCCTCATGCCACAGAAATTGGCTCATATGTTCCTCCCTCTTCCCCAAAACAGAGGAAGAAAAGAAAATCGAAAATCACAGAGGAAGCGACACCAAAACCCAAGAGGAGGAGAACCAAAAAGAAGCATGGTAAATCACTTCAAAAATTGGTCACCATTGCAGAGGAAGAAGAAATCGCAGAAGAAAGACTTGCAGAAGAAGATACAGAAGAAGAAATGGCAACAGAAGAATATCAATCACCCTATCAATCTCCAGATAGATTTGCTCATCACGGAGACCTGAACGACTTCCTACAGAACCCTGACATTGCCAACACCTTAAATACAGCAGGGTGGACGGCACAACCTCTCGACCACCACTCCCCAGAAGAACAATATTTCTCAATTTCTGGCATTGACACACATCTACAAGAAGATGACACAACACCCAGAAATCAACCAGGTGAGACACCTATTATCCTGCAGAACCCCTTCATTCGACAAGGATTGGACGTCCACAGAAAGAGTCCAAGCCAAGATGCAGAAGAAGAAATAGAGGAAATAGACATGTCAGAGGAAGCTATTAAAGAACGAAATCAAAAGAACGCACCAGAGTGGAATAGAGAAAAGGTTAAGGAAATCATAGAGAAAATGGGAGAAAAAGAAAAGGGAAAAGAAAAAGATGCCGAAGTTGAAGAAGGCACAAATCCCTCAGCCCCTCCCAGTGCAACCCACACATTTAACTCCGCAGGTCTAGCTGCAGAAGGAGTTATTGAAACAGAGCAGCACAGCTCGATCCAAACCCAACCCAACCAGCCAGAAGTCACTCTTTCGACTTCTGCGCCCACAGAAACCGGGGAATCCATTCCTAGGGAGTCTCCTCAGAGAGACTCACCTACAGTTCGTTATCCATCGCCCCAGATCACAACAGAACACCCTACAGAAGAATTCGTTTCCTCTGCCATACACACACAACTAGGGCCAACACTTCTTTCAGAGAGAAATAGTGAGCACAACGACGAAGAGATTCTAGACAAGTCTCCGAGTCAACAGAAGGATAATCTAGTACCCACCTCTGAAGTGGATCTAGACAATGTCATTCACAGAACTTCTGTAGAGTCTGAAGCACTAGATGCTTCTGCTCAAGGATCAGATGGAAATCCTTCCACCCCCAACGTACAAACAAGGGTGAACGAAGGTGTCCCAGGAACAGGGACTCACTCTGGAGACGAATGTGTTCCTCCAGAGGTTACACAAGGAACACAAGTATCAAGGGATGAGTTCCAAACCCTTGTCACCTCTGTGAACCAAACAATGAAAGAGTTGCAAAGCTCTTTCAAATCTTTTACAGAGACAACATCGACGGCTATCCTGAAACTAAACACCAAAATGGACAATCTGTCCACAGAGGTGAAATCTGCCAAGTCTTCTGCCGAAACTACTGCCAAAGCTACAGCCACCTCTGCCGCTCAAGAAATCGGAACAAATGCAACTTCTGCGTTCAAGGACTCTGTCAAAAACTTCCTTGAACAAATGAATACGCAATCCAACAGAACAGAGGACATTACTCCTGCAGATCTACAGAATGCCCTAAAACAAGTACAAGCAGAGGCAATGCGCAACACGACAATGATGCAGCCAAAAGACTACATGACCAGAGCACAGCTAACAGAGCTAGGACAGAACGTCATAAACCAGGTCACAGAATTCATTGTCTCCTTCACAACAGCAAATGCCAACTTTGTCAAGGATTTCAGAAAAAGTGTTGGCAGAATGCGTTTTAAAACAGAGGCAGAGCTTGCGACTCTACTTGGCCTCTGTGATGACGTCTGTGCAAAGTTGATAGCAGCAGGAGCAAAATTACCGAAGAAAACCAAAGCTTCTTGCAGGGCAGAGGGTAGTTCTGATAAGAGTCAGGATGATTCTGATGATGACCATCCTGGTCCATCAGATAATCCTGAGGGGGAGAATACAAGGGAGAAAGCTACGAGCCGAGGAATACAAACTCCACCAATCGCAGCAGAACCAATCAGTCAAGCCCCTCCAGAAAAAACCCAAGATCAACAACAAACTCAACAGACCATAGAGACAACACCCATCTCTGTGGAATCAAGTCCTGAAGAAACAAATATTCCAGAAGCTGATCAGCAACCCACAGAGGCAACAACCACCCCTGTGGTAATCATTTTGGAAGAAAGTCCTTCAACAGAAAAACCCCCAACCATACCAAGAAGAAAGTCAATTGCCACCAAACCAAAAAGAGCAACGACCTCTGCTACTGATATTCTGAAAAAGATGCAAAATACAATGACTGATCGAATGTCACAGAGAGAAGAAGAAAGGCACAGGTTCACATTAGCATTCAAAATGGCAAGAAGATTCGACATACCTCAATCCACAGAAACCAAGCTTACAGAAGAAGTCACCAAAGAACCTCCTACAGAGGTTACAGAGCAAAGAAAGCCAACAGAACCAACGCCACAAAAGTCCTCTCAAAAACAAGTATCAAAACCTACAGAGGCAACCCCCATCAAGCCAACAGAAGCACCAACCTCCAAACCTACAGAAGAAACAGGTTCTGCACCTCCAAAAGCCAAAGATAAGGGCAAAGCAATACTGACAGAAGAGCCCAAGAAAAAGAAGTCATTGCCCAAGCCTACAGAAAAATTAATGAAAAGCGCGTTTGATACCTTTCAAACTCCAAAGCCTGAAGAAGTTGACTGGGCATATGGATTGAAGCCTCTGTCAGACATTCTTCTAACTGGTAGAGCTGCAGAAGTTGTTCAAAAGATGGAGAGTCTCAGAAGACAAGTACCACAACCTGGTCCAACACATGAAGAGATGGAAGAAGTGGTATACAAATACCTCTATAAACAATCCTTTCAGACCAATCATCCTACAGATCATGTGATAGATCCAAGGATCAGAGAAGAATTTGAGAACATCTTCACAAGGACAAAGCCAAGAACCAAAGCAGATGTCTTCTCAATCCACAAGGTCAAAAAGGTAATCTTCTGCAAATTCTCCTTTACAAGAACCTATCCAAGGGTCAGGTACAATCTTTACAAAGTCAGAAGAGAAGACAATTCAGAAACCACCTTCGCTGATGCTGACCTAAGAAATATCAATCCTTATGATCTACCTGATCTTCTGCAATGGACAAAGGACAACTACAACACAGAGGCAAACACCAGAGCCTATCAAGTGTTGAGAAAAGCGATGAGGGAAAAGCTTCTGCTCTACAGCATGATAGATTTCCAGCTGGGAAAGGATCTTGGTCTCAAACATCTGGATTTACGACCACCAGAGGATCGCTGCCCACCGGACGCCGTACCTAACTCAATCATCACAGAACCACGGTTTGGGTTAGTATTTCAAAACCCACAAGGCGAAGTTAAACTGTTTGTGTGCATGGACTGTCAGAAGTACGCAACTAGTACTCTGAACAACTTCAGAACAAGCCTTGTAAAATACAGAGGTACAGAGAAAATGGATAGAGATGTTGCAGATACTTTCATCAGAGAGATTGATGCCACAATCCGCCTAAGAGAACTCTGCATCAGTTTCTACAAAGAGATCAGAAGAGTCGGAAGAGACAACAGAAGCTACGACGACTTCAAAGATGCCAATTTTAAACAATCTTTAAAACTAGGTTCATCTTAAAATCTAATTTTAAAACTTGTCGCTTCAATTTTAAACAATCTTTAAATAAGCGTGTTTGAACCAATTATATGTTCTTTACTAACATGCAATATCCTATATTTTAACGCATCAAAAGAACATATTATGTCACGTATATTGCATGCAACTAATAATACATGACACTTGGAGTTTATATGAATTTTAAAATCACCATTTTAACTTACTTTGATATTTCAAAATTTTACGGGTTTTAGAATAAAACTCATTTTATTTATAAAACCCATTTTAACCATTTTACCTTTAAAATGTTACCTTTTGAAAAGACAAACTCCATATGTTGATTTGTGTATATGGGTTGGTGTGTACCTGCAGGAGGATTGGTGAATTCATCAAAATCTCGGGTTCCTGAGTAAAGTTCCATATCATCAGCTAAAGTGCGTTGACGTATGGTCATCTCTGCAGGTCCTGTGCCCATCACTCCTTGAAGAGTATTTTCTTTAACTTCTGGAGGAATGACAGGTACTTCAGTGATAATTGGAGTAGAGTCCAAATGAGTGGAAGGAGGAGCGAAGGATAAGAATGGAGGTTGGGTTCTGAGTTCAGCGTTGGATTCGCTGAAAATCACTTCATCAGTCTTTTGAGAGACTGAAGGAGGTTGGGTAGGTTCCAAGTTTGTAACCTCGGCGTTTAGAGACGCTGAAGTTGGGATGGAATGGATGGGTTGTTCAGGTGTGGCAGAGCGTACCACTTAACGTTCCTTCAGCTCTACAGAAAGAGCTGAGGAGTCTTCAGCATGAAATTGCTGGGGTTGCTCCTTTGTTTTCTTGATCCTTTTAGAACCAAGTGGGGTAGATGATTGTTTCCTTTTCTTAGGAGAGGATTTTGTGGCCAGGGTATCAGCGATGGGTATTGTCGCTGAAGGAGCCATAGAAGTAGAAGAAGAAGGGTTGAGAAGAGTTAAAAGGGTAGAAAGACGTACCTTGTTGGAACCCAGATATAACAAGTAACAATAATAATAGCAATAATCTTTGTATTGATTGATAAAGAGAAGAGTTTACTTGATAAGAATCATCTTTTCCTGATCTTCCACAATGTCAGTTGCTTCTTCAAGATCACTTTGTTCTCAATCTTCAAGTCTTGTGAGAATCTTCTTTTCCTGATCTTCCACAATGGCAATCATAGTAAACCCCATACATGATGCTCAAGATTTGAAGCAACTGACATTGTGGAAGATCAGGAAAAGAAGATTCTCACAAGACTTGAAGATTGACACTCCAACGCCTCTAAAGAAAGCAAGGGGGAGATTACAAGATGATGCTTTCTTTATAAAACATTAGGGGGAGATTGTTAGCTTTATTAGCCCCTAATTTATATAAATGTTTTATAAAGATTAGTGTCAAGGACTTATTTGTATTTGTTGAGTGTCAAGGGCTAAAATTGTAAATAACCAATTGTTGTATTGGTTATAAAGTCATGTTTTAGAGTAATTTTAGGTTAAGCCTCTATTTTCAATATTCATACATATGCAGAAAGCAAGAGAGCTTCAAAGGGAGAATGTTCATCAATCTTATCAAGTAAACTCTTCTCTTTATCAATCAATACAAAGATTATTGCTATTATTATTGTTACTTGTTATATCTGGGTTCCAACAATTGGTATCAGAGCCTAGCTTGATTTTCAATATCAAGTGATCCTCGTTTTACAACTTTTATTTGATAGATTATTTTCTCTCTTCATCACAATATTTCTAAATATTAGTCGTACCCAGAAAACCTTTCAGATCTTCATATTGAGAAATCCTCTCCTCAAAATGACAAATACAAATAACTTTTTCACTGTTGGCTCACTAACCAAACCTCCTACTCTTCTTAGAGATGAGTATCCTCAATGGAAGATAAGAATGGTTCATTTCTTTGAGGGTACTGAAAAAACTCTCAAACAATATCTTTACAATCCTCCTCCAGTTCCGATGATAACTATGCCACGTGTACCAGCTACTGTTGAATCTGCTGAAATCCCTGAACATCAAAAACCTAAGCCAAGAGAAGAATGGTCAAATGAAGATAAGGCAGAAGATGAAGTTGCACAGAAAACAAAGAGAATATTGATAATGGCAATCCCCAACGAACTTTTTCAATCCTTAGATGCATGCGAAATAGCGCACGATCTCTGGAAAGAATTAGAAAGACAGTTGGAAGGGGGTGCTAAAACTCAGAAGAACCGAAGGGCACAATACATAAATGAATATCATGCTTTCAGAGCCTCTGCAACAGAATCTCTGCAAACAACATACGACCGGTTCAACTCTATCATAAACAAATGCAAAAAGTCTGGTATTCACAGAACCACGGAAGAAAATAACGTCATGTTTCTAAAGAGCCTGAACGATGAGTGGCTTCAGTTGTCTTTGTCTTTACAAACAAATCAAGATCTAGACTCCTGGACACTCTCTGATCTCTATGGAACACTTGCTGCACAAGAGCCTCAAATAGCTCAAGCTAAAACACTAACCACTGTGCCATACGCATTGGTTAGTAAATCTACAGAGGCTGCAGACAGACCAAGAAATGAGAGATCTACAGAGGAGAAAAAGAAGGAGAAAAAGAAGATGGTAATGGTTGATAGCGAAGAAGACGAGCTGATAGAGGAAGAGATAACTCTTGCGTCATTAGCTAAATCAATGGCTCTATTGACAAGAGAGTTTAGAAATAACCAAAGGATTTCGGGTAGAAGAGATGATGGAAGAAGAGAAGAATCAAGTGACCGACAGAGGTCAGACTACAGAAATGATGACCTACAGAGGTCGAGCGACAGAAGCTACAGAGGAAATGATCGACAGAGATCAGATGACAAGATAGGCCACACACAAGAATGCTACAAATGTGGTAAACCCGGTCATTACGCAAACGAATGCCGAACAGAGAAAGGTGGAGACCTACAGAAGTCCGACGACCGAACTGGAAACATCTCCCAAGGTTGTTTCAACTGCGGCAAGCCAGGTCATTTCGCAAAAGAATGCAGAAGTAGACCAAATCGCCCACAGAAGGACTCAGCTTTTTACAAAAAGAAGGCTGAGTATTACGCACAAAAATCCCTAATGGCGAAAAAAGGGCATTCTGAGGCAAGCAAAGAAGACTTCGAGTCAGACTCTACCTCTGACGATGAATTTCTCACAAATGCCCTGTTCTGTGGCATGGCAGAAGTTGACTCCTGCACTGACAATGAGGTATCCATTTCAAACTCTATCTCAAGTACTAATTCTGTAGATGGTGATTTATTTAAACTTAACATTGAACTGAAAGATATAATTGAAAGCATTCAGAAAAAGCTGACCTTTAATGAGAGAGAAGTAAGGCTTCTCACGCAAGAAAAAGCCAAAATCTTTGAAGAAAAAGGAAAAGTCGAAAAATATTGGAGCAAAAATATAGATCCTTTAAAAAGGCAAATTTCTGATTTAACCTATGCTTTAAAAATCAAAACAAAAGAACTTTCAGTTTCAAGAAGTGAAACTACAGACATAAGAGCTCTCAAAGAATACTTTCAAAAGGAAAGAGAGGTACTTTGGCAAGATCTTTTAAGAAGAGAAGTTTTAATTAAAAACTATAAAGATGCACAGAAGGTGTATGAAAAGGTAAATACTCAAATAGCAAGACGAGGTATAGGGTACAGTGACATTACCTTAGGAGTTGAAAATAAACGACTAAAACCTCTGTCCTCTCTATTTGTTTTGGGAAAAACTAACAAACCAAACTTTCCAAACTTACTCTCTGTAAGCAAAAGGGTTAAAATCTCTGCAGAACCTCACTTGAGGAAACATACAAAGATGATCAATGTGTGGTTTGAAAACACAGATTCATCATCTTCAACCTCTGTCAAAAGAGAAATCAAACCAAAGAAATATCTAATAACTCAAGATCAGATTGGTATCTTTAAGTTTGGTAAACCAGAGACTCAAACACAGGTCGCTTTTGTCTGTATGATAAATGTTGAAAAGAAATTGTCAGCAGAAGCTCCTGAGTTTAAACCCATTTTTTCAGAAGAAAAACTTGAAGAATCTATTGAAAAAGAAATTTTGGAAGTTTTGAAATCAAATATTTTAGAAAATTTCTGTACATCTTCTATAAATCAAAAACTCGGTGAAAAGATCTCATTAGAAACCTCTGCCAACTACGAAAGCTTTTCTACAGAGGAAGAAAGCTCGTATGATACATGCTCAGAAAATCCAGCCTCTGTCGAAAGAAATGACTCAACCTCTGCATATGAGGACGATTCATCCTCTGACAACTCAGAGACTGATTTCAAATCAGGGATAATTCACTGTGACACAGAGGATGTCAAAATCTCCTCTGAAGTTCTTAACAGAACAATTTCTCCACAAGAGAAAATCACAGAGATACCTATCCGTCCAGATTTTCTCAAAATGTGTATACAAGTCAAAACCTCTACAGAGCTTGAAAATCTGAAAAAGGCCTCTGAAAATCCAAAAAGCTTAAAATTTTCAAAACCTTTAAGGAAAATCAAAGAGAATCCCACTTGGCAACAAAAGGGAAAATGGCCTGAAGCTAACAAATATTTTTCCTCTGTGACAGTAAAGAAAGATGTTCACCACAGAAGAGAGTCACAGAAGGCAGGAACTAAACAAGACTTTTGCAAACAACATTCTAGTATTCATAGATCTTCTTGTAATAGGAAATCTAATGTAAAGAAAGAGTGTAATGTCTCTGTGGCTCAGTTCAGAAAATTCAATGAAAAGTTCAAACAAATCACATCTCATATTCAATACTGTCATTGTTTTGATCTTATGTTTAAATTAAATAAACACTTCTCAAGTCCAGATTGCTTTCTCACCACTGAAATTCGAAAGTCAGAACCAAAAGAGAAACAAATCTGATTCTTCTACAAAAGATAAAATGTATTTCAAGAATGCCAAGGCAAACTTGAAAAATTCTAACAATATTGGACCCATATGGATATGGGTACCTAAATCTCTATGATTGTCTTACAGAAGCAACATGTGCCAAATTGGTATCTTGACTCCGGATGCTCAAGGCACATGACTGGCAACAGAAGATTACTATCCACATACAAAGAAACACACGATGGTGGATCTGTAACCTTTGGAGACAACATGAAGGGACACATCAAAGGCTATGGAGTGATACAGAAAGAAAATGTCTCTGTATACAAAGTTGCATATGTGAATGGCCTCAAACACAACCTACTAGGCGTAAGTCAACTCTGTGATACAGGATTCGATGTGTTATTCAAAAGAACTTTCTGCTCTCTACAGAGTGAAAACACAGGAATGGAACTTCTGCGAGCTGAAAGAAGAGGTGATCTATACCTAATGAATTTTACTTCAAAATCCAAGGACAAAGTTTGTCTAGTAGCCTGCAAAAGTGAAGAAGCGTGGTTATGGCACAACAGGTTCTGTCACTTAAACTTTCATACCTTGGATAAACTAGTAAAACTCAATCTAGTTAAAGGTTTGCCAAATGTTAAATTCAATAAGGATCATTTGTGTTCGGCCTGTGAAATGGGAAAACACAGAAGGGCCTCCCACAAAGGCAAAACTGACGTATCTTGCACTAGACCTCTGTACATGCTTCATGTCGACCTCTGCGGTCCCATTGCCATACAGAGCCTAGGTGGCAAGAAATACATACTTGTCCTAATTGATGAGTATTCACGTTTCACATGGGTTGAATTCGTTAGAAAGAAATCAGATGTTCCAAATATATTGATAAATCTAATGAAAAGAATCCAAGTTCTTTATGATTGCAGAATACAGAAGTTAAGAAGTGACAATGGCACAGAATTTAAAAACTCTGTCATTGAAGCCTATCTTTCAACAGAAGGAATATCACAGAACTTCTCTGCAGCTCGCACTCCACATCAGAACGGTGTTGTCGAAAGAAAGAATCGAACACTTGTGGAAGCCGCAAGAACTATGATATCAGCATGCGGATTATCAATGAACTTTTGGGCAGAAGCAATTTCTACTGCATGTTATACTCAAAATCGATCAACCATTGTGAAAAGACACCTCAAGACGCCTTACGAATTGCTTAACAAAAGGCGGCCAAACATCAAATTTTTCCATGTATTCGGATGCAAATGCTTTGTCTTAAACGACAGAGATTCAAGAGGAAAGTTTGATGTAAAAGCAGATGAAGGCAAATTCATTGGATACTCTGCCACTTCCAAAGCCTACAGAACATTCCTTACAAAGTCTCACAAGATTGTAGAAAGCATCAATGTTTCTTTTGATGATTCATTCCAAATGACTTTTGAGCAAATAAGTTCAGAACTCGGAATTAAAGGGAAATCCTCTGACATCTCAAGAACAAAAGAAGATTTGAATCTTCTATTTTTGGAGATGTTCCACAATGACATTGATCCTTCTGTCGGAACCATCAGAGTTTCTGAAGAACCTTCCTCTGTCGGACAAAATCCTACAGGTATGACTCTAACTGGTCCAAATAATGCTTCATCTTCTTCTGTAAATACTACAGATGCAATTGCCGAAGCAGAAGAAAGTGCAGAAGATGAAACATCAAGAAAAACGATCACAGAAGCTGCACAAACCACAGAAGAACCAATTACAGAGGAGATCAAGGACCAAGACTATACATCCTCAGAGGAACAAACTCCACCACCACTCGTACCAATCATTCCACTAACGGTAGAATCAACTACCAAGGCACGAAGAACATCAGAGGCTACACAAGAAGAAACACAAGAAGCCTCTGAAGAAAGTTTTGATGACATTGATGATCATCTTCCACGCACAACTCAGTGGACAAAAAGCCATCCTCCAAGCCAAATAATTGGAGAACCTTCTGACTCAGTAAAAACAAGGTCTGTCACTGCTAATTTTTGTTTCTTTACAAATTTTATTAGTGTTATAGAACCAAAGAAGATTTCTGAAGCCCTAGATGACCCAAACTGGGTAGACGCCATGCAAGAAGAACTTCTGCAATTTGAGCGTAACAGAGTATGGACTTTAGTACCTCTGCCAAGAGGGAAACAGGCCATTGGGACTAAATGGGTCTACAGAAACAAGAAGGATGAAGATGGAGTGGTCGTCAGAAACAAAGCAAGATTAGTAGCAAAAGGATATAGACAAGAAGAAGGCGTAGACTACGATGAGACTTTTTCCCCTGTCGCACGTCTCGAAGCAATAAGAATATTCTTAGCCTTCGCAGCCCACAGAGGTTTTAAAGTCTATCAGATGGACGTAAAATCAGCTTTTCTAAACGGTGAAATCCAAGAAGAGGTTTACGTAAATCAGCCACCAGGTTTTGAAAGCTCAAAGTTTCCAAGGCATGTATACTACCTTGAAAAAGCTCTATACGGACTGAAACAGGCTCCAAGAGCATGGTACAAACGACTTTCTACCTTCCTTCTAGTCAATGGCTACAACAGAGGTACAACAGATACTACCTTATTCTATAAACGCAAAAATAGTGAGATAATGCTTGTACAAATATACGTAGATGACATAATTTTTTGGGTCTACAAATTCAGAAGAGTGCAAATTTTTTGAAAAACTCATGCAGAGTGAGTTTGAAATGAGTATGATGGGAGAATTAACATTCTTCCTCGGACTTCAAGTCAAACAATCTTCAGAGGGAATTTTTATAAATCAAGCCAAATATGTCTCTGACATACTTTTAAAATATAATCTCTCTGATACCTCTGCAATGAAGACTCCAATGGCCACTGGAAATAAGTTATTCTTAGATCCAAATGGTATTTCTGTAGAATGTACTCTCTACAGAGGCATGATTGGATCTCTGTTATACTTAACAGCAAGCAGACCTGACATTATGCATGCCACATGTCTTTGTGCATGTTATCAAGCTAATCCAAAGAAATCACATTATGATGCTGTAAAAAGAATCTTTAGATACCTGAAGGGGACCAACAATCTTGGTCTCTGGTATCCACAGAACTCTGGTTTTAGTCTTAAAGCTTATACAGATTCAGACTATGGAGGATGCATGCTCGACAGAAAGAGTACCTCTGGGAGTTGTCAATTCCTAGGTGGTAAACTAGTCAGTTGGACCTCCAAGAAGCAGAATTGTGTCTCCACATCCACTGCAGAAGCTGAATACGTTGTTGCCGCTAGCTGTTGTTCTCAGGTTCTATGGATGAAGACTCAGCTAAAAGACTACGGCCACATTCTGTTCAAAATACCCATCTTCTGTGATTCCAAAAGTGCTATTGCTATCTCTGCCAACCCTGTGCAACACTCAAAAACCAAGCATATCGATATAAGGTATCATTTCTTGAAACATCATGTTGAATACGGTACAATCGAAATGCATTTCGTGCCCACAGAATATCAACTCGCTGACTTATTCACCAAAGCATTAGACGAGAAAAGATTCAACTTCTTGGTGGGTAAGTTAGGAATAATTAACATGGTGTGAAAATCCTCTGTAAGTATAGCTTTATCTTCTGTAAATAAGTATAAATATCTATTATTACTAAGTTATTGCGTTGATAAATTTATTTCAGTTTTTATTTTTTATATATAAAATAATTGTTTACAGAGCCTCTGTGGGTCCGCTCAGATCTTCTGATAACCCTTACAGAACCTCTGGTAAACATAATCTATGCTCAATACAAATCTTACCATTCTTTGAACCAAGCATAGATCAAGGGGGAGAAAAAGGAAAATTCTTGATCTACAGAAGCGATTAGATCAAGGGGGAGCAAAAGGGACCCTGAAATGATCTACAGAGGTAAATCTTTCAAAGGAAAGCCAAAGAAGAATGTCGATAATTCTCCATCGACAGAAGTAAGACAAAACTGCCGAGAACAGAAGAACCGCACGAAAGGTTTTTAGAAAACAGTTTTCTAGGACAAGAATTGTCAAATATGTCCTAAATATACTATGAATAACATTTCAAAAATCAAAAGTTCAAAAGGTTTAACAAAATTCGAAATAGGAGAAATTTAAGGTCATAGAGCTTCTGCTGAGCTCAACAGAGCTTCTGCAGGAAATATGCTCTGTGATCACAAATTAACCCTCTGTCGATTTTTTGGAATGTTATCTCGGAAACCGACAACACAAACCATGACCTTCTCGAACAAAACGTTTATCAAAATAGTTTTCTCGGACACCAACCTTCAAAAATGTGCGAAAAACATCTCTTAACACAGATCAAAAATTGGATGATCAGAAAGTTAATAGAATTCAAGTTATAAGATTTTTTCTCTCATAGAGCTTCTGTTGGCTCTCGCAGAGCTTCTGCAAGTTCCATCAGAGCTACAAAACCTCTGAGTAAAATTTCTTGACAAAATCCTATTGATCCTCTCCAATGTCTTTACAAACGTTTTCGTTCAAAGAACCTTCAGAGTCATGACAACAATGAGATATATGAGAAAAGGTTAAAACTCAAGATTTTCAAAATCACAGAGCTTCTGTAAAACACAAAAGTTCTGCCATTTTGTTATCTGTGGTAATAACGGTTACTGTTACTGCGAGTGAAACTCATATGGCTAAAATCAACCTCACGCGCCTAGCATTAATGGGCCGCGCACGACGTCCTGTCATATTCTGACAAGGCCTACGTGTCCCATTTTCATTAGGCGTACATGGAACGTTTTTATTTGGAAAGTTGAACCCGCCGCTCAAACTCGAGTGCGGATTCCAAACTTTAATCCATTGCCATATATTTTACTCTTTCGAATTCTACCGTTTTACCATCCTATAAAAACAAAGCTTACCCTCTCATAAAACATTTTACAAACTCTCATCTTCTTCTCCGGCGAAACCCGGCAAAAAGCTTGCAAAAATCTTATTCTTAAAATCAAATGGCTTCATCTTCTCGAGCTACATCCTCTGAACTCTCTCCGGCGAACTCACCGGAACACTCCCCTGCACATTCAGAACATTCTGAAAACCCCAGCCTTGCAAGAAATATTGAACAACAAGATTCCGGGGACTCAGCAGACTTTGCTCCGACGACACACTTGCAAAACTTTATAGCAAAGGATCATTTCGAAGCCATTCTTCCTATCAAATCTAACAACTGCTATTTGGTCCCCTCACCCACTACTTTCGGCGAAGCCCATGCCATACTTCTGAACATCATGGAGAATCATGTCCTCTTCCCTCTACTATCAAGAACCCCGAACAAAATTCCAGTCCGTTATTTAAACCAATTTTGGCAAAGCTGCCGATTTGATAAAGACGATTCTCTTATCAAAGGGTACATTTCAAGACCTGATAAATCTGAGCATCTTGAAATCAAGTTCAACAGAACAATGTTCTCACTTGAATTCAACCTACCAACAAGGGGTCTTCTGGGATTGAAGAGTTATGCAGAGAAACCAACAGACGAAGAGCTCTGTCGATTCGTGGAAATGCTTGGGTACAACACCCAACTACGGAAGAGAAATGACTTCCGCAGAGGCCGATTACCACCTCTGTGGAACACTTTGTTCTCTATTCTTAACAGATGCCTGACAGGAAAGATAGGCAGTATTGACCAGAGCTCACATCAAATCTTGAGCATCATGTATGGGGTTTACTATGATCTTCCACTAGATTATGCGACCATAATGATGCAAGAGATCATAAACACCATCGACAGAAAGAACAACTCAAAAAGGGTCAAAGAGAACGATCCCAACTTTCTACCACCTCTGCAATTCCAAAGAATATTAGGAGTACTGTTCGAACCTCTACTGCTAATCCAAAACTGGCCAATGGAAGGACCAACTCCCAAACAGTTTCCGATGAACAAGAATACCCCCACTGATCATGCTGATGGCTTCTCACACTGCAGACCTCTGTCCAAGAAGCTTCTGAAATATGCATCGAATAAATCCCTTAAGAAAGAGTATATACGCGATCATAGAACTCCTAAACCGAGTCCTATGACACCCCCGCGTTTAGGTGTCCCCCTAGGAACAATGATAGCAAAACCTCTTTCCACTCAAGAAGAAAAGGATCAGAAGTTAGCAAAGCACATGGCTATTCAACTCAGCTTTATAGCCAAACGTGCAGAACTAATGGGAAAGAAGTCTTCATCAAGAACCTCTGCATCTACTCCAAAAGCTAAGAAGAGGAAAACTGCAGAAGGCACCTCAACAAGCGCTTCAGAAGATCAACCCTCACCTCCTCATGCCACAGAAATTGGCTCCTCTGCTCCTCCCTCCTCCCCAAAAATGAAGAAGAAAAGATCAAAATCAACAGAAGAAGGGGCACCAAATCCTAAGAGGAGGAAAACCAAAAAGAGGCATGGTAAATCACTTGCAAAGTTGGTAACCATTGCAGAAGAGGAAACTGCTGAAGAAGAAGTTGCAGAAGAAGAAATGGCTACAGAAAGGTATCAATCACCCTATCAATCTCCAGATAGATTTGCTCACCAAGGAGACCTGAACGACTTCTTATAGAACCCTGAAATTGCCAACACCCTAAATACAGCAGGGTGGACGGCACAACCTCTCGACCACCACTCTCCAGAAGAACAAGATTTCTTCATTTCTGGCATTGACACACATCTGCAAGAAGATGACACAACACCCAGAAATCAACCAGCCGAAACCCCTGTTATTTTACAAAACCCTTTCATTCAAGGATTGGATGTCCACAAAAGAAGTCCAAACCCAGCTTCAGAAGAAATAGAACAAACTGAAGCTGAATGGAACAGAGGTGAAATTACAGAGGCTTCTAAGAACATGATGGAAGAAGAGAAAGAAAAAGGGGCCGAAGTTGTACAAAAAGAGGGATTAGCAACAACGGAGACAGAAATAGAGATCTTAGAGACAGGTTCAGATGAAGAAGAAGCTGTCTGGATACGTAAGGGTCTTTATCATCTACATGTCATGAGATTATTTGGATCTCATCAAATGTATGACCTCTTACGACCAGAGCAAGGAACTTCCACAGAACTTAGGGAAGAAGCACCAAGCCATAGGATAGTTACAGAGGATGATATGATAGAAAATGAAGTAGTGCTTGGATGCTTAATAGAGGAAGAAGCAAGAAAAGATGCCTGGATAAATAGAGGCACACGACCAAAACCAACTCCCAGTGCAACCCACATTTCTAACTCCGCAGGTCTAGCTGCAGAAGGAGTTATTGAAAAAGAGCAGCACAGCTCGATCCTAACCAAACCCATCCAGCCAGAGGTTACTCTTTCAACCTCTGTGCCCACAGAAACCGGGGAATCCATTCCTAGGGAGTCTCCTCAAAGAGACTCACCTATTGTTCGTGATCAGTCGCCCCAGATCACCCTAGAACACCCTACAGAGGAATTCGTTTCCTCTGCCACGCACACATTAGGACCAAAACTTCTTTCAGAGAGAAGTAGTGAGCACAGAGACGAAGAGACTCTAGACAAGTCTCCCAGTCAACAGAAGGACATTCCAATAACCACCTCTGGAGTGGATTTGGACACTGTTCTTCACAGAACTTCTGTAGAGATCGAAACTCAGGTTTCTTCTCGAGGATCAGAAGGAAATCCTTCCACCCCCATCGTACAAACAAGGGTGAACGAAGGTGTCCCAGGAACAGGGACTCACTCTGGAGACGAATGTGTTCCTCCAGAGGTTACACAAGGAACACAAGTATCAAGGGATGAGTTCCAAACCCTTGTCACCTCTGTGAACCAAACATTGAAAGAGTTGCAAAGCTCTTTCAAATCCTTTACAGAGACAACATCTACGGCTATCCTGAAACTGAACACCAAAATGGACAATCTGTCCACAGAGGTAAAAACCGCCATCTCAGAGATGAAGTCTTCTGCCGAAACTACTGCCAAAGCAACAGCCACTTCTGCAGCTCAGGAATTCGGAACAACTGCAACTTCTGCTTTCAGGGACTCTGTCAAAGATTTCCTTGAACAAATGAATACGCAATCCCACAGAGCAGAGGGCATCACTCCTGCAGACTTACAGAATGCCCTATCACAAGTACAAGCAGAGGCAATACGCAACTCGACAATAATGCAACCAAAAGACTATATGACCAGAGCACAGCTTACAGAGCTCGGAAAGAACGTCATTAACCAGGTCACAGAAGTCATTGTCTCCTTCACAACTGCAAATGCCAACTATGTCAAGGATTTCATAAAGAGTGTCGGCAGAATGCGTTTCAAAACAGAAGCAGAGCTTGCGACATTGATTGGCCTCTGCGATGATGTCTGTGAAAAGTTGATGGCAGCAGGAGCTGAATTACCGAAGAAGCCCAACACTTCTTGCAGAGCAGAGGGTACTTCTGATAAAAGTCAGGATGATTCTGATGATGACCAACCTGGTCCATCAGATAATCCTGAGGGGGAGAATCTAAGAGAGAAAGCTACGAGCAGAGGAATAAAAAGTCCACCAATCGCAGCAGAACCAATCAACCAAGCCCCTCCAGAAGAAACCCAACAACAAACCCAAAAGACCACAGAGACAACACCCATCTCTGTGGAATCATCTCCTGACGAAGCCCAAACTCCAGAAGCAGATCACCAAGCCACAGAGGCAACAACCGCCCCTGAGGTAATCATTTTGGAAGAAACAGATGAACAAACCACAGAGAAAACACCCACCTCGCCACAAAAGTCCTCTAAATCACAATCGTCAAAATCCACAGAGGCAACCTCCATCAAACCAACAGAAGTACCAACCTCAAAACCCACAGAAGCAACAGGTTCTGCCACGACAATAGCAAAAGATAAGGGCAAAGGGATACTGACAGAAGAGCCAAAGAAGAAGAAAACATTGCCAAAGCCAACAGAAAAACTAATGAAGAGTGCGTTTGACGCCTTTCAAACCCCAAAACCCGAAGAAGTTGACTGGGCACATGGATTGAAGCCTCTGTCAGAAATTCCTCTAACTGGTAGAGCTGCAGAAGTTGTTCAACAGATGGAGAGTCTCAGAAGACAAATTCCACGACCTGGTCCAACACATGAAGAGATGGAAGAAGTGGTATACAAATACCTCTACAAACAATCCTATCAGACAAATCATCCAGTAGATCATGTGACAGATCCAAGGATCAGAGAAGAATTTGAGAACATCTTCACAAGAACAAAGCCAAGAACCAAAGCAGATGTCTTCTCAATTCACAAAATCAAAAAGGTGATCTTCTGCAGATTCTCCTTCACAAGAACCTATCCAAGGGTCAGGTACAATCTTTACAAAGTCAGAAGAGAGAACAATTCAGAATCTACCTTCGCTGATACTGACTTAAGAAACATCAATCCTTACGATCTACCTGACCTTCTGCAATGGACAAAAGACAACTACAACACAGAGCCTAATACCAGAGCCTATCAAGTGTTGAGAAAAGCGATGAGGGAAAAGCTTCTGCTATACAGCATGATAGATTTTCAGCTGGGAAAGGATCTTGATCTCAAACATCTAGATCTACGACCACCAGAAGATCGCTGCCCACCAGACGCTGTGCCCAACTCAATCATCAGAGAACCAAGATTTGGGTTAGTATTTCAAAACCCACAACACCAGGTTAAACGTTTTGTACTCATGGATTGTCAGAAGTACGCAACCAGTACTCTGAGCAAATTCAGAGCAAGCCTTGTAAAATACAGAGGTACGGAGAAAATGGATAGAGATGATGCAGATACTTTCATCAGAGAAATAGACTCAACAATCCGCCTAAGAGAACTCTGCATCAGATTCTACAAAGAGATCAGAAAAGTCGGCAGAGACAACAGAAGCTACAACGATTTCAAAGATGCCAAAATCTGATTCTCAGACCTCCAATCTCTGCAAACAAAGTTAAAGTTTATCTTTCATTGTACTCAAATGTAAAATGCCTCTGGCATATTTCTAAATGAAAGAAATTTCGAGGTATTGTTTAACCTCTGTCTTATCTAACTTAGCCAAACTTAACTCAAGTTCAAATTTTTTATTTTTCACTACTTAGGGGGAGATTGTTAGCTTCAATCTTCCTAATCATAGAAGTATTTAGAAGTAGTGAAAAATAGGCTAAGTGAAGAAAGCCTCTTACAGAGGCTCTGCCGACATTACCGAGAAATCAAGGTCAAGAAGCTACAGAAGCAGCAGAGGCTTCCTATAGAAGCTCTGTCATACGCACAAAGAAGACCAAAGACTCAGAATCCGGCGAAGACTGCTCCACAGAGGACCAGACCGCAGAACCTCTGTAACTCATTACAGAGCCTCTGTGGTCCTCACTGAGACTTGAAGATATTTATAATATTTTGCTACTGTTACAGGACTCGTACATCAACTTGCATGGTAGCATGCCCTGTCCAACATCGACGTGTCAAACTCTGATTGGACTCAGTAGGGCTTAGTACATATTAGACGTCTGCTGCATTAAATGCAATACAGCACGTCTGACTGTTCATGCCATCCTTGCAACTGTTCACGACATCCTCTCAACTATTCATACGTACCTTTTGAATAGTAGCATATGCTTTATGGTCCCCTTTAGAGTAGTATATAAGGAAGACTAATGTTGAGTTCTTCCTTACACACACACAATACACAACACTTCAATCGAACATCAAGAACACAAAAGCTTATTCACCTTAAGAGTCATATCTGTTTTAAAGCTTTTTCTTACTCACGGTTCATAAACCTGTTCTTGATATATATTCAGTAAACTTTGAGATATAATATTCTGTTCACTGTTTATTTATAGTTTGTTCTAAATCTATCAAACTTATCTGTTAGTTCTTTAAATACGCTTCCGCATCAAACCTTAAACCTGAACTAATAGATCTGATAATCTTGTTTAAAGCAAAACGGGAACCAACATACCTCATTTTCAACTGGTTTGAAGTCAAGTACCTTAGGGCCAATCTGAGAGAGTTCCAGGTCGCCCTCTTGCGGGTAGCTGTCCTTCAGGCCATATTGGAAGATGGCGCTGATGAATCGGGGGTAAGGAACCCATGGAGGTCTGTCAGCGGCAGAGTCTACTCTTTGCACCAAGTCATCATAGATAAGAGATGCCCAGTCAATGTGTAGACCTTTCAGCAGAGCGTATCCCATTGCTTGCTGAGGTTGAGCGGCTTGGTCAGAGGAGTCGGTCTTGGCAGTCATGCAGCTGATTAAGTGAGCGAAGATGAAGTTCATCTCGCTGGGCATTTTCGACTTCTTTAGCAGGGTCAGCTTCTTCTCGGGCTTCTTGTCTCTGCCAATTTCCCATACATAGCCCATTGCATCGAAAAATGCAATAAGAGCTTCTTTGTCAGCGAGTTTCTTATGGTCAGGGAAAGGAACAAAAGGCTTTTCTTTTGTAGCGTTGGGAAAGTTCAGAGCTTTGCGAATGATGGTAGGTGTAATCTTTATCGTGCCATACTCATTATCGCTGAGGATACAATCAATTGTTTTGGAGGGATCTTTGGCGGATGGTAACTGAGAGTGTCTGGCAGAGTACCAGAACTGGGATAGTAGTAGCTGACTTGCAGGAGGTGAGATTTTCAGGGCTGTTGAAATGCAGCAATTCTTTAGGAAATTCACAACATCTTTCAGATGTGTGACTTGCTTTCGAGGAGGAAACTCGAGAAGCGTAGAAAGGTTGTTCGTTTTGGTCCAATCTAGTTGTTCCAGAGTGAACTTAACCTGAGGAGCCTTGATAATTTCTACTTCCTCAGAATCAGCGGAGATGTTCTCAGCGGTAGCAGGAATGTCAGACTTTGCCATTTCTCTGTATTATCAGTTCAACCAAAGATGTTAACAAATAAGAATAATCTTAATGTGGAAAGATTTTCCATTAAGATGGTTCAAATTTTATCCATTTCATTCAGACACAAATGTCTTAATGAAGATTAGGGTTTTTCTTGATTTTAAGAAACGAAATGTAAAACCCATTTATTCTTGTTATCCAGTTTTCTATGAAGAAATAGATTCTGGAAAGGAATGAAGAACAAGTTTAAGATTTTTGCATTTAAACTTGAAGAACAACCATGAAATGGTTGTGTTCATAAAACCATGAAAAAAAATGATTTCATTTTTAAGAAGTTCTTTTGTTTGATCTTGTTAAAACAAGGAAAAGATCGGAAACAAGTTATACGCATTCGGTAATAAATAAGAACATATTAACCTTGATGTTTGATGAAGAAGATGATGAACAGTTCTTGAAGTTTTAGAAAGCACAAATGCAACAGTGAATTACTTTCTTGCGGAGGAAGATTGTTCGCGTAAAGGAAGATATAAACCACGAGTTTGTTTATATAGAGAGATTAGAGAGAGAAAATCTTGAGCGGGAAAATATTTTCATCATGACACGGACACGTGTTTGCATTTGACTGGAGGTTTGAACGAGACGTGCAAACGTGTGTCAGAAAGAGAAACGTGACGGGGTTTATCCGTTGCAATGATGTCACAACTGTCCTTTCATATTCTTTTAGGATGTCTCTGAGGTTTTGAAAGCTCAGTGACTCTTTTACAAACATGAAGCACTGAATGAAAATGTCAGTGAAGGTTTTAAGAATTTTCAAAATATCGCTGTTAAGGAAGAGATATTCAGCGATGCATTCTGTTTTGAAATCTTGCATTTTCATGCGATTGTCAGAGAGAGAAAACATACCTTGATATCAGCTTAACCAAGTTTTATTCAGAGAGAAGATGATTGAATAGGTTATACGAGTTGATTTTATCCTTTCGCTGATCAATGTGAACCGTTGAGGATTTTACCCTTCAAAGTTCAGCATTCCAAGCTCGCTGATGAGAAAGTTGAATCTTGTCTCATCAAGAGGTTTGGTAAATAAATCAGCTAACTAATAATCAGTTGGGATAAAATGAAGTTCTATATCACCATTCATCACATGATCTCTGATAAAATGATATCTGATTTCTATGTGTTTGGTCTTTGAATGTAGTACTGGATTGTTTGCTATAGCGATGGCACTTGTGCTGTCGCAATAGATTGGAATTTTGGAGAGCTGAAGATCATAGTCTAGTAGCTGATTTCTCATCCACAAGACTTGAGAACAACAGCTTCCAGCAGCTACATATTCAGCTTCAGCTGTGGAAGTGGATACTGAATTTTGCTTTTTACTTGTCCAACTTACCAGCTTTCCACCCAGGAGCTGAAATCCTCCTGTGGTGCTTTTCCTATCCATTTTGCAACCTGCAAAATCACTATCTGAATAGGCGGTTAGATCGAATCCTGAATCTTTGGGATACCAAAGACCTAGGTTCGCTGTACCCTTAAGGTATCGAAAGATTCGCTTTACAGCTTTCATATGAGATAGCATAGGTTCAGCTTGATATCGTGCACACAAACATGTTGCATACATAATATCGGGTCGGCTAGCTGTAAGATACAAGAGAGAGCCGATCATCCCACGGTACAGCGTGACATTAACAAGTATTCCCTTTGAATCCTTGTCAAGTGTCAGCGGTGGTGCCATAGGAGTTTTCATAGCTGAACTATGAGTTAAATCAAATTTCTTCAGCATATCTTTAACATACTTTCCCTGATTAATAAAAGTTCCTTTTTCAGTTTGCTTAATCTGAAGACCAAGGAAATATGTTAGTTCACCCATCATGCTCATTTTATACTCATCTTTCATTCTATCAGCGAAACGAGTACAAAGCTCAGGGTTAGTAGAACCAAATATAATGTCATCAACATATATTTGAACTAGAATGATATGACCTTTCACTTTTCTAAAAAATAGAGTTTTGTCAATCTTACCTCGCTCAAATTTTTCAATATGGAGATAAGTAGAAAGAGTGTCATACCATGCACGAGGAACTTGCTTCAAGCCATAAATTGCCTTATCCAGTTTATAAACATAACCTGGACGCTTAGAATCTGTGAATCCTGGAGGTTGTTCCACATACACTTCTTCATTCAGCTTTCCATTCAGAAACGCTGACTTAACATCCATCTGATGTACCTTGAAGTTTTTGTGTACAACATATGCTAAGAATAGACGAATAGATTCAAGTCTTGCTACTGGAGCAAATGTTTCGTCATAATCTATACCTTCCTCTTGTCTGTATCCCTGAGCAACAAGACGAGCTTTGTTGCGGGTTACAGTACCATGTTCGTCCAACTTGTTTCGATAGACCCATTTAGTGCCTATTATTGTTTTATCAGTTGGTCTCCGAACAAGTTTCCAAACTTTGTTTCTTTCGAATTCAGTCAGCTCTTCTTGCATTGAGCTGACCCAGTTTGGATCTTTGAGGGCATCATCTATTTTCTTTGGTTCAGTCAGAGAAATAAAGTTAACAAATAAACAAATATTACCTGCACTTCGTCGAGTCTGAACACCAGCGTTTGGATCACCAAGAAGTTGATCAATTAGATGATTTATGGTCCATCGCTGAGCCGGAGCATAAGTCGTTGACTCATCTTGAACTGGAGGAACTGAAGATGAGGCTTCAGCTACTTCTAGAGTTTCAGCTAAGAGAGGAATACTTGCATTTGTCATTTCATTTACTGATTGTTGAGAGATAGATGGAATGTCTGAGGCATTTGGTTCAGCGGTAGGTATAGTGTTTATAGGAACAGCTGAGACCCATGATGTTTCAGCTTCACTATTCTGCATGTTTGGAATGATAGGACTATCATCTTCTACTGGATGAGCATGAGGAGTGGGAATATCTTCTGAATCACCAAGATGAGAAAACATCCATTGATTCAGTTCTTCAGTATCAACGGACGGTTTAGAGTTCGCTGAACGGGATTCGTCAAACGTGACGTGAATAGTTTCTTCTACAGTTTGTCTTCTACGATTGAAGACTATGAAGGCTTTGGAAACTGAGGAGTATCCAAGAAAGATTCCATCATCCGCCTTAGGATCAAACTTTCCAAGAGCATCTCTGTTGTTCAGTATGAAACACTGACATCCAAAGATGTGAAGAAAGCTGATTGAAGGCTTTCTCCCATGAAAGAGTTCATAGGCTGTCTTTTTGAATCTTTTAACTATCAGCGACCTGTTTTGCGTAAAACAAGCAGTGTTGACAGCTTCTGCCCAAAACTGAGTAGGCAGGTGAGAATCGCTGAGCATTGAACGTGCAGCTTCAATAATTGTTCTATTTCTTCTTTCAGCGACTCCATTTTGTTGCGGTGTTCTCACTGAAGAAAAGTTGTGAGAAATACCCTTACTCTCAAGGAAGGAATCAAGAGAACTGTTTTTGAATTCAGTCCCATGATCACTCCTTATTTAGCGAACGGTCAGATTGTTCAGGGTTTCCATCTTCCGAACAAAGGTGATGAGTTCTTCAGGGGTGTCACTCTTAGAACGGAGAAACATTACCCAAGTGAAGCGAGAGAATTCATCAACTATGACCAGCGTATATTTCTTTCCAGCGATGGATTGTTTGTTAACAGGGCCAAACAAATCCATATGGAGTAGTAGTAGAGGAGATGACACTGATGAAACTTGCTTTGATTTAAAGCTTGCTTTGGTCTGCTTCCCTTTTTCACACGCTGAACATAAAGACTCATTGGCGTATGAAGAAACAGGAGTTCTCAGTGGTTGTTGAGTCCATGTTTATTACATAAACATTTTCCAAACGATAACCGCTGAGAGCTATCTTCTCCTTTTTGTCAGCGACAAAGCAGGATTCCTTAGTAAAGATTACTTTGTTATCCATGTCGCAAAGCTGACCGATGCTTAGAAGATTATGCTTCAGCCCTTCAACATATGCGACTCTTCTGAAGGAGGTTGTACCATTTGAAAGTACACCATACCCTCGGGTATGTCCTTTTCCATTTCCACCGAAAGTCACAGAGGGACCCTTCTCTTCCTTGTATTCAGCGAGCAGGCTTTTCTTTCCAGTCATGTGTCTAGAGCATCCGCTATCGAGATACCAGATACCCTTCTTAACCTGCAATACAAAGGAAGATTAGTTTTTCTTGGGTACCCACTTAACCATGTATATACATTTGTCAGTGGAAGTAGTTGGAATGGAAGATTCAGCAGTCTTCGCAGCATTTGAAGATTCAGCTTTGTCTTTCTTCACTTTGGTTAATTTCTTAACCTCAGTGGTAGGATTCACCTTGACCTGATTTGCCCCAGGGTTGGTCTTCTTTGCCTTGGGGGCAATCTTCACCTTAGCTATCTTTTCAGCTTTGGTGGCTGTGGGGCACTTACTAGCAATATGATCGGTAAGTCCACAGTGATAACATTTCCTATAACTAAAAGTAGTTCTAGGACCATTTGAATGCTGAGTTTTTTATTTCGAAATAGAAGTGCCAGCACCAAGTAAACTATTGGCTTTAGAAATGGGACGAACATTCAGTTCTTCAGATTTCTTACCAAGGACATCCACTCTGAGTCTAGGAGTAGATCGCTGAATAGATCCAGAGATCTGCTTCCTTGATCCAGAGGGATGAGTCACTGAAGCTTTAGAAGCATTCAGCTTTGGTACTAAGGTACCCTTCTGAGGATTCTGGTAAATAACAATTTCTTTACCTTTGTCTTTAGAGACAGGGGTAGGTTTTGAATAAACCATTTTCTCCTTGCCTTTTGAGGAGGTAGGAGTTTCCTCAGGGATTGGTGTATTGGACGAGGAGCACTGAGAAGATGAAGTATCAGCGACTGAGGATACGAACGTTCCAAATTTAAGCATTGAACGCTCAGTGGTTGGTTTTGGAGTATCATATTTGTAACCCAGACCACGTTTATCACTTAGGGGAATCTGAGACTTTATTATCTCAGTGATCTTTGTTGAAGAATTACACCATCCTTCAACAGTAGCTTTTTTAGCTTTTAATGCAGTGATAGCTTCTGCTCGTTCGATTTTGACTAGCTGATTTAAATATACTTGATCTTTAAAATCTTCTTCAACTTTAGAAAGCTTTTCTATTTGAAGGTGGCAGTTTTTAAGCTTTTCAGCGAGATCAAGGTTTTGGTTTTCAACCACAGTTTTGCCGTTCATGGCTTCGTATAAACTTCTAGTCAAGAGATCGATCTTACGGAGACTATCAGCTTCATCAATATTTGCAATATTGGTAAAGAAGGAAGGTGATACCTGAATAGCAGAGGTTGAAGTGGAGGGAATGTCTGAACTTTCTTCCTCTTCTTCAATCTTGGCCATAAGACATAGAATATTACTATGAAATCCAGACTCAATGTGTTGAAATGAATGTTGGGATTGATTGCCAAACTCCAAATGAGAAAGCAATGGTTCCCCTAAAGAAATTGAAACAGTGGCATGTGAAGATGCTACTGAGTGGATGGGGATGGGTATTTCAAAATCTACCATGGGCTCAGTGGTATTTTCAATATTAGTCACCAAGAATTGTGAACCAATAGCAGATGTGGGTGCCCGGTTTAGATCAGCTAGAATAGAGTCATCTCTTTTTTCTAACTCTGGTGACATTCTCTCATACTCACCACCCTCTGTCTGTTTTTCAATCTCATCTCTACCCATGCTCTCTGAATTTTCCCTCTCAGCACTCTGAGAATGTTCTCCCCCTAGAACATCCTCCCCCTCTCTTACTACATTAGACCCCTCACCTCTCATCTCTTGATTTTCCTCATGGGTAAGGACCTGAGGTTGTTCAAGTCCCATAGAGGTACAATAAGCTTTTAATATCTCACTATCCCTTGGAATGTACGACCTAAGTGTTCTTGTTAACAGTTTATGTTCAGGAAAGTTAACAAGTTTGAGAGATAAAGTCATTGTACCCTGTTACGTGCGAAATGTGTGTTTTAATCGCAGTGGGTTGCAAACTGTCCACAGTGGGAAGTGCAAGTGTACACTGTCCACTATGATCGTCACAGCAAGTAATAGTTGGTAAAATACCAGAATCGAATCCACAGAGACTGGACAATCAAGACAATACGGTTCTCATGAGCTCCTTTTACAAGTTTCAACTAGAGAGGAAAATAATACTTTGGTTTGGTTTGGTAAAATAGCTACTTGAAACGATTTACTAAATGCTAAAAAGGAGGAATGTAGGTTGGATTTTCCCTAAATTTTATCTCAAATACTCGGTCCTTAGAGTGATCCTCGTATTCGTGGTGGACATTTTCGCTAGAAAAGCCCGGTTACAAAATACTCACACCGTTAGATAAAAATCCCATACTCTTAGTACTTGTTGTTTTGTCAATGGTAATCTCTAAATGGACCTTTTCAGGCCTCGATGGAATGTGTAGAGACAAATACTCTAAGTGTTTTTAATACACAAATTAGCTTGCCTACTACTCCAGTGGGCAGAGATTAGCTCACTGTGCCGACCTCACTTTCGTAAGTGTCAAAAGAATTCTTTCGAATCCCCTAGCATCATTCAAGCTCGTGTCACTGCGCTCTACTTATTTCTAAGTTAAGAACTAGACTTTAGATCCTTGCAAGTGATCAGCTTGTTCGCATCCTTGGGTAAATATCGAGAATGAAAGACCAAAACAACAAATGGTCTAAGTATAAAGATTACTCAAGCATTTTTGATAAAATCCAGGTACTTCTCCTTCCTACATCCCAAAGGATATTTTAGCCTAACATTTCCGAAGTAAAGAAAACAAAAGATGAAGATTTGCACATAATAAAACTGAAAGTGACTTGAGTTAACTGCTCACAGTGGGGAACGAGAAGTCGTCCCTGCACTGAGTAATACGAACTACAATTTAAACTAAGAAAGTAAATTACTGAAAATTAAAGCTAGTTACTGCAGTAAATAAAAGACTAAAGCTAATGTGGTAGTTGAGAGAATTTGAGACTAAAAGTATTCAAGGATGAAAACCAAGCATGCATTTAATGGCACCCAAGTGCTCCTTTATATACTAGGAGAAGGAGTTGGGTATTACACAAAAGAGGTGGGTCTTCCAATGGGTAAAGACTGCTGAGTTGTGGCAGAATTCAGCTCCTTGTGCAATTCTTTTATCCAATGGTCCCTTCTCCAAGTCAATCTCCAAGTACAAAGAGGTGTACTTGATGCTATCTTCAATGAGAACTACCTTGTACTTCTCCAGCCATTTCTCTGCCATATGAACCTTCCTCCTCCAGAAAATTAGATCCCAACTAAAAGTTTCTTTTTGATTTCTTTTTGATCAGCTCGAAGAGTGGGGAACCGGAGTGGGCACTGTATACGTCACTGCGGATGAAAAATCGAGAAAACACCCAAAACTTCCCCAAATAATTTATTAAAGACCATGGTTCACTCCTTTTGCTCGTTTTCGTAAATCATACCAAGAATGGGGGTTTTTAGAAGTGAAATGGCTAAAATTGACAAAATAAAGTGGAAAATAAATGGAAATAATAACTCTAAAAATAGAGTTATCACAACCTCAAACTTAAATCATTACTTGTCCCCAAGTAATAAAAAGAAAGAAATAAAATGAAACACAATGCATAAAAGGTCTTTGATGGACTTACATATTTCTTGACTTGAATGGGCGTTGATCTCCTTCCTTCGATACTTCCTTCGGTTCCAAACTTGAAAATTTCACTTTTGTGTTTGACGAAACCTTTCCCTTGTTTACCTTTTGATCAATAGGGCTTTCTTGGGTTTGAAAGGTTTATGGCTTTGAATCTTTTCCCAAGGGTTTTGGCAAAAATTTCCAAACATGGACCGAAGATCTCGCTTTGAGATTTTTATTTCAAGAAGTGGGTGTTTAGTATTTTGCTATGATAAGAACGTACACTTTCAGGCTTTATTTGGGTATAATGAGTATGGCTATTTTTTTGTGAGGGTGGGTATTCTGATGGTCCAGAATAGGCACACCATCGTTTTCTGGGAGTGAGCACTTTGATGGTCCAGAAAAGGCACACCATCAATTTTGTTAGTGCTACTCCTATTTTCTTCTGTTTTTGTATTTTTGTGTTTTCTCTTTTTTTTTTTTTTTTTGGAGGGGGGTACGGCTTACCCACCTCAAACTTGGACTTCACAGTGTCCTCACTGTGAGCAAACTGGAGGTCACTCTGGAAGTTCCCACCTCAAACTTAAAATCTCACAGTGTCCCCACTGTGACATTGAATTAATGAACAAAGGTGGTGGTTTAGGGGTATAAAAAGGATCGTGTTTGGATGCGAAAAATGGCCTATATCATTTCACGGGACAAGTTGAGATTTGTACTTACAAAAGTGACCTTTTAAGTCGGAAGCCGAAAGTTGTACCTTGAAATGGAAACGAGGTCAAACAAGCATTCAAACAATCAATATGTTAGTACCCAAAAGTACCTACCTACCGGTAGGATTTTCATGCATCGATATTTAAAAAGTTAAAACAGCAAATAGTGTCAATGCCTAGCCATAGGCACAAAAAGATCAACCAAACAAAATAAAATTGTTTTTGGTGAGCAAAAGAGCGAAACCATTGTTTTAACAAACCATTAGTGGGTCGGGGTTTGTTGCGGTGACATGTCGCCATAATTCTTCTCCTCGAAATCATCTTCTTTTCGACCCTAATACTTTCCTCTTCCCCTCTTGCCAACTGTTCGGCTTCCTCTCGTTGTTTCCTCTCCTCCTCTTCCTTTGCCAGCCTTTCTTCCTCTTCCTTCCTCTTTCTCTCAACCTTTTCTTTCTTCTTTTTAAGCGCAAGGAATTTTTTTTGTAGGGTTGGGTTGGTGCGGTTCGAGAGAGAAAAATGGAGAAGAAGAGTATGTGTGTTTTTGAATATTTGGAGTAAAGGTGGTTTTTGGAATTTAGAATGGAAAGGGTTTATCTTTTGGGTAATAAAATGGAGGGAAACGGTCCTTTTTGGAGAGAGATGGTGATAATGATAGCTTTTCTTGAAAAATGGAGAAATGGGTGTAAGATGGCAGCAAAAGTTGACTGATTTGTAAGAAAAAAGTTGATGTGTGTCAGCCTTGGGCCCCTCAAAAACCGTCCTATCCTTCTTCAGATTTGGAGTGGGGAACGCAGGGACATGCATCTCCCCACTGCAAAGCTTTTTCTTGATTTTTCCTCCAAGAAGCGGCAATTTCTCCTACACACATTAAAACAAACTACCATGCAGAATTAAAAAGACCAAAAATAATAAAAAGACAGCAAATAACTGAAATAAAATATTTACAAACGGTTGTGACATTGCTTAACCAGAGCGGGATGGAGAGTGGGCACTGTCGCTCAGAAAGTGCTTCACCCTTTGTCCATTGACTTTAAAGATTTTTCCGAATTGAGGAGCCATTAAGTCCAGAGTTCCAAAAGGACTTACCTTGACCACAGTGTAAGGCTCTTTCCATCGAGATTTTAATTTTTCCGGAAACATCCTTAACCTTGAATTAAAAAGTAGCACTTTTTGTCCCTCCACAAAATTTCCATGAGTGATTTTTTGGTCAGGCCACCTCTTGATCTTCTCCTTGTTGGTTTTTTCATTTATGTAGGAGTGGTGACAGAGTTCTTCTAACTCATTGAGGTAGGCATACTTTAAGTGGGAAGGCAATGACTTCAAATTCAAGTCAGGGGGATGTTTATATGGTAGTTTGACATGTCTCTCCTTGAAATCTAGCAGCTCAAAAGCTGCCAAAATTTCGTTACACTCATCCTCAAAAGTGTCATCATTTTTAGAGTCGGAGTGCTCACTCTTACTCCCCACTGTGGGCACTGTGCTTCTCACTGTGGGCACTGTGTCAAAACTGTGGGATCCATAAATCGAACTCAAAGCAAAACAGTCTTCGGTGTCTATATACTTAAGGGCCTTGAAGACATTGAATGTTACCTCTTGGTCATTAACTCGCATCGTGAGTTCCCCTTTGTGCACATCAATCAAAGTACGTCCGGTTGCAAGAAACGGACGCCCTAAGATGATTGGGATTTCTTTATCGGCCTCATAATCTAGAACTAGAAAATCGGCGGGGAAGATAAATTTATCCACTTGGACCAAAACGTCTTCTATTTTTCCCTTGGGATAGGCAATGGACCGGTCGGCTAGTTGTAATGTCACGGTTGTGGGTCTAGCCTCTCCAATACCTAACTTTTTAAAAATGGACAGTGGCATCAAGTTGACACTGGCTCCTAGATCACATAGTGCTTGACCTACTTCTTGTCCTCCTATTGTGCATGGAATGGTGAAACTGCCCGGGTCTTTCAACTTAGGTGGAATCTTGCTAGTAAGGAGGGCACTACATTCTTCGGTCAAAGCCACAGTCTCAAATTCACCCAACTTTCTCTTTTTGTTCAAAATATCCTTTAAAAATTTAACATAGCTTGGCATTTGCTCGAGAGCCTCTACCAAGGGTATGTTAATGTGAAGTTGCTTAAAAATGTCTAAGAATTTTTTTAACTGAACATCGACATTTTTAGGCTTCATTCTTTGAGGAAAGGGAATGCTTCGTGGGTCAATTTGAGTTTGCTGTGGTATTGGCTTTGAAACAGTAGGTTTGGGAACAGGTCCAAAAGTGGGAAGGTCAGGGATGTCGTTCCCCACTGTGGGGATGACAGTGACTTGAGGAGTGCCCACTGTGGGAATCACAGTGACTTGAGGAGTGCCCACTGTGGGAATGACAGTGGGTATTTGAGGTGAATCACCAGACTCGAAAACAATGTCTTTCAGATCCTTTCCACTCCTAAGCGTTATGGACTTGACATGTTCTATTCCTAGTCCCTTAGGATGCTCACTGTCGCTAGGCAATTTACCGGGTAGTCTATTCTTAACTTCGGCGGCTAATTGTCCTAGTTGAGTCTCAAAATTTCTCATGGCTGCTTGAGTTTGACTCATGAAACCTTTCAGTAATGATTCGAGCGAAGATGGTGCATCAAGTGCGTGTTGTTGTCTTTGTTGAAAATTTTGTGGGGACTGCCCACTGTGAAAATTTTGTGGGGACTGCCCACTGTGAAAATTTTGTGGAGAGTGCCCACTGTGAAAATGACTAGGCTGGTGAAATCCAGGTGGATTTTGTGGCCTGTTTTGTCCTTGACTCACCCCAGGGGGTTGAAATCCTTGATTCAAAGTCCAGGAGAAGTTAGGGTGATTTCTCCAATTCGGATTGTAGGTTTGTGAAAATGGGCTATTTCTAGATTGAGTTCCTATCAAATTAACAGCCTCAGGGTTTCCAGGACAGTAGTCAAAGGTATGCTCTTCTCCACAAAAAGAACAACTCTCAGGGAGTTGTGGAGTGCCCACTGCTGAATTGAACTGTCCTATATTTCCATTTAAAACTAGTTTAGTTAAGGCTACTAGTTGTGCATTAATGGATTTAAGTGCATCTGAGTCAATGGAGTTGGTTTTTGGTGTGTTTGCCCTAGGGTTTGACCATTCGGTGTTGTTATTGGACACTTTCTCTAGGATTTGATACCCTTCATTGTAGGTTTTAGCTGTAAAAGCTCCACCAGCTGTGGCATCTAGGATGATCTTGGCATCATTGGAAAGACCATTGTAAAAGGTCTCCAATTGGATGCAATGTGGGATGCCGTGATGTGGGCACTTTCGTAAAAGTTCCTTAAAACGTTCCCATGCATCAGAAACTGCCTCATCCTCACCTTGCTGGAATAAAATGATATCATTTCGAAACTTGAGATTCCTCGTAGGAGGAAAGTATTTTTGTAAAAACTTTTCAGCAAGATTTGCCCATGTAATTATCGAATTTGGTGGTTGTGAATTTAGCCAAGCTCTGGCTCTATCCCTCAATGTAAAAGGGAAGAGTTTCAGCCTTAAGGCCACATCAGACACATCTTGAAGTTGAAAAGAGTCCGATAATTCCAAAAAAGATCTTAAGTGCGAGTGTGGATCCTCAGACGGTAATCCTCCAAATTGACCCATAGCTTGGATCATTTGAAACATCACCGGTTTAAGTTCAAAGTGTTGTGCAATAATGTTGGGCCTTAGAATCCCGGAGCTTAAATCATTAAGTCCCGGAGTAGCATAGTCCCGTATTTTTCGATCTTTGCTATCGGCAATCGTCACTGTGCTCTCCACTATTGGTGGGTTGATGGGCCTTTCACCTCCCACACCTGCCATTTTCACAGTGGGTTTCACAGGGGGTTGTCGATTTGTATTTTTTTTTTTTTACCTTTACGTCTTCTTCTAAAGGTTTTTTCTATTTCAAGATCGATTGGTACCAAAGGTTCGTGTTGTTGCCGTGGCATGCAACACGAAAAGCTTAGAAAAACGAGTTACTCGGGCTCGAACAAAAACTAATGTCTTGAGATTTAAAATCACGCCAGTCCCCGGCAACGGCGCCAAAAACTTGTTACGTGCGAAATGTGTGTTTTAATCGCAGTGGGTTGCAAACTGTCCACAGTGGGAAGTGCAAGTGTACACTGTCCACTATGATCGTCACAGCAAGTAATAGTTGGTAAAATACCAGAATCGAATCCACAGAGACTGGACAATCAAGACAATACGGTTCTCATGAGCTCCTTTTACAAGTTTCAACTAGAGAGGAAAATAATACTTTGGTTTGGTTTGGTAAAATAGCTACTTGAAACGATTTACTAAATGCTAAAAAGGAGGAATGTAGGTTGGATTTTCCCTAAATTTTATCTCAAATACTCGGTCCTTAGAGTGATCCTCGTATTCGTGGTGGACATTTTCGCTAGAAAAGCCCGGTTACAAAATACTCACACCGTTAGATAAAAATCCCATACTCTTAGTACTTGTTGTTTTGTCAATGGTAATCTCTAAATGGACCTTTTCAGGCCTCGATGGAATGTGTAGAGACAAATACTCTAAGTGTTTTTAATACACAAATTAGCTTGCCTACTACTCCAGTGGGCAGAGATTAGCTCACTGTGCCGACCTCACTTTCGTAAGTGTCAAAAGAATTCTTTCGAATCCCCTAGCATCATTCAAGCTCGTGTCACTGCGCTCTACTTATTTCTAAGTTAAGAACTAGACTTTAGATCCTTGCAAGTGATCAGCTTGTTCGCATCCTTGGGTAAATATCGAGAATGAAAGACTAAAACAACAAATATTCTAAGTATAAAGATTACTCAAGCATTTTTGATAAAATCCAGGTACTTCTCCTTCCTACATCCCAAAGGATATTTTAGCCTAACATTTCCGAAGTAAAGAAAACAAAAGATGAAGATTTGCACATAATAAAACTGAAAGTGACTTGAGTTAACTGCTCACAGTGGGGAACGAGAAGTCGTCCCTGCACTGAGTAATACGAACTACAATTTAAACTAAGAAAGTAAATTACTGAAAATTAAAGCTAGTTACTGCAGTAAATAAAAGACTAAAGCTAATGTGGTAGTTGAGAGAATTTGAGACTAAAAGTATTCAAGGATGAAAACCAAGCATGCATTTAATGGCACCCAAGTGCTCCTTTATATACTAGGAGAAGGAGTTGGGTATTACACAAAAGAGGTGGGTCTTCCAATGGGTAAAGACTGCTGAGTTGTGGCAGAATTCAGCTCCTTGTGCAATTCTTTTATCCAATGGTCCCTTCTCCAAGTCAATCTCCAAGTACAAAGAGGTGTACTTGATGCTATCTTCAATGAGAACTACCTTGTACTTCTCCAGCCATTTCTCTGCCATATGAACCTTCCTCCTCCAGAAAATTAGATCCCAACTAAAAGTTTCTTTTTGATTTCTTTTTGATCAGCTCGAAGAGTGGGGAACCGGAGTGGGCACTGTATACGTCACTGCGGATGAAAAATCGAGAAAACACCCAAAACTTCCCCAAATAATTTATTAAAGACCATGGTTCACTCCTTTTGCTCGTTTTCGTAAATCATACCAAGAATGGGGGTTTTTAGAAGTGAAATGGCTAAAATTGACAAAATAAAGTGGAAAATAAATGGAAATAATAACTCTAAAAATAGAGTTATCATACCCATATAAAAAATTGGCACTTGCTCTTCTTCTGCTCGCCTTGGTATTTGAGGATTCTCCCTTAGTGCATACCATAAGAATATTTTCCAATACCTCTGATATGGAATGTAGGACAGAGGTTTGTCCTTTGTTAAACCTTTCACTGCTTTCTGATGTCTTTCATAAGTATTCTTCATATCCTCCCACCAGATAGAAGCGTAATTGTAGTGTTTATTCTTCACCAATCCATGAAATATCTGCATTATTTGTCTTGACCCCTGATTTGGTGGACTATGCTTTCCAGATAAGCATTTATTAACAACTGTAAAGAAACATGCCCAAATAGGAGGTAACTTATTTCTTCTGAACGAGCTTAGATTTTTCAAATCATCACAATAACCAAGTCTTTTAAAATCTGCAACCATATCCTCTGAAGTAGGCTCATCATCAAAATCTGATCTTCCCTCTAACTCATCACTTTCTGGCAGTCTCAACATGGTTCTTAGAATACCAATGTTTAAGGTTAGTTGAACTCCCCCTACATTCGATACAAACACATTTCCCTGCAATTCTAAATGCTTCCACCATTGTTGAATATATTGTACAGGCACAGTCTTCTTCAGCGTAAACCACTTTTTAAATGGATGATATTTCAGAAGTTCAATGATTATTCTATGCTCTTCCTTAAACTTTGCTAGATCATGCACCAAAACATAGTTATTTTCCAGAATAGCCACATAATCATCCTCAGGTACTAATCTCTCCAATGAAATAGGTCTAGAAGACATTACAGACCGTACTTCACTCTGTTAATGTTCTATATTAGCATTACCCTGCTCAGCATCACCCTCAGACTCAGCCATTTGAATGTCATTTACATTCTCTTCAACATTTTGAATTTCTTCCTCATTTCCCTCAATAGGCTCCTCTACTTCAATCATTCTCTGAGGCATCATAACCTCATCCTCTGAATCCGATGAAGACTCTATTAATGTTCTAGCGGTATGTAATGATCGAGTAACCGTTCTTCGTGAGCCATACATGATTGAAGTATATATGAATTTGCAAGAATACAAAAGCAAAGAACTCGAGAGTTTTGCGATATCAATCTGCGAACTTAGAATTTGAAAAGGTTGGAAAGGGGGATTTTAAAATCTATTCAAAATCGGCGAAGCTGAAGGGTTTAAATAACTAACAATGCTTTTTGACAGAATGAAACAGTAACAAACGCCGTGTAATGCCACCAAAGGATTTTATTTAAGATGTGGCAATGTCAGTGAATAAGAAGCTGACACGTGGTATGGAATAGAATTCAACACAAGTTAAAGTTCTGAATACCACTTTCAGAATTCTGAGATTGCATATTCAGAAGTTCTGAGTATACAATTCAGAAGAATTCCCTTGTAACAAAAACTTATTTAAAATTTCAACTTCTGATGATGTAAATCTTTTGAACACATAGAAGTAGTTTGAACAGATATAGAATTGTTTTATCATCAAAAGTCTATCCCTCTTCAGATGATTTGGAATTTCTAAAAAAAACTTTTAAAATCAAACTTCTGACCTTGTAAACCCTTTTTAAGGATTCAAAAATAGTTTGAACAAGTAAAAAAAATTATCATTAAAAGCTTGTCCTTCTTAAAATGATTTGAGATGAGAATAGAATACAAACCTTGTAAACAACACACAATGATTATTGAACATTATCAATGCTCCCCCTTGATTAAAGCATCCACTCAACACATATTAGAAGTAAACGAATCATATGAAAAAATTAAAAAATTGAAACACTTGATAACCAATTGAAACACTTGTAATTTCCAGAAATGAATATGTTCTGAAAGGTATATTCAGAAGATCTGACTAACCTTACCAGAATTAAAAAATTAAGTTAGAATTCTGAAGTATTGTTTCAGAAGTTCTGAACTCAAGACTCAGAACATCTGAGTAAGAGAGTCAGAAGTCTGAGAACACTACTCAGAAAATCTTACATAGAAAAAAAATCACTTATGAAGAATAACAAACATAGTCAATTAGTTAGATTAAGCATACCAATCTTGCAAATGAGAAAATTGAACCTTTTGTGATCAAGAGGCTTTATGAACATGTCAGCCAATTGATACTTTGTATGCACAAAGTGCATTTCTATGGTTCCCTTTTCCACATGATCCTTAATGAAGTGATACCTTACATCAATATGTTTTGTTTTTGAGTGATGAACAGGATTCTGAGTTATAGCAATAGCACTTTCTAAATCATAGTAAATGGGAATCTTGTTTATCTGATAGCCATAATCCATGAGTTGTGTTTTTATCCATGATGTTTGAGAACAGCAAGCAGCAACAGCTACATATTCTGCCTCAGCAGTTGATGTGGACACACAATTTTGCTTCTTTGCAGCCCAACTCACTATCTTGTCTCCCAAAAAGTGACATGCACCTGAAGTACTTTTCATGTCCAGTCTGCTTCCAGCATGATCTGCATCAGTGAAGGCAGTTAGTTTAAAATCAGTTTCTTTTGGATACCAAAGGCCTAATTCAGGTGATCCTTTAAGGTATCTTAAGATTCTTTTAACAGCTAATAGATGAGATTCCTTGGGATTAGATTGAAATCTAGCACAAAAGCATGTAGCAAACATGATATATGGCCTACTTGCAGTCAGATAAAGCAGAGAACCTATCATACCCCTATATACCTTGTTATCTACTGATACTCCAGAGAGATCAGCATCTAACTTAATATTAGTAGCCATTGGGGTTCTCATTGTAGCACAATCAGACATCTTAAACTTTTTCAAAATATCTTTTACATATTTTCCTTGATTAATGAAAATCCCATTTGGTAATTGTTTCACTTGAAGACCAAGGAAGAAATTTAATTCTCCCATCGTACTCATTTCAAATTTGGATTTCATGATGTCTGAAAATTCTTCACATAACTATGCATTTGTAGAACCAAATATGATATCATCTACAGACTTCTGAATCAGATTCTAATCCTAACTGTTCAGATGGAACCAAAAGAAAGTGGTTTTGATCTTCAAAATTAGAAGATAAGAGGTGGTGTATGCAACAGATCGTGAAATACATTTTTGGTGATGGTAATGAATAGTGATTTAACTGTTCAGTTAGTGACCAGTTAGTTTTTCTAACAAATTTGGTCCAAATTTCGTTAGCTTCGTCAAAGTTCGAGGTATTTGCTAACGAAACTCGTGTGGCATCACTCCTACATTTATTTTGTCACACATTCATCTCCACGACATCGATTTGTGTTCGATTCCTCGAAATCCCTACCGAGTAGCGTGTGCTTATTATCGTTCCTCCTTCGAGCAAATTCGGATCAAGTTCTTAAGCCGAATTCCTACTCAACTCGTGGTCCAACGACGAATTCTTTGTTTTATACTAAGAATGCATTTGGCTTATCACTAAAAACTCACTCGTTATCATTCTTGTGGGCTTATCGGAACGAGCTCGAGTTTCAACATTTTGAAGATGTTTTTCGTGCACTTAGTCGGGGTTATGGAGTACATTAAATCTGATTTTTCAAGGTTGAAAATATGATGAATAAGAGCAACTTTCAAGGGGGAGCTGAGCCTACATTTGAAGAATGCACCGCTAAAGTTTTTCAAGAAAATCAAGGGGGAGAGGAGTTAAAGACTTTAAGATGATTTTACTTTTCAAAACTTTAGGGGGAGAATGTTAGGACACTAAAGTTGTCCAAAATATTAGAAAGTTTTGTAAAGTAAAGGCTTTGGGCCTAATGGGCTTGGATATGTAAATGGGTTTGGGCTTAAGTGTTGTAACAAGGGAAGGGAACTATAAATAGGACATATCATGTAATTTTGTATTCAAATAAGTTCATAATACAAAATGTAGCTTTCAAATCTCATATTGTTCTCTCTAGATTAGTTTTTCATTTCTAATAAATAATTAGTCCTCTTTTACCTCATCTTGTTACATAATACTTGAATTGTTGAAGATCATGGACTCACATTGATTTTCTTGAAAACTCCAACTAAAAAATGCATCATATTCAATCCGGGTGTTTGTTAATTTCACCTTTTTATTGATCTTCCTGAAGAACCCACTCAAAAATGTGTGCTTTCTATCTGGGTGCTTAGCGATTTCACATTCTTCATCTTCCTGAAAAAACCAACTAAAAATGCATCATTTCCATCTATGTATTCACAAAATTCCACCTTTTCTTATCTTCTTCAAAAAAACCAATTAATAAAATGAATAATTTCCATCTGGGTGTTCACAGTTCAAACTGAAGTGTTGGTGGATATCAGCAAATTTACACTTCAACTACAGTGTTCTTCTTGAGGACAACCCTGTGCAGACATGAAATTGCATATTTAATTGTATTATTTGTAAGAGTCAAATGCAATAGTCAAAAGTCAAAGTAAGGGTGTTAAAGGGTCAAAGTCAAGGTATTAAGTGAGTTAGTCAAAGTGTATAAATAGGAAGTTTGTAATAGATGTAATTGAAAAAGTCATTCATACGTACATAGAGAAGTGAGCAATATAGAGGGATGACTTCCTAGAGAGAGAGTTTAGAGACAGAAAGGGGATCTCATTCCAATATTGTATTATTTCTCTAATTCTATGAAGATCATGAAGTTTATCATTGTCACTTGATTAGATCTGGGATCACAAGTGGTATCAGAGCTAGATCAGATCGGATTATGCACAAATCAGTCCAAATTGAAGAATTTGTTGTCAATTTTTGAAGAAATTGATGAGTTCTTGAGTTTTTGAGATTTTTCAAGAAAAATCTTCAAAAATAGGAATTCGTTTGTGTTTCTGATTGATTTCAGTTCACAAATTGATATGATTTGTTGTTTAAAACAATTTTAAATCAAAAAATTTGCTTTTAAACAACAAATTGTGTTTTTGAATTTTTTTTTGAATTTTACTGTTCATCGAAGCATACATCAGATCACTTTTATTTTTTGAAAGTTTATCAAAGTTGGTCGATCAAAGTTTTCTTGTCGCACAAAAAGCTCATCTGAAAAGCACCTCGTCGGAAAATTGTATTCACGCCGGAGTTTGTAAAAGCTTTACCATTGGTTGGTTTTTGTTGCATGATCGACGAAATCTGATTGCATTCAACTTGTTTTCGACTAAGGAACACAAAAAAAAACCACTTGATTTGGTTGAGAATTAAGCAAGAAATAAGCAAGAAATCATTTTTTTAAAGCATCAGATCGTGATTTCTATTTGAGAAGATGATGAATAGTTGGGTTTTAGGTTTCAACAAATTTGGTCCCTATAGTTGTTAGTTTTAGGTTATTACAGTTTTGGTCCCTGTAGTATAGGATTAAGATCTTTACATTTTTTGTCCTTTAGTTAGTCTTTGTGACAACCGTCAAAATTGCGTTCAGGTTAGAACTGCACTAAACATATCAGATACAGTTATTTTATGTCACACTGTCTAGTTTTAGCAGTAAACCCGACACAGTAGGGAAAAATTAGAAATTTGCGTCTAAAATCCCTCAAATTCGGAAATTATCCATACACCTCAAAAAATGCCTACTAAAAATATTCACACTTATATATATATACATGTTTATATATATATACAACCTACCAAAAATAAATACTAGCAAATTCAACTAGTTTTATTATTATTACCAATTAAGTTTAATTGTTCAATAATTCAACTAATTAAAAGAAAGAAAAATTAAATTAAAATACTACTTTAAACACAATCATTTTACCTAAAACCACACTTCACCCTCCCCTTTTACCACTCCCAAAGTCGGCCCCCACCCCTCTCTCACTCCATAAATACCCCCTCTATTCATCCATTTTTACTCTTCATTCATTCTCTCTCAAATCCCTCTCCAAGAACACTCTCATTTCTCTCTATTTTCTCTCCTTCAAGGCTTCAAAGTCCAGCCCTCAAGAACACCAAAACCCAAGGTAAAAATCTGCTCCTAACATCATTTAATCATCTACATACAAGCATCTTTCATATTTCAAGTTTATCTTCTTAAAACTCTAGTCTTTTCACTTTGTTCTTGCTAAGACAAATCCTTGGCATCCTAATGTTTGTAGATTCATCACCATGACACTTTGCATGTCATTAAAAGTGTGATGAATCCATCATCAAACCCATATTAGTGACCCAAGAAAGTCTTACTTGAATAGTTTCACAAAAACTCAAAAACAACAAGTTTTGAAAATGTCTTGGTTAGATGATTTGTCTAAACCCATTGCATGTAGGTGGTGTAAACAAAAAGCAAGTTTTTCAGCTGAAAATATTAACTTTATGTGTCAAAAATCGTGGCTAAGCAAAAAGAACAATATCTTTAAAGAGCCAATAGAAAAAGAGCATTTATATAAAGAAGCTATTTCCAACAACAATCTGTCAGATTTTTCCACTGACTTTGCATGGCCATATCACTCTCAAAAATGCTCCAAATGGGGTGATTTTTCTTCTGGAATTTTCTTTTATGAGTTAATAATCAAACCCAACCGGAATATTTGAAAAACATTAAGTTTTCGACCTTCAACTAGTTTACACAAAAACAGTGCGCATCAGCAACATTTTCTGTCACTGTTTACGTCATGTTTTATTTCATGCACTTATATTACTCTAAAAATCATGGGATTTATGGCAAAAGTTTCCTAACACATGGAAGTACTTAGCCGTAAAATATCAGAACCTAACGATCTCTGGAAGTCATCCGAAAATTTACCGAAAGTGACTACTAATTCCGGACAGCTAACAACTATATCATATTATAGCTATATGCTACCTCTTGAACCCGTTTCATCATTTTTGTGATGAAATTGTGGAATATATCTATATATATTTACTTACTCATTTTATTTATACTCTAACAATCTAACACCTAACTATTAACCCTTTTCATCATTTTATGATGGGATTGTGGTATTTATATATATGTAACATATATAACCTAACTTCTAACTTTATTTATATACTATACATATGATCCTATTATTAACCCTTTTCGTCATCTTCATGACGAATTTGCGGTAATCTCGAACTATCATATGTAACGTTTCATTTTGAATACGAACTATTGATATCAAAGAACTTATAACAACATACAAAATCTCACCAAAGGCATTTTATGATGAATTGGATATTTAAACGACCAAAGTCTAGAACCTAGAATCTTACTAGTGTCCTTACATTCGTAGGATCGGAGTAGGATCGCCTTACGGAACACATTAAGCGTTTCTTGGGAAACATCTACGCTATCCATGTGAGTCTTCATAGCCCCTTTTTACTGTTTTATACGTTTTGGGGTGGAAAGCATGTTACAAACTTTATTCGAATTCAACTGTTTTATTACTGAAATACTACGCATGTTTAAACGCTCTCTATGGTATGTGTGCACATGTGAAAGCTTCTAAGTTTGCGCTATCATACAAAAGTCCCCAACTTTTCTTTACATTACCTATTTAACTCACGTGTGTGAGCCATGATAATTATGGATAACGTTATTTGGTTGACTACCCACTTACGGTAAAGTAAGTGCATAATTGTTACAACGCCATGTTAGTGATAGAACATGATGACTCGGGGCAAACTAATACAAGGTCAGGAGGTTTGGGTAATGGCTTAGCTTGCTACCTCTGAGGCATCACATTATATACCATGAGCATGCAAATTCGAAACGAAAAACTTTACAACCGGGTGTTGTACTACTTTCTTTGAAAGTGCGGAACTTACCAACTTGCATTAAAAACTTTTAGTGCATACAAAACCTATGAACTCACCAACTATTGTTATAGTTGACACTCTCCTTTACATGCTTTTCAGGGAACAACAAGTAAGGATTCATTCTAGAAGGCATCACATTAGCAACATCCAACTTATTTCATCATGTCAAGTTTATTTTTGTTATTTTGGACAAGTTGTATTTCTAAAAACGCGTTGTATTTGTACTATTTTGATATGATGATTGTGTGTTGTCTTCTACCTATCGCTTTTGAAACATTTAGCTGTGACATCCCGTGTTTCCGCTTTAGCGGGGTGTGACAGAAGTGGTATCAGAGCCAAAGGTTATAGAGAACATCGGTCTTTCATTTGAAAAACCCAACTATAACCGAAAGTCCAAAATTGACATGAACATAACTAAACCTACTACTAGTATAACTAAGTCTAGAATGGTATTGACGGACTTTAATTAAACATAGCCTGGTCACCTATGTTCGATTAAGGAAAGTTAATGCGAGACTAGAAATGGTTATAGTAGGAGTATGTCGATTTTCACTTGCACTCTTTAGGAACATGCTTAGTGCATAGACATTGCATAGGGTAGACATGCCACTTATGCGATTAGTTACTAAGTACACTTTTGCTTCAGTTTCACTATGTCATCATCGTCAACACCGTCTTACACTCCCGCTTCGTACTCGGCCGATGCACCGGAATACTCCACCGCACGATCTCAAGAAAACCCGCCTAGCAACCAAGAAGAGGAGAATTACAACAACACGGACTCGGAAACTGAGGTGTCTAGAGAGCGAGACCCTTACGAAGGACCTAGAGTATCACCGACCACGGTGTTACCCCGACCCGCTCCGGTAATTGTGCAACCATCATCAGGAGGGCTTTGCACTCGGCAAACGGCAAGGAAGAGTGTGCCAATCCCGAGAAGATTCACGCTAACAACTCCTCGTCCGGAAGCACCGGAACCATCGAGAGTAGTTCCCGGCGTGCCAATAGGGCGCATGACCGAACTAGCGATGGCAAGGGATCAACACATTAGAGCCATGACAACCGAATTACACGGATGTCAAGTTAGAGTAACTCATCAAGCCCAAGTCCTAACAGAACTTGTAGAGCTTACACATCAATTGGCTGTTGTATCAAGTCAAGCTAGAGAAGGCGCAAAAATGGCTAGGGAAATGGCCTCAAGATCTCAAGCGGCGAGCTTGGTAGTAGTAATGGGGTTGATGATGTCGATGTTCTTGCTTGTGCTCGGGGCATACTTAGGGTAGTGTGAATGGATCGGAATGTGTGGAAGGATCTTTTGGAAAAATCATCTTTTATTTCTTGTCATTTTAATTCGCATTGTATTTCCGTTTCAACAATATGATACCGGTGTACAATAAACACCGGAAATTTTGTAAACACTCGGCCTTTAATGGAAACCCTTTTGGGAAATTTATAGTCAATTTGTCTATTTACTCTATACTTTACTTTATTGCTCAAATATTCGAATGAAAAATTGTTAATCTTAAACCTTGGAAAAATTTGAGTTCAAACATTTGTACAAACTTTAACCCAAAACAATTTTTGACAATGTGTCTTAGAATCATGCCTCCAAGAAGGTCTACACGCCATATGGAAAATACCCCCGAAAACCAAACGCCCGACATAGCACAAATCATCGCACAACGCATCCAAGAAGCCATACCTAACATCGTCTCACAAGTAACCGCCGGCATCAATGCGATTCCAAGGAATCAACGAGGTAATGGAGGAGATCCGGGTAGTAATAGTACCGGATGTAACTACAAGTCCTTCATGTCTTGTAAGCCCAAAGAGTTCTACGGAAAGGAAGGTGTCGTAGGATTGCTTTCATGGATTGATAGCATGGAGTCGGTGCTCCATATTAGCAAATGTTCGGAGGACCGCAAGGTGGAATATGCTACATGTCAACTCCAAGGCAGGGCACTAACTTGGTGGAACATCCAGGTTCAAACCCGTGGAAGGGAAGATGCCTACAAGCTCACATGGGAGGAATTCAAAGAGTTGCTCATTGAGGAGTACTGCCCTAAGAGTGAAATCCAGAAACTAGAGGTTGAATTTTGGAACCATACTATGATCGGAGCTGACATAGATCGATACACAACTCGTTTTCACGAACTTGCAAAACTGGTACCTCACATGGTCACTCCCGAGAGTAAGAAAATTGACCGATACTTATGGGGACTAGCACCGGGAATCCAAGGAATGGTTACCTCGGCAAAGCTGACCACCATCCAAGAAGTTGTAGCCATGTCAACTACCTTAACGAACGATGCTGTGAGAGCAGGAACTCTGTCATCGGGTAGTGCTAGCCATAAGAGGAAGCCAGAGTATCAGTCGGGAAATAAATCTTTTGGTAGTGCAAGCAAGGATAGGAGCGTGGCAAGAAACTTCGGAGTAAGCACACAGGACCCAGGGCAATACAAGGGTTCACTCCCTAAATGAAACAAGTGCAACTATCATCATGGGGGAGCCTGCGTCATTTGGGACAATTGTAAACGACCAGGTCACTTCACTAGGTTCTGTAAAAGTGAAAAGGGACCCAATGAAGGTAGAAGGGCATGTTTTGAGTGTGGAAGTCCGGATCACTACCGGAATACATGCCCGAAGTTTGGAAGGAAACCGAACAATAACCACAAGGGGAATCAGGCGAGACAAGTCAATCAGGGAAATCAAGGAGGTCAGGCTCGAGGACGGGCATTTGTTATTGGAGCTGACGAAGCACGTCACGACCCTAATGTGGTGACAGGTACGTTTCTCATAAACAACCACTATGCATCAGTATTATTTGACACTGGAGCGAATAGAAGTTTTATTTCATTGGAGTTTAGACTACTAATTAACTTGGAATCTAGGAGAATGTCAGATGCTTACATTATTGAGGTTGCTAATGGTCACAAATTTAAGGCTAAGGATGTAATTTTAGATTGTACTTTGAATCTAGCTGATAAGTTGTTTAGCGTTGATCTTATTCCTATCGAATTAGGGAGTTTTGACATAGTTATAGGCATGGATTGGTTATCTAAGAATCGAGCGGAGATTTGCTGTTTTGATAAGTCGGTTAGAATACCTTTGCAAGACGGAGAAACCCTAGTAATACAAGGACACAAAGCTGGAAGGAGCTTAGAGGTGGTGTCAAGTATTAAGGTTCATAAGTATTTGAGGAAGAAATGTGTTGCATTTTTGGCACTCATAGTTGAGAAGAAGTCCGAGGAAAGGCGAATCCAAGACATTCCCGTGGTAAAGGATCACCCGGAAGTGTTCCCCGACGATTTGCCTGGACTGCCCCCGTTTAGACAAGTTGAATTCCAAATTGACCTTATACCCGGAGCAGCACCTGTAGCCAAGGCACCTTATCGCTTAGCACCTGCCGAAATGCAAGAGTTGTCAGGCCAACTCCAGGAACTGTTGGACAAGGACTTTATTAGGCCAAGTTCTTCACCCTGGGGAGCTCCAGTCCTGTTCGTCAAGAAAAAGGATGGATCGCTACGGATGTGCATCGATTATAGGGAATTGAACAAGTTGACGATCAAGAACCGATATCCTCTACCTCGAATAGACGATTTATTCGACCAGTTGCAAGGTGCAACGTATTTTTCTAAGATTGATCTTCGATCAGGTTATCATCAATTAAGAGTTCGCGAGGAGGACATTCCTAAGACAGCCTTTACGACACGTTATAGACACTATGAGTTTTTGGTTATGCCTTTCGGTTTAACCAATACACCAGCGGTATTCATGGATTTGATGAACAGGGTATGCAGACCATACCTTGACAAGTTTGTGATCGTGTTTATAGATGACATTCTGATTTACTCTCGAAGTAAGGAGAATCACGAGCAGCATTTAAGAGTAATTCTAGAACTTCTTAAGGAACAGAAACTGTACGCCAAATTCTCTAAGTGCGAATTTTAGATTAGAGAAGTACACTTCCTTGGTCACGTGATTGGAGAAAAAGGAATTCACGTAGATCCAGCTAAGGTGGAAGCTATTAAGAAATGGGAAGCTCCAAAGACCCCAACATAAATTCGTCAATTTCTGGGTTTGGCAGGCTATTATAGGCGATTTATTGAGAACTTCTCAAAAATTGCTAAACCTCTCACAACACTGACCCAAAAGGATAGTAAATTCATTTGGGGAGAACCACAAGAAGAGGCGTTTCAGTTATTGAAGAAAAAGTTGTGCAATGCACCAATTCTAGCATTACCGAAAGGAACAGACAATTTTGTGGTATATTGTGACGCGTCGCATCAAGGATTAGGTTGTGTGTTGATGCAAAGAGACAAGGTGATAGCATACGCTTCGCGACAACTGAAAGTTCATGAGAAGAACTATACCACACACGATTTAGAGCTCGGAGCTGTAGTATTTGCTTTAAAGATTTGGAGACATTATTTGTACGGCACTAAGTGTACCATCTTTACCGATCATAAAAGTCTTCAGCATATTCTAGACCAGAAAATGCTAAACATGAGACAAAGAAGATGGGTAGAACTACTCAGTGATTACGATTGTGATATTCGTTATCATCTAGGTAAGGCTAATGTAGTGGCTGATGCCTTGAGTAGGAAGGAAAGGACAAAACCTTCACGTGCACGAGCAATGGGAGCACTGGTACAAACAAGCTTAAAGACTCGAATTCTTGAAGCTCAGACCGCAGCAATGAAAACGGAAAACTTGAAGGACGAAACCCTTCACGGTATGGAAAACAGATTCAAAACCAAGGTTGATGGAGTACGTTATTTCAAGAACAGAGTTTGGATTCCAAAAGCAAACGACATACGGGAGATAATCCTGCACGAAGCCCACAAGTCACGATATTCAATTCATCCTGGTACGGATAAGATGTATAAGGATTTAAGGGAATATTATTGGTGGCCAGGGATGAAGAAGGATATTGCTTTATACGTAGGAAAATGTGTAACTTGCTCGAAAGTCAAAGCTGTATATCAGAAACCATCTGGTTTACTTCAACAACCAGAGATTCCCCAGTGGAAATGGGAACAAATAACCATGGATTTTATAACCAAACTGTCGAGAACTGCCCGAGGGCACGACTCGATTTGGGTTATAGTCGATCGGTTCACGAAATCTGCACATTTCCTACCGATTCGATAAGACTACAAGATGGAAAAGTTGGCTCAGATCTACATCAAGGAAATTGTTACGTGACATGGAGTCCCGATTTCCATCATATCAGATAGAGATAGCCGTTTCACATCTCGATTTTGGCAGTCACTTCAAAGAGCATTGGGGACGCAATTGAATTTAAGTACCGCCTATCATCCCCAAACAGACGGCAAAAGCGAGCGAACCATTAAAACGTTGGAAGACATGCTTCGAGCATGCGTGTTAGACTTCGGAGGAAGTTGGGATAACCACTTACCGTTAGTTGAGTTTTCCTACAACAATAGCTATCACACCAGTATCAAGTGTGCGCCATATGAGGCACTGTATGGACGCAAGTGTCGATCACCTCTTTGTTGGTTGGAGATTGGAGATAGACAATTGTCTAGCCCAGACATCGTACAAGAAACCACCGACAAAATCGCAATCATCAGGGATAGACTTAAAGCAGCTCAAGATCGTCAAAAGAGCTATGCTGACAACCGTAGGAAACCGTTAGAGTTTCGGATTGGAGATAGAGTTTTTCTAAAAGTATCCCTTTGGAAGGGAACCGTCCGATTTGGAAAACGAGGAAAGTTGAGCCCTCGATACATTGGACCATTCAAAATCACCGAAAGAATCGGACCAGTAGCATACAGGCTGGAATTGCCAACAGAACTAAGTGCTATTCACAACACCTTTCACGTATCCAATCTAAAGAAATGCCTAGTCAACGAGGAAATAACCGTGCCTTTGGAAGAAATCCAAATCAATGATAAACTACACATCATAGAAAAGCCAATCGAAATACTTGACCGAGAGGTCAAGCGTCTTTGGCGAAGCAAGATTCTGTTGGTCCCGAAGGCATATACAAGTTTGTAGAAGGGGGGGTTGAATACAAACACACAGATTTTACTTTTCTAAATTGTTTATTGATAAATCATTAACCATTTACAGCTTGTTGCGGAAACAAGATAAAGGATAAACCTAAATCTAAACAAGTTGGAACACTAAGGTTTCTTGCACTAAGAGAGATAAGGAAATTACTAATAATAACCTATCTTGAGATAAGATATTGAACTTGTCCAGAGTTAGCAAGTTACTTCAAATGAAGTGGGTTCATCTCTTTATATACTGCATGCATTTAATGCAAGTCAGTATACACTTTACACGTGTCATCAGCTGGTTGGTTGCATGTCATTGACCTTTGTTGACAACCTTAGTAGCCGCATGGATGAACAGTGTAGTATCAGAGTGGTTGTACGATTTTAGACAGTCGGAGGTTCTTTTCTGACATTTCGTACGGAGTTGTGCAAGGGTGGTTAAGACAAAAGTACTTTGTACGGAGGACTTCATGATCAGCTTTCGTTGATTCAGAGCATTATCATTATCTATTCAGCGAATGATAAAGTTCAGCGATAGCTGAAGTCTTGTACTTGATACTTCACGTTGAGTGGACAAATCTGAGTCTTCGCTGATCCGCATCAGTTCATTAGGAGACTTGTCGCTGGTTCTTGAGCTTGATCTTCGACTTCAGCGTAGAACCTTTGTTGACGTGAAACTTGTCTTCAGGGATCATAAGTAAACAACTAACTTATCAGCGATCATCATAATGACTGAACAGACTCAGAGCATTAATGGTGAACAGTGTTCGCTGAATGTTTAATTTAAAGAGCAAGAGTTCCTATCAGCGATACTGTAAGATCTTAGTACTTATCAGCGATAGTGAAACTTTGATACATATTATTTACTTACAATTTTCACTAAGTATATAAGAGAGGGTCATTATCAAATCACTGAGGGTTTGGATCAACAATCTCTCCCTATTTTATTATGACATATCAACAAAGAAAATTGCTATTTAATGAAAACATAAGGATAAAAAGAACTCATAAAATATTTGTCCCTTTTACTGTTTTCTGGGATCTTTTCAGTACTGATGGAGTAAAGTACATTCGCTGAAATCTTTCTTTAAAACTTTGAATCAGGTTACAAAGAGAAATGGAAAGATTACAAGTACAAGCAAAATAAATTACAAGTACAAAAGAATAACTGATACAATAGAGAAATAGGCGATCATATCAGTTTGTAAAGGGTTCTTCCTTAATGAGAAGTTCATCAAGGGTCATTGATGTGGTGGGAATCATCCAGTCAGGAACGGTTACACCTTGTTTTCTTTTGATCAGCGCTTCTTCAAAAATCAAGGGTTTTAGATGTCGTGCGTGAGGGTCATTCCTGAAGTCACACCAGTAGATGAGATCTCTCAGCTGTTCGATGGGAGTGATGTGAAGTTCAGAGATGCGTTGAAAATGCTTTCCACCATCGTAGTCATGGAAAAATATCTCGTAGGGTTCGCTTATGACTTTGCCAGGGATGAAAGTCTCACCAGGAGGAATAGATGTGTCAAGCATGGAAAGATCAGGATCAGGACCAAGGACTCCAGCACGTGAAAAACCAATACCTGTTTCATTTCGTATGACAGGGCCATCAATTGATAATTTAGATTTCTTCTTCTTTGCTGAGGCCTTTCTTTTCTGACTTTCGAGAGGAGGAGGAGGAGGAATATCCACACAGGAGTAGACTAAGTCGATTTGTTTGTTGATCAGCTTTTCAACATGTTCCTTGTACTTCGACTGAGACTTCTGGATGGCTAACCTGATCTCCAACCATTCAGAGACACCATACTTCGTTATGGCTTCAGCATAGAATTTTTCGTACTTCTTATCTTCTCTGAATATCTCGACTTCAGCGATTGAAAGACGGGTTGTTCTTCCAGAGATGAATAACTTGTTGATTTTGGCAGGAGAGAGTCTGTAGTTGACCTTTTCTTTGCACCAGGCTAAAGTGGACTGAGACACAGTTCTCTTTACTTCAGTTATCTTCTTGGCGTCTTCCCAGAGCTGACGTTGAACTTCAATAGGAACTCTTTTCAGCTTGGGGTCTTTCACTGGTCGTTTAGAAAGCTGGATGGCGTATTCTCTGTCCGTTTCTTCAGCTTCCTTTCTTTCAGCGATTAATCTTTCAGCTCTGAGGTGATCCTTGTATTCCTTTTGGGAAATTCTGAACTTTGGAGGAACTGAAGGAAGTTGATCACGCCTCAGAATGATTCGCTGATCCTCGAATTGCTTTATTATCTCTTCACTTCTTTTCTGATCCTCTTCACTTAGCTTTTGAGGAGATAAGGAAGGTTTGCGTCTGTGCGAGAGTAGCTGTTCTTTAGGTTCATCAGTCTCAGAGATTAAATCTAAGACTGGGATTATTTCTTCAGTAGCAGCTGGTATTATTGGTGAAGTAGCAGTTGTGGAACCTTCAGCGATATCCTCAAACAGGGGGGAGGACTAGCTGAAACACAGCGATCTTACAAGTAAGAACTTGGGTAGAATCAGAGAGAGAAAATTTGTTCAAGTGTATAGGCTTGGGTAGTAGAACTGATAGTGTATGATAGAGGAGGGATGGAGTGAGAGATGTTTAGTGTACCTGACAAACCGGCTTTTCAAGCAAGATCGTCATATTGTCATCTTCAACGATGCTTTTGCCTTTAACTTTCTCAGCTCCAGAGGCTGAGGGCTTTGTCTTTGTCCGCTCCCCTGAAGGTTCATTTATCGAGATTCCCTTAAGAACTTTGATCCTCGGAGCAGGTTTGACGATAAAGAAGTCATCGTCATTTTCGTCATCATCCTCATCATTCTTTGGAGAAGAGGATGGTTCATCATCAGGGATGTCGACGGCTTCATCATCTTCTGCTTTGGATTCGGTTTTATCAGCTTCTTCTTCGAGTTGCTCCCCCTCAGATACAAAGGCGAGCTTCTCGGTTTCCTTAGGGTTTTCATCTCCCTGAGGTCTAGCGGTGGTTTCTTCAGTATCCTTCTTCTCTCCCCTGATAGATTCATCATGGGAAAGGTCTTCAGCGCTCTTGGAGAGATCTTCAGCGCTCTTCTCCCCCTCTTTCTCATGATGAGTGGGGGAGGAATGAGTTGACTCAACAGCTTTGGCAGGTTCTCTGTCTTCTTGGTCAGAGATACCTATACAACCTTCAATCTTTGCTATTCTGTCTTGAAGGCCAGAAATAGCAGGATTGATCTTCTCCAGCTCAGTGCGATCCGCCGCTGTGAAATTGTCAGATGCAGGGACAGGGGCAGGGGCAGGAGTATTCGCTTTGTGTAGTAGTTTCTCGATCATCGTTTTCTTCGAACCGACATCGGTCTTTACAGAGCCTAAGTCGGTCTTTACGGTAGACATATCTCCCTCTAGTTGTCCAACCGATGTCTTCAGCGTTGTGACCTCGCTGGACATGGATGAAACTGAATTTTTGAGAGAGGTGTAGTCTGTGTAGATGTCAGCGAGAACCTTGGCGAATTCGCTGAGAGTTTTATCAACCTGCTTCAGGTCATCCGTGGAAGCCTTCTTCTCCACCACCGTTGTCAGCTTTGTAAGATTTTCTCCAGCGTTTGTTACAGCTGTAGAGTTATTTGAAAGAGTAGTGGTGAGACCTGTCAGCTTTGTCTCCACGGATTTCAGAGAGGCGTTGATGTCTCCCAAATTAGGACCTGTAACATATAAGAACTTGTGAACAGAGGAAAGCTCAGAAGTTTGGGGTTTAGGGACAGTGTATATGGGTTGGTGTGTACCTGCAGGAGGATTGGTGAATTCATCAAAATCTCGGGTTCCTGAGTAAAGTTCCATATCATCAGCTAAAGTGCGTTGACGTATGGTCATCTCTGCAGGTCCTGTGCCCATCACTCCTTGAAGAGTATTTTCTTTAACTTCTGGAGGAATGACAGGTGCTTCAGTGATAATTGGAGTAGAGTCCAAATGAGTGGAGGGAGGAGCGAAGGATAAGAATGGAGGTTGGGTTCTGAGTTCAGCGTTGGATTCGCTGAAAATCACTTCATCAGTCTTTTGAGAGACTGAAGGAGGTTGGGTAGGTTCCAAGTTTGTAACCTCAGCGTTTAGAGACGCTGAAGTTGGGATGGAATGGATGGGTTGTTCAGGTGTGGCAGAGCGTACCACTGAACGTTCCTTCAGCTCTGCAGAAAGAGCTGAGGAGTCTTCAGCATGAAATTGCTGGGGTTGCTCCTTTGTTTTCTTGATCCTTTTAGAACCAAGTGGGGTAGATGATTGTTTCCTTTTCTTAGGAGAGGATTTTGTGGCCAGGGTATCAGCAATGGGTATTGTCGCTGAAGGAGCCACAGAAGTAGAAGAAGAAGGGTTGAGAAGAGTTAAAAGGGTAGAAAGACGTACCTCATTTTCAACTGGTTTGAAGTCAAGTACCTTAGGGCCAATCTGAGAGAGTTTCAGGTCGCCCTCTTGCGGGTAGCTGTCCTTCAGGCCATATTGGAAGATGGCGCTGATGAATCGGGGGTAAGGAATCCATGGAGGTCTGTCAGCGGCAGAGTCTACTATTTGCACCAAGTCATCATAGATAAGAGATGCCCAGTCAATGTGTAGACCTTTCAGCAGAGCGTATCCCATTGCTTGCTGAGGTTGAGCGGCTTGGTCAGAGGAGCCGGTCTTGGCAGTCATGCAGCTGATTAAGTGAGCGAAGATGAAGTTCATCTCACTGGGCATTTTCGACTTCTTTAGCAGGGTCAGCTTCTTCTCGGGCTTCTTGTCACTGCCAATTTCCCATACATAGCCCATTGCATCGAAAAATGCAATAAGAGCTTCTTTGTCAGCGAGTTTCTTATGGTCAGGGAAAGGAACAAAAGGCTTTTATTTTGTAGCGTTGGGAAAGTTCAGAGCTTTGCGAATGATGGCAGGTGTGATCTTTATCGTGCCATACTCATTATCGCTGAGGATACAATCAATTGTTTTGGAGGGATCTTTGGCGGATGGTAACTGAGAGTGTCTGGCAGAGTACCAGAACTGGGATAGTAGTAGCTGACTTGCAGGAGGTGAGATTGTCAGGGCTGTTGAAATGCAGCAATTCTTTAGGAAATTCACAACATCTTTCAGATGTGTGACTTGCTTTCGAGGAGGAAACTCGAGAAGCGTAGAAAGGTTGTTCGTTTTGGTCCAATCTAGTTGTTCCAGAGTGAACTTAACCTGAGGAGCCTTGATAATTTCTACTTCCTCAGAATCAGCGGAGATGTTCTCAGCGGTAGCAGGAATGTCAGACTTTGCCATTTCTCTGTATTATCAGTTCAACCAAAGATGTTAACAAATAAGAATAATCTTAATGTGGAAAGATTTTCCATTAAGATGGTTCAAATTTTATCCATTTCATTCAGACACAAATGTCTTAATGAAGATTAGGGTTTTTCTTGATTTTAAGAAACGAAATGTAAAACCCATTTATTCTTGTTATCCAGTTTTCTATGAAGAAATAGATTCTGGAAACGAATGAAGAACAAGTTTAATATTTTTGCATTTAAACTTGAAGAACAACCATGAAATGGTTGTGTTCATAAAACCATGAAAAAAAATGATTTCATTTTTAAGAAGTTCTTTTGTTTGATCTTGTTAAAACAAGGAAAAGATCGGAAACAAGTTATACGCATTCGGTAATAAATAAGAACATATTAACCTTGATGTTTGATGAAGAAGATGATGAACAGTTCTTGAAGTTTTAGAAAGCACAAATTCAACAGTGAATTACTTTCTTGCGGAGGAAGATTGTTCGCGTAAAGGAAGATATAAGCCACGAGTTTGTTTATATAGAGAGATTAGAGAGAGAAAATCTTGAGCGGGAAAATATTTTCATCATGACACGGACACGTGTTTGCATTTGATTGGAGGTTTGAACGAGACGTGCAAACGTGTGTCAGAAAGAGAAACGTGACGGGGTTTATCCGTTGCAATGATGTCACAACTGTCCTTTCATATTCTTTTAGGATGTCTCTGAGGTTTTGAAAGCTCAGGGACTCTTTTACAAACATGAAGCACTGAATGAAAATGTCAGTGAAGGTTTTAAGAATTTTCAAAATATCGTTGTTAAGGAAGAGATATTCAGCGATGCATTCTGTTTTGAAATCTTGCATTTTCATGCGATTGTCAGAGAGAGAAAACATACCTTGATATCAGCTTAACCAAGTTTTATTCAGAGAGAAGATGATTGAATAGGTTATACGAGTTGATTTTATCCTTTCGCTGATCAATGTGAATCGTTGAGGATTTTACCCTTCAAAGTTCAGCATTCCAAGCTCGCTGATGAGAAAGTTGAATCTTGTCTCATCAAGAGGTTTGGTAAATAAATCAGCTAACTAATAATCAGTTGGGATAAAATGAAGTTCTATATCACCATTCATCACATGATCTCTGATAAAATGATATCTGATTTCTATGTGTTTGGTCTTTGAATGTAGTACTGGATTGTTTGCTATAGCGATGGCACTTGTGCTGTCGCAATAGATTGGAATTTTGGAGAGCTGAAGATCATAGTCTAGTAGCTGATTTCTCATCCACAAGACTTGAGAACAACAGCTTCCAGCAGCTACATATTCAGCTTCAGCTGTGGAAGTGGATACTGAATTTTGCTTTTTACTTGTCCAACTTACCAGCTTTCCACCCAGGAGCTGAAATCCTCCTGTGGTGCTTTTCCTATCCATTTTGCAACCTGCAAAATCACTATCTGAATAGGCGGTTAGATCGAATCCTGAATCTTTGGGATACCAAAGACCTAGGTTCGTTGTACCCTTAAGGTATCGAAAGATTCGCTTTACAGCTTTCATATGAGATAGCATAGGTTCAGCTTGATATCGTGCACACAAACATGTTGCATACATAATATCGGGTCGGCTAGCTGTAAGATACAAGAGAGAGTCGATCATCCCACGGTACAGCGTGACATTAACAGGTATTCCCTTTGAATCCTTGTCAAGTGTCAGCGGTGGTGCCATAGGAGTTTTCATAGCTGAACTATAAGTTAAATCAAATTTCTTCAGCATATCTTTAACATACTTTCCCTGATTAATAAAAGTTCCTTTTTCAGTTTGCTTAATCTGAAGACCAAGGAAATATGTTAGTTCACCCATCATGCTCATTTTATACTCATCTTTCATTCTATCAGCGAAACGAGTACAAAGCTCAGGGTTAGTAGAACCAAATATAATGTCATCAACATATATTTGAACTAGAATGATATGACCTTTCACTTTTCTAAAAAATAGAGTTTTGTCAATCTTACCTCGCTCAAAATTTTCAATATGGAGATAAGTAGAAAGAGTGTCATACCATGTACGAGGAGCTTGCTTCAAGCCATAAATTGCCTTATCCAGTTTATAAACATAACCTGGACGCTTAGAATCTGAGAATCCTGGAGGTTGTTCCACATACACTTCTTCATTCAGCTTTCCATTCAGAAACGCTGACTTAACATCCATCTGATGTACCTTGAAGTTTTTGTGTACAACATATGCTAAGAATAGACGAATAGATTCAAGTCTTGCTACTGGAGCAAATGTTTCGTGATAATCTATACCTTCCTCTTGTCTGTATCCCTGAGCAACAAGACGAGCTTTGTTGCGGGTTACAGTACCATGTTCGTCCAACTTGTTTCGATAGACCCATTTAGTGCCTATTATTGTTTTATCAGTTGGTCTCCGAACAAGTTTCCAAACATTGTTTCTTTCGAATTCAGTCAGCTCTTCTTGCATTGAGCTGACCCAGTTTGGATCTTTGAAGGCATCATCTATTTTCTTTGGTTCAGTCAGAGAAATAAAGTTAACAAATAAACAAATATTACCTGCACTTCGTCGAGTCTGAACACCAGCGTTTGGATCACCAAGAAGTTGATCAATTGGATGATTTACGGTCCATCGCTGAGCCGGAGCATAAGTCGTTGACTCATCTTGAACTGGAGGAACTGAAGATGAGGCTTCAGCTACTTCTAGAGTTTCAGCTAAGAGAGGAATACTTGCATTTGTCATTTCATTTACTGATTGTTGAGAGATAGATGGAATGTCTGAGGCATTTGGTTCAGCGGTAGGTATAGTGTTTATAGTAACAGCTGAGACCCATGATGTTTGAGCTTCACTATTCTGCATGTTTGGAATGATAGGACTATCATCTTCTACTGGATGAGCATGAGGAGTGGGAATATCTTCTGAATCACCAAGATGAGACAACATCCATTGATTCAGTTCTTCAGTATCAACGGACGGTTTAGAGTTCGCTGAACGGGATTCGTCAAACGTGACGTGAATAGTTTCTTCTATAGTTTGTCTTCTACGATTGAAGACTCTGAAGGCTTTGGAAACTGAGGAGTATCCAAGAAAGATTCCATCATCAGCCTTAGGATCAAACTTTCCAAGAGCATCTCTGTTGTTCAGTATGAAACACTGACATCCAAAGATGTGAAGAAAGCTGATTGAAGGCTTTCTCCCATGAAAGAGTTCATAGGCTGTCTTTTTGAATCTTTTAACTATCAGCGACCTGTTTTGCGTAAAACAAGCAGTGTTGACAGCTTCTGCCCAAAACTGAGTAGGCAGGTGAGAATCGCTGAGCATTGAACGTGCAGCTTCAATAATTGTTCTATTTCTTCTTTCAGCGACTCCATTTTGTTGCGGTGTTCTCACTGAAGAAAAGTTGTGAGAAATACCCTTACTCTCAAGGAAGGAATCAAGAGAACTGTTTTTGAATTCAGTCCCATGATCACTCCTTATTTAGCGAACGGTCAGATTGTTCAGGGTTTCCATCTTCCGAACAAAGGTGATGAGTTCTTCAGGGGTGTCACTCTTAGAACGGAGAAACATTACCCAAGTGAAGCGAGAGAATTCATCAACTATGACCAGCGTATATTTCTTTCCAGCGATGGATTGTTTGTTAACAGGGCCAAACAAATCCATATGGAGTAGTAGTAGAGGAGATGACACTGATGAAACTTGCTTTGATTTAAAGCTTGCTTTGGTCTGCTTCCCTTTTTCACACGCTGAACATAAAGACTCTTTGGCGTATGAAGAAACAGGAGTTCTCAGTGGTTGTTGAGTCCATGTTTATTACATAAACATTTTCCAAACGATAACCGCTGAGAGCTATCTTCTCCTTTTTGTCAGCGACAAAGCAGGATTCCTTAGTAAAGATTACTTTGTTATCCATGTCGCAAAGCTGACTGATGCTTAGAAGATTATGCTTCAGCCCTTCAACATATGCGACTCTTCTGAAGGAGGTTGTACCATTTGAAAGTACACCATACCCTCGGGTATGTCCTTTTCCATTTCCACCGAAAGTCACAGAGGGACCCTTCTCTTCCTTGTATTCAGCGAGCAGGCTTTTCTTTCCAGTCATGTGTCTAGAGCATCCGCTATCGAGATACCAGATACCCTTCTTAACCTGCAATACAAAGGAAGATTAGTTTTTCTTGGGTACCCACTTAACCATGTATATACATTTGTCAGTGGAAGTAGTTGGAATGGAAGATTCAGCAGTCTTCGCAGCATTTGAAGATTCAGCTTTGTCTTTCTTCACTTTGGTTAATTTCTTAACCTCAGTGGTAGGATTCACCTTGAGCTGATTTGCCCCAGGGTTGGTCTTCTTTGCCTTGGGGGCAATCTTCACCTTAGCTATCTTTTCAGCTTTGGTGGCTGTGGGGCACTTACTAGCAATATGATCGGTAAGTCCACAGTGATAACATTTCCTATAACTAAAAGTAGTTCTAGGACCATTTGAATGCTGAGTTTTTGATTTCGAAATAGAAGTGCCAGCACCAAGTAAACTATTGGCTTTAGAAATGGGACGAACATTCAGTTCTTCAGATTTCTTACCAAGGACATCCACTCTGAGTCTAGGAGTAGATCGCTGAATAGATCCAGAGATCTGCTTCCTTGATCCAGAGGGATGAGTCACTGAAGCTTTAGAAGCATTCAGCTTTGGTACTAAGGTACCCTTCTGAGGATTCTGGTAAATAACAATTTCTTTACCTTTGTCTTTAGAGACAGGGGTAGGTTTTGAATAAACCATTTTCTCCTTGCCTTTTGAGGAGGTAGGAGTTTCCTCAGGGATTGGTGTATTGGACGAGGAGCACTGAGAAGATGAAGTATCAGCGACTGAGGATACGAACGTTCCAAATTTAAGCATTGAACGCTCAGTGGTTGGTTTTGGAGTATCATATTTGTAACCCAGACCACGTTTATCACTTAGGGGAATCTGAGACTTTATTATCTCAGTGATCTTTGTTGAAGAATTACACCATCCTTCAACAGTAGCTTTTTCAGCTTTTAATGCAGCGATAGCTTCTGCTCGTTCGATTTTGACTAGCTGATTTAAATATACTTGATCTTTAAAATCTTCTTCAACTTTAGAAAGCTTTTCTATTTGAAGGTGGCAGTTTTTAAGCTTTTCAGCGAGATCAAGGTTTTGGTTTTCAACCACAGTTTTGCCGTTCATGGCTTCGTATAAACTTCTAGTCAAGAGATCGATCTTACGGAGACTATCAGCTTCATCAATATTTGCAATATTGGTAAAGAAGGAAGGTGATACCTGAATAGCAGAGGTTGAAGTGGAGGGAATGTCTGAACTTTCTTCCTCTTCTTCAATCTTGGCCATAAGACATAGATTTGCTTCATCATCTTCAGAGTCAGATGATGATGCTTCTTCATCAGAAGCAGCCCAATTATAGTTAGCCATCAGGCCTTTACTCTTCTTCTTAAAGCTTTTCAGCTTAGCATATTTTTCTTTCAGCTTTGAATATTTGTCATCTTTATTCCTTGGAACAAAGGATTTCTCTGTAAAAGCTGAGGGTCTAGAAACTTTCTTAGACCTGCACTCGTTAGCGAAATGTCCTGTCTTTTCGCAGTTAAAACAAGTAGCAGTAGCCTTATCAACAAAAGCTGATGATCTAGGCTTGTCAATTATGGAAAGAGGTTTGTTCTTTCTAAACATTTTCTTTTGGGCAAATCTCCTGAACCTTTTAGTTAGGAGAGCCAAAGATTCATCATCATCTGAAGAATCAGAATCTGATGACCTTTCAGAGTTACTTTCTAACTCAGTGATAGTGACCGAGGGTCGCTGAGTAGAAGGTTCCTCTGAGATTAAAGCAACAGGGGTGCTTTTGGAATCTTTTACAAGATTCTTCTTAAGATGGCTCGATTGCTCATGATTCAGCAACGTGCCATATAAGGTTGAAAGGGTCATTGATTTTAGATCCTTTGACAGCTTGAGACACATAGAATAATTGTCCCAGCTTTCAGGTAAACATTCTAGGAACTTTGTCAGAACTTCAAAGTTATAATATTCCTTACCAACAGTTTTCAGATCTATAATTAAACAATTAAAACGTTGGTGAACTTCAGAGAGAGATTCATTCTTACCAGAAATGAATCTTTCGTATTGTCTTACCAGGTTGATCTTTCTTGAGTCCTGGACTTCAGACGTTCCTTCATACTGAACACATATTGTGTCCCACATGGCTTTTGATGTTTTCAGATTCATGACGGAATGGTAGACTTCGTCAGGAAGAGCCATGGATAGTATGGATCTGGCTTTTGTATCTATAGCCACTTTCTTCTTATCTTCGTCGGTCCATTGAAAGATTTCCTTAGGGACCAGCCTTTCTGGAATAGCAGGTCTATTCTCAGCGGCTGGAACAGCAGCATCAATTCTTACAGGGATGAATGGACCATTCTCGAGATAGTAAGGCATAGTAGGGTCTACACCTTCTAAGAAGAGTGTCATCCTATTTTTCCATAAGTTGAAGTTATCTCTGGAAAATCTAGGGGGTTTAGCAAGAGAACCATTGTCTATATAATTTGTGTTTGTGTTGGTGGCCATTTTCAGATAATAGCAAGGAAGAGAAATATCTCAGATTAGATCTTGTTTATGAGATTAAACAAATCCGCTCTGATACCACTTGTTGGTCCCGAAGGCCTATACAAGTTTGTAGAAGGGGGGGTTGAATACAAACACACAGATTTTACTTTTCTAAATTGTTTATTGATAAATCATTAACAATTTACAGCTTGTTGCGAAAACAAGATTAAGGATAAACCTAAATCTAAACAAGTTGGAACACTAAGGTTTCTTGCACTAAGAGAGATAAGGAAATTACTAATAATAACCTATCTTGAGATAAGAGATTGAACTTGTCCAGAGTTAGCAAGTTACTTCAAATGAAGTGGGTTCATCTCTTTATATACTGCATGCATTTAATGCAAGTCAGTATACACTTTACACGTGTCATCGGCTGGTTGGTTGCATGTCATTGACCTTTGTTGACAACCTTAGTAGCCGCATGGATGAACAGTGTAGTATCAGAATGGTTGTACGATTTCAGACAGTCGGAGGTTCTTTTCTGACATTTCGTACGGAGTCGTGCAAGGGTGGTTAAGACAAAAGTACTTTATACGGAGGATTTCATGATCAGCTTTCGTTGATTCAGAGCATTATCATTATCTATTCAGCGAATGATAAAGTTCAGCGATAGCTGAAGTCTTGTACTTGATACTTCACGTTGAGTGGACAAATCTGAGTCTTCGTTGATCCGCATCAGTTCATTAGGAGACTTGTCACTGGTTCTTGAGCTTGATCTTCAACTTCAGCGTAGAACCTTTGTTGACGTGAAACTTGTCTTCAGGGATCATAAGTAAACAACTAACTTATCAGCGATCATCATAATGACTGAACAGACTCAGAGCATTATGGTGAACAGTGTTCGCTGAATGTTTAATTTAAAGAGCGAGAGTTCCTATCAGCGGTACTGTAAGATCTTAGTACTTATCAGCGATAGTGAAACTCTGATACATATTGTTTACTTACAATTTTCACTAAGTATATAAGAGAGGGTCATTATCAAATCACTGATGGTTTGGATCAACATCTTTCTGTTTCAATATCACGAGTTCGATTAAACATGGCTTGGATATTCGCTTGGAATCTTCCCAGTTCGGCTGCCAAATCATCCCTTGTTACAAATTCAGCACCTCGCGGCTGAACTCTGCCGCCTGTTCTGCCCCTACCTCTTTCTCCCCCTCTTCCCCTTCCTCCGGCTGTTGGATTTGTTCTATTCGGATTTCCTCCTCCTTCCCGATTCGTTTGTCTAGTACCACTTGCCAATCTTTTGATTCAGACAAGGTTAATATACACATAAGCACATACCCCATATAACAAGGTATTACAGTCCAAACATGTACTTGTAAGTTCACGATTACACTGGCCAGGTGTAATATGAAATTACCTTACATGATGTTCCTTCTACCTTTTATACTTAATCATCCCAAGGTTCTAAAATAATAGGGACATCCTACTTCACATGCAGTTTAAGTCTAGGTACAGATACGAATACCTAAATCCCTTAAACTAGGGCTCTGATACCATGTGTAACAACCCAGATACCCAAACATACAACAAATAACATATATTTCATAACGTCATTACATAACAATACACATCATATAACAAGTACGGTCCCTTTAGTCTTTACAATCCAAAATAGAGTATTTCATTACAAACTTTTCGCTAACTAAATACATGATATCTAGTTATGAAATTAGAACAGCAAAACACGTCTTAGCCTTCATAACATCCTTCTTACAAAAGCTAAACACATAGTACTCTTCTCATTTGCTCTTACCCGGTCCTCGACCTGGAATACATATTTTTAAAACAAAAATGAGGGTTAGACCTAGTGGTCTAAGTGAGAAAATCCCGGTTAGTTTGAAACCATTTACATAAATCCCATACACATGACACAATCCCAGAAACACAAAAGGTAGAAGGAATATACCTATATATATTTACTTACTCATTTTATTTGAAACCATTTTCGACCTTCAAACAGTTTACACAAAAACAGTGCGCATCAGCAACATTTTCTGTCACTGTTTACGTCATGTTTTATTTCATGCACTTATATTACTCTAAAAATCATGGGATTTATGGCAAAGGTTTCCTAACACATGGAAGTACTTAGCCGTAAAATATCAGAACCTAACGATCTCTGGAAGTCATCCAAAAATTTACCGAAAGTGACTACTAATTCCGGACAGCTAACAACTATATCATATTATAGCTATATGCTACCTCTTGAACCCGTTTCATCATTCTTGTGATGAAATTGTGGAATATACCTATATATATTTACTTACTCATTTTATTTATACTCTAACAATCTAACACCTAACTATTAACCCTTTCATCATTTTATGATGGGATTGTGGTATTTATATATATGTAACATATATAACCTAACTTCTAACTTTATTTATATACTATACATATGATCCTATTATTAACCCTTTTCGTCATCTTCATGACGAATTTGCGGTAATCTCGAACTATCATATGTAACGTTTCATTTTGAATACGAACTATTGATATCAAAGAACTTATAACAACATACAAAATCTCACCAAAGGCATTTTATGATGAATTGGATATTTAAACGACCAAAGTCTAGAACCTAGAATCTTACTAGTGTCCTTACATTCGTAGGATCGGAGTAGGATCGCCTTACGGAACACATTACGCGTTTCTTGGGAAACATCTACGCTATCCATGTGAGTCTTCATAGCCCCTTTTTACTGTTTTATACGTTTTGGGGTGGAAAGCATGTTACAAACTTTATTCGAATTCAACTATTTTATTACTGAAATACTACGCATGTTTAAACGCTCTCTATGGTACGTGTGCACATGTGAAAGCTTCTAAGTTTGCGCTATCATACAAAAGTCCCCAACTTTTCTTTACATTACCTATTTAACTCACGTGTGTGAGCCATGATAATTATGGATAACGTTATTTGGTTGACCACCCACTTACGGTAAAGTAAGTGCATAATTGTTACAACGCCATGTTAGTGATAGAACATGATGACTCGGGGCAAACTAATACAAGGTCAGGAGGTTTGGGTAATGGCTTAGCTTGCTACCTCTGAGGCATCACATTATATACCATGAGCATGCAAATTCGAAACGACAAACTTTACAACCGGGTGTTGTACTACTTTCTTTGAAAGTGTGGAACTTACCAACTTGCATTAAAAACTTTTAGTGCATACAAAACCTATGAACTCACCAACTATTGTTATAGTTGACACTCTCCTTTACATGCTTTTCAGGGAACAACAAGTAAGGATTCATTCTAGAAGGCATCACATTAGCAACATCCAACTTATTTCATCATGTCAAGTTTATTTTTGTTATTTTGGACAAGTTGTATTTCTAAAAACGCGTTGTATTTGTACTATTTTGATATGATGATTGTGTGTTGTCTTCTACCTATCGTTTTTGAAACATTTAGCTGTGACATCCCGTGTTTCCGCTTTAGCGGGGTGTGACAGTCTTTTAGTTAGTGACATTTTTAACCCCTGTAGTTTAAGTTTAGCACTTTAGCAGTTTTAGTCCTTTTACTTAGTATTTTCTAGATTTTTACACTTTTAGTCCCTATTTTTAGTATTTCTTTCATTTCTTGTTCGTTTTATCAATTTTACCTGCTTTTGCTCATAACTGATATATTTTTCTTATTTTTTGCAGGTTGGTCGATTTAAAGTCCAATATTCCGCATTAATTTTTCGGAATTAATTTTTGAACAACAAATTTTATAATTTGTTATTCAAATTTTAATTTTGAAAATTTTTCTGACTTTAATCGATTTTTCTCTGATTATCGTGTGTGCATAATTCTACTTCTCACGATGTCACACCCCGCTAAAGCGGAAACACGGGATGTCACAGTTAATGTTTCAAAAGCAATAGGTAGAAGACAACACCAACTCATCACATCAAAATAGTACCAATACAACGAGTTTTAAAAGAAAATACAACTTGTCCATAAAAACGTAAAGTACAATGACATGATGAAATAATTTGATGACGCTAAAGTGATGCCTTCTAAAGTGCGTCCTTACTTGCTATTTCCTGAAAAGCATGTAAAAGAGAGTGTCAACTAAAAATAGTTGGTGAGTTCATAGGTGTTGGTATACGCAAAAATGTAGTATAAGTTGTACGATATTGTTTTGTAACGCATGCTCATGGTATATATATAAAAAATGTAATGTAATGTGTAATGCATCAGAGGTAGCAAACTAAGCCATTACTAAGCCTCATGACCTTGTATTCATTTGCCCCGAGTCATCATGTCCTATCATTAACATGGCAGTGTAGTAATTAATGCACCCTGTTTTTATCGTAGGTGGGTGGTCAACCAAATAACGTTATCCATAATTACCATGGCTCACACGCATGTGAGTTAATAAGTAATGTTAAGAGTGTTGGGGACTTTTTGTATATGATAGTTGCAAACTTAGAAGCTTTCACATGTGCATATGTACCATAAAGAGCGTTAAACATGCGTAAAAGTTCGGAAATAAAACAATTTATTTCGAATAAAGTTTTGAATCATGTTCTTCACCCCAAAATGTGTAAAACAGTAAAAAGGGTTACGAAGACTGATAATGTTGAAATAATAGTAACATGCTTTTCACCCCAAAATGTATAAAACAGTAAAAAGGGGCTATGAATACTCACGGTGGTTTGCGTAGGTGTTTCCCGAATGCGTAATGTGATTCCGAAATGAGATCCTACTTCGATCCTACGAATGTAAGGACACTAGTAAGATTCTAGGTTCTAGACTTTGTCACTTAAATCTCCATCTCATCATAAAATGCCTTTGTTGTTAAATTTGTATGTTGTTAAATGTTCTTTAATAGTTCATACTTAGAAGGAACGTTACATGTGATGGTTTTAAAATTACCGAAGTGTTGTAGAGGTAATAACGAAAATAAATGTTTTAGGTCCATATGTAAATATGGTTTGGTGTTAGGTCATGTGTATTATGTATGTATGTACCACAATTCCATCATAAAAGATAAGAAAAGTTAGTAGTTAGATGTTAGATGTTAGATGCGTGAATGAAATGCGTAAATAAATACGTATAGATATATTCTACCATTCCACCATGCAAATGGTGCAATGAGTAGAGTTAGGGTAGTAAGTATGTATAAGTAATATATGTATAATATACCACAATTTCATCACCAAAGGTGAGGAAAAGGATCAAGAGATAGCATATAGCTAGTATACAATATAGTTGTTAGTAGTTAGAATTTGTTAGTCACTTTCGGTTACTGTTTGGATAACTTCCAGAGATTGTTAGGTTCTGATATTTTGTAGTCGGGTACTTCCATGTGTTAGGAAACTTTTGACATAAGATTCATGATTTTTGGATCAACATAAGTACATAAAATAACACTTGACAAAAACAGTGACAGAAACACGTAGCTGTTGCACACTGTTTTTGTAAAAACTGTTTGAGGGTTCAAAACTTAATATGTTTCGGTGATTCCAGTGGGGTTTGATTCCCAACTCATAAAAGTAATTTCCAGAAAAAGAATCACTGTATTTGGATCATTTTTGAGAGAGTTATGGCCTTGCAAAGTCAGTAGAAATTTCTGACAGCAAGCTGATGAAAAAGGTCTTTTATATAAAAGCTATTTTCTAATTGGTTCTTCAAAAGATTTTGTTCTTTTTGTCAAGACACGATTTTTACTCAACTAAATCACATATTTTCAGATGAAATCTTTGATTTTTAATCATCCCAAGCAACATGCAAGGAACTTTAGAAAATCATCTTGCCAAAATACTTTCAAAACTTGTTGTTTTTGAGCTTTTGTAAACACATGCATACCAAACATTCTTAGGTCACTAATATGGGTTTGATTATGGATTCATCACCCTTTTTAATGACATGCAAGATGTCATGGTGATGGATCTACAAACATTAGATCGCCTAGAGTTGGATTTAGCAAGAAGAAGATGAAAACTTAGAGTTTTAAGAAGATAAAACTTTGAAAGAGAAGAGAAAGTTGTAGGAGGATGATTAAAGGAAGTTACAAAAATGTTTTTACCTTGGTTTCTTGAAGATATGTGGCTGATCTTGGAAGCCTTGGAGAAGAGAATTCTTGAGAGAATATGGAGGTTTTGAGAGAAGAGTTTGTGAAATGAGTGAAGAGTGAAAATGGAGAGGGAGAGGGGGTATTTATGGAGTGAGAAAGAGGGGTTAGGGTGGTGTGTGTGTGTGTGGCCGGTTTTGGGAGAGGGGAAAGGGAGTGTGTGGAGTGTGGTTTTGTATAAAATGATTGTGTTTGTATTTAAATTAAATTTTTATTTAAATCTTTTAATTAATTGAATTATTAGATATTCTTAATTAATTGTTATTGATAATAATACTAGTTTAATTTGCTAGTATTTATTTTGTATATATATATATATATATTTTAGTGTATACATGTTTTTAGTTGGCATTTTATGAGATGTATGGATAATTTCCTAAATTGAGGGATTTTAGACTGGATTTCTAAATTTTCCCTACTGTGTCGGGTTTACTGCTAAAACTAGACAGTGTGACATAGAATAACTGTATCTGACATAATTAGTGCAGTTCTAACCTGAACGCGATTTTGACGGTTGTCACAGTCTCCCCCGGTTAAAAGAATTTCGTCCCGAAATTCAAGAACTTTCGTCCGTAACCGGTTGTTTAGCAAATAAGTGAGGATACTTATGTTTCATGCAATCCTCTCATTCCCATGTGTACTCAGGCCCACGCCTTGTGTTCCAATGAACTTTCACTATTAGAATCTTGCTTCGCCTAAGACGCTTGACCTCTCGGTCAAGTATTTCGATTGGTTTTTCAACAATGCACAGTTTCTCATTGACTTGGACTTCCTCCAAAGGTACGGTTATTTCCTCGTTGACTAGGCATTTCTTTAGATTGGACACGTGAAAGGTGTTGTGAATTGCACTTAGTTCCTTTGGCAATTCCAGCCTGTATGCTACTGGTCCGATTCTTTCGGTGATTTTGAAGGGTCCAATGTATCGAGGGCTTAATTTTCCTCGCTTTCCAAATCGGACAGTTCCCTTCCAAGGGGATACTTTCAGAAAAACTCTATCGCCAACTTGAAACTCTAAGGGTTTCCTACGGTTGTCAGCATAGCTCTTTTGACGATCTTGAGCTGCTTTGAGTCTATCCCTGATGATTGCGATCTTGTCGGTGGTTTCTTGTACAATGTCTGGACTAGACAATTGTCTATCTCCAATCTCCAACCAACAAAGAGGTGATCGACACTTGCGTCCATACAGTGCTTCATATGGCTCGTATACGTGACGGTTTTGTCCTTTCCTTCCTACTCAAGGCATCAGCCACTACATTGGCTTTACCTGGATGATAACGAATATCACAATCGTAATCACTGAGTAGTTCTACCCATCTTCTTTGTCTCATGTTTAACATTTTCTGGTCTAGAATATGCTGAAGACTTTTATGATCGGTGAAGATGGTACACTTGGTGCCGTACAAATAATGTCTCCAAATCTTTAGAGCAAAAACCACAGCTCCGAGCTCTAAATCGTGTGTGGTATAGTTCTTCTCATGAACTTTCAGTTGTCGCGAAGCGTATGCTATCACCTTGTCCTTTTGCATTAATACGCAACCTAATCCTTGATGAGACGCGTCGCAATATACCACAAAGTTATCGGTTCCTTCCGGTAACGCCAGAATTGGCGCATTGCACAACTTCTTCTTCAATAACTGAAAGGCCTTTTCTTGTGATTCTCCCCAAATAAATTTACTATCCTTTTGGGTCAGTGTTGTGAGAGGTTTAGCAATCTTTGAGAAGTTCTCGATGAATCGTCTATAATAACCTGCCAAACCCAGAAATTGACGAATTTCTGTTGGGGTCTTTGGAGCTTCCCATTTCTTAACAGCTTCCACCTTAGCTGGATCTACGTGAATTCCTTTTTTTTCCAATTACGTGACCAAGAAAGTGTACTTCTCTAATCCAAAATTCGCACTTAGAGAATTTGGCGTACAATTTCTGTTCCTTAAGGAGTTCTAGAATTACGCTTAAATGTTGCTCGTGATCCTCCCTACTTCGAGAGTAAATCAGAATGTCATCTATAAACACTATCACAAACTTGTCAAGGTATGGTCGGCATACCCTGTTCATTAAATCCATGAATACTGCTGGAGCATTGGTTAAACCGAAAGGCATAACCAAAAACTCGTAGTGTCCATAACGGGTCCTAAAGGCTGTCTTAGGAATGTCCTCCTCTCAAACTCTTAATTGATGATAACCTGATCGAAGATCAATCTTAGAGAAATACGTTGCACCTTGCAACTTGTCGAATAAATCGTCTATTCGAGGTAGAGGATATCGGTTCTTGATCGTTAACTTGTTCAATTCCCTATAGTCGATGCACATTCGAAACGATCCATCCTTTTTCTTAACGAACAGAACTGGAGCTCCCCAAGGTGAATAACTTGGTCTAATAAAGTCCTTGTCCAACAGTTCCTGAAGTTGGCTTGACAACTCTTGCATTTCGGCGGGTGCTAAGCGATAGGGTGCCTTAGCTATAGGTGCTGCTCCGGGTATAAGGTCAATTTGAAATTCAACTTGTCTAAACGGGGGCAGTCCAGGCAATTCGTCAGGAAACACTTCCGGGTGATCTTTTACCACGGGAATGTCTTGAATTCGCCTTTCCTTGGACTTCTTCTCGTCTATGAGTGCCAAAAATGCAACACATTCCTTCCTCAGATACTTACGAGCCTTAATACTTGACACCAGCTCTACGCTTCTTCCAACTTTGTGTCCTTGTATTACTAGGGTTCCTCCGTCTTGCAAAGGTATTCTAACCGACTTATCAAAACAGCAAATCTCCGCTCGATTCTTAGATAACCAGTCCATTCCTATAACTATGTCAAAACTCCCCAATTCGATAGGAATAAGATCAACGCTAAACAATTTATCGGCTAGATTTAAAGTACAATCTAAGATTACATACTTAGCCTCGAATTTGTGACCATTAGCAACCTCAATAACATAAGCATCCGACATTCTCCTAGATTCCAAGTTAATTAGTGGTCTAAACTCCAATGAAATAAAACTTCTATCCGCTCCAGTGTCAAATAATACTGATGCGTAGTGGTTGTTTATGAGAAACGTACATGTCACCACATTAGGGTCGCGACGTGCTTCGTCAGCTCCCATGACAAATGCCCGTCCTCGAGCCTGTCCTCCTTGATTTCCCTGATTGACTTGTCTCGTCTGGTTCCCCTTGTAGTTAGTGTTCGGTTTCCTCCCAAACTTCGGGCAGGTATTCCGGTAGTGATCCGGACTTCCACATTCATAACAAGCCCTCCTTCCTTCTATAGGGTCCTTTCCGCTTTTACAGAACTTAGCGGGATGACCTAGCCGCTTACAGTTATCACAGATGACGCAGGCTCCTTCGTGATGGTAGTTACACTTGTTACACTTAGGAAAGGATCCCTTGTACTGACCTGGTTCCTCTGTGCTTAGTCCGAAATTCCTTACAATACTCCTATCCTTACTTGCACTACCAAGGGATTTCTTCCCTGACTGGTACTCCGGCTTCCTCTTATGGCTAGCACTACCCGATGATAGAGTTCCAGCTCTCACAGCATCGTTTGTTAGGGTAGTTGCCATTGCTACAACCTCTTGAATTGTGGTCAATTTTGCCGAGGTAACCATTCCTCGAATTCCCGGTGCTAATCCCCATAAGTATCGGTCAATTCTCTTACTCTCGGGAGTGACCATGTGAGGTACCAGTTTTGCAAGTTCATGGAAACGAGCTGTGTATCGATCTATGTCAGCTCCGATCATAGTATGGTTCCAGAATTCAACTTCTAGCTTATGGAGTTCACTCTTTGGGCAGTATTCCTCAATGAGCAACTCTTTGAATTCCTCCCATGTGAGCTTGTAGGCATCTTCCCTTCCACGGGTCTGAACCTGGATGTTTCACCAAGTTAGTGCCCTACCTTGGAGTTGACATGTAGCATATTCCACCTTGCGGTCCTCCGGACACTTGCTAATATGGAGCACCGACTCCATGCTATCAATCCATGTAAGCAATCCTACGACGCCTTCCTTTCCATGGAATTCTTTGGGCTTACAAGACATAAAGGTCTTGTAGTTACATCCGGTGTCGTTATTTCCCGAGCTTCCTCCGCTACCTCCTTGATTCCTTGGGATTGCATTGAGGCCGGCGGTTACTTGTGAGACGATGTTAGGTATGGCTTCTTGAATGCGTTGTGCAATGATTTGTGCTATGTCGGGCGTTTGGTTTTCGGGGGTATTTTCCGTGTGACGTGTAGACCTTCTTGGAGGCATGATTCTAAAACATATTTGTAGAAGAAATTTGTTTTAGTATAGTTTGTAAAGTCTTTGAATTCGTATTTTCAAAAAGTTTAAGATCAACAAGTTTTCATTCGGATATTTGAGCAATAAGTAAAGTGTAGAGTAATTAGACAATTTAACTAAAAACTTCCCAGACATTTTCATTAATTTTTGGTGGTTTTACAAAATTTCCGGCGTGTATCATATACCGGTACAATTTTAAATGGAAGTACAACTTAAAATAAATGATAAGTAAGAAAATATTTTCTCCAAAAGATCATTCCCCATGCCAAACCCGTTCATACTATGCCAAGTATGCTCCTAGCACGAGTAGAAACAACAACAACATTAGCACCATTCCTACAACCAAGCTTGTAGCTTGAGCCCTTGATGCCATCTCTCTCGCCATCTTTGAACTATCCCTTGCTTGCGTCGACACGACGGTTAGTTGGTGCGTGAGTTCTACTAGCTCTGTTAGAACTTGGGCTTGATGAGTCACTCTGACTTGGCATCCATGCAACTCGGTTGTCATGGCCCGAATGTGTTGATCCCTTGCTATTCCTAACTCAGTCAAGCGTCCAATCGGTACGCCGGGGGCAACCCTTGATGGTTCTGGCGCCTCGGGACGAGGAGTTGCTAGCGTGACTCTCCTAGGGATCGGAACACTTTTCCTAGCCGTTTGACGGATACGAAGTCCTCCGGACGACGGTTGTACGATTATTGGAGTGTGTCTTGGTAACACCGTGTTGGGTGAAACTCTCGGTCCATCATATGGGTCTCGTTCGCTCGACACCTCGGGTTCCGAGTCCGTGCTATTGTAGGGGTCATCTTCTTGTCGGTTGCTAGACGGGATATCTTGCGATCGCCCCGTGTTGTGGCCCGATGCATTGGTTGAGTATGACGCGGGAGTGTAAGAAGGATTTGATGACGACGACATAGTGAAACTGGAGCAAAAGTGTACTTAGTAACCTATCGCATAAAGGATGTATCCTATCCTACGCCATGTCTATGTTCTAAGCATGCTCCTAACGAGTGTATGTAAAAATCGACATACTCCTACTATAACCATTTCTAGTCTCGCATTAACCTACCTTAATCAAACATAGGTGATCAGGCTATGTTTAATTGAAGTCTGTTAATGCCATTCTAGACTTAGTTATACTAGTAGTAAGTTTAAATGTTTTCATGTCAGTTTTTGGACAATTGGTTATAGTTGGGTTCTTCCGATGAAAGACCGATGTTCTCTATAACCTTTGGCTCTGATACCACTTCTGTCACACCCCGCTAAAGCGGAAACACGGGATGTCACAGTTAATGTTTCAAAAGCAATAGGTAGAAGACAACACCAACTCATCACATCAAAATAGTACCAATACAACGAGTTTTAAAAGAAAATACAACTTGTCCATAAAAACGTAAAGTACAATGACATGATGAAATAATTTGATGACGCTAAAGTGATGCCTTCTAAAGTGCGTCCTTACTTGCTATTTCCTGAAAAGCATGTAAAAGAGAGTGTCAACTAAAAATAGTTGGTGAGTTCATAGGTGTTGGTATACGCAAAAATGTAGTATAAGTTGTACGATATTGTTTTGTAACGCATGCTCATGGTATATATATAAAAAATGTAATGTAATGTGTAATGCCTCAGAGGTAGCAAACTAAGCCATTACTAAGCCTCATGACCTTGTATTCATTTGCCCCGAGTCATCATGTCCTATCATTAACATGGCAGTGTAGTAATTAATGCACCCTGTTTTTATCGTAGGTGGGTGGTCAACCAAATAACGTTATCCATAATTACCATGGCTCACACGCATGTGAGTTAATAAGTAATGTTAAGAGTGTTGGGGACTTTTTGTATATGATAGTTGCAAACTTAGAAGCTTTCACATGTGCATATGTACCATAAAGAGCGTTAAACATGCGTAAAAGTTCGGAAATAAAACAATTTATTTCGAATAAAGTTTTGAATCATGTTCTTCACCCCAAAATGTGTAAAACAGTAAAAAGGGTTACGAAGACTGATAATGTTGAAATAATAGTAACATGCTTTTCACCCCAAAATGTATAAAACAGTAAAAAGGGGCTATGAATACTCACGGTGGTTTGCGTAGGTGTTTCCCGAATGCGTAATGTGATTCCGAAATGAGATCCTACTTCGATCCTACGAATGTAAGGACACTAGTAAGATTCTAGGTTCTAGACTTTGTCACTTAAATCTCCATCTCATCATAAAATGCCTTTGTTGTTAAATTTGTATGTTGTTAAATGTTCTTTAATAGTTCATACTTAGAAGGAACGTTACATGTGATGGTTTTAAAATTACCGAAGTGTTGTAGAGGTAATAACGAAAATAAATGTTTTAGGTCCATATGTAAATATGGTTTGGTGTTAGGTCATGTGTATTATGTATGTATGTACCACAATTCCATCATAAAAGATAAGAAAAGCTAGTAGTTAGATGTTAGATGTTAGATGCGTGAATGAAATGCGTAAATAAATACGTATAGATATATTCTACCATTCCACCATGCAAATGGTGCAATGAGTAGAGTTAGGGTAGTAAGTATGTATAAGTAATATATGTATAATATACCACAATTTCATCACCAAAGGTGAGGAAAAGGATCAAGAGATAGCATATAGCTAGTATACAATATAGTTGTTAGTAGTTAGAATTTGTTAGTCACTTTCGGTTACTGTTTGGATAACTTCCAGAGATTGTTAGGTTCTGATATTTTGTAGTCGGGTACTTCCATGTGTTAGGAAACTTTTGACATAAGATTCATGATTTTTGGATCAACATAAGTACATAAAATAACACTTGACAAAAACAGTGACAGAAACACGTAGCTGTTGCACACTGTTTTTGTAAAAACTGTTTGAGGGTTCAAAACTTAATATTTTTCGGTGATTCCAGTGGGGTTTGATTCCCAACTCATAAAAGTAATTTCCAGAAAACGAATCACTGTATTTGGATCATTTTTGAGAGAGTTATGGCCTTGCAAAGTCAGTAGAAATTTCTGACAGCAAGCTGATGAAAAAGGTCTTTTATATAAAAGCTATTTTCTAATTGGTTCTTCAAAAGATTTTGTTCTTTTTGTCAAGACACGATTTTTACTCAACTAAATCACATATTTTCAGATGAAATCTTTGCTTTTTAATCATCCCAAGCAACATGCAAGGAACTTTAGAAAATCATCTTGCCAAAATACTTTCAAAACTTGTTGTTTTTGAGCTTTTGTAAACACATGCATACCAAACATTCTTAGGTCACTAATATGGGTTTGATTATGGATTCATCACCCTTTTTAATGACATGCAAGATGTCATGGTGATGGATCTACAAACATTAGATCGCCTAGAGTTGGATTTAGCAAGAAGAAGATGAAAACTTAGAGTTTTAAGAAGATAAAACTTTGAAAGAGAAGAGAAAGTTGTAGGAGGATGATTAAAGGAAGTTACAAAAATGTTTTTACCTTGGTTTCTTGAAGATATGTGGCTGATCTTGGAAGCCTTGGAGAAGAGAATTCTTGAGAGAATATGGAGGTTTTGAGAGAAGAGTTTGTGAAATGAGTGAAGAGTGAAAATGGAGAGGGAGAGGGGGTATTTATGGAGTGAGAAAGAGGGGTTAGGGTGGTGTGTGTGTGTGTGGCCGGTTTTGGGAGAGGGGAAAGGGAGTGTGTGGAGTGTGGTTTTGTATAAAATGATTGTGTTTGTATTTAAATTAAATTTTTATTTAAATCTTTTAATTAATTGAATTATTAGATATTCTTAATTAATTGTTATTGATAATAATACTAGTTTAATTTGCTAGTATTTATTTTGTATATATATATATATATATATATTTTAGTGTATACATGTTTTTAGTTGGCATTTTATGAGATGTATGGATAATTTCCTAAATTGAGGGATTTTAGACTGGATTTCTAAATTTTCCCTACTGTGTCGGGTTTACTGCTAAAACTAGACAGTGTGACATAGAATAACTGTATCTGACATAATTAGTGCAGTTCTAACCTGAACGCGATTTTGACGGTTGTCACACACGAAGTATCTGACAACGATCATTTTTAATCTTTTACAGGTAACAATGTCTGAATTTCAAAGTTGGTGGTGTGATTCACAAAAGATATGCCATTTACAAAAGCAACATGAAGAACTCACACGGCGTCTTAAGATGTTTGAAAGTGCTCTTATAACGTCTTACAATGATCTTCAAAAACAGAAATTTCAAACATCTGAATGTTCTGTGAAACTTGACTAATCTGAGGAAAAAGCAAAGATCTTGGAACTGAAAACATTAAGCTGAAAAAGAGGATCTCCGAGTTGACATTAAAAGATGATATCAAGGGGATTGAGGAAAAAGCAAAATCTTTGGAAGATGAAAACGTGAATCTAAAGAAAAAGAATAGTGAGAGCGAACTTTCTTTGAAAAATATTACCTCTCAAAACAAAGAATTTTTGGACAAAATCAAAGATTTGGAAAAGAAGCTTTATTTGAGAGATCAAACAGAACAAACAATTTACATGAACAAGCCAAGGTTAGTGAGTTCTGTTAACAAATATTGGGGACTTGGTTACGAAAATCCAAAACATTTGGTCAAAACTATCGTTGCATTACCGACATTGTATAATTTCGAATGTTTAAGATATGCACGATATTGGTCCGATTTTGGTGAAAAGGAAACACAATAAGAGGAACAAAGAAAAAGATCATTAACAACTCATATACAACTTCCATTTTGTTATACTCATGAGACATTGAAGATTCTCAACAATCTAAATAAACCACTTCCAGATAACTATTTTGACATATGTGCTACAAAGCCAATCACTCAACAAGTCTTTGAAACTAAGAAATATGTTCCTACATTAGTTCTAGAAGGGAGAATTGTTGAACTTGAAATATACCTTGCAGAATAAAGGATCAAATTTGAATTTGAAAATGATCTCCTTTCAACTGTTTATTCAAATAGTTTAAAAGAAATATCATCTGGTTTCAAAGACGAGGTGAAAAAGGAAACTGTTAAAATTGAACATTCTTTGATCAAAAAGTTTTCTGAATCAACAAAGAGTATCTTTGATTCAAAACAAAAGATTGATCAAAAATGTATCAAACTGTCAAAGAAAGTGGTAGATCTTGAGAATATTCTTCTTTCAAAGCATACCAATTTGGAAAATGAGAAAGTCAACTTTGTGAGCCAAATCAATTCATTTGAAAAGAAGTTGACTGATTTGTTAAAGACAAAAGCTGAATTAGAGAAAAGAAACTTCCGGACCATTCTGATTTTATCTTTACAAATGAAAAACATTCAAGTACTTTTTCTAAAGATGAGTGTTCAAACACAAAGACACCACCTTTAGAGAAAAGAAAGAAGGGTAACAAGTCAAAGACAACTCCTGTTCAAAGTTCTAAAGGTTCTAATTCTAAATCTTCTGTTGGTTCAAATACACCTATCTACAAGCCTGTGAAGATGGAATGGAGAGTTAAAGGTACAACACCTTCAAAGAATGATGTACCAAAATCATCTGCTTCCACATCAAATGCCAAGAAGAACAACACTCCGAAAGGTAAATTTTCTTCTTCTAAACCTAATCCTATTCATTCTGCAAATCATCTGATTAGGTTGGCACATAAGAAAATTTGTTGTTCTTACTGTGGATCAAATGATTTTGTGCATAAAGATTATACTTCTTTTTGGTACGGTACTTACAGTATTCCTTCAAAGAGATCTACACCTAACATACTAGGACCCAAGTCCCATTGGGTACCAAAATGTGCTTAATCTGTTTTGCAGGTTCATCATGTGTTGTGCTGAATGTTACATATATATCACACACATGACTGAAAACAGAAGAGAAGCGGTGCAAATTTTTGAAGAGTGTATGTACCATTTAGGGGGAGCAAAAGAAACAATGGTTTCTAAACACGTCAGTTTAGAACCCGTACTTCAAAGAACTTATGGCTTCTAAACATATCAGTTTAGGACCCGCACTTCAACGAGTTTGACTTCTAAACACATCAGTTTAGAACTCGTACTTCATTTGTTTTACACTGATTGGTTCACATTCTTTGGTGACCATCATTGAAATAGGAAACTAGCCCATGCCAACTCTTGCATTAAACCCCACCAGCTACTCATTTCTTTCTTAACAAAGGAATGTTTCAATTTTCTTGGGGACGCAGCATATCATCTATCTGATCTTCACTCGGAAGGTCTAGATATTGAAAAAGAAGGAAGTTTGCCCCACCTTCGCTCTTCATTCATGCACATTGAGTCCGTGGAAAACTTGTTGCTGTCTCAACAGTTTACACACTTTGAGCCTAATTTTCAAGCATAAGTTGCTTCAATCATTTCTACACAAGCACGTACACACAAGGAATATGTTTTCTTATCATAACGTTCATAGAATTTCCTTTGTGGTTTTTTGATGATTGAATGGAAACCCTGGAGGAGTGAACATCAAAAAGCTCCTTTCCAAAGTGCATTCATTGTACTAAGTGGCTCCGTGCAACTTACAGGCATTTTAACTGATTCATCCGTTGATTCAGGGTTACGACTTTCATTTTGTCTGAATTTGAAAAGATTCGGATAAATATTTTTGGAATTGATGGATAAACAAATCAAAAGGAGGAGATTGTTAATGGTATATTCAAAGACTGCTGAAATTGAAAAGAATTTTGATGATCATGATGCTCACAATCATCAAAAAGGGGGAGAAACTATGAAAGTTTCAATTTCAAGATAAAGTTAAGTTTTATTGAAGTCAAGAAGCTTGAGTTAAAAAGTTCAACATAACTCAAGTTCAAAGTTAAAAATTCAAGATGTTTCAAGATGTTTCAAAGTGATTCGACAAAGGTTCAAAGTTCAAAGATTGTTCATTGTTCAAGAGATGAAGATACGCAGTTAAAGATATTCGAAAAGCTCAAAACCCCGTTAAAGCTCAAAAGCCATTTCATGTTCAAAGACCGAAGATATATTTCAAAGCTCAAAGATGCAAAGATTTGTGCTACAACGATTCAATGATCAGTGATGTGAAGATTCAAGAAGATGAAGTTTTTGTTTGAAGACTTTGACCAACACCGCAAAGATGTGAAGTTTGTGATTCGAGACTTTGATGATTATTTAGTTTTGAAGATCCAGTTAAAGACTAAAACAGTCAGATTGGATTTCTGAAGACAACGCTTATTCGAAGATTCTACAGAGTTATTTTTCAAAGACTGATCTTCCTTCAAAGCAAAGAGGAAGATTGTTCAAAGAGCTACAGTGTTGAAGATCTGAATATACAAAGAGCTGAAGACTATCGTCATCAATTTTTTAAATCTTGAATCCATAGGGGGAGATTGTTAGTGCATAAAATGTATTCAAGATTTAATATGTAATTGTATTATTTGTAAGAGTCAAATGCAATAGTCAAAAGTCAAAGTAAGGGTGTTAAAGGGTCAAAGTCAAGGTATTAAGTGAGTTAGTCAAAGTGTATAAATAGGAAGTTTGTAATAGATTTAATTGAAAAAGTCATTCATACGTACATAGAGAAGTGAGCAATATAGAGGGATGACTTCCTAGAGAGAGAGTTTAGAGAGAGAAAGGGGATCTCATTCCAATATTGTATTCTTTCTCTAATTCTATGAAGATCATGAAGTTTATCATTGTTACTTGATTAGATCTAGGATCACAACATATATCGTAAAAATCATGAAATGGAGCCTATTAGATACATCAATCAAAGCCTCCAAAAATAAATAAAAAGAAGGTTCTAAATGTATCACTAAGAAACATACCTGAGCCAGTTCTGTTCATCACAATTAAAACAATACCAGTCCAGTGTGGGTTAGAAAAAATCAAGTACGTTCATTCAAGACTTTCAACAAACACATGGCAAGCAATACAGGTAACAAAAGAAAAAATCAAATACGTGCACGAAGTAAAGGAAGGTATTTGGAGCGAAAGAGGTAGCAAACTTAGATAAAAGAAACCCAAATTGTGCAAAAATAAACCGTAAACCCAAACGTACCTGAAATGGCGAAACCCTAATAAGAAACCCTGAGATGGTGAATCTTGAAAAAAACAAAGAAACCCAAAGAAATCGATGGTGGAACCTTTGTGCAAACATCAGATAAATCGATGGTGAGAAATCATACAGAAGATCTTTTGTTGATTTGAAGAAACCGTGTAAAGGGAATGAATGTATTTGAAGAGCTTATAAAGCTCTGCATATTTCTGTCTTGGAGGTATCTTGGGAGGAGGAAACGTCTTCTTGGAGAACAAAGAAACTCTGAATCGGCATCAACAGGCTCTTATGGCGAACCATCAAAATCAGTTTAGGAGCTTAAGAAGATGAGCGTTCAACCTACAAAATCGAGCGATGACCGCCACAAATTGAGATTAGCAAGTAACAAGAATAAGATGTAATTACCTTGTGAGAAAGCGATGTAAAGAGAATGAATGGATTTGAAGAGCATAAAAAGCTCTGCATATTTCTGTCTTGGAGGTATCTTGGGAGGAGGAAACGTCTTCTTGGAGAACAAAGAAACTCTGAATCGGCATCAACAGGCTCTTATGGCGAACCATCAAAATCAGTTTAGGAGCTGAAGAAGATGAGCGCTCAACCTACAAAATCGAGCGATGACCACCACAAATCGAGATGAGCGAGTAACAAGAATAAGATGAAATTACCTTGTGAGAAAGCGATGTCGGAGCTTGAATCCTCATATAGACACCGGATGAAATCTTGAAGCATCAACATGAAACTGATGGTATAGGAGCGATTCTGATTTTAGACCAGTGAGATGTGTTTTAAGGTTTAGGGTAAACTCTGATTTTTGGGAGGGGAGAAGACGAGCGTAAAAGCTGATTTTGGGGGGAGAAGACGAAGAGGTTGGTAATCAAATGATGAGAGTCTCACGCGTGCAGCATGCTTTGAGAGACATCAGGGATTTTTTAGCAATGTAATCTTTCTCACTCTAAAATTTTAAGTAATCATGCTTTAAATGGTGGTACATCTAGCTTTAAAAGTTGTTTTTAAGAGTTTGGGGGTTAGATGTATTATAAGATAGTATAGATATTAAAATTAAAATTTAAAAGACTTTTACCCACTTTACCTCAACAACCCAAATAAGCCTCACGAAAAAGTCTATTTTATTTGTGTAATCGTGATGTTTATTGGATGATATTTGAACTTCAATTTACGTTTATATTGTAATTTAAGACAGCATTTGAGACATTTAGACTTGCATGTTTTAAAAATATGTAATTTACTTTTAGTTATGAAAATTAACAATTTGTAAAACAAATCAGGCTGGTTTAGGTTTAGGGTTCGGGTAGAACCAATGGTGAACGGGGAAACCAACGAGGAAAGAGGATTTTTACCCTTAACGGGTTCCCCAACGGGGATGGGGGAACCGCGGGGACCTGGTGGAGATCCTCGATAAGATCCCGAACGGGGATCGGGGTGGTTGTAACACCCTAAAAATTAGGTAAAATTTAAACCTGGAATAGTTGCGGAATTAAACGGGATTAACATAGACAAATCACCCAAAGCGGAGAAATATTTGTACGGTGTTTACATTACAATTCAAAACAAGTGAAATAAACCCAACAACCTATTAATCTAAGCTGTCAAGACTAGATTACGATCGGGTGTTGCTATTTCACTTCCCAAAATAAAAGATATTCATGACCCATCATGTACGCCTATCAATACTCCAAAAATGCTATACTCCCTTCATGACTCTCCGCTCAAACCCGAGGAGCCCCACCGCTAGGATGACCTAATAACATGTCATTCCAAGATAAGTGTTAGGATAAAGCTTAGCGATAATTAAACAGTTAATTATAAGCCATAATAGTTTTAATTAAGCAAAATGAGGAATAAGGAATTTGTAACCTTGGGTAGAAGTTTTACTCGAACACGAATACCTCTTGAGTAAGCAGAAAGTCCCGCCTTAAAATAAATGATTAAGTACACTTATAACTCACATAATACGTCAGTAAAACCAATCATATTATCATACATACATTGGATGTCGAACTCGGCTACTTACAGCTTATGCCCAGGAATATCCAAGAAAACAACTAGCACATGGGAATTACACCTTACTGTTCATGAGACAATGCCCAACCATATAGGCCCACATCTTACTTATCATGAAGCATAATGCCTATTCCGTGCTACAATGTGGAAAACTATCGTTCCATCATTGAACATATAGACTCTAGTGCCTATGGATCCATTACACTCGAAACCAAGTAAACGGTGACTCCAATGCATGACATTATCATTTATACCATATGAATGAGCCTTACAACAAAGATTATAAATAAGCAATCCATCATCATGGAATATTTTCATGAGACCCTAATATGTGACATGTGACTCCATAGCTTTCCATAAATTGAGTTTAAACTTTATTCCATCACGAGAACCCATCTTCATAGCAAATATATCAATACCCCCAAATACCCCAAAACCCTAGATTTTGACCTAAAATGGTCACAGCGTTTTATCTTGACAAAATATGTTGTACTTACAAAAATCATCATGAATAAACCAAGAAATATCATATTTTGATGTTTGCAAAGTTCTTTCATTTGACAAAACCCTAAAATGCCCAAAATTTAGGTTGTGGGTGGAAGTTCAACAGGTAAAGAAAGCATAGTTATTACATGTATTAGTTTTGAAAGTGAGGATAGACTCACCTTAGAGGGTTGTTAGACAAAACCCTAATATGAAGATGATGAAATCCCTTGAGAGGAAGTAAATCTGGAAAACTAGCACCACTTAATGACCAAATGGATGAGAGTAAACGTAATTTGAAAACCTAGAAATGTGATTTTTTCCTCTAAAACCCGGTTGCACTTCATTTAAATACACAGATGCTCGTCGCGATAGTGACACGCGATAATGACAAGTTTCACTATCGCCGGTCATTCTCGCCCGCTACCCCAGAACTTGCAGTACATTCTTCGCGAATGTGACACGCGATAGTGCCATGGGCACTATCGCCCCACCTGTACCGAGCCCCACTTGGCTCCTTTTTCAAATCCAGATCCGATTTCACCTGAACCACGTCTTAAGGTTGCTCGATGCCATTATATTATTACAAAAAAATGGAAACTATAAATCTTTTATTATCAAATTTTTTGGGTGTTACAATCCTCCCCAACATGGAAATTATTTCGTTCTCGAAATCTTAGGCTAAATCAAATAAACGAGGATATCGACGTTTCATGTCTTCCTCCGCCTCCCAAGTCACGTTGGCACCCCGATGATGCTTCCATTGCACTTTTACCATTGTGACCTCCTTGTGACGGAGTCTCTTGGTCTCTCTTTCCAATATGGCTTCGGGCTCTTCGACACAACGGCTATCATCCACCCGAATCTCTGACAACGGTCTCACACCTTCTTCCTCCACCAAACATTTTTGTAAATAGCATACATGAAATGTTGGGTGAATCCCATCCATCTCTGATGGTAGGTCCAATATGTACGCTTGTAACCCGACGCGTTCTAGAATAGTAAATGGTCCAAGGAAATGGGGACTTAACTTCCCTCGCTTTCCGAAATAAATCAATCCCTTCCAAGGAGTCACCTTTAACATCACGCGGTCTCCCACTTGGAACTCTACCGGACGTCTTATCTTATCGGCGTAACTCTTTTGCCGATCTTGAGCCGCTTTCAAACGCTCTCTAATGATCTTGACTTTGCCGGTCGTTTCTTGCACAATCATCGGTCCGGCAAATTGCTTCTCCCCCGCCTCTAACCAACACACGAGGGTTCTACACTTCCTCCCATATAACACTTCGAACGGTGCCGCCTTTAAACTAGAATGATAACTGTTGTTGTAAGTGAATTCTACCAAAGGTAGGTGTGTATCCCAATTATCTCCAAAATCTAACACACACGATCTCAACATGTCTTCTAACGTTTGGATCGTCCTTTCACTTTTCCCATTTGGGGATGGTATGTCGTACTCAAATTCACCCTTGTACTTAATTCTTCTTGCAACGCTTGCCAAAATCTCGACGTAAAACGGCTATCATGATCGGAGACTATACACACGGGTATACCATGTCTAGACACCACTTCGTCAATGTACAACTTTGCCAACTTGTCCATTGGTAACGTTTCCCGCATGTCTAGGAAGTGTGCACTTTTGGTCAAATGGTCCACTATCACCCAAATGGTATCATGACCTCTCAAGGTCCTCGACAAATTGGTCACACAATCCATCGTGATTCTGTCCCACTTCCACTCGGGTATTTCCAAGGATTGCAAACTGCCATAAGGCCGTTGGTGCTCGGCCTTCACTAGGGAGCAAGTCACACACTGCTCCACGTAATGTGCCACATCCAGTTTCATAACCGGCCACCAGTAATGTAGTTTCAAATCTCTATACATCTTAGTACTTCCCAGATGTATGGAGTACTTGGACTTGTGAGCATCGTCCATAAGGAGCTCTCGGTTTCCTCCGACTTTGGGCATCCACATGCGCCCTTTGAACAGCTTCACCCCACGGCTATCCTCCATTAAGAGTAGTCGTTGCTTTGTCATCACCTCTTCTTTGAGGTTTTCCTTCTTCAATGCTTCGACTTGCGCAGCCCTAATCCGCTCCATGAGGCTTGACACTAACTCGATTCTTGAAAGGTTGGCTCGAATACTCTACTATAATCCTTTCGGCTTAAGGCGTCGGCCACCGCGTTCGCTTTACCCGGATGGTAGAGAAGTTCACAATCATAGTCCTTAAGCAATTCCAACCATCTTCTTTGCCTCATGTTCAATTCCTTTTGATCGAAAACGTATTTCAAACTCTTGTGATCCGTGTACAAGGTGCACTTCGTGTCATAAAGGTAATGTCGCCACAACTTCAATGTGGATACCACCACGACTAACTCCAAATCATGTGTAGGGTAGTTCTTTTCGTGTACTTTAAGTTGTCTTGACGCGTATGCAATCACCTTTCCTCTTTGCATCAACACGCACCCCAAGACCATCTTGGACGCGTCTCTATAGACTACGAAGTCCTCCGATCCCTCGGGTAATGATAGAATTGGAGCTTCGCATAGCTTCTTTTGTAGAGTACGGGACGTTCTCTCTTGTGCCTCGGTCCATACAAACTTTACATTCTTCCGCGTCAAAGTCGTCAAAGAAGAAGCAATTTTGGAGAAGTTTTGAATAAACCTTCGGTAATAACCCGCCAAACCCAAGAAACTTCAAATCTCCGACGGACTCTTGGGAGGTTCCCAATTCATCATTGCTTCGATCTTGAAAGGATCTACTTTCACTTCGTCTCGAGTGACCACATGACCCAAGAATTGAACTTCCTCCAACCAAAAGTTACACTTGGAGAATTTCACGTATAGACTTTCTTTTCTTAGCACCTCCAACACCTCTCGAAGACGTTGCTCGTGATCCGCTTCATCTTTAGAGTACACTAAGATATCATCTATGAACACAATCACCGACTTATCGAGAAATGGTCGACACACCCGGTTCGTCAAGTCCATGAACACCGTCGGTGCATTAGTCAACCCGAAAGGCATCACCAGAAATTCATAATGATTGTATCTCGTCCTAAATGTCATTTTTGGGATGTCATTTTCCCTCACCTTCACTTGGTGGTAACCCGAATGCAAGTCAATCTTTGAGAAGCATCCCGCTCCTTGAAGTTGGTCGAACAAATCATTGATCCTATGGAGTGGGTACTTATTCTTCACAGTTACCTTGTTCAGTTCTCGATAGTCGATACACATTCTCATTGTGTCATCTTTCTTCTTCACGAATAAGACCGGTGCGCCCCACGGAGACGAGATCGGTCTCACAAATCCCTTCTCTAAGAGTTCTTGAAGTTGTGCCATCATTTCTTGCATCTCTGATGGAGCTAATCGGTAGGGAGCTCTAGCTATCGGAGACGCTCCCGGAACCAATTCTATTTGGAATTCCACTTGACGATCCGATGGCAAACCCGACAAGTCTTTCGGAAATACATCGGGAAACTCACGTACCACCTTCACGTCCTCTAGTCTCTTCTTCTCCAACTTAGCATCGATTATGTATGCCAAGAAGGACGCGCACCCTTTGACCAAACATTTGCACGTTTTCAAAGTAGAGATGATTGCGACATCTCCTTTCCTCCGCTCACCGTAGACGACCACGAAACTTCCGTCCAGAAAAGGAATATGAATCAAATTCTTCGCGCATAAGATCTTGGCTTGGTTCGCGGCTAGCCAATCCATTACGACTACCACATCAAATCCTCCAATCAACATTGGTAGCAGATCGATTGCAAATTTCTTTCCCTTAATTTCCATCATACAACCCCTTAGCACGTCGCAGACTACTACTTGACCACCGTCCGCTATTTCTACCACTATAGCCTCCTCTAAACTACTAGTGGGCATAGACAACTTTTGGCGAAAAGAAATTGACACAAACAAGAAACTTGCACCCGAATCAAATAACACACGCGCAGTAAGGAGTTTAGGAGAAACGTACCCGACACTACATCCGTCGAAGCCTTTGCCTCCTCTTTCGTCATCTTGAAAGCCCTTCCCGTCGCTCTCGGAGGATCCACTTTCTTTCCTCCACTTCCTCCAACCCCCAACTTCGGGCACTCCCCTCTAAAATGGCCCGGCTCCTTGTATTCAAAACACATCAACCCCTTGACTGGCCAGTCCTTGAAAGAATGCCCGGTCTTGCCGCACTTGTAGCAATTTCCGGGAACAAAGTTGCATGGGACAAAGTGTTTGCTTCGGCACTTGGAGCACCCACCTAGCCTCACGCCTAGGATCGGCTCCCCGATGATTGTTGTTGAATAGTCTTGGTTTATTGGAGGGCACAGAACTCCCCTCCCACTTTCTCTTCTTAGTCATCCCGACACTTTCTTCTTTGCCTCGACTATAGGCATCCTCCACTAGTTGAGCTTCTTCAACCACCTCACGAAGGGTAGAGACTTTGGATACCCGAACCATGGTCATCATGTCCGATGGAAGGCCCTTGATGTAAGCCTTGATCTTTTCCTTCTCAGTCGGGACCAGATGTCCCACCAACCCTTGCATATCCATGGATTGCCGATTGTACTCCTTCACCGGCATGTTTCCCTTTTTCAGATTCCGGAATTCTTCTTCGATTCAGTCCATTGCTCTCTCATTACAATACTCTTTCAGTGCCTTCTTCTTGAAGGTCGCCCAACTCAGTTTGGCCAACACCACAACCTCTAGAGAAGTGGAGTAAACATTCCACCAAGTGAGGGATGTCCCTCTTAGAATTTGAGAACCAAACTTCGCCTTTTGGCTCTCCCCTAGTCCGAAATGGTTGCTCCATCTCTTGGATCCAATTCATACAGATCACCGGGTCCTCTGTACCTTTGAACTCGGGCGTCCTGTAGCTTAGAAAGGTCTCTGTCTTGAATGAGCAAACTTTCCCATCTTGCCCGGTTTATGTCGTTCCCAACCCATCTGTAGGGATGTCATTTCCGGTTCCCCCAGATCCAGCTACTATGATATTCTCGGCAACAGTTTCATGCCTATGGTTGTTCATATCCCTGTCCTCCAATAGTTTCAAAAATTGTTCTTGTTGCTGGGCCATTATAGATCCCTCAGCTTTTGCTAACTCCCCCTCAACATGATAATTTGTGTCTTTGAATATGTGTCATTTCTCCCCCTCATGACGATTAGGAGCATCCTGAGCATCATGCAACTTCAAAGACGAAACTGATGAGTAGCAAAATATCAGATTAAACTATTAAGTAACCAAGATGGGGTAAATATCTAAAACAAAAACACAATAGTAACATTTATCACAACAATTAAAAGAAATTGTGTGGCCTATGTTCAGAGTTGGCATCGGGGTATCTCTGATAGGAATTCCAGTTATCACTGAAGTAAATTTTTTAAAAGTACTTCTCAAACTGTTTCGGCAATATCACAAAGATATGCAACGGGAATCACAAAGACTAGTGCTTGTGTGAAAGAAATAAATCATATCGATTTGGCTCAAAGATTGATTTAACCTGGGACACAAGTTAAAATCAATAGACACGGTGATTAGAATATGAAGTTCGGAGACCGGAGCTGATGTCTTCCTTTTTCAATATCTAATACCTCCGAGTGAGGAATAGATAGATTATGTGCTAAACCTCCATGAATGTATGAAACAAACATCTTTTGTGAGATACTTGAGTGGCTAGGTGGGGTGACACGAGTTATCGACATTGGGTGCATGTCTGTTTCAATATTCATCTCCAAAGAACAAGAATGAATAGATTGTGTGGTTACCCGGATAACTGACTCGGTTTGGTAAAGACCAATATATTCTTTTAAGTCCTGTCATATCCTCACCTTTTTCTTTTTACTCCAAACTCATCTATCAAGCTAGACCCCTCACTGTTGTCTATAGTTGGATATGTGTCTTGGGTAGGTCCTTCCGGTTCTGGATAGACCATAGAAACTATATAAGTCCTAACACTCCTTTAATGAACCAAATAAAACATTGAAGAACACATTGAAGTACGAGTTCTAAACTGAAATGTTCAGAAGTCAAAACTTTTAAGAACGAGTCCTGATCTGAGATGATCAGAAGTCATTGCATTTAAGAACGAGTCCTGAACTGATTTTTTCAGAAGTCATAAAAATGATAATGAATATCAAAGAAAAAATTCAAGCGCGAACTAGAATGACTCAGTAAGCACGGTATTTGCAATGAATGAAACAATGATCAGAAAGTTTAATTGTGAAGAACAAGTCACAATTAATATGTCAGAAAAGAATTGAATCATTAACATGAAATGACGAACTTTGAAACACAAGTAGGAATTCAAGTGAGTGTATTTCCATCGAAAATCCAACAAGTATACGAAACATGGAAATAACTAAGTCAAGAAAATATAACACATGGCAATTATGGAAGTTAAAATTAGGAAATTAACAAACACAAGTAAGTTATTCAGAATGAATTACCACGGTTCTTTGAATTCATTTAAAATCCACTTACTGTGCACACAATAGTACTCCCCCTCAAAATTGGTGTAACCTTTTATCGTTGTCATGTGAAAGGAATATTCTGAATTGTGTTACACATGACATTCCTGCAAAACAGATTAGAAAGATTTTGGTATACATGCTTTGATGGATCCTTGATGGTTAGATGTCTTGGCTTTAAAATGGGGATTGGGGATACTATAGGTACCATACCACTTATTAACATACCTTGGATGCACAAAGTCACTCTTTCCATAATGAGTGCAACAAATCTTTGCTCGGTTTAGACTGATCAACTTAGCTATAGGTTAAACATGAGCAGGTGAACCAGTCTTGGAAATAAATGACTTTGTATCAACTACAAGAGAATTATGAGACTTGTTTCCATCACAGTCTTCTGTAGTTATATTCTTTCTCCAAACTATTTTTACTTTTCTAAAAACATGATTATCTGAAGAATCATTAAGCTCACTGTCAGAAGAACTAGAGTAGTAAGATTGTCTTTTCCTAGAGTTCTCGATCTTTAGATGTTTCTGTGAATGTCTTTTATATTTAGATTTTGATGGTTTGGACGATTTGGGCACATAAACGCTTTTGGGGGCAGAAGTGGAACACTCCCCTCTTTGAAAATTTACCGGTTCACTCATCCTCTTAAGGATTTGAACATGACTCGAAAGTTTGGGTGCAAAGTCAATCTTAGCAATCTCATCATCTGGGCAAACTGTGGAATTCATGAACGCAGAGAACCCGAGTTCAGTATCAGAGTTGTCATCATTGTCCGAGTCGGATGAGAAACAATTTACATTAAGATTTTGGAAGGAATCAGCAGCGAAAGGGTTTTCAAAATCAGAGAGGAGATTCCTTTCACAAAAATCTGTTTGAACCTCTTTACCTTTATTTGAAAATCTCAAAGACTTGCCATTTGTGTCGGAGGACAACACGCCTAAGAAGGCTTTCCACGATGAACTATCTGAATTAGTTGAAGATGGTTCGGCTGAGATTGGTTCGAGGTTGCTTTCTTTGATATGAGTAACAACGTTTTCAAGCAGATTATGATTATCTGCCTTAGCAACCCTTTCTTGAAGAACTTTTGTCGTCAAAACAGACAGTTTAAACGTGAGTCTAGCAATCTCAGTCTTGAAAGCTGTTCTTTCAGATTCAGATAGAGGGTCGGTTTTGGTTCGTTCAAACTCTTGAAAGGTGGATAAAAGTACAGTCCTTTCGTAGTCAAAAGCTTCCTTTTCTCTTTCAGTTGACTCTTCTTGTTGGAAAATAATATTTTCCAATATTAGAGGAGGAACAGGGATTTCCGTAGCTTTGGCAATGGAACAGGTGTCGAAGTAATCATTTGAAAGATAATGTTGGTCCCGAAGGCCTATACAAGTTTGTAGAAGGGGGGGTTGAATACAAACACACGGATTTTAATTTTCTAAATTGTTTATTGATAAATCATTAACAATTTACAGCTTGTTGCGGAAACAAGATTAAGGATAAACCTAAATCTAAACAAGTTGGAACACTAAGGTTTCTTGCACTAAGAGAGATAAGTAAATTACTAATAATAACCTATCTTGAGATAAGAGATTGAACTTGTCCAGAGTTAGCAAGTTACTTCAAATGAAGTGGGTTCATCTCTTTATATACTGCATGTATTTAATCTAAGTCAGTATACACTTTACACGTGTCATCAGCTGGTTGGTTGCATGTCATTGACCTTTGTTGACAACCTTAGTAGCCGCATGGATGAACAGTGTAGTATCAGAGTGGTTGTACGATTTCAGATAGTCGGAGGTTCTTTTCTGACATTTCGTACGGAGTCATGCAAGGGTGGTTAAGACAAAAGTACTTTGTACGGAGGACTTCATGATCAGCTTTCGTTGATTCAGAGTATTATCATTTTCTATTCAGCGAATGATAAAGTTCAGCGATAGCTGAAGTCTTGTACTTAATACTTCACGTTGAATGGACAAATCTGAGTCTTCGCTGATCCGCATCAGTTCATTAGGAGACTTGTCGCTGGTTCTTGAGCTTGATCTTCGACTTCAGCGTAGAACCTTTGTTGACGTGAAACTTGTCTTCAGGGATCATAAGTAAACAACTAACTTATCAGCGATCATCATAATGACTGAACAGACTCAGAGCATTAATGGTGAACAGTTTCGCTGAATGTTTAATCTAAAGAGCGAGAGTTCCTATCAGCGGTACTGGAAGATCTTAGTACTTATCAGCGATAGTGAAACTCTGATACATATTGTTTACTTACAATTTTCACTAAGTATAAAAGAGAGGGTCATTATCAAATCACTGAGGGTTTGGATCAACAATCTCCCCCTATTTGATTATGATATAGCAACAAAGAAAATTGCTATTTAATGAAAACATAAGGATAAAAATAACTCATAAAATATTTGTCCCTTTTACTGTTTTCTGGGATCTTTTCAGTACTGATGGAGTAAAGTACATTCGCTGAAATCTTTCTTTAAAACTTTGAATCAGGTTACAAAGAGAAATGGAAAGATTACAAGTACAAGCGAAATAAATTACAAGTACAGAAGAATAACTGATACAATAGAGAAAAAGGCGATCATATCAGCTTGTAAAGGGTTCTTCTTTAATGAGAAGTTCATCAAGGGTCTTTTCAGTGGGGATCATCCAGTCAGGAACCGTTACTCCTTGTTTTCTTTTGTTCAGCGCTTCTTTAAAGATCAAGGGTTTTAGGTGTCGTGTCTGAATGTCTTGTTTGAAGTCACACCACCAGATGAGATCTCTGAGTTGTTCGATTGGAGTGATTGGAAGCTCAGCGATCCGTTGAAAACATTTTCATCCATCGTAGTCAAGAAAGAATATTCCATATGGATCACTGACGACTTTACCAGGGACGAAAAGTTCACAGGGTGGCATAGATATGTCAAGGGCAGATAGATCAGGGTCAGGACCAAGCACTTCAGCGCGAGAGAAACCGATACCAGTTTCATTTCGTATGACAGGACCTGAGTCTGAATCTTGACGTTTCTTCTTTGAGAGGGCCCTTTTTCTTTTCAGCTTAAGATCAGGAGGAGGAGGAATGTCCACACAAGAAGATATCAAATCGATCTGTCTGTTTATCAGCTTTTCGAAATGATCCTTGTACTTAGATTTTGACGTTTGGATAGCTAACCTCATTTCCAGCCATTCAGAGAGACCATATCTTTTTACAGTGTCAGCACGAAAGGCTTCAGATTGGCCATCTTCTCTGAAAAGTATGATGTCAACAATAGGTACTCCGATAGAGGTTCTTCCAGAGATGAATACCTTGTTGATCTTCGCTGGACGATATCTGAAGTGTATTTTCTCTTTACACCAGTTCAGGGTGGTCTGAGAAACTTCAGTTTTCTTCTCCACGATCTTCTGGGCTTCTTCCCAGAGCTTACGTTGGACTTGAATGGGAACACGTTTCAGCTTGGGGTCTTTGACAGATTCTTGAGTAAGCTTGATGGCGTATTCTCTGTCTTTTTCTTCAGCTTCCTTTCTTTCAGCGATTAGGCGTTCAGCTCTGAGGTGTTCCTTGTATTCAGCTTTGGAAATTCTGAACTTTGGAGGAACTGAAGGAAGTTGATCACACCTCAGAATAATTCGCTGATCCTCGAATTGCTTTATTATTTCCTCTCTTCTTTTCTGATCCTCTTCACTTAGCTTTTGAGGGGCTAAGGAAGGTCTGTGTATGTGCGAGAGTAGCTGTTCTTCTGGTTCATCAGTCTCAGAGATTAAATCTAAGACTGGGATTATTTCTTCAGCAGCAGCTGGTATTATTGGTGAAGTCGCAGTTGTGGAACCTTCAGCGATATCCTCAAACAGGGGAGAGGACTAGCTGAAACACAGCGATCTTACCAGTAAGAACTTGGGTAGAAACAGAGAGAGAAAATTTGTTCAAGTGTATAGGCTTGGGTAGTAGAACTGATAGTGTATGATAGAGGAGGGATGGAGTGAGAGATGTTTAGTGTACCTGACAAAACTTCAAATCTCCGACGGACTCTTGGGAGGTTCCCAATTCATCATTGCTTCGATCTTGAAAGGATCTACTTTCACTTCGTCTCGAGTGACCACATGACCCAAGAATTGAACTTCCTCCAACCAAAAGTTACACTTGGAGAATTTCGCGTATAGACTTTCTTTTCTTAGCACCTCCAACACCTCTCGAAGACGTTGCTCGTGATCCGCTTCATCTTTAGAGTACACTAAGATATCATCTATGAACACAATCACCGACTTATCGAGAAATGGTCGACACACCCGGTTCGTCAAGTCCATGAACACCGTCGGTGCATTAGTCAACCCGAAAGGCATCACCAGAAATTCATAATGATTGTATCTCGTCCTAAATGTCATTTTTGGGATGTCATTTTCCCTCACCTTCACTTGGTGGTAACCCGAATGCAAGTCAATCTTTGAGAAGCATCCCGCTCCTTGAAGTTGGTCGAACAAATCATTGATCCTATGGAGTGGGTACTTATTATTCACAGTTACCTTGTTCAGTTCTCGATAGTCGATACACATTCTCATTGTGTTATCTTTCTTCTTCACGAATAAGACCGGTGCGCCCCACGGAGACGAGATCGGTCTCACAAATCCCTTCTCTAAGAGTTCTTGAAGTTGTGCCATCATTTCTTGCATCTCTGATGGAGCTAATCGGTAGGGAGCTCTAGCTATCGGAGACGCTCCCGGAACCAATTCTATTTGGAATTCCACTTGACGATCCGATGGCAAACCCGACAAGTCTTTCGGAAATACATCGGGAAACTCACGTACCACCTTCACGTCCTCTAGTCTCTTCTTCTCCAACTTAGCATCGATTATGTATGCCAAGAAGGACGCGCACCCTTTGACCAAACATTTGCACGCTTTCAAAGTAGAGATGATTGCGACATCTCCTTTCCTCCGCTCACCGTAGACGACCACGAAACTTCCGTCCAGAAAAGGAATATGAATCAAATTCTTCGCGCATAAGATCTTGGCTTGGTTCGCGGCTAGCCAATCCATTACGACTACCACATCAAATCCTCCAATCAACATTGGTAGCAGATCGATTGCAAATTTCTTTCCCTCAATTTCCATCATACAACCCCTTAGCACGTCGCAGACTACTACTTGACCACCGTCCGCTATTTCTACCACTATAGCCTCCTCTAAACTACTAGTGGGCATAGACAACTTTTGGCGAAAAGAAATTGACACAAACAAGAAACTTGCACCCGAATCAAATAACACACGCGCAGTACGGAGTTTAGGAGAAACGTACCCGACACTACATCCGTCGAAGCCTTTGCCTCCTCCTTCGTCATCTTGAAAGCCCTTCCCGTCGCTCTCGGAGGATCCACTTTCTTTCCTCCACTTCCTCCAACCCCCAACTTCGGGCACTCCCCTCTAAAATGGCACGGCTCCTTGTATTCAAAACACATCAACCCCTTGACTGGCCAGTCCTTGAAAGAATGCCCGGTCTTGCCGCACTTGTAGCAATTTCCGGGAACAAAGTTGCATGGGACAAAGTGTTTGCTTCGGCACTTGGAGCACCCACCTAGCCTCACGCCTAGGATCGGCTCCCCGATGATTGTTGTTGAATAGTCTTGGTTTATTGGAGGGCACAGAACTCCCCTCCCACTTTCTCTTCTTAGTCATCCCGACACTTTCTTCTTTGCCTCGACTATAGGCATCCTCCACTAGTTGAGCTTCTTCAACCACCTCACGAAGGGTAGAGACTTTGGATACCCGAACCATGGTCATCATGTCCGATGGAAGGCCCTTGATGTAAGCCTTGATCTTTTCCTTCTCAGTCGGGACCAGATGTCCCACCAACCCTTGCTTATCCATGGATTGCCGATTGTACTCCTTCACCGGCATGTTTCCCTTTTTCAGATTCCGGAATTCTTCTTCGATTCAGTCCATTGCTCTCTCATTACAATACTCTTTCAGTGCCTTCTTCTTGAAGGTCGCCCAACTCAGTTTGGCCAACACCACAACCTCTAGAGAAGTGGAGTAAACATTCCACCAAGTGAGGGATGTCCCTCTTAGAATTTGAGAACCAAACTTCGCCTTTTGGCTCTCCCCTAGTCCGAAATGGTTGCTCCATCTCTTGGATCCAATTCATACAGATCACCGGGTCCTCTGTACCTTTGAACTCGGGCGTCCTGTAGCTTAGAAAGGTCTCTGTCTTGAATGAGCAAACTTTCCCATCTTGCCCGGTTTATGTCGTTACCAACCCATCTGTAGGGATGTCATTTCCGGTTCCCCCAGATCCAGCTACTATGATATTCTCGGCAACAGTTTCATGCCTATGGTTGTTCATATCCCTGTCCTCCAATAGTTTCAAAAATTGTTCTTGTTGCTGGGCCATTATAGATCCCTCAGCTTTTGCTAACTCCCCCTCAACATGATAATTTGTGTCTTTGAATATGTGTCATTTCTCCCCCTCATGACGATTAGGAGCATCCTGAGCATCATGCAACTTCAAAGACGAAACTGATGAGTAGCAAAATATCAGATTAAACTATTAAGTAACCAAGATGGGGTAAATATCTAAAACAAAAACACAATAGTAACATTTATCACAACAATTAAAAGAAATTGTGTGGCCTATGTTCAGAGTTGGCATCGGGGTATCTCTGATAGGAATTCCAGTTATCACTGAAGTAAATTTTTTAAAAGTACTTCTCAAACTGTTTCGGCAATATCACAAAGATATGCAACGGGAATCACAAAGACTAGTGCTTGTGTGAAAGAAATAAATCATATCGATTTGGCTCAAAGATTGATTTAACCTAGGACACAAGTTAAAATCAATAGACACGGTGATTAGAATATGAAGTTCGGAGACCGGAGCTGATGTCTTCCTTTTTCAATATCTAATACCTCCGAGTGAGGAATAGATAGATTATGTGCTAAACCTCCATGAATGTATGAAACAAACATCTTTTGTGAGATACTTGAGTGGCTAGGTGGGGTGACACGAGTTATCGACATTGGGTGCATGTCTGTTTCAATATTCATCTCCAAAGAACAAGAATGAATAGATTGTGTGGTTACCCGGATAACTGACTCGGTTTGGTAAAGACCAATATATTCTTTTAAGTCCTGTCATATCCTCACCTTTTTCTTTTTACTCCAAACTCATCTATCAAGCTAGACCCCTCACTGTTGTCTATAGTTGGATATGTGTCTTGGGTAGGTCCTTCCGGTTCTGGATAGACCATAGAAACTATATAAGTCCTAACACTCCTTTAATGAACCAAATAAAACATTGAAGAACACATTGAAGTACGAGTTCTAAACTGAAATGTTCAGAAGTCAAAACTTTTAAGAACGAGTCCTGATCTGAGATGATCAGAAGTCATTGCATTTAAGAACGAGTCCTGAACTGATTTTTTCAGAAGTCATAAAAATGATAATGAATATCAAAGAAAAAATTCAAGCGCGAACTAGAATGACTCAGTAAGCACGGTATTTGCAATGAATGAAACAATGATCAGAAAGTTTAATTGTGAAGAACAAGTCACAATTAATATGTCAGAAAAGAATTGAATCATTAACATGAAATGACGAACTTTGAAACACAAGTAGGAATTCAAGTGAGTGTATTTCCATCGAAAATCCAACAAGTATACGAAACATGGAAATAACTAAGTCAAGAAAATATAACACATGGCAATTATGGAAGTTAAAATTAGGAAATTAACAAACACAAGTAAGTTATTCAGAATGAATTACCACGGTTCTTTGAATTCATTTAAAATCCACTTACTGTGCACACAATAGTACTCCCCCTCAAAATTGGTGTAACCTTTTATCGTTGTCATGTGAAAGGAATATTCTGAATTGTGTTACACATGACATTCCTGCAAAACAGATTAGAAAGATTTTGGTATACATGCTTTGATGGATCCTTGATGGTTAGATGTCTTGGCTTTAAAATGGGGATTGGGGATACTATAGGTACCATACCACTTATTAACATACCTTGGATGCACAAAGTCACTCTTTCCATAATGAGTGCAACAAATCTTTGCTCGGTTTAGACTAATCAACTTAGCTATAGGTTAAACATGAGCAGGTGAACCAGTCTTGGAAATAAATGACTTTGTATCAACTACAAGAGAATTATGAGACTTGTTTCCATCACAGTCTTCTGTAGTTATATTCTTTCTCCAAACTATTTTTACTTTTCTAAAAACATGATTATCTGAAGAATCATTAAGCTCACTGTCAGAAGAACTAGAGTAGTAAGATTGTCTTTTCCTAGAGTTCTCGATCTTTAGATGTTTCTGTGAATGTCTTTTATATTTAGATTTTGATGGTTTGGACGATTTGGGCACATAAACGCTTTTGGAGGCAGAAGTGGAACACTCCCCTCTTTGAAAATTTACCGGTTCACTCATCCTCTTAAGGATTTGAACATGACTCGAAAGTTTGGGTGCAAAGTCAATCTTAGCAATCTCATCATCTGGGCAAACTGTGGAATTCATGAACGCAGAGAACCCGAGTTCAGTATCAGAGTTGTCATCATTGTCCGAGTCGGATGAGAAACAATTTACATTAAGATTTTGGAAGGAATCAGCAGCGAAAGGGTTTTCAAAATCAGAGAGGAGATTCCTTTCACAAAAATCTGTTTGAACCTCTTTACCTTTATTTGAAAATCTCAAAGACTTGCCATTTGTGTCGGAGGACAACACGCCTAAGAAGGCTTTCCACGATGAACTATCTGAATTAGTTGAAGATGGTTCGGCTGAGATTGGTTCGAGGTTGCTTTCTTTGATATGAGTAACAACGTTTTCAAGCAGATTATGATTATCTGCCTTAGCAACCCTTTCTTGAAGAACTTTTGTCGTCAAAACAGACAGTTTAAACGTGAGTCTAGCAATCTCAGTCTTGAAAGCTGTTCTTTCAGATTCAGATAGAGGGTCGGTTTTGGTTCGTTCAAACTCTTGAAAGGTGGATAAAAGTACAGTCCTTTCGTAGTCAAAAGCTTCCTTTTCTCTTTCAGTTGACTCTTCTTGTTGGAAAATAATATTTTCCAATATTAGAGGAGGAACAGGGATTTCCGTAGCTTTGGCAATGGAACAGGTGTCGAAGTAATCATTTGAAAGATAATGTTGGTCCCGAAGGCCTATACAAGTTTGTAGAAGGGGGGGTTGAATACAAACACACGGATTTTAATTTTCTAAATTGTTTATTGATAAATCATTAACAATTTACAGCTTGTTGCGGAAACAAGATTAAGGATAAACCTAAATCTAAACAAGTTGGAACACTAAGGTTTCTTGCACTAAGAGAGATAAGTAAATTACTAATAATAACCTATCTTGAGATAAGAGATTGAACTTGTCCAGAGTTAGCAAGTTACTTCAAATGAAGTGGGTTCATCTCTTTATATACTGCATGTATTTAATCTAAGTCAGTATACACTTTACACGTGTCATCAGCTGGTTGGTTGCATGTCATTGACCTTTGTTGACAACCTTAGTAGCCGCATGGATGAACAGTGTAGTATCAGAGTGGTTGTACGATTTCAGATAGTCGGAGGTTCTTTTCTGACATTTCGTACGGAGTCATGCAAGGGTGGTTAAGACAAAAGTACTTTGTACGGAGGACTTCATGATCAGCTTTCGTTGATTCAGAGTATTATCATTTTCTATTCAGCGAATGATAAAGTTCAGCGATAGCTGAAGTCTTGTACTTAATACTTCACGTTGAATGGACAAATCTGAGTCTTCGCTGATCCGCATCAGTTCATTAGGAGACTTGTCGCTGGTTCTTGAGCTTGATCTTCGACTTCAGCGTAGAACCTTTGTTGACGTGAAACTTGTCTTCAGGGATCATAAGTAAACAACTAACTTATCAGCGATCATCATAATGACTGAACAGACTCAGAGCATTAATGGTGAACAGTTTCGCTGAATGTTTAATCTAAAGAGCGAGAGTTCCTATCAGCGGTACTGGAAGATCTTAGTACTTATCAGCGATAGTGAAACTCTGATACATATTGTTTACTTACAATTTTCACTAAGTATAAAAGAGAGGGTCATTATCAAATCACTGAGGGTTTGGATCAACAATCTCCCCCTATTTGATTATGATATAGAAACAAAGAAAATTGCTATTTAATGAAAACATAAGGATAAAAATAACTCATAAAATATTTGTCCCTTTTACTGTTTTCTGGGATCTTTTCAGTACTGATGGAGTAAAGTACATTCGCTGAAATCTTTCTTTAAAACTTTGAATCAGGTTACAAAGAGAAATGGAAAGATTACAAGTACAAGCGAAATAAATTACAAGTACAGAAGAATAACTGATACAATAGAGAAAAAGGCGATCATATCAGCTTGTAAAGGGTTCTTCCTTAATGAGAAGTTCATCAAGGGTCTTTTCAGTGGGGATCATCCAGTCAGGAACCGTTACTCCTTGTTTTCTTTTGTTCAGCGCTTCTTTAAAGATCAAGGGTTTTAGGTGTCGTGCCTGAATGTCTTGTTTGAAGTCACACCACCAGATGAGATCTCTGAGTTGTTCGATTGGAGTGATTGGAAGCTCAGCGATCCGTTGAAAACATTTTCGTCCATCGTAGTCAAGAAAGAATATTCCATATGGATCACTGACGACTTTACCAGGGACGAAAAGTTCACAGGGTGGCATAGATATGTCAAGGGCAGATAGATCAGGGTCAGGACCAAGCACTTCAGCGCGAGAGAAACCGATACCAGTTTCATTTCGTATGACAGGAGCTGAGTCTGAATCTTGACGTTTCTTCTTTGAGAGGGCCCTTTTTCTTTTCAGCTTAAGATCAGGAGGAGGAGGAATGTCCACACAAGAAGATATCAAATCGATCTGTCTGTTTATCAGCTTTTCGAAATGATCCTTGTACTTAGATTTTGACGTTTGGATAGCTAACCTCATTTCCAGCCATTCAGAGAGACCATATCTTTTTACAGTGTCAGCACGAAAGGCTTCAGATTGGCCATCTTCTCTGAAAAGTTTGATGTCAACAATAGGTACTCCGATAGAGGTTCTTCCAGAGATGAATACCTTGTTGATCTTCGCTGGACGATATCTGAAGTGTATTTTCTCTTTACACCAGTTCAGGGTGGTCTGAGAAACTTCAGTTTTCTTCTCCATGATCTTCTGGGCTTCTTCCCAGAGCTTACGTTGGACTTGAATGGGAACACGTTTCAGCTTGGGGTCTTTGACAGATTCTTGAGTAAGCTTGATGGCGTATTCTCTGTCTTTTTCTTCAGCTTCCTTTCTTTCAGCGATTAGGCGTTCAGCTCTGAGGTGTTCCTTGTATTCAGCTTTGGAAATTCTGAACTTTGGAGGAACTGAAGGAAGTTGATCACACCTCAGAATAATTCGCTGATCCTCGAATTGCTTTATTATTTCCTCTCTTCTTTTCTGATCCTCTTCACTTAGCTTTTGAGGGGCTAAGGAAGGTCTGTGTATGTGCGAGAGTAGCTGTTCTTCTGGTTCATCAGTCTCAGAGATTAAATCTAAGACTGGGATTATTTCTTCAGCAGCAGCTGGTATTATTGGTGAAGTCGCAGTTGTGGAACCTTCAGCGATATCCTCAAACAGGGGAGAGGACTAGCTGAAACACAGCGATCTTACCAGTAAGAACTTGGGTAGAAACAGAGAGAGAAAATTTGTTCAAGTGTATAGGCTTGGGTAGTAGAACTGATAGTGTATGATAGAGGAGGGATGGAGTGAGAGATGTTTAGTGTACCTGACAAAACGGCTTTTCAAGCAAGATCGTCAGATTATCATCTTCAGCGACGCTTTTGCCTTTGCCTTTCTCAGCTCCAGAGGCTGAGGGCTTTGTCTTTGTCCGCTCCCCTGAAGGTTAATTTATCGAGATTCCCTTAAGAGCTTTGATCCTCGGAGCAGGTTTGACGATAAAGAAGTCATCGTCATCTTCGTCATCATCATCATCATTCTTTGGAGAAGAAGATGGTTCATCATCAGGGATGTCGACGACTTCATCATCTTCTGCTTCGGATTCGGTTTTATCAGCTTCTTCTTCGAGTTGCTCCCTCTCAGATACAGAGGCGAGCTTCTCGGTTTCCTCAGGGTTTTCATCTCCCTGAGGTCCAGCGGTTGCTTCAGCATCCGTCTTCTCTCCCCTGATAGATTCATCATGGGAAAGGTCTTCAGCGCTCTTGGAGAGATCTTCAGCGCCCTTCTCCCCCTCTTTTTCATGATGACTGGGGGAGGAATGGGTAGACTCAGCGGCTTTGGTAGGTTCTCTGTCTTCTTGGCCAGAGATACCTATACAAACTTCAATCTTTGCTATTCTGTCTTCAAGGCCAGAAATAGCAGGATTGATCTTCTTCAGCTCAGTGCAATCCGCCGATGTGAAGTTGTCAGATGCAAGGACAGGGGCAGGGGCAGGAGCATGAGTATTCGCTTTGTGTAGCAGATGCTCGATCATCGTTTTCATCGAACCAACATCGGTCTTTACAGAGCCTAAGTCAGTCTGTACAGTAGACATATCCCCCTCTAGTTGTCCAACCGATGTCTTCAGCGTTGTAAACTCGCTGGACATGGACGAAACTGAGTTTTTGAGAGAGGTGTAGTCTGTGTAGATGTCAGCAAGCACCATGGCGAAGTCGCTGAGAGTTGTATCAACCTGCTTCAAGTCATCTGTGGAGGCCTTCTTCTCCACCACCGTTATCAGCTTTGTAAGATTCTCTCCAGCGTTTGTTACAGCTGTAGAGTTATTTGAAAGAGTAGTGGTGAGACCTGTCAGCTTTGTCTCCACGGACTTCAGAGAGGCGTTGATGTCTCCCAAATTAGGACCTGTAACATATAAAAACTTGTGAACAGAGGAAAGCTCAGAAGTTTGGGGTTTAGTGACATTGTTTAGGGGTTGTTGTTTACCTGCAGGAGGATTGGTGAATTCATCAAAATCACGAGTTCCTGAGTAAAGTTCCATATCGTCAGCTAAAGTGCAGTGACGTATGGTCGTCTCTGCAGGTCCTGTGCCCATCACTCCTTGAAGAGTATTTTCTCTAACTTCTGGAGGAATGACAGGTGCTTCAGTGATAACTGGAGTAGAGTCCAAATGAGTGGAGGGAGGAGCGAAGGATAAGAATGGAGGTTGGGTTCTGAGTTCAGCGTTGGATTCGCTGAAAATCACTTCATCAGTCTTTTGAGAGACTGAAGGAGGTTGGGTAGGTTCCAAGTTAGTAACCTCAGCGTTTAGAGACGCTGAAGTTGGGATGGAATGGATGGGTTGTTCAGGTGTGGCAGAGCGTACCACTGAACGTTCCTTCAGCTTTGCAGAAAGAGATGAGGAGTCTTCAGCATGAAATTGCTGGGGTTTCTCCTTGGTTTTCTTGATCCTTTTAGAACCAAGTGGGGTAGATGAATGTTGCCTTTTAAGAGGAATAGAGGTAGCAGCTGGGGTATCGGCGGTGGGTTTGTCCGTTAAAGGAGCTGCAGAAGTAGAAGAAGGAGTAGGGTTAAGAAGAGTCAAGAGTGTAGAAAGACGTACCTCATTCACCATCGGTTTGAAGTCGAGTATCTTTGGGCCGACCTGAGAGAGTTTCAGGTCACCATCAGTTGGGTATCTCTCCTTCAGGCCATATTGGAAAATGGCGCTGATGAATCGGGGGTAGGGAACCCATGGAGGTCTATCAGCGACGGTGTCCACTCTTAGAACTAGGTCATCATAGATAATCGATGCCCAGTCTATGTTGAGACCTTTCAGCAGTGCATATCCCATTGCTTGCTGAGGTTTAGCGGCTTGGTCAGAGGAGTCACTATTTGCAGTCATGCAGCTGATTAGATGAGCGAAGATGAAATTCATCTCGCTGGGCATTTTCGATTTCTTGATAATCGTCAGCTTCTTCTCGGCCTTCATGTCTCTGCCGATTTCCCATACATAGCCCATTGCATCAAAAAATGCAATGATGGCTTCCCTGTCTGAGTTTTTCTTGGGGTAAGGGAGGGGAACGAAAGGTTTTTCCTTGGTAGCTATTGGAAGGCTGAGAGCTTTGTGAATAATGGCAGGGGTGATCTTCATGGTGCCATATTCGATATCGCAGAGGATGCAATCGATTGTTTTGGAGGGGTCTTTGGCTGAAGGTAGTTGAGAGTGTCTGGCTGAGTACCAGAATTGTGAGAGCAAAAGTTGATGTGCAGGAGGTGTTATGGTCAGGGCTGTGGAGATGCAGCAATTCTTTAGGAATTTCACAGCATCATCTAGATGTCTGACTTGCTTTCGAGGAGGAAACTCGAGAAGCGCATAGAGGTTGTTCACCTTAGTCCAATCCAGTTTTTCAAGGGCAAACTTGACTTGAGGAGCCTTGAGGATGTCCACTTCCTCAGAATCAGCGAAGATGTTCTCAGCGGTAGCAGGAATGTCAGACGATGCCATTTCTCTGTATTATCAGTTCAACCAAAGATGTTAACAAATAAGAATAATCTTAATGTGGAAATATTTTCCATTAAGATGGTTCAAATTTTGTCCATTTCATTCAGACACAAATGTCTTAATGAAGATTAGGGTTTTTCTTGATTTTAAGAAACGAACTATAAAACCCATTTATTCTTGTTATCCAGTTCTCTTTGAAGATATGGATTCTGGAAAAACGAATGTGTGAAGAACAAGTTTAAGATTTTTGCATTCAAACTTGAAGAACAACCATGAAATGGTTGTGTTCATAAAACCATGAAAGAAAATGATTTCATTTTTAAGAAGTTCTTTTGTTTGATCTTGTTAAACAAAGAGTAGATCTGAAACAAGTTATTTGCATTCGGTAAATAATAAGAACATATTAACCTTGATGTTTGATGAAGAAGATGATGAACAGTTCTTGAAGTTTTTGAAAGCACAAATGCAACAATGAATTCTTTCTTGCGGAGGAAGATGAAGTTCGCGTAAAAGAAAAATATAAACAAAGAAATTGTTTATATAGAGATTTTAGAAAGAGAAAATCTTGAGCGGGAAAAGATTTTCATCATGACACGGACACGTGTTTGCATTTGATTAGCGAGTAAACGAAACGTGCAAACGTGTGTCAGAAAGAAGAACGTGTCAGGGCTTATCCGTTGTAATGATGTCACAACTGTCCTTTCATATTCTTGGTTGTCTCTGAGGTTTTGAAAAACTCAGGGATACTTTTGAAAACATGAAGCACTGAATAGAAATATCAGTGAAGGTTTTAAGAATTTTCAAAATATCGCTGTTAAGGAAGAGATATTCAGCGATGCATTCTGTTTTGAAATCTTGCATTTTCATGCGTTTGTCAGAGAGAGAAAACATACATTGATATCAGTGAATCACGTTTATTCAGAGAGAAGATAGAATGGGTTATACAAGTTGATTTTATCCTATCGATGATCAAATGTGAACCGCTGAAGATTTTATCCTTCAAAGTTCAGCATTCCAAGCTCGCTGATGAGAAAGTTGAATCTTGTCTCATCAAGAGGTTTGGTAAATAAATCAGCTAACTGATAATCAGTTGGGATAAAATGAAGTTCTATATCACCATTCATCACATGATCTCTGATAAAATGATATCTGATTTCTATATGTTTGGTCTTTGAATGTAGTACTGGATTGTTTGCTATAACGATGGCACTTGTGCTGTCGCAATAGATTGGAATTTTGGAGAGCTGAAGATCATAGTCTAGTAGCTGATTTCTCATCCACAAGACTTGAGAGCAACAGCTTCCAGCAGCTACATATTCAGCTTCAGCTGTGGAAGTCGACACTGAGTTTTGCTTTTTACTTGTCCAACTTACCAGCTTTCCACCCAGGAGCTGACATCTTCCTGTGGTGCTTTTCCTATCCAATTTGCAACCTGCAAAATCACTATCTGAATAGGCGGTTAGATCGAATCCTGAATATTTGGGATACCAAAGACCTAGATTCGTTGTACCCTTAAGATATCGAAAAATTCGCTTTACAGCTTTCATATGAGATATCTTAGGTTCAGCTTGATATCGTGCACACAAGCATGTTGCAAACATAATATCGGGTCGGCTAGCTGTAAGATACAATAGTGAGCCGATCATCCCACGGTACAGCGTGACATTGACAGGAACACCCTTAGTGTCCTTATCAAGTGTCAGCGGTGGTGCCATAGGGGTTTTCATAGCTGAACTTTCAGTTAAGTCGAATTTCTTCAGCATATCTTTAACATATTTTCCCTGATTTATAAAAGTTCCTTTTTCAGTTTGCTTAATCTGAAGACCAAGGAAATATGTTAGTTCACCCATCATGCTCATTTTATACTCATCTTTCATTCTATCAGCGAAACGAGTACAAAGCTCAGGGTTAGTAGAACCAAATATAATGTCATCAACATATATTTGAACTAAAATGATATGACCTTTCACTTTTCTAAAAAATAGAGTTTTGTCAATCTTACCTCGCTCAAATTTTTCAATATGGAGATAAGTAGAAAGAGTGTCATACCATGCACGTGGAGCTTGCTTCAAGCCATAAAGTGCCTTATCCAGTTTATAAACATAATCTGGACGCTTAGAATCTGAGAATCCTGGAGGTTGTTCCACATACACTTCTTCATTCAGCTTTCCATTCAGAAATGCTGACTTAACATCCATCTGATGTACTTTGAAGTTTTTGTGTACAGCATATGCTAAGAATAGACGAATAGATTCAAGTCTTGCTACTGGAGCAAATGTTTCGTCATAATCTATACCTTCTTCTTGTCTGTATCCCTGAGCAACAAGACGAGCTTTGTTGCGGGTTACAGTTCCATGTTCGTCCAACTTGTTTCGATAGACCTATTTAGTGCCTATTACTGTTTTATCAGTTGGTCTCCGAACAAGTTTCCAAACTTTGTTTCTTTCGAATTCAGTCAGCTCTTCTTGCATGGCGCTGACCCAGTTTGGATCTTTGAGGGCATCATCTACTTTCTTTGGTTCAGTTAGTGAAATAAAATTTACAAATAAACAAATATTACCTGCACTTCGTCGAGTCTGAATCCCAGCGTTTGGATCACCAAGAATTTGATCAATTGGGTGATTTATAGTCCATCGCTGAGCCGGAGCGTGAGACGCTGACTCAACTTGAACTGGAGGAGCTGAAGATGAGGCTTCAGTGACGTCGGGAGTATCAACCAAGAGAGGAATGGATGCAGTTGTCATTATATTCACTGATTGCTGAGAAGTAGATGGAATGTCTGAGACATTTGGTTCAGCGTTAGGTATAGTGTTTATAGGAACAGCTGAGACCCATGATGTTTCAGCTTCACTATTCTGCATATTTGGAATGATAGGAGGACTATCATCTCCTACTGGATGAGCATGAGAAGTGGGGATAACTTCTGAATCACCAAGATGAGAAAACATCCATTGATTCAGTTCTTCAGTATCAGCGGACGGTTTAGAGTTCGCTGAACGGGATTCGTCAAACGTGACGTGAATAGTTTCTTCTACAGTTTGTCTTCTACGATTGAAGACTCTGAAGGCTTTGGAAACTGAGGAGTATCCAAGAAAGATTCTGTTAGACAACCTAGGGGGGGGGAAGGTTGTATTTAAAATCTTTTACTTTCAAAAATTCTTTTATAAATAAATACAGTACAGAAACAGTATAAATAAATCAGAGTATAGAAATAATAAATAAACAACAATTATATAAACAGATATAATTCAAATGCACAACGGAATAAATAAAGAGATAAAGGTTAGAGATACTTGACACGGAGATTTACTGATTTACCACCAACTGTGATAAACCAGCAGCCGAGACACTTCTCGACACGATCCAATAAATGTATTCTTTACGGTAGAACACAAACCAAATACAAAGGAATTTGTAATAGTTTCTCAAGCCTCTGCTATGAGATAAACAGGATCACACACCCGTTATTCAAATACTTACAAGAGGAGTATAACTCACAATGGGTAATCACTCTTGTATAATAATCACTTGGATATTTTATAAAAAAGGTTTTATAAAATATATATATGTTAAATAAGTGAGAGAGATCAGATGAGTAAGTTGTTGTGTTGGTGTTGGTTGTTGTTATTTCTTCTCCACCAGCATGCATGTATATATATCAGCTCTTCCAACGGTAACATGCAATCCGCGGTATACCGCCTGACAATTCATGCAGAACCAACTTGTCAACCAATAGGAATCGCACAACACTCCTTTATACTTTAAAAAGTAATGATGAGTTTATATAATAATATAATATATATATATATATATATATATATATATATATATATATATATATATATATATATATATATATATATATATATATATATATACAGCATACGATTATATATATATTATATATATATATAAAAAAAACTTTTGAATTTAATATTTAAAAGATTAAATATTTCAAATGGTTTTCGAAATATCCAAGTGATATATTATTTTAGGGTGTTTATCATTATTAGTTATAAACAATAATGACGACATAAAACTTCCGTCTTGAACCCTTCAGATTAAGTCTTCGTGTTCTTCAACAACTACACACTTGGATTAAATTGTTAGATAAACAATAATACGGTGTGTTTGTAATCATCAAAATAAATATATATAAATATATAGAGATGTGGTACACTTGCACCAACAATCTCCCCCTTTTTGATGATGACAAACACAACCGCTAAGCAAGAGCATATGCGGTTTCTCTCCCCCGTTTGTCGAAACAAAAAGGGTCAAGAAAGACGGTATGCTTCCCCTCGAGAGATGCTCCCCCTCAAAATATGCATATATTTGAGATAGCATAAACTCATGGGTAAAGATAATAAAACGCTCCCCCTCAAATTAATAACGATATTAAATTGATGATTTTATAAAATTTGAGGGATAAAATAAGCATAATAAAAGACATGAAACAAAATAACCAAAAAGAAACACTTGCACCAAAAAGGATCTTAAGGCTTCGATTTTCGGTTAATTTTATGTGAGCAAAAAAAATTACCACGTATTATGACCTCGTCAGGAAACACGTATTATATCCTCGTCAGGAAACACGTATTATATCCTCGCCAGGAAACCACGTATTATAACCTCGGCAGGTAACCACGTATTATATCCTCGTCAGGAAACCACGTATTATAACCTCGGCAGGTAACCACGTATTATAACCTCGGCAGGTAACCACGTATTATAACCTCGGCAGGTAACCACGTATTATAACCTCGGCAGGTAACCACGTATTATAACCTCGGCAGGTAACCACGTATTATAACCTCGGCAGGTAACCACGTATTATAACCTCGGCAGGTAACACGTATTATTTCCTCGCCAGGAAACCACGTATTATATCCTCGCCAGGAAGCACCTACAAAAGGCAAAGAAAATATTTCGTGGTACCCTTTTCTTATGGGTCCTTTTAACAGTTAGTATAAAACATAAACTGCAAATAAAAAAATTAAAATATGTTGTTGACATAAAATAAAACATGACAACATACAATCCACAAAAATGTTTAAAACCACAAACGCATCCCACCGGGATTGTCAACATTAAACATTCCTTTCGGAATCCATTTTCTAACCATTCTAATTTTGCGATTGTATTTATCATACACATAAAATGAAGCATTTATATTCGCATTAGGTCTAGAAAAATTATCGTTATACATGCGAGCATACGGTTTCCTCCCATAATTCACATTTTTCATTTTTGACATATATGGGGGTTTTTGCACATAAGGTTTTCTCGTTTCAACTTTAGGAGATGCAAAAAATCTTTTAATGGGTTTACACGAACATTTATCAACACATGTATCGGAACCAATGCCTTTACGACAATTTATACGATTAGGCATATTTAGCATTTTAAGCACTTTATCATTGCTACTATTAAAAGCATTTGCTAATAAGTCATTTTTCTCATGCGATTTACATTTAGCATTTAAACATGCAATTTCATCTTCAAGAATATTGCATTTACCACATACAACTTTTTCACATGTTATTTTCTCTAAACATGCAATTTTATCATTTAAGACAATGCAAGATTTGCAAACAATATTTTCGCATGCTTTCTTTTCTAAAGTGATAACTTTATCATTTAACTCATTTTTGATTTTATTATCACATGCAATGGTTTGTTTACAATTATTCAACTCATTTTGACAAAATAATAATTCTTCTTTTAATTTAGCATTCTCATTTTTATAACTATTTACGAGAACAATCAATTTTTGAAAAGAGACATTTAACATATCAATATCATCATCGTTATCACTACAACTAGAATAACTTGAGTATGAAGTACATACCTCTTTCTCGCAGTCGACGATGAGACACGTTTCTTCATTTCTTTGATCTCGGGTTTCGTCTCTCTTTTCTTTTGAGTTTCCACCATAGGTGATGTTCAAGTTCTCCCAAATATCACGAGCAGTTTCAAAGAGATAAACACGCTCAATATCATCGTTAGTAAGAACCGAAAAGAGAAAATTTTTGGCTTCATAATTTAAACAATAATTAGCCTCATCTTCGTCGGACCATTCCGAGCTAGGTTTTTCAACAACTTTGTTGTTTTGAAATTTTGTGGGTTTGAAATTTCCTTTAATAATAATATCCCAAATTTTTTGATTTATCCCACGAACATAACGTTCAAAAGAATTTGCCCAAAGATCAAAATTTTCGAAATCAATAAGAAGAGATTTAGAAAACCAAGCATTTTGTTGAGCCATAACAAAAACGGATTTTTAAAAAAAATTAAATAGACGATTTTTGAAAGCCCTGCTCTGATACCAATTGTTAGACAACCTAGGGGGGGAAGGTTGTATTTAAAATCTTTTACTTTCAAAAATTCTTTTATAAATAAATACAGTACAGAAACAGTATAAATAAATCAGAGTATAGAAATAATAAATAAACAACAATTATATAAACAGATATAATTTAAATGCACAGCGGAATAAATAAAGAGATAAAGGTTAGAGATACTTGACACGGAGATTTACTGATTTACCACCAACTGTGATAAACCAGCAGCCGAGACACTTCTCGACACGATCCAATAAATGTATTCTTTACGGTAGAACACAAACCAAATACAAAGGAATTTGTAATAGTTTCTCAAGCCTCTGCTATGAGATAAACAGGATCACACACCCGTTATTCAAATACTTACAAGAGGAGTATAACTCACAATGGGTAATCACTCTTGTATAATAATCACTTGGATATTTTATAAAAAAGGTTTTATAAAATATATATATGTTAAATAAGTGAGAGAGATCAGATGAGTAAGTTGTTGTGTTGGTGTTGGTTGTTGTTATTTCTTCTCCACCAGCATGCATGTATATATATCAGCTCTTCCAACGGTAACATGCAATCCGCGGTATACCGCCTGACAATTCATGCAGAACCAACTTGTCAACCAATAGGAATCGCACAACACTCCTTTATACTTTAAAAAGTAATGATGAGTTTATATAATAATATAATATATATATATATACAGCATACGATTATATATATTATATATATATATATAAAAAAAACTTTTGAATTTAATATTTAAAAGATTAAATATTTCAAATGGTTTTCGAAATATCCAAGTGGTATATTATTTTAGGGTGTTTATCATTATTAGTTATAAACAATAATGACGACATAAAACTTCCGTCTTGAACCCTTCAGATTAAGTCTTCGTGTTCTTCAACAACTACACACTTGGATTAAATTGTTAGATAAACAATAATACGGTGTGTTTGTAATCATCAAAATAAATATATATAAATATATAGAGATGTGGTACACTTGCACCAACAGATTCCATCATCAGCCTTAGGATCAAACTTTCCAAGAGCATCTCTGTTGTTCAGTATGAAACACTGACATCCAAAGATGTGAAGAAAGCTGATTGAAGGCTTTCTCCCATGAAAGAGTTCATAGGCTGTTTTATTGAATCTTTTGACTATCAGCGACCTGTTTTGCGTAAAACAAGCAGTGTTGACAGCTTCTGCCCAAAACTGAGTAGGCAGGTGAGAATCGTTGAGCATTGAACGTGCAGCTTCAATAATTGTTCTATTTCTTCTTTCAGCGACTCCATTTTGTTGCGGTGTTCTCACTGAAGAGAAGTTGTGAGAAATACCCTTACTCTTAAGGAAGGAATCAAGAGAACTGTTTTTGAATTCAGTCCCATGATCACTCCTTATTGAGCGAACGGTCAGATTGTTCAGGGTTTCCATCTTCCGAACAAAGGTGATGAGTTCTTCAGGGGTGTCACTCTTAGAACGGAGAAACATTACCCAAGTAAAGCGAGAGAATTCATCAACTATGACCAGCGTATATTTCTTTCCAGCGATGGATTGTTTGTTAACAGGGCCAAACAAATCCATATGGAGTAGTTGTAGAGGAGATGACACTGAAGAAACTTGCTTTGACTTAAAGCTTGCTTTGGTCTGCTTCCCTTTTTCACACGCTGAACATAAAGACTCTTTGGCGTATGAATGCTGAGGTAGACCAGTGACTAACTCTTTTGACGAAAGAGAGTTCAGTGTTTTGAAATTTAGATGAGATAGCCTCTTATGCCATAGCCAGTTGACATCAGATGAGGCTTTTGAGAAGAAACATGAGTTCTCAGTGGTTGTTGAGTCCATGTTTATTACATAAACATTTTCCAAACGATAACCGCTGAGAGCTATCTTCTCCTTTTTGTCAGCGACAAGCAGGATTCCTTAGTAAAGATTACTTTGTTATCCATGTCGCAAAGCTGACTGATGCTTAGAAGATTATGCTTCAGCCCTTCAACATATGCGATTCTTCTGAAGGAGGTTGTACCATTTGAAAGTACTCCATACCCTCGGGTATGTCCTTTTCCATTTCCACCGAAAGTCACAGAGGGACCCTTCTCTTCCTTGTATTCAGCGAACAGGCTTTTCTTTCCAGTCATGTGTCTAGAGCATCCGCTATCGAGATACCAGATACCCTTCTTAACCTGCAATACAAAGGAAGATTAGTTTTTCTTGGGTACCCACTTAACCATGAATACACGTTTGTCAGTGGAAGTAGTTGGAATGGAAGATTCAGCAGTCTTCGCAGCATTTGAAGATTCAGCTTTGTCTTTCTTCACTTTGGTTAATTTCTTAACGTCAGTGGTAGGATTCACCTTGACCTGATTTGCACCAGGGTTGGTCTTCTTTGCCTTGGGGGCAATCTTCACCTTAGCTATCTTTTCAGCTTTGGTGGCTGTGGGGCACTTACTAGCAATATGATCGGCAAGTCCACAGTGATAACATTTCCTATAACTAAAAGTAGTTCTAGGACCATTTGAATGCTGAGCTTTTGATTTCGAATTAGAAATGCCAGCACCAAGTAAACTATTGGCTTTAGAAATTGGACGAACATTCAGTTCTTCAGATTTCTTACCAAGGACATCCACTCTGAGTTTAGGAGTAGATCGCTGAATAGATCCAGAGATCTGTTTCCTTGATCCAGAGGGATGAGTCACTGAAGCTTTAGAAGCATTCAGCTTTGGTACTAAGGTACCCTTCTGAGGATTCTGGTAAATAACAATTCCTTTACCTTTGTCTTTAGAGACAGAGGTAGGTTTTGAATAAACCATTTTCTCCTTGCCTTTTGAGGATGTAGGAGTTTCCTCCGGGATTAGTGTATTGGACGAGGAGCACTGAGAAGATGAAGTATCAGCGACTGAGGATACGAACGTTCCAAATTTAAGCATTGAACGCTCAGTGGTTGGTTTTGGAGTATCAAATTTGTAACCCAGACCACGTTTATCACTCAGGGGAATCTGAGACTTTATTATCTCAGTGATCTTTGTTGAAGAATTACACCATCCTTCAACAGTAGCTTTTTCAGCTTTTAATGCAGCAATAGCTTCTGCTCGTTCGATTTTGACTAGCTGATTTAAATATACTTGATCTTTAAAACCTTCTTCAATTTTAGAAAGCTTTTCTATTTGAAGGTGGCAGTTTTTAAGCTTTTCAGCGAGATCAAGGTTTTGGTTTTCAACCACAGTTTTGCCGTTCATGGCTTCGTATAAACTTCTAGTCAAGAGATCGATCTTACGGAGACTATCAGCTTCATCAATATTTGCATTATTGGTAAAGAAGGAAGGTGATACCTGAATAGCAGAGGTTGAAGTGGAGGGAATGTCTGAACTTTCTTCCTCTTCTTCAATCTTGGCCATGAGACATAGATTTGCTTCATCATCTTCAGAGTCAGATGATGATGCTTCTTCATCAGAAACAGCCCAATCATAGTCAGCCATCAGGCCTTTATTCTTCTTCTTAAATCTTTTCAGCTTAGCATATTTTTCTTTCAGCTTTGAATATTTGTCATCTTTATTCCTTGGAACAAAGGATTTCTTTGTAAAAGCTGAGGGTCTAGAAACTTTCTTAGACCTGCACTCGTTAGCGAAATGTCCTGTCTTTTCGCAGTTAAAACAAGTAGCAGTAGCCTTATCAACAAAAGCTAATGATCTAGGCTTGTCAGTTATGGAAAGAGGTTTGTTCTTTCTAAACATTTTCTTTTTGGCAAATCTCCTGAACTTTTTAGTTAGGAGAGCCAAAGATTCATCATCATCTGAAGAATCAGAATCTGATGACTTTTCAGAGTTACTTTCTAACTCAGTGATAGTGACCGAGGGTCGCTGAGTAGAAGGTTCCTCTGAGATTAAAGCAACAGGGGTGCTTTTGGAATCTTTTACAAGATTCTTCTTAAGATGGCTCGATTGCTCATGATTCAGCAACGTGCCATATAAGGTTGAAAGGGTCATTGATTTTAGATCCTTTGATAGCTTGAGACACATAGCATAATTGTCCCAGCTTTCAGGTAAACATTCTAGAAACTTTGTCAGTACTTCAAAGTTAGAATATTCCTTACCAACAGTTTTCAGATCTATAATTAAACAATTAAAACGTTGGTGAACTTCAGAGAGAGATTCATTCTTACCAGAAATGAAGCTTTCGTATTGTCTTACCAGGTTGATCTTTCTTGAGTCCTGGACTTCAGACGTTCCTTCATACTGAACACATATTGTGTCCCACATGGCTTTTGATGTTTTCAGATTCATGACGGAATGGTAGACTTCGTCAGGAAGAGCCATGGATAGTATGGATCTGGCTTTTGTATCTATAGCCACTTTTTTCTTATCTTCGTCGGTCCACTGAAAGATTTCCTTAGGGACCAGCCTTTCTGGAATAGCAGGTCTATTCTCAGCGGCTGGAACTGCAGCATCTATTCTTACAGGGATGAAGGGACCATTCTCTAGATAGTAAGGCATAGTAGGGTCTACACCTTCTAAAAAGAGTGTCATCCTATTTTTCCATAACTTGAAGTTATCTTTGGAAAATCTAGGGGGTTTAGCAAGAGAACCATTGTCTATATAATTTGTGTTTGTGTTGGTGGCCATTTTCAGATAATAGCAAGGAAGAGAAATATCTTAGATTAGATCTTGTTTATGAGATTAAACAAATCCGCTCTGATACCACTTGTTGGTCCCGAAGGCCTATACAAGTTTGTAGAAGGGGGGGGGTTGAATACAAATACACAGATTTTACTTTTCTAAATTGTTTATTGATAAATCATTAACAATTTACAGTTTGTTGCGGAAACAAGATTAAGGATAAACCTAAATCTAAACAAGTTGGAACACTAAGGTTTCTTGCACTAAGTGAGATAAGGAAATTACTAATAATAACCTATCTTGAGATAAGAGATTGAACTTGTCCAGAGTTAGCAAGTTACTTCAAATGAAGTGGGTTCATCTCTTTATATATTGCATGTATTTAATGCGAAGTCAGTATACACTTTACACGTGTCATCAGCTGGTTGGTTGCATGTCATTGACCTTTGTTGACAACCTTAGTAGCCGCATGGATGAACAGTGTAGTATCAGAGTGGTTGTACGATTTCAGATAGTCGGAGGTTCTTTTCTGACATTTCGTACGGAGTCGTGCAAGGGTGGTTAAGACAAAAGTACTTTGTACGGAGGACTTCATGATCAGCTTTCGTTGATTCAGAGCATTATCATTTTCTATTCAGCGAATGATAAAGTTCAGCGATAGCTGAAGTCTTGTACTTGATACTTCACGTTGAGTGGACAAATCTGAGTCTTCGCTGATCCGCATCAGTTCATTAGGAGACTTGTCGCTGGTTCTTGAGCTTGATCTTCGACTTCAGCGTAGAACCTTTGTTGACGTGAAACTTGTCTTCAGGGATCATAAGTAAACAACTAACTTATCAGCGATCATCATAATGACTGAACAGACTCAGAGCATTAATAGTGAATAGTTTCGCTGAATGTTTAATCTAAAGAGCGAGAGTTCCTATCAGCGGTACTGGAAGATCTTAGTACTTATCAGCGATAGTTGAACTCTGATACATATTGTTTACTTACAATTTTCACTAAGTATAAAAGAGAGGGTCATTATCAAATCACTGAGGGTTTGGATCAACAGATAAGGAGTTTTATTTTTCAAATACGAAGCATTAAGCTTTTCATAGACAAAAGGAACTTGCACGTTTATATTTTTTCGAGGTTGTTCGTCATCCTTATTAGAGTTTTCTTCAGTGGGCCTTTTCAAAACTTTTGGCAGAGGAATGCCAGTTTTTCTTTTTAACGTTTCTTGTTCCTCATCCTCCGGAGACAATTTGGTCCATCTGATTTTGTACTCAGGGTATCTCTTATCAAGTCCCACAAAGTTTAACTCATAGAGTGTGGGGACTTTAGATAATAATTTCTTTAGGTAGCACGGATTTTCATATCCGAGTCATAAGAGCGTCATAATATTTGAATTCCTTAGGTTTATTCAGATGAATTGTTTGATCTGTTTGACCTCACTTGTAAAGCTTGGACTTAAGATCTTTGAGCTTTTTGGTTAGCTTATCATTTTCGCTTTGAACTGTGGACCGTTGTTTGACAATCTTACTATACTCGTTGTTAGGACATTTAAGTTGTCCTACATAATTAGAAAGTTTTGTAAGTAATGGATTTGGGCCTAATGGGCTTAGACATGTAAATGGGCTTGGGCTTACTTGTTGTAACAAGGGGAAGGGCTATAAATAGGGCATTTCATGTATGTTTGTAATAACAAGTTCATTAATACAACATGTAGCTCTTAAACATTCTTGAGTTCTCTCTCTAGATTAGTTTTACATTTCAATAATAAATAGTTCTCTCCTTCCATATCTTGTTGCTATCACTTGAAGTGTTGAAGATCATGGACTCACAATTGGTATCAGAGCCAAATCGATGATTTTTTTCTCGATACGATCATCGGATCTCGACATTTCAAGTATTTTTGCCCGATCTACATGTAAGTTTGCTCAAATCTCTTATGCTCTTGAAGATTTGCTCGTTATTCGATTCCAGACCATCTCCAATTTTTAGAATCAAATTTCGACAAATTTTGACGATGTTCGAAATTTTCGAGAGTTTTTCGGTGTTCTTCGCGAGATCTTAAGATTCGAGATGATTTTTGGTGCATGATTCGATTTCATCTACTCAGATCCATTTCTGTATTGTTTTTGGAGAGTGTACAATAATCAGATCTGGAAAATCTCTTCAAGAGTTGTGAATTTTGATTTTAAAAGGCAACAGTATGTGTTCTCGAAGGTTTTGTAAGATGATGATTTGATCTTGTGATTAGAGTGTGTTTCAATCGATAAATTCTGCTCAGATCAGTTTGTTTCTAGTTTTGGAGCAGATTGCATCTTTCAGATCTAATTTTGGTCGAAAAAATCAGTAAGATATGATATCTGCAACTCGACAGCTTAATCTCGCCGGAAAAACACATTCACCGGAAATTCGCTGGAGTTAATACTTTCGTCGAGGTTTTGCTATATATTCTCCTCAGATAGATTTTGTTATGCTTCTGGAACATTTTTCAAGATTCACAATTGAAATTCGGTCAACAATTCAATGAACTATCAGATCTGCACGTAATCAACGCCACCATGCCGGAAAACTGAATTTGATCGGAAAAGCGTGATTTCGGCCAAAGTTCTGCAATCTTTCCTTCACAGATCTGATCATGTTTGTTATCTTAATCAGTTTTCAATTGTTTAACGTAAATTCCAGCATGAATTCGTAACTTTCAGAGTTGTTGGAGTTTACTCGCCGAAAAAGTTGGTTAGGTCATCGGAAAATTCTGTTATTCGACGGAGACATGAATATCTTGCTGCATGTTTACGTATTGCTCATGAAAGTTTTTTTTCTGGATGATCTATGAAGGCTAAGAAACATTTCTGAAGTTGTTTTGATCGCAAGAATTTGAGATTATGAAAAGTGAAAATCAGCAGCTCGTGAAATGGGTTTGTTGGTGATGATGAATAGTAAACTAACTGTCCGTTAGTGACTAGTTAGTTTTTCTAACATTTTTGGTCCAATTTCCGTTAGTGTGGATAAATTTCAAAATTTTTGCTAACGGAACTCGTGTGGCATCACTCCTACATCTCGTTTGTCACAATTTCATCTCCACGACATCGATTTGCGTACGATTCCTCGAAATCCCTACCGAGTAGCGCGTGTTTTTACCGTTCCTTCTTCAAGCAAATTCGTACCAAGCTCTTAAGCTGAATTCTTACTCAACTCGTGGTCCAACGACGGATTCTCTGTTTTACACTAAATGCATACACTTTGAAGATGATTTTAGTGCATTTAGTCGGGGTTATGGAGTACATTGGATCCGATTTTTCAAAGTTGAAAATATGATGAATAAGAGCAACTTTCAAGGGGGAGCCGAGCCTACTTTTGAAGAATGCACCGCTAAAGTTTTTCAAGAAAATCAAGGGGGAGAGGAGTAAAGACTTTCAAGTGATTTTACTTTCCAAAACTTTAGGGGGAGAATGTTAGGACATTTAAGTTGTCCTAAATAATTAGAAAGTTTTGTAAAGTAATGGATTTGGGCCTAATGGGCTTAGACATGTAAATGGGCTTGGGCTTACTTGTTGTAACAAGGGGAAGGGCTATAAATAGGGCATTTCATGTATGTTTGTAATAACAAGTTCATTAATACAAAATGTAGCTCTTAAACATTCTTGAGTTCTCTCTCTAGATTAGTTTTACATTTCAATAATAAATAGTTCTCTCCTTCCATATCTTGTTACAATTACTTGAAGTTTTGAAGATCATGGACTCACACTCGTGATGAGACTGATTGAACCTGTCAGTGATTTCAGATAATTGAGTTTCTAAGGACTCAGTCTTTTTGGAAATAGTTGCACCTTCTTCTTTATAGTTATTAATTATGCATTTATCTTCAGCTTTTTTGACAACTTACATATAGTGTCGTATTTCCGTTTGACGTTAGCTTCTAAATCAGTGATTTGAGCTTCTAAATGAGAAACTTTCTCTTTGAGCTCAGAAATAGGTTGGGTAAGACATTGTTACTCGAATAAAATGATCGTGAGACAATTCAAGATATGATCCAAAACAGACAGTGTATCACAGAATACACAAATGTCCCCCTTCGGCGACTTAGCATGGGGGTCCCGCTACCCGTTTAGCGGGTGAGGTCAAGAGGCAACGCCCCGAGATTTTTTTTAAAAAAGAGAGATAAAAAACTCCCGAATAGAAAACTGGGAATTGGGATCCGGGAAAGAAGGAAAACCGGGAAAAAGAAACCCCGGTGGAGGAGACCGGGAAGTGATAACCCGGTACGGAGTATCCGGGAAGCGTGATCCGATATTGATAATCGAAAGGTGTGAGCCCGGTAGTAGAAACCGGGAGATGGGAACCCGGTTGAGATACCGGATAACTTACCGGGTGGAAAGGTCAGGACCGGGAAATGTACCGGGACCGGGAGTACCCAGGGAATTTACGAAATTGACGTACCTGGACGTGTAGAACGCGATGAATACATATATGGGTTTGCCTTTTCTTTGCAGATTTTGGTTACTGAAGATTGTTAGCACAACCAAAACACGAAAATACACCAAATAGCAATCGATTTTGCTTCTAAAATCAACATATTACTTGAAAATGAAAAACTTGTAAAGCAGGGACTCAAAACCAAAGAGTCAATTTTAAGCAATTGGTGGTCAAAAACTTCAAAATCGATTGTGAAAAAGTGCATATTTCAATTTGAGAATATCACGAATGGATTGGTAAACACGGATTTCACTATTATTGCAATAATCAAAAACTACAAAAATTGAAGAACACAGTATCGTTCAATAAATATGAATCAACAGGAAAAATTACCTTTGATCGACTGTCTCTCTGCTCTGATACCACGTGTAGATCCCAATTTGATCAAGTAACAATGAATAAGCGAAACGATTAATCTTATTGTTCGAACGTAGAGAGTTACAAGTATTGAATGATGAATAAACTCTCTCTATCTCTCTATTCGGCGCATGAAACTATACTAATTAATATCCCTAATTTCTAAACAAAACAAGTTATTTATACCTAGGCCTATGACTATTAAGGCCCAAGCCCATTGACACACTGAAGCCCATAGCTACCCGGTTAGCGGATTTTTTTTATTTTTAATGAGAAATATTTTTCAATAAATTTCTTGGATCCGAAACCATCAGAATTCAGACCAAGAAGGATCCGAAACCACGGATGTCGGACCGTGAAGGGTGCGAAACCATGGAATTCGTACCAAGAAGGGTGCGAAACCATGGAATTCGTATCAAGGCAAGTACGAAACCAACGGAAGTCGAATCAAGTTGGATGCGAAATCATGGAAGTCGGATCGTGTTGGATGCGAAACCAATAGAAGTCGAATCATAAGGATACGAAACCAATGGTTTCGGACCCTTAAGGATGCGAAACTATATGGTTTCGAATCTAGATGGGTACGAATTTAAATTTTTTTAAAATTTTCAACTTTATCTGATTCTAATTCTTTTGGAACTTTTTGCATCTTTGTTCATGCGAATTGTTCAGATGAACAGTGCCATGTCTATTTTTCAGACATGCCTTTTTCTACTGTTTGCCAAGTGGGGTACTCTAAATCGTGCCAAGTGTCCAATTTTTTTAGTTTAAATAGAGTTCAAAATCTCATTTCCCACTTATTTCAAAATTGGCAAAGGATTCGAATCCTCTCAAAAGTGCACTGTTCATCATCTTCAACCTTCATCTTCTTTTGTTCGATTCTCCTTCATCAGGTAACCATTTCTTCTGATTTCAGTCTTGTTAGATTCGATTTCTTCATATGAATCTGTCTCTATCCATGTAATTTCATCTATTTCATTCATCTGATATGCTAATTAATATGAAATTCATGCGGTTACTATTCATGTTCTTCATGTTCTTGAGTTTGTGGTTTGTAATGTTTATTCAATAATTTTTTTTGTGGGTTTCGAATCATTCTTGTAATATGATTCGTGGTGATAAAAATGTTGAATCCATTGATTTCGAATCCTTCTTGATCCGAATTCGTGTTGATTAAAAAAAAAAGTTTTTTGAGAAAAAATTTTATTCCGAAATTTTTTCTATAGTGTTTTTCTTACACTTTAAGAGCTTTTCAAGAAAAAAATTTATACAATTTTTTTAATAGTGTATTTTATACACTTTCTGCTTGTTTTTCTGAAAGATCAACATCTAGCAATTCCAAAGAGAGAAATGAGTTTGAAGCAAACTATTATCAAATCCAGTGGTGAAGATTTGAAGCAAAATCTGCTTAATCTGTTTTGTAGGTTCTTCATGTGTTGTGCTGAATGTTATATATATATACCACACACATGACTGAAAACAGAAGAGAAACGGTGAATTTTTTTTGGAGAATAAATGTGCCATTAAGGGAGAGCAAAGATTTTGGTTTCTAAATACATCAGTTCAGGACCCGTGCTTCAACGTTTTTGGCTTTTGAACATATCAGTTCAAAACCCGTGCTTCAACGACTATGGCTTCGGAACAATTCAGTTCAGGACCCGTACTTCAAAGTCTAAGACTTCTAAACAAATCAGTTTAGAACTCATACTTCTCAAGTATTATCCTTAACTGTTACATCTTTCTGTTTCAAGGAACAAGTGGTGAAAGGTAACATTGCATTATGTTTTATTTCTATTGAATTTGAAAGTTTGAACATTCACAAATTTAATTCAATGAGATGAAATTCTCAATTTTTCATTCAATGAATAAAATGTGTGTCAAGGGTGATTTTACAAGTATTTTTGTATTATCTGAGTTATATTTGTTTCAACTTTCACTTCTGAAATAAATCGAAAGGTCAGCAAAACATGAATGAAATTATGTTGAATGCTCAAAATTATGGAAATATGGACTTATATAGAATATAATGCTCAAAAAGTCTATTTGTCAAAATGATGGATGGAAACGAAAATATGGGGGAAGCACTATGTTTTAGAACCAAGTGATTGCGATGCATCAAATAAACAAATAAAAATCATGTAGTTTGAAAGTTTGTACCTGTGGCCTTTTTGGTTTGGGAGAGTAAGTCCTAAGGGGTGCTCGACACCTAGTCCCTAAGATCAACTGGTCTGGGATCGGCTGACCCAAATCCTGCTATAGAACCAGATAGAAAGCCATGTTCTACTAGTACAAATGGGTTTAAGATATATCGATGTGGCCTTTCTGGTTTGGGAAATTAAGTTCTAAGGGGTGCTCGACACCTAGCACCTAAGGCCAACTGGTCTGGGATCTCCTAACCCAGATCCTGCTATAGAACCAGATAGAAAGTCATGTTTAACGGTGTATTTTATTCTTACTAAACTTTTTGATCAAAAGATGCCAATGAGCACAAAATCAAAAGATGCCAATGAGCACAAAATCAAACGGTGCCAATGTGCACAAAATCAAAAGATGCCAATGTGCACAAAATCAAAAGATGCCAATGAGCACACATCCCTTGAAACTTGGGGAAAATACAAAGTCGCGATAAACCTGTAAATTTGTGAAAATTCTGATTTTGGACAAATAGTGTGAGTAGAGCAAAGTATTCTTATATGTTTTAGAATTGCATATGCTTGTAGCTAATCATATTTCGCATGCTAGCACACCAAATAGATTTAATAAAGGGGTTGAAACTGAATTTTTTTAACTTGATATGCAATGATGTCTTGTTTTTGAATCCAAACACATGCATTTGATTTCATTTGATTGAAAATTTTGTTACATTTCATTAAGTTGGATTTCTTTTGTAAAGTTTTCAAATGATCAAATGTTAGTAGTTATAAAATGTAGTTCAATGAATTTTGTTTTCCTTGTATAAATGTTTTCATTAATGCACTGTATTTGAAATAAATATTTTTAATGAAATATATGCATACTTTCAGGGGGAGAAAACAAATTGCTCCAGAATTCTTATTTTGAGGGGGAGCAAGGTTATTCATTAAGGAGAAGATTGTTAGTGATACTCAGAGGCGCGACTGAAATTGAAAAAGGTTTTTGATGATCATGATGCTCACTTTCATCGAAAAAGGGGGAGAAATGTTTAATTCAATTTCATGTCGAAGATAATTCAAGATCAAAGAGATGAAGATACTAAGTTCAAGAAATCATTCAAAATACAAGAAGTCCAAAATTCGCATGCTGGATTCGGATTGTTCAAAATTGCATTGGTTTCGGATCATGTGAAGTCTGAAATGTTGCTGAATTTGGTTATCTTAGTTCTGAGCGTTTCGGAATGTGCTTACACCTAAAAGTTCAACAATATAGATGATTTCGCATCCTTCTATCCTTCTGATTCAAATTTTCATGGTTTCGCACTTGCCTTGGTACGAATCCTCATGGTTTCGTATCCTTATTGATACGACTTCCATGGTTTCGTATCCAACTTGATCCGACATCTGTTGGTTTCGCATCTGCCTTGATCCGAATGCATATGGTTTCGCACCCTTCTTGTTCCGAATTCTATGATTTCGCATCCTTCTTGATCCGAATGCATATGGTTTCACATCCTCCTTGGTCCGAGATCTGATGGTTTCGCATCCTTCTTGGTCCGAGATCTGATGGTTTCGCATCCTACTGATCCGAATTCTCTTGGTTTCGGATCTGTCTACATCCAAATTGATGGTTTCGGATCCTTTTAATATGAGAAAATTAATATGAAGGATACAAGAAGTTACTGTTTGTCAAAGACTGATAATGCTACAAAGATCTGTTTTTCATGTACAAGACTTGAAGATGGTTTGATAGAGTGTCTGTTTGAGAAGATTGACTTTACAAAGAGCTGAAGACTGCTGTCATATTTTTTAAATCTTGAATCCAAAGGGGGAGATTGTTAGAGCATTATTGTATTCAAGATTTACTGTAAAGTCAATGTACTGTATTAGTTCATAATGCCTTTATACCTTGTATGTTATGGGTATAAATAGGCATGTCTAGTTCATAGTTAGATAACAATCTTTAACAATCTTGTAACACTTGAAGCATTTGTCATTTGTAACTCATTCTCAATATATGGATGACATTTGCTCTCTAGATTCTCTCTCTATATTTGATTGCTAGATTCTGGGTTTATCACATATAATCAATTATAAGGCTTTTACAATGACTTAATAAATAAATAACCCTCTATGATTACTTTATATAACTTTCTTTTATGTAGGACATTTATGGTCCTAACAGCCATGGCCTTGTTCACGACCTTCATCATGCGGTCCATCATCCTTGTCTCGGCCGTTACCTCTTCCATAACGGGGTCGGACATTTCTAGATCATGATGTGGAATGTGTTCGGTTCCTCCACCCAACGCGGTGTTAACCGGTAGAGGCATTCCTGTCGCCGTCACCCTTGGCTGGTCGGCCATGGATGCCGTATCCGGCTTACTACGACTGTTAACCATTGAAGTCTGCCACACATTCGAGAATGGGGATGAGAAATATGCTATAAGAATTTAAACGTAAAGAAACGTACTATTACATGCACCAATCATCATAACAATAGTAATCTAAGCATACTCACGTAATAATATATTCATAATAGTAGTAGCTAATTGAGATTATGAACACACTTCACATAAGAATTCTCGTTACCATAGTCACAACTTTCAACTTATGTACTTCCGTCGACTCTAAGACCATCCTATCTTAAGAGTTCTACCCAAAGCTCACCAATCAATACTTAATCGCTCAAGTTTAAGTCTAGGCATCTTAACGTCATACCTAGTTCACTTAAACTACTGCTCTGATACCAACTTGTAACACCTTAAAAATTAGGTAAAATTTAAACCTGGAATTAAACGGGATTAACATGGACAAATCACCAAAAGCGGGGAAATATTTATACGGCGTTTACATTACAATTCAAAACAAGTGAAATAAACCCAACAACCAACTAATCTAAGCTATCAAGACTAGATTACACCGTACTGTTCATGAGACAATGCCCGACCATATTGGCCCACATCTTACTTATCATGAAGCTTGATGCCTATTTCGTGTTACAGTGTGGAAAACTATTGTTCCATCATTGAACATATAGACTCTAGTGCCTATGGATCCATTAAACTCAAAACCAAGTAAACTATGACTCCAATGCATGACATTATCATTTATACCACATGAATGAGCCTTACCACAAAGATTATAAATAAGCAATCCATCATCATGGAATATTTTCATGAGACCCCAATATGTGACATGTGACTCCATAGTTTTCCATAAATCGAGTTTAGACTTTATTCCATCACGAGAACCCATTTTCATAGCAAATATACCAAGATCCCCAAAACCCTAGATTTTGACCTAAAATGGTCACAACGTTTTTTCATAGACAAAATGTGTTGTACTTACAAAAATCATCACGAATAAACCAAGAAATATCATATTTTGATGTTTGCAAAGTTCTTTCATTTGACAAAACCCTAAAATGTCCAAAACTTAGGTTGTGGGTGGAAGTTCATCCCAAATCAAGAACAAGTAAAGAAAAGACATTTATATGGTTAGAAAGCATAATTATTACATGTATTCGTTTTGAAAGTGAGGATAGACTCACCTTAGAGGGTTGTTAGACAAAACCCTAAAATGATGATGATGAAATCCCTTGAGAGGAACTAAAACTGGAAGACTAGCACCACTTAATGACCAAATGGATGAGAGAAAAACGTAACTTGAAAACCTAGAAATGTGATTTTTTCCTCTAAAACCCGACTGCACTTCATTTAAATACCTAGATGCTCGTCGCGATAGTGACAAGTGTCACTATCGCCAGACATTCTCGCCCGCTACCCCAGAACTCACAGTACATTCTTCGCGAATGTGACACGTGATAGTGCCACTGGGCACTATCGCCCCACCTGTACCGAGCCACACTTGGCTCCTTTTTCAAACCTTGATCCGATTTCACCTGAACCACGGCTTAAGGTTGCTCGATGCCATTATATTATTACACAAAAATGGAAACTAGAAATCTTTTATTATCAAATTTTCGGGGTGTTACAACGGTTATGGTGACGGTTTTGGTATCGCTTTCGGGGAGGGGGTACCAATAACCGACCCTAACCTGACCCGTTGTCATTCCTACTAACACCATCCATTTTACTACCGTTAATCCATCACGTGCATCTCACACCATGGGTATATGTATCTTTCTTGTTTCCTTTGCAAAAAATCCTATAAAACAACTTATTATTCATTCCGTCACTTCTAAAAACGATTTTTCATCCCCTTTAATCCCCTCTCTCACTTAAAAAACGTTTCATCCCTTTTCCTTCTTCTCACTTGGTAAAATGGCTCAATGCTTTTGAAGGGAACTTGCAATAATCCGAACATAAAAAACAAATGCAAACCTCATATGTTGCATATTTTTTTTGCCCTAGGATGGTTAGCATATTAAAAGTTTTCCATCTGCTACAATTAAATTCACACAACCTCCTCACATTTGTTGTGGTTTGAACCCCTGACCTCTTAGGAGACAGAGACTCCGATACCGCTAGACGAAATGCCCTTTCATCTGTTTAATTAGTTGTCTTGGCTTAATAATTATCCTTACCGTTTTCAACAAGTATCAAACTGTCGGTTTATTGGGTGGATTGAACCACCAATGTGTCCAAGGATACTTCATGGGCTATTGAGGGCAAAGACAAACTTGAAAGCTATAATGAAGTAAGCAAGAAGGAAAATCGAAGATTGAAAGACGTTGGTGAAATGGCTCAATGCTCGAATATTATGCCAAAATGAATCAAAATTTAAAAAAAATTAATTTTGATTTTAATTTAATGTAATGATGATTTTTATTTTTGCAAATACCTATTTCTCCACATTTCGTATCTATTTAATCCATAATCGATAAATTTTGATACATTTTGATTTTAAATTAAAACAAATTCAATTATATTTTGATCTTAAATTTGGCGGAAGCTTATTTAATGGAATGGTCGGGAAAACAATGACAATTGGCGCGTCATTTAGTTTCTTTTCGATAGCGCATGGTAGTTTCGTAATTAATCGGAAAGAGAGTGGCATTTTACTAGTTTAGAATAGGAAAAAGCTGTAAATAACTTTTTAGGATAAAAGATTAATACAACATATTTATTTATTATTTTTTTTTTGTTTTGAAAAGCAACATATTTATTCTTTGTTTTCAATCTCCGTCGTCGTGTACCTTGATGATGGTCCATCAAATCACAGCCGCTCATCAGAAGCATGGTTGATCGACTTCTATTTCATACTATTAGACCTCCAACTACTCGGAGCAAATAGAGACCGTACGATCATATATCAAACGGTTGTGGTACTCCTTAACGTGTATTTGTTTTTTCTTTTTTCTTTTTGTAATATAAATTCCAATTTCCCCCATTCTCTCTCTTATAGTCTAAAACAAACCCTAGCCATCTCTTTCTCTCTCCGTGGTAAAAAAAAAATATAACAATAAAAAATTAAAATTGAAAAATAATTCGGCAATTGATCTTCAATTAGGGTTTCGAATCAGAGGTCTGGTTTTGGGCGTATCGAATTCCCTGGTTGAATCACTCAAATTGAGGCCAAATCCTTTCTGATCTTCGTCGTTTCGATATTATCCATGAAAGGTACGCATGCGATACCTACTTCTTTTGATTGCTTTGTTTTTGTGAAAATGACTTATGCTTTTTGTGTTAGTTACGGTAGTTTTGCGGAAATGTTTATGGTTCTTGATATACTTTGTTGTTTTTTGTTACAATTTATGGTATACAGATCTGGAAGTGGGTTTAAGTCGTGTGAGATGGGATAGATGAATTGGGGATTTCGGTGTGGGGCGTTCAAATTGAGGGATTGTTGATGGAGATTAGTGTAGGAAACTCAGGAGGCAGTAAAACAAGGTCTTTGGATCTCAAAACACTTTATAAATCGGAGGTGAGTAACAAAGGGGCGCCTGTCAATAAGGGAAAGAGTAGTTGGCTGGGAAATGGTGAGGAAGCCGAGACAAAGAAAAGAAAGAACAGGAAAGAGGTTGCTGTTAGTAGCTTTGAGGATCTGACAGAGAGGAAAAAGATTAGGCCTAGCATAGATGATACTGAAATTGATGGGGCTGACACTTGTTCAGCTCAGCCATCAGGGATTGGTCAGCAGATAAATGGTGGTAGTGGTTTTAATGCCATTGGTATCAATATTGGTGGTGATGGCCATGGTCTACTTATTCCTAAGCGACCACGGGGATCAGTTGGACGGAGTAAGTTTGCTAAGAATCATCTTCTTAAGCCATCTGCAGCATCTGGTCCTGTTGAAAAAGTTACCAAGTTAAAGGATGACCTGAAGGAAGTTAGGCAGAATGAAGTTTCTGGCAGGGCTGAGCCTATGGACAGTAAGTCTTTGGCAGAACAGAATATTAAGTTAAATGGAAAGTCTGGGGTTAAAGCTAGAAGAAAGCAGAAGGGAGTGCCTGGTCTCAAAGGCAATCAAAAGCAGGAGTTGGCAGCAGTTACTTCATCTCAACATGCGAAGACCGACGGTGGAGATTTTTCCAAAGATCAAGTTGCCAAGTTAAAATACGACATCAAGGAAATTCCACAGAACAAAGTTCCTGGTGCAGATGCACTCCTAAACAGTAGTTCATTGGGTTCCAAAGATCAAGTTGACGAGTTGAAATATGATATCAAGGAAATTCCACAGAACAAATTTCCTGGTGCAGATGCACTCGTAAGCAGTAATTCTACTTCTTCTGACCAGATGGGCAAGTTAAATGAAAATTCCAAGGGTAAAATTAGAAACCATGTTAAGAAAAAGGGAATAGATGATTTAGATGGAAATCAAAAGCAAAAGGAGGATTTGGCAGTAGCTGGTTCATCACAGCTTGTGACGGGGGAAGGTAATGATTTGGTTGTAAATAATAAAGATTCATCTTTTAAAAGAAACAACAGCAACCGTAGGAAAAGAAAGATGTTGGGATCAGGAGGCGAGACCGTTTCGAAGAAAGTCGAGTCTTCTATTGAGAAAAAAGTCGGCACATGTGACCTTGATCCTGATGATGATCTTGAACAGAATGCTGCGAGGATGCTTTCGTCTCGTTTTGACCCTAGTTGTACTGGATTTGCATCAAGAAATAGAACTTCAGCTTTATCATCTCCAAATGGGGATTCTCTTTTGGAAAAACCTACTGCTAATGTTTGTAGTGAAGGGCCAATGGCTGGTTCTGATCCTGTCTCTGCTGATACTGCAGACAGAGTGTTACGCCCTAGGAGACAGCAGAAAGGGAAGGGCACATCTAGAAAGAGGCGCCATTTCTATGAAATACATTCTGATGACATGGATGCTCACTGGTTCCTGAACAGGAGGATTAAGATCTTCTGGCCTCTGGATGAAAGCTGGTACTATGGTCTGGTAAATGATTATGATGCCGAAAAAAATCTTCATCATATAAAGTACGATGACCGGGATGAAGAATGGATTAGCCTTGAAAATGAAAGATTCAAGCTGTTGCTTCTTCCTAGTGAAGTTCCCCATAAGACAAGCCATAAAGATACTGCATCAGTAGATACCCACAAGGAAGGTATCAAGGAAGACAAGGAAAGCAGAGCCTTTCACATGAATGATGAGACTTTTATGGCTAGCCACATGGAATCAGAACCAATCATTTCATGGTTGGCTCGTTCTACGCATCGCGTCAAATCATCTCTTTCCACTTCTTTGAAAAAGCAAAAACTACCTCATTTTCCCTCTGCACCCCTGCGATTGTCTGACAATTCCATAGATGTGTATAATAATGGAAACATGGGTGTGTTGGAAAGAGAAACTGATAAGCCAAACTGCAGCGCTGCTTTTCTAAATATGTCAACTGATAGAAGAAAGAATGAGGAGTCTGTGCCAGAAAATACTAATAGCAGCGAAGGACATCTACCCATTGTTTATGTCAGGAGGCGATTCCGCAGGTTTAGTGATTCAGCATGCTTGCTGTTTGTAAGCAATAATGGATGCACAAACCCTTCTGGGGAGCTACATTGGTCATTGAATAGTGCAGGTGTGTTGAAGTTAGATACAGCATTTTTAGAATCTAAGAAGTTCAAGATATGCATATCACGATGGCCTATGCTGACATACATACTTGGGGTGGATATATTATGGTTAATTCGCAGCGTATTGCTGCTTCAGTATGGCACCATGGTTACCATGTGGCCTACTGTGGTCTTAGAGGTGCTGTTTGTTGATAATGTTGTCGGATTGAGGCTCTTTATTTTTGAAGGTTGTTTAAAGCAAGCTGTAGCCTTTGTTTTTCTAGTCATGAAAGTGTTTTGTGAACCTGAGAAAGATGAGTCTATCGGCCAGAGAATTCCGGTGACGTCAATAAGATTCAAACTTTCTTTCTTTCAGAACCTTGTAAAGCAGAAGGTTTTCACATATTATAGTTTCTCAAAAGTAAGAGATTCGAATTGGCAGTACCTTGATTCTGAGTTCCAGCCACATTGTTTACTCACAAAACAGCTGTCTCTTCCTGAGTGCACATATGACAACATTAAGCTACTTGAAGCAATGCAACAACCACAGTTACCCTATGCTGGTCAAACTACTAACTTTGAGGTACTCTTTGAATGTCTCTCTTTATGTGTCACTTGCCTAACATGTAATATTTGTTGATTTACTTTTATTTATAGCAGTCAGGCTTGTGGCTTAGGCGTCGTCTTGACCGGAAATGTGCCATGGTGCACTAGCAGTTTGCACCATTTTCCAAAACCATAGAAAAGTAGATTCGAGCAAGTTAAAAGATGAAAGTGCACAATTTTCAATAATAGCAGATCTATCTTAGACCCAAATAATTAAGTTTAAAGTTTGCTAGTACTAAAATGCCAAAATATGCAAATTAATGATCAAGTATATATACTATAGTATTCCACAATTGACCCACCACCAAATTGAAATCGAGCCATCTTTTGAATAAAAGGAAGCCAGAGGCTGCAGTGGTAAGCTATTGAGTAACATAAACTATGACCAAAAAAATACATGTTGATGCCTTAATACATTATTCGGGTGATTTTAGTCTTAACATGTTAAATTAGAAAAAGGAACAGTGTATTCATGATTGAAAATTAAAAACTTTTATGCACTAGAGAAGTTAAATCTGAGTAAGTAATAACATATAACAATTAGCAAATATGGGAACAACTGAACAACAGATTGATGCTTTTACATGCTAAGTGATTCTATTAAAAAATACATATCAAGCAGTAGAGTCCTAGAGGCACTATTTCTGTCAGAAGATTGAAGAGAACAAGTGCTGAACATCTTTAGAGGAGTCATTTGAATTTGGAAGAACTCAAGAAACACTTTTAGTGTCTTTATTTTTGGTCAGGTCTCGAGTCTCTTTTATAGTTGAAGAAAAGGCTTCGCTGGGCGCATATTACATTAAAGTTAGAAATACGTAACAACTATGATTTCGGATTTCTCAAATGGGTCTAAACATTGACCCTAACACCATTATACCACACAAACCTTGCCCTACTTTGCACTTTGGGTCTTATACATGTGCATTTTTTCCAGCTGCACCATCATATATGGCAAGGCTCCACCTTCAGAAAACACTATGCCTTGTGCCATCATGCCATGGCACTGACCTTGACAATGATGTTGCTGTGATTTGTGAAATAAAACGGAAGAAAGGGACTTGTAGGCCCTTAAGCTCTAAGAAGTGTTGTTAAATAGTTGCATGTTGAAATTTGAATTTATTTATCACTTTGGATTAATTATTGGAGTGTTTCTGTCATGCAGGTTTTCCGTAAGAGGTCAAATCCTGGTGCTGTTCCATTGTTCAATAGGTCTAGATCATCCTACTCTGTATCTGGAAGTCGGCCTTCAACAATTTACAGTTTAAAGCACGGAAATCTTCCTCCATTTGCTCTCTCATTTACTGCTGCCCCAAATTTCTTCCTTAGCTTACATCTCAAGCTTCTGTTGGAACGTAGTATCACCTCCGTCAGCCTACAAGACCATGATTCTGTTCATTCCCTTCATTATCCACTTGCAAATGATTGTAGTCACGGTGAGGATCAGTTTGAGATTTTTTCTGAAAGCTCTTGTAAGAGTCCTGAGAATATGTCTTATTTTGAAGCTGCTGGCTCTGGGGTGGTTTGTACAAGCTCACATCTTTGTAAGGATGCTGCGGTAATAAGCATTGATGGAGGTCTGAGGAAATCATCGCAACTTGTTCTTGATGCAAAGTTAAATGTTAATACAACTTCTATCTCATCCAAAGCTGCTCTAACTGTTCCAGTTGAGATTGGAAATTCAGATAAATACGAGGCCAATATTAAAGATGATGCTTTGCCGGCTGTGTCTGGTGCCATGTGCTCATCTAACTTGAAAGGTATTGCTGTTGAAATCCCAACACCTGATGAAGTTTATAGGGATTGTCGGAAAACACCTGGTGCTCAACAGGTGCCGGACCTGACCTGGAATTTAAGTGATGGCATCATCTGCAGTCCCAATCCTACAGGCCCTAGAAGTTTGTGGCATCGCAGCAAATCTGGGTCATGTTCTTCATCTTTTGGAGATCCATTGCATGCATGGCCTGATGGAAAGGCAGATTTTATTGGCAATGGCTTTGGTAATGGGCCTAAGAAACCAAGAACTCAGGTCCAGTACACATTGCCTCCTCGAGAGTTTAATTTTAAGAATAAAGGCCATAATCAGATTGGTCTTCCTTATCAGAGAATTAGGAAAGCAAATGATAAGAGGGCATCAGATTCTTCTAAAGGTCCACGGAGAAACCTTGAGTTGGTGGCTTGTGATGCGAATATTTTGATCAATGGTGGGGACAGAGGTTGGAGGGAATGTGGCGCACGGGTTTTCTTGGAAATTGCTGATCAGAATGAGTGGAAACTTGCAGTGAAATGCAGTGCGGAGTTGAGATACTCATATAAAGTGCATCAGGATTTACAGCCTGGGTCAACAAACCGCTACACCCATGCTATGATGTGGAAAGGAGGAAAGGACTGGGCACTTGAGTTCCCAGACAGGAGTCAATGGTTTCTTTTCAAGGAGATGCATGAAGAGTGCCATAATAGGAACATACGGGCAGCATCAATAAAAAACATCCCTATTCCTGGTGTTCGCCTGATTGAGGACTCGGTTGATGACCAAGATGAGATGCCTTTCATCCGCAGTCCCTGGTACTTCCGCCAGGTCAGAAATGATGTTGAAATGGCTATGGATGGATCGCATGTCATATATGACATGGACAGTGAAGATGAAGAATGGATTTCTAGGAGTCAGATGCAGGGGGATGAAGACGATATGATCTCTCATGACATTTTTGAGAAGGTGATGGATATGTTGGAGAAGGTTTCCTTTGCTCAGAAGCGTGATCACTTTACTTCGGGAGAAATCGATGAGCTGATTGCCAGAGTAAGTCCCATGCAAGTGGCAAAATCAATTTACGAGCATTGGCGGGAAAAGAGGCTACGGAAGGGCATGCCACTAATCAGACAACTCCAGGTATGTCTCAGAATCCGTACCCTTCTATTTACTTCGGTGCTATATTTGTTTTTATGACGTTTGCAAGTTATAACTAGGTTTTGTGTCACTCATCTTGCTTATGCCATACACAATTTCTTCTGCATATATTACATTGTAAATGAATGGACTATGATACATGTAAATGCATTTATTTTGTACTTCTGTTAAAGTATAAATTGTTTCTGTAGCCTCTACATATTTGCACCGTTTGCATTAATAAGTTCTGGCAAGTAATTACTAATAAGATAACCTATATTCATGTAATTATATCCTGCTACTTTTTTCTTTTCTAGAATCTTTCCCTTCCTCGTCTCCATCTTTATAAGCATAAAGGAGCTAATATAGGACATTTGTTTCGGGAACATATGTAAGATGCTCTAATATTGTTGCTTCTATAGTGAATTAGAGCTGAATAAGCTGACAATGAGCTTATTTGATTGAATTATACCATTCCTGTATATGCTGTTACTTACTCTTCCCTTGTTCATTTTGGTGATATAACCAGATGTACTAAAACTATTGTAGCTTCAGTTCTGTTATGGAAAGTGAACAATATCACCCAGTCAAAGGCTGTATCATTTCTAAACATGTACTTTTAGTATTTATATTGTTGCTGGCTAGGAGATTCAATGTCATTTTATTTATTGAAGCCTAGGTAGTGTGAATGAATAAGAACGTTAGATCTCCTTATGCTGTGACTGGAATTTTGCTGCAAGAGGGTGATATTCTATCAGCAAAATCATATTTGTTCCAAAGAATCATCTATGGATACATTACTTCCATGTTAAGTGACACGGGATCTGGTTATGTGTTTTCTCCATTTTTCGATATTGCCGTTAAAAACCACTAATTTATCACCCTCTTAGGTGGTTTTTGGTTCGCAGAATGTTTTTGGATGGAATGGAATCTGTAAAAGGAATTTGACTTTGAAGGAATTGGAATGGAATGTTGTCAGGTTTGACCACCTGTTTGGTTGACAGAATTGGAATGGAACTGTTAAAGGAATTGAAATTTGTCTGTTTGGTTCACAGAATGTTAGCTTTGGAATTGGAATGAATTTTTTATAAATGACCAAAATACCCTTTTTGATAAGTTTTAATTTTTTAAAACAAAAAATTATTTAATAAAATAATCATTAAATATATATTTTTCACTAAAAGTACTTTAATAAAATAATTTTTAAATACTTTAATGCGCAAAAAATATAATATACACAACCCAGATAAAATATATTGTCAAACAAACAAAATTATATTTTGAAAAAATAAAATATATTTTGAGAAAATAAAAAAATGTATTAAATTATATTATATAAAATTAAATTAAAATAAAAAATATAAATAAAAAATATGAATATAAATATAAATATAAAATCAAAATATAAAATATAAAATAAAAACCTAAAGTATTAAATTAAACTATGTTATATTTAAGTTAAATGGTATATTTGGAATTATGAAAATACAACATTCCATCACTTCCAATTCCATCACTTCCAATTCCATCAAAATCCTTCAAGATTGCTAAGGAATGTCAAATTTACTTAGTTATGGAATCTGATGGAATTGGACATTCCTTTCCGTCGAAAAGAATGAACCAAACGAAGGAATGGAATTCGGTCAATGGAATTCGACATTCCAATTCCATCAGATTCCATCAGAATCCGTGAACCAAACACCCCCTTAGGGTTTTTTTATGATACTGCCTTTTTTCCTGGAATGCTTTTTATGATTTGGAAGTGGGATTTCTGGCCTACTTTTTATGATCCGTATTTAGAAGATTCGAGTTTTTTTTGTTTGCTTTGTATTTATGACTTTATGTTAAGTTAAAATTTCTTTTAGCCCCCCCCCCTCTCCCTAACAGGGGCTTCTTTATTTGGGTTAAGAAGCAGGGATTGCCATTCATAGGAGGGTTAATTTTTGTTGTTGTGTGTGATGTTTAGGAAGGTGTCCATGGTAATGCTTTTTTGCATTAGTATTTCTGTCTTTCGATGGTTCAGTCAAATTCACTTGACTTCCAATGGGCTCTCTAGGCCTCTATGATCTCCAATATACCTTTGTCTGCTCTGACATGACTTTCTGGCCTTTGATGCGATTCGTTGGAGCTTCCCTAGGCTTGCTCACATATGAAAGTGTATAATGCATGCCAGGCTCCTGTCTGATAACAATGGTTTTGGGGGGCTTTTCAGCATTTAATTCAAAGTTTTTTTGTGTCAATCTGAACTTTCAGTAAATTATTAAGCTTTTTGAAATCAAGAAGTTCAGTGGCCTTTCAACAGCATATAAAAAGCTTAGGAGTCATTCTGTAGTTGTTAGTAAGTTAAGGTATCATTTTTGAAGTTCTTGGTAGTTTAGGATTGTTTTTATCATGTCGTAGGTGTCTTTTTGCATTTTTCCAGAATTTAAAGGATTATTTTGCAAGTTCAGAAACTTCATCAATATTTTTATGAAACTAGGGTGTTTCAACAACTACTTGTCTACTTTGCATGTTTAGTTCAGCCAACCGCCATGATGCCATGCTGTACATATGGGTGGCAAGTCTTTCTCTATATTTTATTTACATGTATATAAATCATTACATTTAATTTTTATATAAAGTTGGTTTGTTTATTCAGAACTGGAAAAAAGATCTATTGGGTCCATTGTAATAAAATTTGTTTTTGTTGACATTCTACTTTAAACAATCCCCATTAATGGTACCATCATTGGAATATCCATGAGAATAAGTAGCAAATGACACTACAATATATCAGTATGATTTATATTATTTGTAAATCATGCGTAAAATAGCAAATGAAGTAACGGACTAATAATACATAGCAAATAAAGTAATAAATAAATAATAAATAGATAGCAAGTAATGTCATAAGGTTAAAGACTTCATAATTACTTATTCATTATTAAAGTAAAAAACGAAATATGGAATAAACTAATAAAGTTATCGTAAAGAGTATACTAATAAATAAAGTACTAGACCAATTAAATTAATGAAGTTAATTTAGTTTTCTCATCAGTAAGCTGATAAAATAATTAGTATATAAAGTAATAAATAACAACTTACTAGTAATTATTTATAATTATAGTTACACACTAAATAGCAAATAAACATACAAGGTAATAAACATATAGTGAATATTAAACTAATAAATAAAGTAATAACGTAATCATATTAATGAACTAGATATAGTTTTCTTATGTTTATTGTTTGCTGGCCCATGGACCAAGTTACATGCTCGATATAGTTTCCCCAGAGTAATATACACGTTGAATTGACTCTGAACACTTGTATCTATTTACTGCTCTGTATTCTTGGATCTAATTTTGTTGAGTTTCTGCTGCAATTTCGATTCGTTGTTGACTTGTTGCAGGTTGAGTCATCCAAATAATGCTTCTCAATTGACTGTTAAATAGCTTATTATGTTAAGTTGATTCAAATAAATAAATACATTCATAAAGATATGTCTTACTTTGTTAACTTGACATGAACTTTCGCAATTAGAGGCTATCCACTCAGTCGTACATGCGTATTAAACAGAAGTTAATTATTAGCAAAAATGGGCATGATATCATATGTGTGTGGCAACTAGACTGACAAATATTATGAATATTTTTTTTTCCCGTGTAACAGCCTCCATTATGGGAACGGTACCAGCAAATTTGTAGAGAATGGGATGAATTAAATCCGAAATTGACAACAGGGTCGGTGAGTGGGTCCCTGGAGAAGGCATCTGCAGCAGGTGATAAACCGCCTATGTTTGCTTTCTGTTTAAAGCCTCGAGGTCTGGAATTGCTCAATAAAGGTTCTAAACACAGGCCACATAAGAAAATTTCACTTTCTGGCCACAGCCATGCCTTTCTAGGTGATCATGATGGTCATCATTCTTCCGGTAAGTTGATGATATTCATCACTATCCTTCCCCAAATCTTGAGTATAGTTTCTATGGTTGTGTTTATATATATAGTTTTATTTATGTAGGAAGAAGAGTAAATGCATATGCCTTGGGAGATGAGGGTTCAGATGTTTCTCCACTGCTAACAAAGATGTACTCGCCAAGAGATCCGGGGCATTTATCTTTGGATGGCGCTGATGCATCTGGCGACTGGAATCACCATCTGAGAATCCAAAGACACAACTCCAAGGGGATTAGAGCAGTTGTGTCCCCAAAAATGGGTGTGGGTTCTTCGTCCACGTTAAGGAAGGCAGCAGCAACAGCAGGAGCAGGGAATGGGAAAAGAAACAACGGGAAAAAGTGGAATAATGGTTTTGCTGATTGGCATAACCAACCAAGTAGGCAACTAGTGTTGGGTGGGTCGGATCTTGACGAGTTTAGACTAAGGGATGCTTCGAGTGCCGCGAAGCATGCTCGGAATATGGCTAAGCTAAAGAGGGAAAGAGCTCAGAAACTGATGCTGAGTGCTGACCTAGCGATTCATAAGGCAGTGTCTGCTCTAATGACAGCTGAAGCAATCAAAGCTTGTGCTGCAAGTCATGGCAGTTTGCCGCCATCTCCAAGTTGATATGCCTTTCTCTTCTTCTTCTCTTCTGTTGATAGGTTGGTTCTATAGTGAGTGAGTCAGGTGCAATTTTTGGTTTAGACTCTGTTTTTCACACATAGTGCCTGGTTTCGGTAAATTTGGTAGTCGGTAGGAGGCCATCATAGCAAGCAAGCATCAGAATGTCGCTGCACAACGCGATTTTGAGGGATAGGGGTGTGGCAATTTTGTTTAGACGTTTGATTTGTACAGGAAATTGCCACCCTTGTTTTGCTTAATTGCCCCCCACCCCACCCCACCCCACCCCCTAAAAAGAGGAAAAAGAAAAAAGAACCCTCTGGTTAAATTTTAGAACAGCTAGTTGAAATCAAATAATAGTGTTGTGCAACTGAAAACTCATACGATTGGCATGAGAATACAAAGTGAAGTAACTGGATGGAGTTATTGCCTTTATTTCCATATTGTCCTCTGTTTTTTTGCCCCAACCGGTCCCTTTGTAAATGGTTTTGGTCTGGATAGGCATATAAGAAACAAATCTATAATTGAATGTACACTACGGTTCTTACATTGTATTTATTAGACTATTTTTACTATAATTTCTTCCAACCCAATTTCAATTAAAATATTAATTTTTTATTTCATTTACCTATACAATCTTCAATTTCAATCTAATCCCACTTCTTTTAATATTTAACTGTGATGCAATTCAATCTAAAATAGTATTTTGTATGTATTTTATATTTAATTTTTATCACATATATATATATATATATATATTTGATTTTAAGTATAAAAAATAGATTAAACGAACTATTATATATTTTACAATGTAATTATAATTCTAAAAAACCTTGCTATACAATTGAAAATAAATAAAACAAGTCATAAATAAGTATGAAATTATATAATGATGGTATCAAAACGAACTGGAAATTCTGAAATTTGCAAGATAATAAGAGTACTGAAACAAAGAAAAATTAGTGTAATGAAAATATATTAATATTGAGTTTTATTTGTAGAGAATTAAAAATATGATCTTGGTATGTTTTAATTTTTTTTTTTGTTAAAGTCATTTTTTAACAGATTAATTAAAATGCCATAAGTTCAAAGTTCACTCACTGAAATGTCAAAACTCTCCCCAATTTAACCAAAAATACCCAAAATTTCCGTGAAAGGGTCCGTGATCATAGATTCCTTTATGAATTGGAGTTTTGGGCCGTGAAATGGATGTGCCATCCGTGAAAAAGAAATGTGCCATCCGTGAAATTGAGTGGTGGGTGAACCATAATTTTATAAAAGTGAGTTTAGTATAGGTGGGCTAAATACAAAACTTCACGGATTCCTTTATAAAACTTCACAGATTCCTTTATCAATTAATAATGAGTTTTATAGAAGGGAAATTGAGTTTTATAAAAAATTGAGTTTTATAAAAGGGAAATTGAGTTTGTTCAATTTTGAACTTCACGGATTCCTTTATAAAACTTCACGGATTCCTTTATCAATTTTGAACCATGTCCGTTAAGTTTTGACTTTGTTCACGGACCAAAATTGAGTTTGAATAAAAAATCAATTTTGAATAAAATCAATGGTTCACGGACCAATTGCTTCCTCACGAACAAAAATTCAATTCCCAAAAGAAGTCCGTGATCAAGCACCATTTCACGGATTTTTTGGGTATTTTGGTTAAATTGGAGAGATTTTGGGTATGGCGGCACGCGTCCTTCTTCCGGCTGATTCACCAATATCAGTAAGTCAAAGTCAAACTAAGGCATTTTAATTAATTTCCCTAAAATTTATCTTGAAAAGTAAAAACTTAATTTGATCCGCTTTTGCCACTGTCACCGTAATTGAAAAAGTATTCTCATAATCTTGGGTTGCACCATGATAGAGATCAAAGGAGATTGATCTAATTAATTAATTTTTTGTTTTTTCTTTAATTTGTTTTTCGTTTTATTTAGGAGGCATTTGGTTCGCAGAAGGAAATTTGATGGAACTGAAATTCATCGAATGAATTTGACTTTTAAAAAATTGGAATGAAATTTGATGGAATTTGACCATGTGTTTGTTAGAAAATTGGTAGGAGAAAATAGGGTAAAATAATCGATCAAGTAACCGGATTTATTGAGAATCGCGGGAGTTCACTTTCTGAATTGTTATCTCGACTCTATGTCTGGGTTACACGAAATTCAATATGAGATAAAACTGAAGAACACTTTCGTTTTTAGGCACAACAACGAGAGCAAAACTACAAGAGAGTATTTGAAGGCTTGTTCAAAAACGTCTCTAAAACGTAAATTATATATTGTGGAATATTCGGGGGTTGAATTCCCCGACAAAGCAAAGGGAAGTCAAGGACTTTATTCATTTTAATGGTTTGAATTTGTGTGCCGTTATGGAATCTCATGTCCAAAGAAATGCATTGCATGATATTTGCTCCCGTACTTTTGGACGGTGGGTTTGGATGTCTAATCAGGTATGGTGTGATAGTGGCACTAGAATTATTCTTGCATGGGATTTACGTATTATGGATATTATAGTTTTGGAAACATACAGACAATACATGCACTGTGAGGTTCGGCTACGGGGCGAACATGTCCCATTTTTTCTTTCGATTGTGTATGGGTCAAACACGAAACTTCTACGGAAGGAGCTATGGTCGGGGCTCCGGAAGTTTAAGGTGTTCATGGGGATGAAACCGTGGACGATTATGGGTGATTTTAAAAGCCATAACTCTGCCCTAAGCATCTTAACCGGTAGAAAAGAATCTAGAAAGAGGAATGTGTTGGCTTGGCATGGAAGGCTACCCACACAATGTTGTTTCCGCATGATGGTCTCCTCGGTTCATCTAGGAGGAACAAGGATATGTAGGACTTCTTTGCTTGCGTTGAGGACATCGAGGTGTTTGATGTCTCGTATTCGGGGATTCAATACACTTGGTGTCAAAAACCGAGTGAGGAGAGTGGTGTCCGTCGGAAGCTTGACCGAGTATTAGCGAACACAGACTTTACGTCCTTGTTTTATGATGTTTCGGTGCATTTTATGCTGAGAGGAATTTTCGATCATTCCCTGGCTATCTTGTTTTTGTAAGGGAGGCATACGGAAGAAGGTATGGGGGTTCAAATTTGATATTTTCTTGGTTGAGCACCCGTTGTTTATGCAGGTTGTGAAGAATGTGTGAGAAATACCCGTTAATGGCTCTTTCATGTTCAAAGTCACGAGTCGGATTAAGGCCATAAAGGTTCCTCTTCGGCAACATCGATGCATTTATGGGAATATGTTGAATCGGGTTGGCTTTCTTAAAAACGAATTGTATTCTATCCAATGTTGGTGTGATACTCTTGATCCAAACCCTTCAGTGATTTGATAATGACTCTCAAAACTACTTAGTGAAAATTGTAAGTAAACAATATGTATCAGTGTTTCACCATCTAAGAAAATATACTAAGTCTGTTTAGTATCGCTGATGGAAAACACATGCTTTAATTTATACTTCAGCGATGCATGTACATCAGTGAGCCCTGAGCCTGTTCAGTCTCACTGATGATCGCTGATAGTTTCATTTATAATTGTTTGCCTATGATCCCCGAAGACAAGATCCGCGATAACTGAGTTCAAAGATGAAATCGAAGACCAAGCTGACGAACAAGTGACTAAGTCTACTAGTGACCTGATGCGGATATCAGCGAAGCCAAGAGTTGTCCATTTCACGCGAAGTTTCTAGTAGAAGACTTCAACGAACGCTGAACTTTATCATTCGCTGATAAAGATCTATTCAACGAGCGCTGATCATGAAGCCTGTTCTACAAGTTACTTTTGTCTTATCTCCTTGCATGCCCCGTACGATTTGTCAGAACGTACATCCCTTTTGTCCAGGATTGTTAGCTTCAATCTTCCTAATCATAGAAGTATTTAGAAGTAGTGAAAAATAGGCTAAGTGAAGAAAGCCTCTTACAGAGGCTCTGCCGGACTTACTGAGGGCTCAAGATCAAGAATCTACAGAAGCTAAAGAGGCGCGCTACAGAAGCTCTGTCATACACACAAAGAAGACCAATATCTCGGAATCCGGTGAAGACTGCTCCACAGAGGACCAGACCACAGAACCTCTGTAACTCATTACAGAGCCTCTGTGGTCCTCACTGAAAGAATTGAAGATATTTATAATATCTTGCTACTGTTACAGGACCCGTTCATCAACTTGCATGGTAGCATGCCCTGTCCAACGTCGACGTGTCAAACTCTGATTGGACTCAGTAGGGCTTAGTACATATTAGACGTCTGCTGCATTAAATGCAATACAACACGTCTTACTGTTCATGCCATTCTTGCAACTGTTCACGACATCCGTTCAACTATTCATCAATACCGTCTGAATAGTAGCATATGCTTTATGGTCCCCTTTAGAGTAGTATATAAGGAAGACTCATGTTGAGTTCTTCCTTAAGAATCAAAAATCAATCTCATAAATCGACCATCATAAGAACACAAAAATCTTATTCACCTTAAGAGTCATATCTGTTTTAAAGCTTTACTTACTCTTTGTTCTAAATCTGTTCTTGATATATATATATATATTCAGTAAACCTTGAAGTAATTATATTCTGTTCACTGTTTATTTATATTCCGTTCTAAATCTATCAAACATATCTGTTAGTTCTTCAAAAACGCTTCCGCATCAAACATTAAACTTGAACTAATAGATCTGATAATCTTGTTTAAGCAAAACGGGAACCAACAATTGGTATCAGAGCGAAGCTTGATTTTCAATATCAAGTGATCCTCGTTTGACAACATTGTTGATAGATTTCATTTCTCTTCATCATCATATTTCTGGATATTAGTTGTACTCAGAAAAACTCCCAGATCTTCATACTCATAAATCCTCCATCAGATTATTCTTTCCTCAAAATGACAAATACAAATAACTTTTTTACTGCTGGCTCATTAACCAAACCTCCTACTCTTCTAAGAGATGAGTATCCTCAATGGAAAATAAGAATGGTTCATTTTTTTGAGGGTACTGAAAAAACTCTCAAACAATATCTATACAATCTTCCTCCGGTTCCTATGATAACTATGCCACGTGTACCAGCTACTGCTGAATCTCCTGAAATCCCTGAACATCAAAAACCTAAACCAAAAGAAGAATGGTCAAATGAAGATAAAGCAGAAGATGAAGTTGCACAGAAAACAAAAAGAATATTGATCATGGCAATCCCCAACGAACTTTTTCAATCCTTAGATGCATGCGAAACAGCGCACGATCTCTGGAAAGAATTAGAAAGACAGTTGGAAGGGGGTGCTAAAACTCAGAAGAACCGAAGGGCACAATACATAAATGAATATCATGCTTTCAGAGCCTCTGCAACAGAATCTCTGCAAACAACATACGACCGGTTCAACTCTCTCATAAACAAATGCAAAAAGTCTGGTATTCACAGAACCACGGAAGAAAATAACGTCATGTTTCTAAAGAGCCTGAACGATGAGTGGCTTCAGTTGTCTATGTCTTTACAAAGAAATCAAGATCTAGACTCCTGGACACTCTCTGATCTCTATGGAACACTTGCTGCACAAGGGCCTCAAATAGCTCAAGCTAAAACACTAACCATTGTGCCATACGCATTGGTTAGTAAATCTACAGAGGCTGCAGACAGACCAAGAAATGAGAGATCTACAAAGGAGAAAAAGAAGGAGAAAAAGAAGGAGAAAAAGAAGATGGTAATGGTTGATAGCGAAGAAGACGAACTGATAGAGGAAGAGATAACTTTTGCGTCATTAGCTAAATCAATGGCTCTATTGACAAGAGAGTTTAGAAATAACCAACGGAATTCTGGTAGAAGAGATGATGGAAGAAGAGAAGAATCAAGTGACCGACAGAGGTCAGACTACAGAAATGATGACCAACAGAGGTCGAGCGACAGAAGCTACAGAGGAAATGATCGACAGAGATCAGATGACAAGGTAGGCCACACACAAGAATGCTACAAATGTGGTAAACCCGGTCATTACGCAAACGAATGCCGAACAGAGAAAGGTGGAGACCTACAGAAGTCTGACGACCGAACTGGAAACACCTCCCAAGGTTGTTTCAACTGCGGCAAGCCATGTCATTTCGCCAAAGAATGCAGAAGTAGACCAAATCGCCCACAGAAGGACTCAGCTTTTTACAAAAAGAAGGCCGAGTATTACGCACAAAAATCTCTAATGGCGAACAAAGGGCATTCAGAGGCAAACAAGGAGGACTTTGAATCAGACTCCACCTCTGACGATGAATTCCCTACAAATTCCCTGTTCTGTGGTATGGTAGAAGTCAACTCCGACACTGACAATGAGGTATCCACTTCAAACTCTATCTCAAGTACTGATTCTGTAGATGATGATTTACTTAAACTTAACATTGAACTGAAAGAAGTAAATGAAAGCATTCAGAAAAGACTGACCTTTAATGAGAGAGAAGTAAGGCTTCTCACTCAAGAAAAAGCCAAAATCTTTGAAGAAAAAGAAAAAGTCGAAAAATATTGGAGCAAAAATATAGATCCTTTAAAAAGGCAAATTTCTGATCTAACCTATGCTTTAAAAATCAAAACAAAAGAACTTTCAGTTTCAAAAAGTGAAACAACAGACATAAGAGCTCTCAAAGAATACTTTCAAAAAGAAAGAGAGGTACTTTGGCAAGATCTTTTAAGAAGAGAAGTTTTACTTAAAAACTATAAAGATGCACATAAGGTGTATGAAAAGGTAAACTCTCAAATAGCAAGACGAGGTATAGGGTACAGTGATATTACCTTAGGAGTTGAAAATAAACGACTAAAACCTCTGTCTTCTCTATTTGTTTTGGGAAAAACTAATAAACCAAACTTTCCAAACTTACTCTCTGTAAGTAAAAGGGTTAAAATCTCTGCAGAACCTCACTTGAGGAAACATACAAAGATGATCAATGTATGGTATGAAAACACAGATTCATCATCTTCAACCTCTGTCAATAGAGGAATCAAACCAAAGAAATATCTGAAAACACAAGATCAGATTGGTATCTTTAAGTTTGGTAAACCAGAGACTCAAACACAGGTTGCTTTTGTCTGCATGATAAATGTCGAAAAGAAATTATCAGCAGAAGCTCCTGAGTTTAAACCCATCTTTTCAGAAGAAAAACTTGAAGAATCTATTGAAAAAGAAATTTTGGAAGTTTTAAAATCAAATGTTTTAGAAAGTCTCTGTACATCTTCTATAAATCAAAAACTCGCTGAAGAGATCTCATCAGAAACCTCTACCATCTATGAAAGTATCTCTACAGAGGAAGAAAGCTCGTATGATACATGCTCAGAAAATCCAGCCTCTGTCGAAAGAGATGACCCAACCTCTGCATACGAGGACGATTCATCCTCTGACGACTCAGAGACTGATTTCAAATCAGGGATAATTCACTGTGACACAGAGGATGTTAAATTCTCCTCTGAGGTTCTTAACAGAACCATCTCTCCAAAAGAGAAAATCACAGAGATCCCTATCTGTCCAGATTTTCTCAAAATGTATATTCAAGTTAAAACCTCTACAGAGCTTGAAAATCTGAAAAAGGTCTCTATAACTCCTAAAAGCTCAAAATTTTATAAACCTTCAAGGAAAATTAAAGAGAATCCCACTTGGCAACAAAAGGGAAAATGGCCTGAAGCTAACAAATATTTTTCCTCTGTGACAGTGAAGAAAGATGTTCACCACAGAAGAGAGTCACAGAAGGCAGGAACTAAACAAGACTTTTGCAAACAACATTCTAGTATTCATAGATCTTCTTGTAATAGGAAATCTAATGTAAAGAAAGAATGTAATGCCTCTGTGGCTCAGTTCAATGAATTCAATGAAAAGTTCAAACAAATCACATCTCATATTCAATACTGTCATTGTTTTGATCTTATGTTCAAATTAAATAAACACTTCTCAAGTCCAGATTGCTTACTCTCCATCAACTTTCAAACTCAAAAGTCAGAACCAAAAGAGAAACAATCTGATTCTTCTAAAAAGGATAAAATGTATTTCAAGAATGCCAAGGCAAACTTGAAAAATTCTAACAGTATTGGACCCATATGGATATGGGTACCTAAATCTCTGTGATTGTCTTACAGAAGCTACATGTGCCAATCTGGTATCTTGACTCTGGATGCTCAAGGCACATGACTGGCGACAGAAGATTACTATCCACGTACAAAGAAACACACGATGGTGGATCTGTAACTTTTGGAGACAACAAGAAGGGACATATCAAAGGCTATGGAGTCATACAAAAAGAAAATGTCTCTGTATACAAAGTTGCATATGTGGATGGCCTCAAACACAACTTACTCAGTGTAAGTCAACTTTGTGATACAGGATTCGATGTGTTATTTAAAAGAACTTTCTGCTCTCTACAAAGTGAAAACACAGGAATGGAACTTCTGCGAGCTGAAAGAAGAGGTGATCTATATCTAATAAATTTTACTTCAAAATCCAAGGATAAAGTTTGCCTAGTAGCCTGCAAAAGTGAAGAAGCATGGTTATGGCACAACAGGTTCTGTCACTTAAACTTTCACACCTTGGATAAACTAGTAAAACTCGATCTAGTTAAAGGTTTGCCAAATGTTAAATTCAATAAGGATCACTTGTGTTCGGCCTGTGAAATGGGAAAACACAGAAGGGCTTCCCACAAAGGCAAAACAGACGTGTCTTGCACTAGGCCTCTGTACATGCTTCATGTCGACCTCTGCGGTCCCATTGCCATACAGAGCCTAGGTGGCAAGAAATACATACTTGTCCTAATTGATGAGTATTCACGTTTCACATGGGTTGAATTTGTTAGAAAGAAATCAGATGTTCCAAATGTATTGATAAATCTAATGAAAAGAATCCAAGTTCTTTATGACTGCAGAATACAGAAGTTAAGAAGTGACAACGGCACAAAATTTAAAAACTGTGTCATTGAAACCTATCTTTCAACCGAAGGAATATCACAGAACTTCTCTGCAGCTCGCACTCCACAACAGAACGGTGTTGTCGAAAGAAAGAATCGAACACTTGTGGAAGCCGCAAGAACTATGCTGTCAGCATGCGGATTATCAATGAACTTTTGGGCAGAAGCAATTTCTACCGCGTGTTATACTCAGAATCGTTCAACCGTTGTGAAAAGACACCTCAAGACGCCTTACGAATTGCTTAACAAAAGGCGGCCAAACATCAAATTTTTCCATGTATTCGGATGCAAATGCTTTGTCTTAAACGACAGAGATTCAAGAGGAAAGTTTGATGTAAAAGCTGATGAAGGCAAATTCATTGGATACTCTGCCACTTCCAAAGCCTACAGAACATTCCTTACAAAGTCTCACAAGATTGTAGAAAGCATCAATGTTTCTTTTGATGATTCATTCCAAATGACTTCTGAACAAATCAGTTCAGAACTCGGAATTAAAGGGAAATCCTCTGACATCTCAAAAACAAAAGAAGATTTGGATCTTCTATTTTTAGAGATGTTCAACAATGACATTGATCCTTCTGTTGGAACCATCAGAATTTCTGAAGAACCATCCTCTGTCGGACAAAATCCTACAGGTATGACTCTAACAGGTCCAAATAATGCTTCATCTTCTTCTATAAATACTACAGATGCAATTGCCGAAGAAGAACATGCAGAAGATGAAACATCAAGAAAAACGACCAAAGAAGTTGCTGAAAAACAAACTCCACAATCCACAGAAGAACCAATTACAGAGGATATCGAGGACCAAGACTATACGTCCTTAGAGGAACAAACCCCACCACCACTCATACCAATCATTCAGCAAACGGTAGGATCAACTACCAAGGCACGAAAAACGACAGAGGCTACACGAGAAGAAGAAACACCAGAAGCCTCTGAAGAAAGTTTTGATGACATTGATGATCATCTTCCACGCACAACTCAGTGGACAAAAAGCCATCCTCCAAGCCAAATAATTGGAGAACCTTCTGACTCAGTAAAAACAAGGTCAGCCACTGCTAATTTTTGTTTCTTTACAAATTTTATTAGTGTGATAGAACCAAAGAAGATTTCTGAAGCCCTAGATGACCCAAACTGGGTAGACGCCATGCAAGAAGAACTTCTGCAATTTGAGCGTAACAGAGTCTGGACTTTAGTACCTCTGCCACGAGGGAAACAGGCCATTGGGACTAAATGGGTCTATAGAAACAAGAAGGATGAAGATGGAGTGGTCATTAGAAACAAAGCAAGATTAGTAGCAAAGGGATATAGACAAGAGGAAGGCATAGACTACGATGAGACTTTTGCCCCTGTCGCACGACTCGAAGCAATAAGAATATTCTTAGCCTTCGCAGCCCATAGAGGTTTTAAAGTCTATCAGATGGACGTAAAATCAGCTTTTCTAAACGGTGAAATCCAAGAAGAGGTTTACGTAAATCAGCCACCAGGTTTTGAAAGCTCAAAGTTTCCAAGGCATGTATACTACCTTGAAAAGGCTCTATACGGACTGAAACAGGCTCCAAGAGCATGGTACGAACGACTTTCTACCTTCCTTCTAGTCAATGGCTACAACAGAGGTACAACAGATACTACCTTATTCTATAAACATAAAAAGGGTGAGATAATGCTTGTACAAATCTATGTGGATGACATAATTTTCGGGTCTACTAATTCAGAAGAGTGTAAAAGTTTTGAAAAACTCATGCAAAGTGAATTTGAAATGAGTATGATGGGAGAATTAACATTCTTTCTTGGACTTCAAGTCAAACAAACTTCAGAGGGAATTTTTATAAATCAGGCCAAATATGTCTCTGACATTCTTTCCAAGTATAGCCTCTCTGATACCTCTGCAATGAAAACTCCAATGGCCACTGGAAATAAGTTATTCTTAGATCCAGATGGCATCTCTGTAGAATGCACTCTTTACAGAGGCATGATTGGATCTCTGTTATACTTAACTGCAAGCAGACCTGACATTATGCATGCCACGTGTCTTTGTGCACGTTATCAAGCTAATCCTAAGAAATCACATTATGATGCGGTGAAGAGAATCTTTAGATACCTAAAGGGGACCAAAAATCTAGGTCTCTGGTATCCACAGAACTCTGGTTTTAGTCTTAAAGCTTATACAGATTCAGACTATGGAGGATGCATGCTCGACAGAAAGAGTACCTCTGGGAGTTGCCAATTCCTAGGTGGTAAACTAGTCAGTTGGACCTCCAAGAAGCAGAATTGTGTCTCCATATCCACTGCAGAAGCTGAATACGTTGCTGCTGCTAGCTGTTGTTCTCAGGTTCTATGGTTGAAGACTCAGCTAAAAGACTACGGCCACATCCTATTCAAAATACCCATCTTCTGTGATTCCAAAAGTGCCATTGCTATCTCTGCCAACCCTGTGCAACACTCAAAAACCAAGCATATCGATATAAGGTACCATTTCTTGAAACATCATGTTGAATACGGTACAATTGAAATGCATTTCGTGCCAACAGAATATCAACTCGCTGACTTATTCACCAAAGCACTAGACGAGAAAAGGTTCAATTTCTTGGTGGGAAAGTTAGGAATGATAAACATGGTGTGACGATCCTCTGTAAGTATAGCTTTTTCTTCTGTTGAATACGGTACAATTGAAATGCATTTCGTGCCAACAGAATATCAACTCGCTGACTTATTCACCAAAGCACTAGACGAGAAAAGGTTCAATTTCTTGGTGGGAAAGTTAGGAATGATAAACATGGTGTGACGATCCTCTGTAAGTATAGCTTTATCTTCTGTAAATATGTACAAATTTCCTTTATTTTTGCTTTAAGTTAATTTGTTTCTGTTTGTAAGTTCTCAATCTCAAATAGTTCTTAAAATCACAGAGCTTCTGTAAGTCAACTCAGAACCTCTGACGACCCCTACAGAACCTCTGGAAAACATGACCTATGTTCTATGCAAAACTTATCATTCTTTGATCCAAGCATAGGTCAAGAGGAAGCAAAAGGAAAATACTTGATCTACAGAGGTGATTAGATCAAGGGGAAGCAAAAGGAAATTACTTGATCTACAGAGGTGATTAGATCAAGGGGGAGCAAAAGGAAATTACTTGATCTACAGAGGTGATTAGATCAAGGGGGAGCAAAAAAGGACCCTGAAATGATCTAAAGAGATCAAACTGTCAAGGAAAAGCCAAAGAAGAATGTCGATGACTCCATATCGACAGAAGTCAAACATCACTACCGAGAAAAGAAGAACCAAAAGGTATGTCTCTCGCACAAAAGGTTTTTGGAAAACAATTTTCTAGGACAAGAATTGTCAAATATGTCCTAAAAATGCTGTGAATAACATTTCAAAAGTCAAAAGCTCAAAAAGTTTCACAAAATTCAAATTAGGAGAAATTTAAGGTCATAGAGCTTCTGCTGAGCTCAACAGAGGTTCTGCAGGAAATATGCTCTGTGATCACAAATTAACCCTCTGTCGATCTTTTGGAATGTTATCTCGGAAACCGAAAACACAAACCATGACCTTCTCGAACAAACCGTTTGTTTTTAATACTTTTCTCGGACACAAACTTTCAAATATGTCCGAAAAACATCTCTTAAACCAAATCAAAAATTGGATGATCACAAATTTTAATAAAATTTTTATTATGAGATTTTTTCCTTCATAGAGCTTCTGCTGGCCCTCACAGAACTTCTGCAAGTTCCAACAGAGCCACAAAACCTCTGCGAAGCAAATTTCTTGACAAAAATCCGATTTTATCCTCTCCAATGCCTTTACAAATGTTTTGGTTAAAGAAGAACCCCACAGAAGTCATGATAACAATGAGATATATGAAAGGGATAAACAACAAAGATTTTAAAATTCACAGAGCTTCTGTAAGGTACAGAAGTTCTGGAGTGATAACGGTTACTTTTACTGAGAGTGAATTTCACATGGCTAAGAATAACCCCACGCGCCGAGCATTAATGGGCCGCGCACGTCGTCCTGTCATCTTCTGACATGGCCTACGTGTCCCATTTTCATTGGACGTACATGGAACGTTTTCTGTGGAAAGTTGAACCCGCCGTTCTAACTCGAGTACGGATTCCAAATTTTAATCCATTACCATATATTCTACTCCTTCGAATACTACCGTTTTACCCTCCTATAAAAACCAAGCTTACCCTCTCATAAACCTTTTACAAACTCTCATTCTTCTCCGGCGAAACCCTACAAAAACCTGCAAGTTTCTTATTCTCAGTATAAAAATGGCTTCATCTTCTCAAGCTATCTCCCCTGCACACTCTCCGGCGACCTCACCAGAACATTCACCGGCTCATTCTGAACATTCAGAAAACCCCAACCCTGCCCAGAACATTGAACTAGAAGATTCCGGCGACTCAGCAGACTTTGCTCCGACAACACATCTGCAAAACTTCATAGCTAAGGATCACTTCGAAAAGGTACTACCAATCAAATCCAACAACTGCTATTTAGTCCCATCACCCACTGCTTTCGGCGAAGCCCACGCCATTCTGCTGAACATAATGGAAAATCACATCCTCTTCCCTCTACTCTCAAGAACCCCAAAGAAAATACCAGTCAGATATTTGAACCAGTTTTGGCAGAGCTGCCGATTTGATAAAGACGACTCTATTATCAAAGGGTACATTTCAAGACCTGACAAATCTGAACATCTTGAAATCAAGTTCAACAGAACAATGTTCTCACTTGAGTTCAACCTACCCACGAGGGGTCTTCTTGGTTTGAAGAAATATGCAGAGCAACCAACAGACGACGAGCTCTGTCGATTCGTAGAAATGCTTGGGTATAACACACAACTACGGAAGAGAAATGACTTCCGCAGAGGAAGATTACCACCTCTGTGGAACGCCTTGTTCTCTATTCTTAACAGACGCCTGACAGGGAAGATAGGCAACATTGACCAGACCTCGCATCAGATCTTAACCATCATGTATGGGGTGTACTATGATCTTCCACTCGATTACGCGACGATAATGATGCAAGAGATCATTAACACCATCGACAGAAAGAACAACACCAAACGGGTCAAAGAGAACGATCCCAACTTTCTACCACCTCTGCAATTCCAAAGAATATTAGGAGTATTATTCGAACCTCTGTTGCTGATACAGAAATGGCCAATGGAAGGGCCAATTTCCAAACAGTTTCCGATGAGCAAAAATGTCCCCACTGATCATGTAGATGGCTACACACACTGCAGACCTTTGTCAAGGAAACTTCTCAAGTATGCCTTGAATAAAACCCTTAAGAAAAAGTATATACGCGATCATAGAACTCCTAAACCGAGTCCTATGACACCCCCGCGTTTAGGAGTCCCCCTAGGAACAATAACAGCAGAACCTCTTTCCACTCAAGAAGAAAAGGATCAGAAGTTAGCAAAGCACATGGCTATTCAACTCAGCTTTATAGCCAAACGTGAAGAACTTATGGGAAAGAAGTCTTCATCAAGAACCTCTGCATCTACTCCAAAAGCTAAGAAGAGAAAAACTACAGAAGGCACCTCAACAAGCGCTGCAGAAGATCAACCTTCACCTCCTCATGCCACAGAAATTGGCTCCTCTACTCCTCCCTCTTCCCAAAAAATGAAGAAGAAAAGAAGATCGAAATCAACAGAGGAAGGGGCACCAAAACCTAAGAGAAGGAAAACCAAAAAGAAACATGGTAAATCACTTGAAAAGTTGGTTACCATTGCAGAAGAGGAAACTGCAGAAGAAGAAAATGCAGAAGAAAGAACTGCAGAAGAAGTTGCAGAAGAAGGAATGGCTACAGAAGAGTATCAATCACCCTATCAATCTCCAGATAGATTTGCTCACCAAGGAGATCTGAACGACTTCCTAAAGAACCCTGACATTGCCAATATCTTAAATACAGCAGGGTGGACGGCACAACCTCTCGACCACCACTCTCCAGAAGAACAAGATTTCTCCATTTCTGGCATTGACACACATCTGCAAGAAGATGACACAACACCCAAAGATCAACCAGCTAACACACCTGTTATTTTACAGAACCCTTTCATTCAGGGATTGGACGTCCACAGAAGAAGTCCAAACCCAGCTTCAGAAGAAAAAGAACTAACAGAAACTGAGTGGAATAGAGGTGAAGTAACAGAGGCTTCTGAGACAAGAATAGAGGTCTCAGAGGTAGATTCAGATGAAGAAGAAGCTGTCTGGATAATAAAAGGTCTCTATCATCCACATGTCATGAGATTATACGGCTCTCATCAAATGTACGGCTTCTTACGCACAGAGCAAGGAACCTCAACAGAAGCAAGGGAAGAAGCACCAAGCCGTAGGATAGCTACAGAGGCTGAAATAATAGACGGTGATGTAGTGTTTGGGTGCTTAACAGAGGAAGAAACAAGAAAAGATGCCTGGATTAATAGAGGCACACAACAACAACCAACTCCCAGTGCAACCCACATATCTAACTCCGCAGGTCTAGCTGCAGAAGGAGTTATTAAAATAGAGCAGCACAGCTCGATCCAAACCCAACCCAACCAGCCAGAAGTCACTCTTTCGACTTCTGCGCCCACAAAAACCGGGGAATCCATTCCTAGGGAGTCTCCTCAAAGAGACTTACCTATTGTTCGTGATCAATCGCCCCAGATCACCCTAGAACATCCTACAGAGGAATTCGTTTCCTCTGCCACGCACACATTAGGACCAAAACTTCTTTCAGAGAGAAGTAGTGAGCACAGAGACGAAGAGACTCTAGACAAGTATCCTAGTCAATAGAAGGACATTCTAATACCCACCTCTGGAGTGGATTTGGACACTGTTCTTCACAGAACTTCTGTAGAGATCGAAACTCAGGTTTCTTCTCGAGGATCAGAAGGAATTCCTTCCACCCCCATCGTACAAACAAGGGTGAACGAAGGTGTCCCAGGAACAGGGACTCACTCTGGAGACGAATGTGTTCCTCCAGAGGTTACACAAGGAACACAAGTATCAAGGGATGAGTTCCAAACCCTTGTCACCTCTGTGAACCAAACAATGAAAGAGTTGCAAAGCTCTTTCAAATCCTTTACAGAGACAACATCTACGGCTATCCTGAATCTGAACACCAAAATGGACAATCTGTCCACAGAGGTAAAAACCGCCATCTCAGAGATGAAGTCTTCTGCCGAAACTACTGCCAAAGCTACAGCCACTTCTGCCGCTCAGAAATTCGGAACAACTGCAACTTCTGCTTTCAGGGACTCTGTCAAAAATTTCCTTGAACAAATGAATACGCAATCCAACAGAGCAGAGGGCATTACTCCTGCAGATTTACAGAATGCCCTATCACAAGTCCAAGCAGAGGCAATACGCAACACGACAATGATGCAACCAAAAGACTATATGACCAGAGCACAGCTTACAGAGCTCGGACAGAACGTCATTAACCAGGTCACAGAAGTCATTGTCTCCTTCACAACTACAAATGCCAACTATGTCAAGGATTTTAGAAAGAGTGTCGGCAGAATGCGTTTCAAAACAGAAGCAGAGCTTGCGACATTGATTGGCCTCTGCGATGATGTCTGTGAAAAGTTGATGGCAGCAGGAGCTGAATTACCGAAGAAGCCCAACACTTCTTGCAGAGCAGAGGGTACTTCTGATAAAAGTCAGGATGATTCTGATGATGACCAAACTGGTCCATCAGATAATCCTGAGGGGGAGAATCTAAGGGAGAAAGCTACGAGCAGAGGAATACAAAGTCCACCAATCGCAGCAGAACCAATCAGCCAAGCCCCTCCAGAACAAACCCAACAACAACAAACTCAACAGCCCACAGAGACAACACCCATCTCTGTGGAATCAAGTCCTGAAGAAACAAATATTCCAGAAGCTGATCAGCAACCCACAGAGGCAACAACCACCCCTGTGGTAATCATTTTGGAAGAAAGTCCTTCAACAAAATCAACAGAAAAACCCCCAACCATACCAAGAAGAAAGTCGATTGCCACCAAACCAATAAAAACAACGACCTCTGCAACCTCTGCTTCTGACATTCTGAAAAGGATGCACAATACAATGACTGATCGAATGTCACAGAGAGAAGAAGAAAGGCACAGGTTCACACTAGCGTTCAAAATGGCAAGAAGATTCGATGTCAATACTTCATCAACAGAAACCGAGCTTATAGAAGAAGTCATCAAACAACCTCCAACAGAGGTTACAGAGCAACTCAAGCCAACAGAACCATCGCCACAAAAGTCCTCTAAATCACAAATGTCAAAACCCACAGAGGCAACCCCCATCAAGCCAACAGAAGTGCCAACCTCCAAACTTACAGAAGCAACAGTTTCTGCCCCGCCAAAAGCCAAAGATAAGGGCAAAGGAATACTGACAGAAGAGCCTAAGAAGAAAACATTGCCAAAGCCAATAGAGAAACTAATGAAGAGTGCGTTTGATGCCTTTCAAACCCCAAAGCCTGAAGAAGTTGACTGGGCACATGGACTTAAGCCTCTGTCAGACATTCCTCTAACTGGTAGAGCCACAGAAGTTGTTCAACAGATGGAGAGTCTAAGAAGACAAGTACCACAACCTGGTCCAACATATGAAGAAATGGAAGAAGTGGTATACAAATACCTCTACAAACAATCCTATCAGACAAATCATCCAGTAGATCATGTGACAGATCCAAGGATCAGAGAAGAATTTGAGAACATCTTCACAAGGACAAAGCCAAGAACCAAAGCAGATGTCTTCTCAATCCACAAGATCAAAAAGGTGATCTTCTGCAGATTCTCCTTCACAAGAACCTATCCAAGGGCCAGGTACAATCTTTACAAAGTCAGAAGAGAGAACAATTCAGAATCTACCTTCGCTGATGCTGACCTAAGAAATATCAATCCTTATGATCTACCTGACCTTCTGCAATGGACAAAGGACAACTACAACACTGAACCAAACACCAGAGCCTATCAAGTGTTGAGAAAAGCGATGAGGGAAAAGCTTCTGCTCTACAGCATGATAGATTTTCAGCTAGGAAAGGATCTTGGTCTCAAACATCTAGATCTACGACCACTAGAAGATCGCTGCCCACCGGACGCCGTACCTAACTCAATCATTACAAAACCAAGGTTTGGGTTAGTATTTCAAAACCCACAAGGCGAGGTCAAACTTTTTGTACCCATGGATTGTCAGAAGTACGCAACCAGTACTCTGAACAAATTCAGAGCAAGCCTTGTAAAATACAGAGGTACAGAGAAAATGGATAGAGATGCTGCAGATACCTTCATCAGAGAGATAGACGCCACAATCCGCCTAAGAGAACTCTGCATCAGATTCTACAAAGAGATCAGAAGAGTCGGAAGAGACAACAGAAGCTACAACAATTTCAAAGATGCCAAAATCTGATTCTCAGACCTCCAATCTCTGCAAACAAAGTTAAAGTTCATCTTTCATTGTACTCAAATGTAAAATGCCTCTGGCATATTTCTAAATGAAAGAAATTTCGAGGTATTGTTTAACCTCTGTCTTATCTAACTTAGCCTAACTTAACTCAAGTTCAAATTTTTTTATTTTTCACTACTTAGGGGGAGATTGTTAGCTTCAATCTTCCTAATCATAGAAGTATTTAGAAGTAGTGAAAAATAGGCTAAGTGAAGAAAGCCTCTTACAGAGGCTCTGCCGGACTTACTGAGGGCTCAAGATCAAGAATCTACAGAAGCTAAAGAGGCGCACTACAGAAGCTCTGTCATACGCACAGACCACAGAACCTCTGTAACTCATTACAGAGCCTCTGTGGTCCTCACTGAAAGAATTGAAGATATTTATAATATCTTGCTACTGTTACAGGACCCGTTCATCAACTTGCATGGTAGCATGCCCTGTCCAACGTCGACGTGTCAAACTCTGATTGGACTCAGTAGGGCTTAGTACATATTAGACGTCTACTGCATTAAATGCAATACAACACGTCTTACTGTTCATGCCATTCTTGCAACTGTTCACGACATCCGTTCAACTATTCATCAGTACCGTCTGAATAGTAGCATATGCTTTATGGTCCCCTTTAGAGTAGTATATAAGGAAGACTCATGTTGAGTTCTTCCTTAAGAATCAAAAATCAATCTCATAAATCGACCATCATAAGAACACAAAAAGCTTATTCACCTTAAGAGTCATATCTGTTTTAAAGCTTTACTTACTCTTTGTTCTAAATCTGTTCTTGATATATATATATATATTCAGTAAACCTTGAAGTAATTATATTCTGTTCACTGTTTATTTATATTCCGTTCTAAATCTATCAAACATATCTGTTAGTTCTTCAAAAACGCTTCCGCATCAAACATTAAACTTGAACTAATAGATCTGATAATCTTGTTTAAGCAAAACGGGAACCAACAAGGATCGTACAAACCCCTCTGCAACTACATTGTTCATCATGCGGCCACTAGGATGTTTGCTAAAGTTAAATTCATGCAACCAACCAGACGCTGCCATGTGTAAAGTTGTACTGACTTGCATTTAATGCATGCAGTATAAATAGGAATCTCTTCTTCATTTTTGAAGAGCCTAGCCTTTCCTCGCTGAACCTCTTTGTGCAAGAAAATCTCTCCTTAGGTTTTCTTATTTTCTCTCTTATCTTTTTCTAGTGCAAGAAATCTGTGTGTTTCTCATAGTTTGTTTAGATTAGGTTTTATACTTGATCTTATTCCGCAACAAACTGTAAGTTGTTTTATATATATCAATAAACAATTTAGAAAGATAAAAATCTGTGTTTGTATTCAACCCCCCCTTCTACAAACTTGTATAACCCTTCGGGACCAACAAGTGGTATCAGAGCAGATTGTTTAGCTCATAAACAAGATCTTGCTTATACCATCTCTTCCTTGCTAATCTTCATTATGGCAAATAACACAAACACAAATTACATAGATAATGGCTCTCTTGCCAAACCTCCTCGATTTAGCAAAGATAACTTCAATCTTTGGAAAAATCGAATGATGCTCTTTCTAGAAGGTGTAGATCCTACTATACCTCATTATGTGGAAAATGGACCTTACGTTCCCTCTGCTATTCAAGGTCCTGTTCCAGCCACTGCTAACACTCCTGCCATTCCTAAAAGGGAAATCATCAAAACAGTCTCTCAGCGGGCTGAAGAAGATAAAAAGAAAGTGGCCATCGACACTAAGGCCAGATCCATCATCTCCATAGCTCTTCCTGATGAAGTCTACCATTCCATCATGAATCTAAAGAGCTCAAAGGCCATGTGGGACACTATATGTGTTCAATATGAAGGTACTGCTGAAGTCCAGGACTCAAGAAGAATAAACCTGGTAAGGCCGTATGAAAGTTTCATATGTAGTAAGACAGAAACTCTTTCTGAAGTATATCAACGGTTTAACTGTTTAATTATAGATTTAAAAACTGTTGGTAAGACCTATGTTAATTCTGATATCCTGACAAAGTTCTTAGAATGTCTACCTGAAAGTTGGGACAACTATACCATGTGTCTTAAACGATCAAAGTATCTAAAATTCATGACCCTTTCTACCTTATTTGGCAATATGCTCAATCATGAGCAGTCGTGTGAACTTAAGAAGAATCTTGTAAAAGATTCCAAAAGCACACCTGTTGCTTTACTCTCCTTAGAGTCTGTGCCCACTCAGCGATCCACTCTCACGATCACTGAATTGGAATAAAACTCTGATGACTCATCAGAATCTGACCCTTCAAATCTTGATGAATCTCTGGCTTTCCTGACAAATTCTTTAAGTACATTCGCCAGAAAGAGCAACTTCAGAAGATCTAAACCTCTTTCCCTCACCGATAAGCCTAAATCTACTCCTGTTGATAAGGCTACTGCTACCTGCTTTAATTGTCAAAAAGTAGGACACTTCGCTAGTGAATGCAGGTCCAAGAAAGCTTTAAAACCTTCTTCCTCATCTCACAAGAAATCCTTTACTCCTAGGAGTAAAGATGTCAAGTATCAAAGGCTCAAAGAAAAGTATGAAAAGCTGAAGAGCTACAAAAAGAAAGGCAAAGGTCTGATCACTGAAGATCATGACTGGGCTGAGTCTGATGAAGAATCAGATTCAGAGGAAGAAGATGAGGCCAACCTCTGTCTAATGGCCGAAATCAAAGAAAAAGAGGAAGAACAATATGAAATTCCCTCTACTTCTGCCTCTACCTATCAGGTATCTCTCTATGCTACTCCCTCTCCCACTCTCACTGAAACTGATAGTCTTCGAGCAATCGTTATTCTGACTAATGACTTATACAATGCCATGAATGGCAAGACCAAAGCTAAACAACTTAATCAAGATTTAACTGAACAGCTTAAAAACTGTCATTAGAAAATTCAAGAGCTTTCAAACATAGAAAATAACTTGAAAGACCAGGTCTATGTAAATCAAGTCATCAGTATCGAGCGTGAACAAGCTATCGCTGAACTGAAAGCTGAAAAGGATACTGTTGAAGGATGGTATAAATCCTCAGCAAAGATCACTGAGACAATTGGTGCTCAGATCCCTCTTAGTGACAAGAGTGGTCTTGCTTACAAGGCTGACGCTGAAGAACCAACCACTGATCGTTCCATGCTCAAATTTGGAATGTTCGTCTCTTCGATCCCTGACACCTCTACCTCTTAGTGCTCTTCTTCTTCTAAAACTCCCATCCATGAGGATAAACCTACCTTGATTTCTAAAGGTAAAGTAAAAATTGTTCAAAAACCTCAGAAGGGTACCAATGTACCTAAGCTGAAAGTTTCAAAACCTTCAGCTAGTCATCCCTCCACTTCTAGGAATAAGATTCCTGAATTCATTTAGCGATCTACTCCTAAAATAAGAGTGGATGTCACTGGTAAGAAATCTGAAGAACTTATAGTTCCTCCGATATCCAATGCCAAAGGTATTCTCGGTGCTGGCCCTGCTCATTTAAATATATCTAATAAGAATGCCTCTGGTCCTAAAGCTACTTTTAGCTATAGGAAATGTTATCACTGTGGACTTACCGATCACATTGCTAGCAAATGCCCTACAACCACCAAAGCTGAGAAACTAGCTAAGTGGAAGATCAATGCCCCCAAGGCAAAGAAGAGCATTCATGGTGCAAATCAGGTTAAGGTGAAAACTACCACTGAGATTAAGAAATTAACCAAAGTAAAGAACGTATTTGACGCTGAGTCTTCAAATGCTGCGAAGACTGCTGATCCTTCTTCATCCTCTACCACTAACAAGTGTGGACCCATCATAGTATGGGTGCCTATTCAAAACTAATCTTCCTTTGTTTGCAGGTCTTGAAGGGCATCTGGTATCTCGATAGCGGATGTTCTCGACACATGACTGGTAGAAGAAACCTACTCACTGACTACAAGGAAGAGAAAGGTCCCTCAGTGACCTTTGGTGGAAATGGAAAAGGATATACCCGAGGGATTGGTGTACTTTCTAATGGTACTACCACCTTTAGAAGAGTCGCATACGTAGAAGGACTGAAGCATAATATTCTAAGCATCAGTCAGCTATGCGATAAGGACTACAAAGTTTGCTTTACTAAAGAAGCATGCTTTGTCATTGATCAGAAGGAGAAAGTCGCTCTCAGTGGATACCATTTGGAAAATGTTTACGTCATAAACATGGACTCAACAACCACTGAGAATGCTTGTTTTCTCTCTAAGGCCTCATCTGATGTCAACTGGATTTGGCATAAGAGGCTCTCTCATCTAAGCTTCAAGACGCTGAATACTCTTTCTTCAAAAGAGTTGGTCACTGGTCTTCCTCAACACTCACACGCTAAGGAATCTCTATGTTCAGCGTGTGAAAAGGGAAAACAAACAAAAGAAAGCTTCAAGACCAAGCAAGTATCTTCAATGACCTCTCCTCTTCAACTTCTTCGCATGGATTTGTTTGGCCCTGTCAACATTCAATCCATCGATGGAAAGAAATATACACCGGTCATTGTAGATGAATTCTCTCTCTACACTTGGGTGATGTTTCTCCGTGCTAAGAGTGACACCTCAGAAGAACTCATATCTTTTGTCAGGAAAATGGAAGTCCTGAACAAGCTCATTGTTCGCTCAATAAGGAGTGATCATGGGACTGAATTCAAAAACAGTTCCCTTGATAACTTATTTGAGAGTAAGGGTATTTCTCCTAACTTTTCCTCGGTGAGAACTCCACAACAAAATGGCTTCGCTGAAAGAAGAAACCGAACGATCATCGAAGCTGCTCGTTCAATGCTCAGCGATTCACATCTTCCTACTCAATTCTGGACAGAAGCTGTCAACACTGCATGTTTTACGCAGAATTGATCGCTGATTGTCAAAAGATTCAACAAGACTGCCTATGAACTTTTTCATGGAAGAAAACTATTCATCAGCTTTCTTCACATCTTTGGTTGTCAGTGTTTTATTTTAAACAACAGAGATGCTCTTGGAAAGTTTGATCCCAAAGCTGACGACGGAATATTTCTTGGATATTCTTTTGTATCCCAAGGCTTCAGAGTCTTCAACAAGCGAAGACAAACCGTAGATGAAACTATTCATGTCACCTTTGACGAATCCCGTTCAGCAAACTCAAGACCCTCAGCTGATAACGAAGAACTAAATCAGTGGATGTTTTCTCATTTTAGGGATTCATAAGCTAATCTTAACCCTCACCCTCAGGTCAACAATCCTACCGCTGATGATGATCCTATCATCATTCCCATCATGCAGACAAGTGAAGTTAATTCCACATCTTGGGTTTCAGCTGTTTCCATCAACACTATGCCTGTTTATGAACCATCAACCTCTGATATTCCATCTACTTCTCAAAAATCAGTGAATGAATTTTCATCTAAACCTCTACCTATCGTGCCTGAATAGCCTGAGATTGCTGAAGCCTCTTCTTCAGCACATCCAGTAGTTCAATCTGAGTCAGCGACTCATGCTCCGGCTCAACGATGGACTATAAATCACCCAATTGATCAAATTCTTGGTGATCCAAACGCAAGTGTTCAGACTCGACGTAGTGCATGTAACATTTGTTTATATGTCAATTTTATTTCACTAACTGAACCAAAGAAGGTTGATGATGCCCTCAGAGATCCAAACTGGGTCATCGCTATGCAAGAAGAGCTGACTGAACTCGAAAGAAATAAAGTTTGGAATCTCGTTCCTAGACCATCTAACAAGTTAGTGATAGGCACTACGTGGGTTTATCAAAACAAGTTAGATGAATATGGAACTGTAACCCGCAACAAGGCTCATCTAGTTGCTCAGGGATACATACAAGTGGAAGGCATAGATTACGAGGAAACCTTTGCCCAAGTGGCAAGACTCGAAGCTATTCGTCTATTTCTAGCATACGCTGTTCACAGAGACTTCAAAATTTATCAGATGGATGTTAAGTCAGCGTTCCTAAATGGAAGGCTGAATGAATAAGTCTATGTCGAACAACCTCCAGGATTCTCGGATCCTAAGCATCCAGGTTATGTCTATAAGCTGGATAAGACACTCTATGGACTGAAACAAGCTCCACGTGCATGGTATGACACTCTATCCTCTTTTCTCCTTATTGAAAAATTTGAGCGTGGTAAAATCGATAACACTCTATTTTTCAGGAAAGTAAAAGGTCATATTATTCTTGTTCAAATATATGTTGAGGACATTATATTTGGTTCTACTAACCCATTTCTATGTACTCGTTTCGTCGAGAGAATGAAATCTGAATATAAAATGAGTATGATGTGTGAGCTGACTTATTTCCTTGGACATTGTTGGGAATAAATTTGTAAAGCCCGTGTCCCGGTATGGTTTAAAAATTCTTAAGGTATTTATTTTATTATCGTTTTAAGTGTATTTCATTAACGGAAATTGTCAAGGGAGGGACCTCGAATGTTACACGCGACAACCTTGCTTATCTTTGTGTTTATGACAAAAAAACCAGGGACCGGAAATGCCAAGAGCGGGAACCCGGAGGGGTTAATGGGAAAATGAGGGGTGTTAGTGGTTTGAACGGCTAAGGGAAAGGGGGACCGACCCCCCCTCTTCCTCTTCTCGACGGTTTCCAACAGCAACGTCAAACAGCCCATTTTGTTTTTGTTTGCTTTTCTCCATTGTTGTCATTTGCCGTGAGTGTGTTCGTGAGTGTGAGAAGCCGAGAGGGGAAGAAAAGTGAGAGAGAGAGGTCGCCGGAGAAACGCCGCCACGGTCGCCGGAGAACCATCGGTGTCAACGTCCCTCGTCGGAGAGGTCGAGAAGAAGGGGCTGCAGGCACGGTTGCGGGTCGCCGTTGTAAGGTATGGTTCTCGTTACTTCCTGTTTCCGTTTTTGGTTTCCGGCGAAAGGGCAGCGGTAGCGCCGCCGCCGTGCGCCGCCACTGTGGTGCCTGGGTGTCGGGTGGTGGTGGTGGTGGTGTGAGTAAGATATGTGCATGCGGTAAGGTGATCGAGAGAGTAGGGAGTTCGCGGTGGTTTGCGGCTCGTTTTAGTTGTTTTGTCGAAGGACCGCCGCCGGCCGCCACCGGCGACCACCACTGCCGGAGGTGGCAGTGGGTGGTGCGTGGCTGTGTCCTGTTAATGCCCATAGAGCCCTTTAAGTCGTGACTTAATCGATTAAGCCGATTCGTTAAAACCGTCGTTTTCTTTATAATTGTCATTTCATGTGAATAATTGTTCAGTCACTGTTTTTACGACGGCCATAACTTTCCCGTCATAACTCCGATTGAGCCGAAATTGGTACCCACGGTTCCAGTTCGGGGTCGGTCACGTTTTCCGTGTTTTAGCGGAAAACTGGTTCAGCCTCTAGCTAGGTGAAAAAGTGGTCGCAAGTTTGGTGATTTGTCATTTTATGTGAATGACGATTTTCTGCCACTGTTTTGTCGTGGCCGTAACTTTTACTCGTAGCTCGGTTTGGGATGGGACTGGTGCCAAAAGTTTCGTTTCGGAGTCTATTAAGTTTCCTCTGTTTTGCGGAAAGACCAATTCGGACCATAGATAGGGCGAAGTTGCCATGTTGTACTGAAAGGTCCGGGTGTTCGCTGTTCTGCGAATCATTTTTGTTAAATCTATAGTAAATTATAGAAAAATCGTTAGGACGCGTGCGATACGTCCCTGAAATCGTAAGACTTAGAACTTCGTAATTATGGATTTTAATTTCTGTATTTATCAGTTTTAGGGGGGGTAAAACAGGTCCCGAACAGACCCGTAACTTTTAATAAAAAGCTGGAATATTTAGTCTTCTGGAAGCTAGTAAACGTGTTATGGGTCGGGACTTTCCTTTGACTTTTATTACGTATTTAGGTGGGAGAAAGTGAAGAAGATTGCCGTGTTGGTGTTGCGATTCGTGAGCACATTGCTTAGCCTTGAGGTGAGTTCTCTCACCGCGTAGTTAGGAATTTCATGTATGTCGTTCTTTTGTGTTACGTGTTATTACGTGTATTTATGTGCTTACATGAACTAGTTGGGATGTGATAACTGGTTGTGATTTGTTAAATTCGTATGTGGAATATTTATGCATGCGTACACCTCGGTGGGACTGAGGGGCTCGGTGGGACCGAGGGCTTGGTGGGACTAAGCTAGTACAACAATCTTTACTCGGTGGGACCGAGGGCTCGGTGGGACTGAGCTTGCATTAATGTATTTTGTGTACTCGGTGGGACCGAGGTTCGTGCTTATATAATAAACATTATGTGGTTTGATATTCGTGGTGATGGTGATGTTGCCTACTTGCGAGTAGGGGTGATATACGTGGGGTTGCTACCTACGTGTGTGGTTGGATTCACTAAGCGTTTAGCTTACCCTTTCCCAATGTGTTGTTATTTCAGGTGCGGGCGGCAGTCGGGCGTGACCGTACACACATCAAGCGCAGAGTTTCAAAGATTGTTAAACTTTCACTTTCGAACCTTTTGAAATTAATTATGTAATTTTCCGCTGCATAAATTTTGTTGACGGTTTGAGTCAAGACGTTAATTTTATTTAAGACGGGAATTACTAATTTATGATTGTTTTATAATGAAATGTATGTTTTAAATTTTTTAAATTTCCTTGAAATTTTTGGGACGTTACAACTTGGTATCAGAGCACAGCTTGAGTGAATCAAACACATCTCGGTGTGTTTGGTCTCAAGTTGCGGTTGTGAAAATTTTAAATTCTTTTACTAAAATCCTTTAAAATAAAAGAAAAAGGGAAAACCCGTTTGGGAAACGGTGATCGTGGGCGCAGTGTGTACAGTCAGCCGACGCCAATTGGGAAGGTACAACACTTAGTGTATTTATTGCTTTCTAGGCATAAGGTATGCATGCTAGATTGCTTACGTGGATTTTGTGGTACTGTATACTTGTTACTTGCTATTATGAACTCATGCTAGCCTCGATAGGTTGTTAAGTGAATGCACCTTAGGTTGTATGCAGTAGGAACTTAATAGCCTTAGAATGTTGGATTTAGTTCTATTGCGCAGATCTTGTTTGAGTCCAACCGTTGTAGGATAGAATCTTATATTCGAATGTCTATCTGGTTTCACTGTATACGACTGTGCATTTACGAAGCGACTCGTCAGGGTTAGTGGGGGTTCCGTTCTAGCAAGGGTAATGGGGTGTTACGACTTTCTAGGGGGCTAGGAAAAGTGTTTACATGTGCCGGAGTGGACATATGTGTTTGTTTGTAGTAAGCAACTATTTGGACGTCCCGGGACAGGACTCAAAACGAGTAAGGATAGGTGTGAAGGGTAGTAGCAGAGCTCCTACTATCTGAAGCACAGGATCCATGCTCGAGTCGGGGAGAGTCACGAGGAGAGTTGAAGGGTGTTTTAAGTGTGGCCAACCCGGTTACCTTAGCCGGGATTGTAAGGTGCCGCTAGTGGTCTGTTTCAACTGTAATCAGGCGGGCCATGTAAAGGCCAACTGTCCTAGAGCAGGGGTAGCTATTGGGGGTGGAGCACAGAGGGCGCCTGGGAATGCCCCGTTACGTATTACCGATGGTCGAGCAGGCCTGCCGGGGGCGGGAGCGGCTCGAGGTAGAGTTCACCAGTTGACGGTGGATGAGGCGCAGGCGACGCCTAAAGTGGTTACATGTACGTTCCTAGTTAACTCGGTGCCTGCGGTTGTGATGTTTGATAGCGGGGCTACTCACTCTTTTGTGTCTCGCACTCTTAGCGAGGGTTTGGACCGAGTGGTAGGACGTTTGAGTCATCCTCTTGTTGTTGAGGTGGCTGATGATAGGACCTTGACGGTCACAGACGTGTTTCGCGGGTGCACTTTAGAGATCTCAGGAGTGCGGTTTCCCATCGATCTGATCCCGATCGCTATGCGGGATCTTTGTGTGATTGTGGGCATGGATTGGATGGATAAGTTCGACGCGGAGATTGTTTGTCGTCACAAACAAGTGCGAGTTCGAACCCCAAGCGGGGGAGAATTGTTAGTACAGGGAGATTCGTCTAGACGGACTACGGCCAAATGTTCGGCTGCGAGAGCTCGGAGGTACCTTCAGCATAGTGGTCAGGGATATTTGGCATACGTGATAGACACGCGTGTTGGGGAAGCGAAGGAGTCTGCGGAAGACGTGCCAGTTGTACGGGAGTTCACCGACATATTTCCCGAGGATTTGCCAGGGATACCTCCCGAACGACAGGTAGAGTTTCGGATCGATCTGATCCCGGGTGCGGCTCCGGTGGCCAAGGCACCCTACCGTCTGGCTCCACCGGAAATGAAAGAGCTGTACGCCCAGCTGCAAGAACTACTCGAAAAGGAGTTCATTAGACCGAGTTGTTCGCCGTGGGGAACACCTATCTTATTCGTGAAGAAGAAGGATGGATCACAACGGATGTGCATAGACTATCGAGAGCTGAATAAGCTTACGGTAAAGAATCGTTATCCTTTGCCAAGGATTGACGATTTGTTCGACCAGGTTCAGGGGGCCTCATGGTTCTCCAAGATTGATCTACGGTCGGGGTACCACCAGATGCGAGTCAGGAGTGAGGACACGGAAAAGACGGCTTTCCGTACGAGATACGGTCATTACGAGTTTGTGGTGATGCCTTTTGGACTCACCAATGCACCTGCAGCGTTCATGGACCTCATGAACCGGGTGTGTAGTCCGATGTTGGACCGTTCGGTGATTGTGTTCATCAATGATACTCTGGTGTATTCGAAGACCAAGGAGGAGCACGAGATGCATCTTCGAGAAGTGTTGGAAGTATTGAGGCGAGAGAAGTTATACGCTAAGTTTTCCAAGTGCGAATTCTGGTTGCGAGAGGTCCAGTTCCTAGGACATGTCGTGAATCAGGATGGTATTATGGTTGACCCAGCTAAGATTGCAGCTGTGATGCGGTGGGAGGTGCCGAAGACTCCTACTGAGGTGCGAAGCTTTCTGGGATTAGCGGGGTATTACCGAAGGTTTATTCAGGATTTCTCTAAGATCGCGTTACCCATGACGCGATTGACAAAGAAATATGCGGCTTTCAGTTGGGGGGAGGAACAACAGAAGGCGTTCGAGGAGCTACGCAGGCGGTTGTGTGAGGCTCCTGTGTTAACCTTACCCGAAGGCATGGAGGATTTGGTGGTATATTGTGACGCCTCACATCAGGGTTTGGGTGCCGTGCTTATGCAGCGCGGCAAGGTCATAGCCTACGCTTCTAGACAGCTGAAGCCTCACGAAGCAAATTACCCGACTCATGACCTGGAGTTGGGAGCAGTAGTGTTTGCCCTTAAAATTTGGAGGCACTATCTCTATGGTGTCAAGTGTACGGTCTACACTGACCATAAGAGCCTCAAGTACTTGATGGATCAGCAGAACCTTAATATGCGTCAGCGAAGGTGGCTCGATGTGGTTAAGGATTATGACTGCGAGATACTTTACCACCCGGGTAAGGCGAACGTGGTCGCGGACGCACTCAACCGACATCCGGTCGGTGAGCCACTGAGGGGTTATTGTCAGCGATTGACAGTGGTCACACCTATCCTGGAGTCGATAGGAAGCGCTCAAGAGGTGGCTGTCTTGGAGGAAAATGCAAAGCGGGAAAGAGTGTCGGGGGAAATCTTGAATTTTGTTCGTGATAGTCGGGGGTTGTTAACTCGACATGGTAGGGTTTGGGTTCCATTCATCGGTGGGAACCGGCAGGTACTAATGGATGAGGCGCATAAGTCCAAGTTCTCGATTCACTCGGGGGCTACAAAGATGTACCGGGACTTGCGCGAAGGTTACTGGTGGCCCGGCATGAAGCGGGATGTTGCTAGATGTGTTGAGGTATGTATGACCTGTCGGAAGGTCAAAGCGGAACATCAACGACCTCATGGGAAATTGCAACCGTTGGAGGTCCCGATTTGGAAATGGGAAGAGATTACCATGGACTTCATAACGAAACTCCCAAGGACTCCCCGTGGGAACGATGCCATTTGGGTGATCGTTGACCGTCTGACCAAGAGTGCACATTTCTTGGCCATCAGGGAGAGCTCCTCGGCGGAGAAGCTTGCGGAGGTATTTGTGCGTGAGATCGTGGCCAGGCACGGGGTGCCAGTTTCGATTGTCTCCGACAGGGATACTCGTTTTACCTCTCGGTTTTGGGAGAAGTTCCAGTCGGAGATGGATACACGGTTACACTTTAGCACGGCCTTTCATCCACAGACGGACGGACAGAGCGAGCGAACCATTCAGACCCTCGAGGATATGCTTCGAGCTTGTGTCATCGATTTTGGAGGTAGTTGGGATCAGTACCTACCTTTGGCGGAATTTTCCTACAACAACAGCTACCACTATAGTATTGGCATGCCGCCATACGAGTTGTTGTACGGTAGGAAATGCAGGACACCCGTTTGTTGGGGCGAGGTTGGGCATCGGGTATTAGGGAGTACGAACATCGTGTTGAAGACGACCGAGACAATTCAGATGGTGCGGGATCGTTTGGTTACTGCACAGAGTCGGCAGGAGAGCTACGCCGACAAAAGGCGATCCGACTTGGAGTTTCAGGTGGGTGATTATGTATTGTTGAAGGTTTCACCCTGGAAAGGGGTGATCCGGTTTCGTAAGCGGGGGAAGCTAGGGCCTCGTTATATTGGGCCTTACCGGATCATCGCCCGCGTGGGGAAAGTGGCTTACCGGTTGGAGTTACCGGAGGAACTGAACTTGATTCACAACACCTTCCACGTTTCGCAATTGCGGAAGTGTGTGATGGATGAGTCTGCAGTAGTACCGCTCGAAGATATTCAGATCGACGAGCGGCTTAATTACGTGGAAAAGCCAGTTGCTATTCTTGACAGGAGGACGAGAACCTCGCGGAACAAGGTCGTTGGTTTGGTGAAGGTTCAATGGAGACACCGAAAGGGTTCCGAGTGGACTTGGGAGCCTGAAGCGGAGATGCGAGAGAATTATCCGGAGCTGTTTGCGGGTGTAGACTTCGGGGACAAAGTCTAATTCAAGCGGGGGAGAGTTGTAAAGCCCGTGTCCCGGTATGGTTTAAAAATTCTTAAGGTATTTATTTTATTATCGTTTTAAGTGTATTTCATTAACGGAAATTGTCAAGGGAGGGACCTCGAATGTTACACGCGACAACCTTGCTTATCTTTGTGTTTATGACAAAAAAACCAGGGACCGGAAATGCCAAGAGCGGGAACCCGGAGGGGTTAATGGGAAAATGAGGGGTGTTAGTGGTTTGAACGGCTAAGGGAAAGGGGGACCGACCCCCCCCCTCTTCCTCTTCTCGACGGTTTCCAACAACAACGTCAAACAGCCCATTTTGTTTTTGTTTGCTTTTCTCCATTGTTGTCATTTGCCGTGAGTGTGTTCGTGAGTGTGAGAAGCCGAGAGGGGAAGAAAAGTGAGAGAGAGAGGTTGCCGGAGAAACGCCGCCACGGTCGCCGGAGAACCATCGGTGTCAACGTCCCTCGTCGGAGAGGTCGAGAAGAAGGGGCTGCAGGCACGGTTGCGGGTCGCCGTTGTAAGGTATGGTTCTCGTTACTTCCTGTTTCCGTTTTTGGTTTCCGGCGAAAGGGCAGCGGCAGCGCCGCCGCCGTGCGCCGCCACTGTGGTGGCTGGGTGTCGGGTGGTGGTGGTGGTGGTGTGAGTAAGATATGTGCATGCGGTAAGGTGATCGAGAGAGTAGGGAGTTCGCGGTGGTTTGCGGCTCGTTTTAGTTGTTTTGTCGAAGGACCGCCGCCGGCCGCCACCGGCGACCACCACTGCCGGAGGTGGCAGTGGGTGGTGCGTGGCTGTGTCCTGTTAATGCCCATAGAGCCCTTTAAGTCGTGACTTAATCGATTAAGCCGATTCGTTAAAACCGTCGTTTTCTTTATAATTGTCATTTCATGTGAATAATTGTTCAGTCACTGTTTTTACGACGGCCATAACTTTCCCGTCATAACTCCGATTGAGCCGAAATTGGTACCCACGGTTCCAGTTCGGGGTCGGTCACGTTTTCCGTGTTTTAGCGGAAAACTGGTTCAGCCTCTAGCTAGGTGAAAAAGTGGTCGCAAGTTTGGTGATTTGTCATTTTATGTGAATGACGATTTTCTGCCACTGTTTTGTCGTGGCCGTAACTTTTACTCGTAGCTCGGATTGAAATGAAATCGGTAGCCGAAGTTCACTAATCGAGTCAGGAAAGTTTTTCGTGTTTTGCCGAAAGTCTGTTTAGGCCTGTAGCTGGGCCGTATGGGGCCGTTTATACAGCCTGGTCCGAAAAACTTCCAGCTTTCTGTCCCTGTTTTGTTTTATGCATAACTTTTGCTTGGAATATCGGTTTGGGATGGGACTGGTTCCAAAAGTTTCGTTTCGGAGTCTATTAAGTTTCCTCTGTTTTGCGGAAAGACCAATTCGGACCATAGCTAGGGCGAAGTTGCCATGTTGTACTGAAAGGTCCGGGTGTTCGCTGTTCTGCGAATCATTTTTGTAAAATCTATAGTAAATTATAGAAAAATCGTTAGGACGCGTGAGATACGTCCCTGAAATCGTAAGACTTAGAACTTCGTAATTATGGATTTTAATTTCTGTATTTATCAGTTTTAGGGGGGGTAAAACAGGTCCCGAACAGACCCGTAACTTTTAATAAAAAGCTGGAATATTTAGTCTTTTGGAAGCTAGTAAACGTGTTATGGGTCGGGACTTTCCTTTGACTTTTATTACGTATTTAGGTGGGAGAAAGTGAAGAAGATTGCCGTGTTGGTGTTGCGATTCGTGAGCACATTGCTTAGCCTTGAGGTGAGTTCTCTCACCGCGTAGTTAGGAATTTCATGTATGTCGTTCTTTTGTGTTACGTGTTATTACGTGTATTTATGTGCTTACATGAACTAGTTGGGATGTGATAACTGGTTGTGATTTGTTAAATTCGTATGTGGAATATTTATGCATGCGTACACCTCGGTGGGACTGAGGGGCTCGGTGGGACCGAGGGCTTGGTGGGACTAAGCTAGTACAACAATCTTTACTCGGTGGGACCGAGGGCTCGGTGGGACTGAGCTTGCATTAATGTATTTTGTGTACTCGGTGGGACCGAGGTTCGTGCTTATATAATAAACATTATGTGGTTTGATATTCGTGGTGATGGTGATGTTGCCTACTTGCGAGTAGGGGTGATATACGTGGGGTTGCTACCTACGTGTGTGGTTGGATTCACTAAGCGTTTAGCTTACCCTTTCCCAATGTGTTGTTATTTCAGGTGCGGGCGGCAGTCGGGCGTGACCGTACACACATCAAGCGCAGAGTTTCAAAGATTGTTAAACTTTCACTTTCGAACCCTTTGAAATTAATTATGTAATTTTCCGCTGCATAAATTTTGTTGACGGTTTGAGTCAAGACGTTAATTTTATTTAAGACGGGAATTACTAATTTATGATTGTTTTATAATGAAATGTATGTTTTAAAAATTTTAAATTTCCTTGAAATTTTTGGGACGTTACAAAATTCTAATTGAATAGAAGTTCAAGAGATTAAATGTAAATTGTATCTGGGCTTAATAATTGTAATGGGCCATGGGCTTGATTTAAATTAGGCCTAGATATAAATAGTTGTTTAAACCTTAGAAAATAGGTTAATCGTTCATTATAGTCATAACTCATTATTGAAAAGCTTTGTAAACACTCTGAAAGGTTTATCAAAGTTATATGGATGACTAGTTGAAATCATACTGATTGTTATACTATTCTATTGATTTCTTACTTGTATGCACTAATCTGGGATCCACAATTGGTATCAGAGCATACAGACGATTCGATTCAAAGCATTTAAAAGGTTTCTGGTAAGGTTTCTTGAACTTTAGTCGACTGTGTTCTTGAGTTCATATTACCATTCTTTGATTCTCATAAAATTGCAAGTTTCCGCGTATTCCATTCGATTAGTATTGATCTCATTAGCGTTTCTGCAAATTTTCTCATTCTAATTCGATTGTTTGAATAGTTTTTGAGCAAAAATTCATCCACAAGTTTTGGTTTCTGTTCTTTCTAAAAATCAATTTTTTTCCATCAAAATCTTGTTATTTTGCTTCAAAATCGTTTAGGGTATTGTTATTTTTGTGTTTTGGAAGGTTTCTAATCTTTCAGGAACTACTTTGAGCAACCCTAATCGCATACAAGTCAATTTGTTCACCACAACCGCAGTTACTGGACAATCTCATCGTTTCCGGGTAAGTTTCCTTTTTCAGGCTGCTTTCCGGAAGATTTCATCCGGATTGTCTCTAGTTTCCGGACAACCTCAGTTTCCGGACAACTATCCGGATTACATTAGTATCCGGACGATTCTATCCGGTCAAGTCTACTTCCCGATAGTACCTTTTCCCGGATACTCTGTTCGGACAATCCATCTTTCCGGAAGCACTTTTACTCGGTAAGTCTCACTTCCCAGTCACATTCGGACACTCCTAAGTTTCCGGTAAGTTCTCTTTTCTCGGTAATTTTTTATTTTATCCGATAACTACTCTTTATCCGGTAACCTAGTGTTATCCGGTAACTTTAGTTTATCCGGTTACTTTTGCTATTCAGACACTTCACACACCCGGAAACATGCCAAGAGATATCTGGTCCATGCTCTACCAAACCAGATCTACACAGCCATAGACAGCTACAAGCATACTTCAAAGGGCATGTGGGATCAAGTAGAGAATATGATGAGCGGGAGCAAAGTTAGAAACCAACTGAAGATCAATAGCTGCATCACCAAGTTTGATGGCTTCAAGCAGCGCAACGACGAATCAATCACACAGGCCTATGAACGATTCTGCCTTCTTTTGAACGAGCTCTACAAGAAAAAAATCACTCGATCTAACACGGAGAATTCCCTTAAGTTTTTGAACAACCTCCTGCCAGAATGGAAAGTGTTCGCTTCTCAAATCAAACACAACAACCTGATGGAGAACGTTCCAATCCATGAACTCTACGAGATGCTTCTACAGGATGAGGATGAAGTCATGGAAACACTAAGCAGCCAGAATTCCGCTTCCAAGTCACATGTCGATCCACTCGCTCTCGTTTCTTCAAAAAGAGGCAAATCTTCCACCCGTCACTCCAAACGAACCCAAGAGCCGAGTGAATCTGAACCAGAATCTGAAGAAGCGGAGGAAAGCGATTCTGATCCTGAATTGACTGCAGTAAAGAAAGCGATGGCCCTAATCACCAGATCTTTCCAGCAAAAGAAGTTTTTCAAGAAACCTTCTTCCAATAATCAGCGCTACTCCACTTTTTGCAACAAGCGCCATGATTATAAGGACAAATATGAAAGAAAGAAAAAGGCAGATGAGCACAAGCAACCTGACCACAAGGAGAAGAATGAGAAGGATGATCGCAAATCTGAGTCAAAGAAGAAGGACGAACCTGTCATGTGCTATAACTGCGGCAAATTGGGTCATTTTGCCAAGGATTGTAGAAAGCCCGTCGAGAAAAACGTACACTACTACAAAGCCAAACTTCTGCTGGCAGAACAGAAAGCTGCGGGAAAGGCACAGCTAGTTGAAGACGACCACTGGCTCAATCAATCCGACACTGACAGCGATTCTGACGATGCTGATGCTTTCATGGGCAACCATTCTCCTTCATCAAAAAAGGCAAATCCGTGTCAGGTATGTGAACCTATTCATCAAAGCTTAATCGAACAGATGCAACCATTTGTTGAATGAATAGAATCTTATAAGGCTACCACTAATGGACAACTGCTTGAAATTAACTTGTTAAAAGAAAAGCTAGATGTTCAAAAGCGTACTACTGAAAAATACAAGTCCGATAATGCTAACCTAAAATAAAAATGTACCAATCTTTCAATAGCACCTAAGGACTTAAGGGCCAAGATATCTGAATTGAACTTAAAGCTTGATCAGTGTGAGGATGAGAAAGCAGAGATTATTTATCAATGCTCCTCTCTCCAAATCCAACACAAAGAGTTTGTTTCGAAAATAACCGATCTTGAAACCAAACTTCACAAAAGAGGTCAAACTGATCAGACAATTCACATGAACAAACCAAATAATTCACGTATTTTAACAAGGAATGGGGAATTGGATACGATAACCCACAGTACTTGACAAAGGTTTTGTCTAAGAGACCTATTCTTTATCACTTTAATTTTCTTGGTCTAGACAAAAAGTACCCCGAGTACAAAATCGACTGGACTGGACCTCTTGAAAAGGAAAAAGAAGAGGAAACTGAGGAATACAAACGCGCACACACCACTAAAATGCAATTACCTTTTGCGTATGAGCCTCTCAACTATTCCTACAAAAAGAACAAATCCAAGTATCTTTCGAATGACTACTTTGACGGCTATAAGGTTGTTGAGCCGAAGGATTCCTCCAAAAAGGACGAGGTCCCAGCACCTGAACCCAAAACTGCGACAGACAAGTTTAAACTCTATGTTCCTCCTCTCATTTTGGAATAAAAAATAGACGAGTTAGAGGAGACACTCGAGAAGGAAAGGACCGATTTTCAAAAGGAAAAGAAACTCAAATCCTCCAAAACCGAATCTGTGTCGGATGAGGAAAGGAAATCCTTCGAAATGAAATCGATCGACTCACATCAAAACTGTCTGCTTTGGCAACAGAAGTGATGCAAGAGCAAGTGAGCAAGTTTCAACTTCAAGAGAAACTTGATCAACTTCTAAACGAAAAGATGATTTCACCCGAACCTTCCTCAGACTCTACCGATACATCTTCGTGTAAAGCTTTTATTGGAAAAACCTCTTCACGAAAAGGTAAAGAGTCTCAAGCTGATTGTGTTAAAAAGGATCTAAACTCTGATTTTTCAAAAGCTTCTGCACCAGATTCTTCTAAAAACACAAAACTAGGGGTGTGCAAACGGTCGGGTCGGTCGGATCGGGGCCAAAACCCCACTACCCGATCGGATTTCGGGGTGAGATTAGAGCACCCGAAACCCGTCCAAGAAGGGGATCGAATTTCGTATTTCGGGTGTCCGGGTTCCGGATCGGACCGAATCGGGTTGCTCGGGTTGGGCTTCCATTATTTCCAGCGGCCCACTTTCATAACCATTCCAGATTTTCAGGCCACTTTTTTTTAGAATACCAAATACCCCTAAATTGGAACAAGAACAACTTAAGATTGCAAACTAAATTGGAATCCAAACCCTAAATTGAAATCTTGAGTTCTAAAGATTCCAACATATGAAGAAATGAAGAATCGTACTTCGTACCAGCAAGAGTGCAAGACAACAGTGGTGGTAGACAGCGGCGGTAGCAAGACAACGGTGAGCAGTGGCCGGCCAGCGATGGCCAATCCCGTCGAAGGCTCACGTTCGTCGAAGGCTTCGTTGAGTTCCTTCGTCTCTCTCCACTCTCCAGTTCGTCTCTCTTCGTTTGAAATAGGAATATAGGTTAAGATGGAAATTGACTTTTGGTATTAGGTATATATATTTTATAAAAAAATTATTTTAAAAATATTTCGGATATTCGGGTCGGATCGGGTGGTAGAACCTGACCCCAACCCGATCCTACAAACCTGGGGAAAAAATCAGGTGTCGGGTATCGGGGTATCGGGTTTTCGGGGTTTCTAGATTGGGGTGTTGTTCGGGTTCGGACCGGGCCGGGTTGTTCGGGTTTTACTCACCCCTAACAGACACAAAGTGTTCCTCACCTCCCTCAACCAATCCTAGTCCATCGATTCCTGATATTGATTTTTCCGCATTCATGAATTCCGACGGTAGTTCAGATGAAGAGTTTGAATCTTTTCCGTTTGAAAAACCTCTTCCGAATCACACCGACTTTCTTTCTAAAGCGGTAAATCACCCGATCAATTTTCTTAAAGGCGAAAGTTCTTCAAAACCCAATACCCTGGCTGTGAACAAAGTTTCTAAAACTGATTCTCGTTCACAAAATCATTCACAGCCGCGGCAAAAGACCGGTCGATCCACTGATAAAAATCCTGTCTACTCAAACTCAGCTGACCATGCCGTTAATGACGTTTCAGATAAAAATTGTCGGGCTAAACAAGGCAAACAAAAGTGGGTAGCCAAAGGATCTATCAAGAACAAGTCGGAGTCGAAGTCATTTAATTCTGCTTTTAATTCTAGGAAGAACATTAATGAATGTGGTTTGAATCATTCGGATAATTTTGTTGAACAAAGTGTTAATTTTCCAATTAGACTTTATTCAATTCAACATTTGATTCAATTATCCCATGATTGTTTGTGTTGTTCTAACTGTGGATTGAATGACTTTGACGATAATAGATATGCATCTGATTGGTTTGGTTCTTATCATGTTTATCATTCTAAACCTAAACGCAAATCCCGTAAGACCAAAAGGAAACCCATTTCAAAACGGGTTCCCCAGTCAGAGGTTAAACCAAAACCCAAAAGAAAACCCATTTCAAATCGGGTTCCCCAGTCAGAGGTTAAACCCAAACGCAAAAGGAAACCCATTTCAAAACGGGTTTCTCAGTCAGGTGTTAAACCTAACCCTCTAGGACCCATTTTCAAATGGGTACCTAAGAACCATTAATCTTGTTTTTGCAGGACGGTCATGTGTGGTACTTAGACTCAGGATACTCCAAGCACATGACTGGAAGGAGGGAGCTGCTCACGAACTTCACAGAGAAATACTGCGGAGACGTGAGGTTTAGGAATGATGACAAGGCGCCGATTATGGGCTACGACGACATTGTCCAAGATAAGATCACGATCAAGAAGGTATCATACGTCGCGGGATTGAGACACAATCTGTTCAATATCGGCCAGTTCTGCGATAAAGATCTCGAGGTCAACTTCAAAGCAAAACGGTGTAGCGTCCGCACTGAAGACGGAAAGGAGCTGCTTGTTGGAACCCAGAAGACCAACCTCTACACCATCGACCTCTCTGCCCTGAAGACCGATGATTCAGTCTATCTAATGTCAAAGGCCAACTCTCAACAAGCGTGGATATGGCATCGACGACTCTCGCACCTCAACTTCAAGAATATCAACAAGCTGGTGCTAGGCGGACATGTGAAAGGCATGTCCGAGCTCAAGTTCAAGAAGGACAAACTCTGCGGGGCATGCGAGATGGAAAAATGAAGCGAGCGACTCACAAGCCGAAGGCCGTTCCGAGCACGTCCCGGTCCCTCGAACTCATCCATATGGATTTGTACGGACCGATGCGTGTTCAGAGTATCAACAAGAAGAAGTATGCCCTGGTGATGGTCGGCGACTTCTCACGCTACACATGGGTGAAGTTCCTGCACTCCAAAGACGAAACCCCGGAACTCATCATCACCCATCTGAAGACCATTCAGCTGAACCTCCGACAGCAAGTTTAGTCAATCAGGACGGACAACGGGACGGAGTTCAAGAACCAAACGGTGAACGAATACCTGACATCCGTAGGTATTTCGCGGAACTTTTCTGCCGCAAGGACTCCTCAACAAAACGGAGTGGTAGAATGGCAAAACCGTACCTTGGTCGAGGCTGCTCGCACGATGCTGTCACAATCAAAGCTGCCACTATTTCTATGGGCTGAAGCGGTTGCAACTACCTGTTACACGCAAAACCGCTCAATCATCAACAAGCGGTTCAACATAACGCCGTACGAGATCATCAACAATCGCATCCCGAATATCAAGTACTTCCACGCATTTGGGTGCACGTGCTACGTCTTGAACGACAAAGATGACCTCGGGAAGTTCAGTCCAAAGGCAGACGAAGGAGTATTCATCGGATACTCGATGCAAGCTAAGGCTTATCGCGTTTACAACAAACGGACTAAATCCGTCGTGGAAAGCGTAAACGTGACCTTTGACGAAGCTGCAAATTTGGCTTCTGAACAAATCAGTTCAGAACCCGCTTTAACTGGCGTGTTAGCTTCGGAACTTTCACGTTCGGGATCTACACAAACCCCAGTAAATCCAAATCATGCATCTACGTCAAAATCACATCTTTCTGATTTAGATTTACTGTTTTAACACTTTTATGATGAATTTTTTAACTTGCCTAACCCTCGTGTATTTGTGCAACCTAGAACTGAAGCTGCTCAAATCGAGAACTCGGCGAATCTTTCCGGTCCGCCGCCTTCGAAGAGCACTCCAACAATTACACTGGAATCCCCTCAGAGCTCCACAAACACAACAACGACTGATACGGCTAATCCCCCGGAGGAACCTGTGCGAATCACGAAGATCACTCCTGAAGATTCGTCCTCAACAACACTCAATGACCAACTTCTGATTTCCCCAGAACCGGAAGTTACTCAACCATCGATGAATCCTGCTACATCTTCTCTGAGAAACCGTCCATCAACACTTGAAGCTGTTCAAGATCTTCCAACCGGTGGGTATGTGGATCCACCAAATGGACTAAGGCTCACCCTCTACACCAGATAATCGACGATCCTTCTACTCCGGTTCGGACGCGATGTAACAACCCGTCCCAAAAATAGCCAAACATGGTTTCCATAGATAATAATAAAACTGCCAAAACTTGGCCCATACCAAAATTTAACAAATTTCAACAATGGGTTTGCGGAATACAACCCTAACTACAACTGAGAATATGTTGATCCAAACCCTCAGTGATTTGATAATGACCCTCTCTTAACACTTAGTGAAAATTATAAGTAAATGATATGTATTAGAGTTTCACTATCGCTGATAGTCAGCGAAATCTGTTCATCGAATAGCTCTGAGCCTGTTCAGTCTATGAGATGATCGCTGATAATTTAGTTTATTTACTTATGATCCCTGAAGACAAGTTTCACGTCAGCATAGGTTCTACGCTGAAGTCGAAGATCAAGCCCAAGAACCAGCGACAAGTCTACTAATGAACTGATGCGGATATCAGCGAAGCCAAGATTTGTCCACTCAACGTGAAGTATCAAGTAGAAGACTTCAGCAATCGCTGAACTTTATCATTCGCTGATAAAGATCTGTTTCAACGAAAGCTGATCATGAAGTCTCCTTACAAAGTACTATTGTCTTACCTCCCTTGCACGTCTCCGTACGAAATGTCAGAATGGACATCCCTTTTTGTCTATGATCGTACAACAAACTCTGATTCTACACCGTGCACCATGCGGCTACTAAGGTTGTCTACAAAGGTCAATGACATGCAACCACTCAACTGCTGCCACGTGTAAAGCAATACTGCCATGCATTAAATGCATGCAATATATAAGAAGAACCCTACTTCAGAAATGAAGTGTGCTCGGACCATCTTCTTCTTTATATCTGTGTGTTAGAATATTATACTTAATATTCTTATCTTCTTTCTATGTTATTCTAGTGTAAGAAACTTAGTGTTCTTAACTTGTTTAGATTAGGTTAATCCTTAATCTTGTTCTGCAACAAGTTGTAAATTGTCTTGATCTATCAATAAACAATTTAGAAAAGTAAAAATAGTGTGTTTGTATTCAACCCCCCTCCCCCCCCCCCCCTTCTACAAACTTGTATAACCCTTCGCGACCAACAAGTGGTATCAGAGCGGATTTGTTTAATCTCATAAACAAGATCTGATCTATACTAAGATTTCTCTTCCTGGCTACTTCTTAAAATGGCCACCAACACACAGGGGCGGATGCATGTGGAGGGTTGTGGGGGGAAGGGCCCCCATGAAAAGAAAAAAATATGAAATTTTTAGGGTAAAAAATCAAAATTTTCAGCGTTATACATAAATGTCCCCCCAGTAACTTATTGCTCGGGACCCCATAAACCAAAAAAAGTGTCTTGAAATCAACCAAAAAACAAAAATTAACTTTTGAAATCGACTAAAAAAATCAAAAAAGACCCATGAAATCGACAAAAAACTTAAAAATCTCTTAAAATCAACCAAAAAAACTTTAAAAAGTCCTCGAAACGTTGGATTTAGACTAAAAATACATCGGATAACTTTACGGGCAGTTAAAGTATTTTAAAGGTGCCCCCATGAGAAGATAATCCTGGATCCGCCACTGCCAACACAAACACTAACTATATTGACAATGGTTCTCTTGCAAAACCCCCTAGATTCTCCAGAGATAATTTTAATCTATGGAAAAATAGGATGATTCTCTTGTTAGAAGGTGTAGACCCTACTATGCCTTACTATCTTGAAAACGGCCCATATATTCCTATAAGAATTGATCCTGCAGTTCCAGCCGCTGAGAATAGACCTGCTATTCCAGAAAGGCTGATTCCTAAGGAAAATAATATGTGGACTGATGAAGATAAGAAGAATGTAACATCTCGAATTTCCGTTGTATTAATTTTGTGACTTATAATTATAATCTGTTGGTGATTATAGTGAAATCATCGGTCTTTATTGTTTAATTGTATTTGTAAAGGTATTAATGGGGTTGTTAGTTAAGCTATAACTTGAGTTAGGGGTGTGAAGTGCACACTCGTGTAAGCTAACTAGAACCCGGGATTGTTGGACGGATAAAATTGGCGTGTTACAAAGTGGTTTTTAGAGCTGGGCGTTGGGCTAGTACCCGCGCTACTTAAGTAGCGCCAGAAGTGGCGCCGAGCTCTGGGCAGAAGGTGGCGCGCCTTTTGGCGCCAGTTAAGTGGCGCGACATGTAGCGCCGGTGTCAGAGATATTTTCACACTTTATAATCTCAAATTTGGAAGTCGGTCATTTTTATTTAGACAGAGAGAAAGCGAGAGAGAGAGCCGTGAAGGAGAAAGAAGCAGGAGAAAGAAAGAAAAGGCTGGTTTTGGAGAATTTTGGTAAGGATTTTATGATTTGAATGATGATTCCTTCTATTGTTTAGTATCTAAACCTAATCTTCTGTTTAGAACTGTTTTGAGAAGCTTAAGTAAAGCTGTTGGTGAAGAACACTGTGTGTAGAAACTTATCAGGTGAGTTTATTCACTTCACTCTAAAATTAGCCATTGAAATTGATATAGGTATGTCTTAAACTATGTCTAAATGCTTGGTTATGAATCAATTGAAAGATACTAGGCTCAATAACTTGATTGTGTGAATTGGCTAAATGAAGAAGATGATGAATAGTGCTTGAGCAATTATCACTCTGTTATGAAACTGATTTTTTACCATAAGTTGTTGATAGATGGAAGGATTTGTCTTAATCAATAATGAATCTAAAAAGATGATTAAGAGTGATGCTATGTTGGGATCTTCGTGCTAAATGGCAAAAAGGGGTTAGTTAAGAAGTTGAGGAGAGGAAATATTTATATTCTTCTTATAGAATATGTTATGAGATGTAGTATATGGTATTGTATATACATATGATAGAGTGTGATGGATCCATAGGCACTAGGTTGATATAAAAACATGGAATTGATGTGAGCAATCGTAATTCCAGTGTGTGTATTGTAAATGTGGAATTGATGTGAGTAATCGTAATTCCCATTTATATGAAATAAGGAATTGATGTGAGTAATCGTAATTCCTGAGTGTATGTGAAATGTGGAATTGATGTGAGTAATCGTAATTCCCATTTATATGAAATAAGGAATTGATGTGAGTAATCGTAATTCCTGAATGTATGTGAAATAAGGAATTGATGTGAGTAATCGTAATTCCTATTTGCATTATTGTGAAATCATGGGATTGATGTGAGTAATCGTAATTCCTGATTTCTTAGGATGAATAGAGATTGACATGAGTAATTGTAATCTCTACATCCTTTCTAATAAATAGGCATATGTAATTATGATTTATTAGATGAAAGCATTGATCTAGAATCTGGGATTGATTCGTAGAAGGCTCTGGTATATGATAATATGACTAGGTGAATTAGTCATAAGTATGGGAGTGGGGTAGATTCCCATTGTTGGAAGGAGTTGTTGTACGGTAAGATGGGTGAAAACAGGTTTGACTTATCTGTTGATATTTTATTTGTTAATTTTAAATTGATTTGAATATCCTCACTAGGCGAAAGCCTAATTGTTCAAGTTGAATTTTCTTACCAGGTACAGGCTCCGGGAAGTAAGCGGGGATGTGTGATGAGGACTTTTGAAAAGATTCAAACTTGGAGATGACAGAGGATCTAGTTATTCTTTTGGTATATTTGGGACAGATGTTTAGATAACTTAGTTAATCTGATTGTGATGTTATGATTAGATTAATAAGTTATTTGAGTAGATGTTTTATGTACATAGAAACCTTACAGTTGATCCTCTTGTTATATAAGTTTGAAGTTGTATGATCATAACTTGTGAAAATTTTAAGGTTTTATTTAGCCCTGTTTTTAGGGTGTTACAAAGAAAGTTGCTATCGACAACAAAGCCAGATCCATACTCTCCATGGCTCTTCCTGACGAAGTCTACCATTCCGTCATGAACCTGAAAACCTCAAAAGCTATGTAGGATACAATCTGTGTTCAGTATGAAGGTACTTCTGAAGTCCAGGACTCTCGAAAGATCAACCTGGTAAGACAGTATGAAAGCTTCATTTGTGGTAAGAATGAATCTCTCATGAAGTACACCAACATTTTAACTGCTTAATAATAGATCTGAAAACTGTTGGTAAGGAATATTCTAACTTTGAAGTACTGACAAAGTTCTTAGAATGTTTACCTGAAAGCTGGGACAATTATTCAATGTGTCTCAAGCTGTCAAAAGATCTTAGATATATGACTCTTTCTACCTTATATGGCACGATGCTGAATCATGAGCAATCGAGTCATCTTAAGAAGAATCTTGTAAAAGATTCCAAAAGCACCCCTGTTGCTTTACTCTCAGAGTTACCTTCCACTCAGCGATCTACGATTACTGTGCGCTTCAGATGATGATGAAACTCTGGCATTCCTGGCTAATAAGTTCAGGAGATTTGCTAGAAAGAGTAATTTCAAAAAAAACAAACCTCTTGCTATTACTGACAAGCCAAGATCATCAACCCCTGTTGATAAGGCTACTGCTACTTGCTACAACTGTGAAAAGATAGGACATTTTGCTAGCGAGTGCAGGTCAAAGAAAGTCTCTAGACACTCAGCTTTTCCCAAGAAAAACTTTACACCCAGGACTAGAGATGAAAAATACAAAAAGCTGAAAGAAAGGTATTCAAAGCTGAAAACCTTTAAGAAGAAATGCAAAGGCCTTATGGCTGACTATGATTGGGCTGCCTCTGACGAAGAAGAATCATCTGACTCTGAAGATGATGATGAAGCCAATCTATGTCTCATGGCCAAACTTGAAGATGAGGAAGAAAATTCTGACATACCCTCTACTTCAACCTCTGCTACTAAGGTATCACCTTCCTTCTTTACCAATATTTTAAATATTGATGAAGTTGATAGTCTTCAAAAGATCGATCTCTTGACTAGAAGTTTATATGAAGCCATGAATGGCAAAACTGTTGTTGAAAATCAAAACCTTGATCTCGCTGAACAGCTTAAAAACTGTCACCTTCAAATAGAAAATCTTTCTAAGATTGAAGAAGATTTTAAAGATCAAGTTCACTTAAATCATCTAGTCAAAATCGAACACGAAGAGGCTATCGCTGCATTAAAAGCTGAAAAAGCTACTGTTGATGGATGGTATAATTCCTCAACAAAGATCACTGAGATAATTAAGTCTCAGATTCCCCTGAGTGATAAACGTGGTCTTGGTTACAAAGCTGACACTCTAGAACCAACCACTGACCGTTCCATGCTTAAGTTTGGAATGTTCGTATCCTCTATCCCTGACACTTTCCCGTCTCAGTGTTCCTCTTCTAAACCGCCTATCCCTGAGGAAATCTCTACCTTAACTTCTAAAGGTAAAGAAAAAGTTGTTTATCCAAAACCTACCTCAATCTTTAAAGACAAAGGTAAAGGAATTGCTTTTAGCCAAAATCCTCAGAAGGGTACCTTTGTACCAAAGTTGAATGCTTCTAAAGCTTCAGTGACTTATCCCTCTGGTTCAAAGAATAAGATCCCTGGATTTATTCTGCGTGGATCTATTCAGCGATTTACTCCTAGAATCAAAGTGGATACTATTGGTAAGAAATCCGAAGAACTGAATGTTCCTCCTATTTCAAATACCAAAAGTTTACTTGGTACTGGTCCTTCAAATTCAAAATCAAAAGCTCAGCATGCAAATGGTCCTAGAACTACTTTTAGTTATAGGAAATGTTATCATTGTGGACTTACCAATCATATTGCTAGTAAGTGCCCCACAACCACCCAAGCTGAAAAGATAGCTAAGGTAAAGATCATTGCCCCCAAGGCAAAGAAGACCACCGAGGTTAAGAAATTAACCAAAGTGAAGACTGACAAAGCTGAATCTTCAAATGCTGCGAAGACTGCGGAACCTTCCACCTCCTCTTCTACCCCCACTGACAAGTGTGTACACATGGTTAAGTGGGTACCCAAGACAAACTAATCTTCCTTTGTAATGCAGGTTAAGAAGGGTATCTGGTATCTCGATAGCGGATGCTCTAGACACATGACTGGTAAGAAGAACCTGCTCACTGAGTACAAAGAAGAGAAGGGTTCCTCTGTAACTTTTGGTGGAAACGGAAAAGGACATACCCGAGGGTTTGGTGTACTCTCTAATGGTACAACAACCTTCAGAAGAGTCGCATATGTTGAAGGGCTGAAGCATAATCTTCTAAGCATGAGTCAACTTTGCGACAAGGATAACAAAGTAATCTTTATTAAGGAATCCTGCTTTGTCACTGACAAAAAGGAGAAGATAGCTCTCAGCGGTTATCGTTTGGAAAATGTTTATGTAATAAACATGGACTCAACAACCACTGAGAACTCCTGTTTCTTCTCAAAAGCCTCATCTGATGTCAACTGGCTATGGCATAAGAGACTCTCTCATCTCAACTTCAAGACACTGAACACTCTTTCTTCAAAAGAGTTAGTCATTGGTCTACCTCAGTACTCATACGCCAAAGAGTCCTTATGTACAGCGTGTGAGAAAGGAAAGCAGACCAAAGCAAGCTTTAAGTCAAAGCAAGTTTCCTCAGTGTCATCTCCTCTACAACTTCTCCATATGGATTTGTTTGGCCCTGTTAACAAACAATCCATCGCTGGAAAGAAATATACACTGGTCATAGTTGATGAATTCTCTCGCTATACATGGGTAATGTTTCTCCGTTCTAAGAGTGACACCCCTGAAGAACTCATCACCTTTGTCCGGAAAATGGAAGTCATGAACAACTTGACCATTCGCTCAATAAGAAGTGATCATGGTACTGAATTCAAAAATAGTTCTCTTGATTCCTTCTTTGAGAGTAAGGGTATTTCTCACAACTTTTCTTCAGTGAGAACACCGCAACAAAATGGAGTCATTGAAAGAAGAAATCGAACTATTATTGAAGCTGCACGTTCAATGCTCAGCGATTCTCACCTGCCTACTCAGTTTTGGGCAGAAGCTGTCAACACTGCTTGTTTTACGCAAAATAGGTCGCTGATAGTCAAAAGATTCAACAAGACAGCCTATGAACTTTTTCATGGGAGAAAGCCTTCAATTAGCTTTCTTCACATCTTTGGATGTCAGTGTTTCACTGAATAACAGAGATGCCCTTGGAAAGTTTGATCCTAAGGCTGATGATGGAATCTTTCTTGGATACTCCTCAGTCTCCAAAGCCTTCAATCGAAGAAGACAAACTGTTGAAGAAACTATTCACGTCACCTTTGGCGAATCCCGTTCAGCGAATTCTCGACCTTCTGCTGATACTGAAGAGCTGAATCAATGGATGTTTTCACATCTTGGTGATTCAAAAGATATTCCCACTCCTCACAATCATACCGTTGAAGATGATGGTCCTACTATCATCCCAAACATGCAGAATAGTGAAGTTGAAACTTCATGGGTCTCAGCTATTCCTTTAAACACTATGCCTGCTTCTGAACCTTCTACCTCAGACATTCCATCTACTTCTCAGCAATTAGTGAATGTGATGACATCTGCACCTACTCCTCTCTTGGCTGATATTCCAGAAGTTGCTGAAGCCTCATATTCAGCCCCTCCAGTTCAGGTTGAGTCAGCAATTCATGCTCCGGCTCAGCGATGGACTGTCAATCACCTTATTGATCAAATTCTTGGTGATCCAAACGCTGGTGTTCAGACTCGACGAAGTGCAGGTAATATATGTTTATTTGTTAACTTTATTTCTCTGATTGAACCAAAGAAAATAGATGACGCCGTCAGAGATCCAAACTGGGTCAGCGCTATGCAAGAAGAGCTGACAGAATTTGAAAGAAACAAAGTTTGGAATCTTGTTCAAAGACCAACTGATAAGACAGTGATAGGCACTAAATGGGTCTATCGAAACAAGTTGGACGAACATGGAACTGTAACACGCAACAAAGCTCGACTTGTTGCTCAGGGATACAGACAAGAGTAAGGTATAGACTTCGACGAAACATTTTCTCCAGTAGCAAGACTAGAATCTATTCGTCTATTCTTAGCATATGCTATACACAAAGACTTCAAAGTTTATCAGATGGATGTTAAGTCAGCGTTCCTAAATGGAAAGCTGAATGAAGAAGTCTACGTGGAACAACCTCCAGGATTCTCAGATCCTAAGCGTCCAGGTTATGTTTATAAACTGGATAAGGCACTTTATGGCTTAAAGCAAGCTCCTCGTGCAAGGTATGACACTCTCTCTATTTATCTCCACATTGAACAATTTGAGTGTGGTAAAATCGATAAGACTCTATTTTTCAGGAAAGTAAAAGGTCATATCATTCTTGTTCAGATATATGTTGATGACATTATATTTGGTTCTACTAACCCCGACCTTTGTAATCATTTCGCTGATAGAATGAAAGCAGAGTATAAAATGAGTATGATGGGTGAGCTAACATATTTCCTTGGTCTTCAGATAAAGAAAAATGAAAAAGGAACTTTCATTAATCAGGGAAAGTATGTTAAAGATATGTTGAAGAAATTTAATTTAACTCAGAGTTCAGCTATGAAAACCCCTATGGCACCACCGCTGACACTAAACAAGGATTCAAATGGAATACTTGTTAATGTCACGCTGTACCGTGGGATGATCGACTCTCTCGTGTATTTTACAGCTAGCCGACCCGATATTATGTACGCAGCCTGTTTGTGTGCACGATATCAAGCTGAACCTAAGGAATCTCATATGATCGCTGTAAAGCGAATCTTTCGTTACCTTAAGGGTACTCTGAACCTAGGTCTTTGGTATCCCAAAGACTCATGGTTTGATCTAATCGCCTATTCAGATAGTGATTTTGCAGGTTGCAAATTGGATAGGAAAAGCACCACAGGAGGCTGTCAGCTCCAGGGTGGAAAGCTGGTGAGTTGGACAAGTAAAAAGCAAAACTCAGTGTCCACCTCAACTGCTGAAGCTGAGTATGTAGCCGCTGGAAGCTGTTGTTCTCAGGTCTTGTGGATGACAAATCAACTACTAGACTATGACCTTCAGCTCTCGAAAATTCCAATATATTGCGATAGCACAAGTGCCATCGCTATAGCCAACAACCCAGTGCTACACTCAAAGACCAAACATATCGAAATCAGGTATCATTTCATCAGAGATCATGTGATGAATGGTGATATAGAACTTCATTTTATCCCAACTGACTATCAGTTAGCTGATCTGTTCACCAAACCTCTTGATGAGACAAGATTCAACTTTCTCATCAGCGATCTTGGAATGCTGAACTTTGAAGAATAAAATCTTCATTGGTTCACATTTGATCAGCGATCGGATAAAACCAACTTATATAACCCATTCTATCATCTTCTCTCTAAACAAAGTTGATTCGCTGATATCAAGGTATGTTCTCTCTTTACTCGCTGACATTCGCATGTAAATGCAAGATTTCAAAACAAATCACATCGCTGAATATCTTTTCCTTAACAGCGATACTTTGAAATTTCTTAAACTAACACTGATATTTCTATTCAGTGCTTCATGTTTTTCAAAATAGTCCCTGAGCTTTCAAAACCTCAGAGACATCCTAAAATATGAAAGGACGTTTGTGACATCATCACAACGAATAAACCCTGGCACGTTCTTTTTCTGACACACGTTTGCACGTTTCGTTTACCATCCAATCAAATGCAAACACGTGTCCGTGTCATGATGAAAAACTTTTCCGCTCTAGTTTTTCTCTCTCTCTAATTTCACTATATAAACGCATTCGGGTTTATATTTTTCTTTTTACGCGAACATCTTCTTCTCCAAGCAAGAAAAGATTTACTGTTGCTTATTGAACTCGAGTTTTTCCAGAAAACTGTTCATCTTCTTCTTCGACAACCAGGTTAATATTCTCATTATTTACCTGTTTTAATTTGTTTATGATCTTCTTGTTGCTTTTAACAGATCAAACAAAAGAAACCTTTCTAAAATGAAATCATTTCTTTCATGGTTTTATGAACACAACCTTTTCATGGTTGTTCTTCAAGTTTAAAACTCAAAATCTTAAACTTGTTCTTCATTCGTTTTTCTAGAATCCTTATCTCTAAAGGAAAATGGAAAACAAGACTTTTACTGGGTTTGCATTTCTTTTTCAACAAGAACACCCTAATCTTCATTAAGACATTTTGTTCTGAATGAAATGGACAAAATTTGAAACATCTTATTGGAAAATCTTTCCACATTAAGACTATTTCTGTATTGTTGATCTTTGGTTGAACTGATAAACAGCTATGGCATCCTCTACTGACATTCCTACTCCCAAGACTCCTACCACTGAGAAAGGTGTTATCACCAAGGCTGCTAAGGTAAAGTTTACGCTGGAGAAAATAGACTTTTCGAAATCAAACAACCACTATGCGCTTTTCGATTTTCCTCCGAAAAAGCAAGTCAGGCATCTGGATGATGCTGTGAATTTTCTACAAACCTGCTGCTTATTCAAAGCCCTAACCATCGTACCCCCTGCTCATAAATTCCTTCTATCTCAGTTCTGGTACACTGCAAGAAGAGCTCAGCTTGAGTCTACCAAAGACCCAAAGAAACTCATTGACACCATTCTCGGTGACACCAAATATGGCACCATAAAAATCACCCCTGCCATTATAAGGAAAGCACTCAGCCTACCCACTGCCAACAAAGATAATCGCTTTGTTCCTTTCCCAAACCACAAAAACCATGCTGATAGGGAAGCCATCACTGCATTTTTTGATGCGATGGGCCACGCATGGGACACAGGAAGGGAGAAGGAGATTGAGAAGAAACCGACCCTCATCAAGAAGTCCAAAATGCCAAGCGAGATGAACTTCATCTTTGCCCACTTGATAAGCTGCATGACAGCAAAGTACGACTCCTCTGATCAAGCCGCTAAACCTCAACAAGCAATGGGCTATGCACTGCTGAAAAGTCTCCATGTTGACTGGGCCTCAGTCATCTATGACGACCTCGCTTTCAGAGTAGATATGGCTGATAGACCTTCATGGGTTCCTTATCCCAGATTCATCAGCGCCATCTTTCAACTTGGACTTGGGGACAAATACCCAAAAGAGGGTGATCTGAGACTCTCTCAGGTTGGCCCTAAGGTACTTGAATTTAAGCCGCTGGCAAACGAGGTACGTCTTCCTACTCTCTTATCTCTTCTAAATCCTCCTTCTTCTACTTCTGCGGCTCATTCAGTGGAAATCCCTACCACTGATACCCAAGATACACCCTCCACTCCTTCTCGAAAAAGGAAACAATCTACTTCCCAACTTGGTTCCAAAAGGATCAAGAAAACCAAGGAGCAACCCCAAGCAATCACATGCTGAAGACTCCACGACTCATCTTCAAAAAGAGTCGCTGGATAGTTCCGTGGTACGCTCCGCCACAGCTGAACAAGCCACCCCTTCCATCCCGGCCTCAGCGTCTCTAGACACTGAGGTTATAGACTTGGAACTGAACCCACCTCCTTCAGCCTCTCTACAGACTGAAGTGATTAACAGCGGATCTAACGCTGAACCCCGCAACCAACCAATCTTCTCATCCTTCACTCCTCCATCTCTATCTTTGGGCACTTCACCTCTTTTCCCAACATTCTAAGGAATTCCCGTCATCGTTCATGATTCAACTGCTGATAATTTACAAGCGATGATGGATGCAAATAAAGGACCTGCGGAAACTTCCATGCGGTAAGGCACACTATAAGATGACTTCGAAACGCTGACTGGTCATCGAAACTTCGACGACTTCGTAAATCATCCCGCAGGTACACCTCAATCCATAAACACTCCTCCCTCTCAACCCAAAACTTCTGAGCTTTCCTTTGTTCATAAGTTCTCAACTTTTTCAGGTCCTAATTTGGGGGATATCAACACCTCCCTAAAGGCCCTGGAAACAAAGATGGAATCATACAACACCATTCTCTCCACCAACTCTTCAGCGGTTACAGACGCTGGAGAGAACCTCAAGAAGCTGACCGAGGTTGTTGACATGAAAGCCTCCAAAGCTGATATGGAGAAGGTGGATGGCAGCATTGCAACTTTTCCTACCACCCTCGCTGAAACTTCCACCAACGTCAATAATCTCAACCTCACCAACACCACCCTCGCAACAAACTTCACCACTCTGTCCAATGAAGTCACATCATTGAAGACAGAGGTTGGTACTCTTAAGGGTGATGTGACGACGGTCAAAGATCTACTTCAGCAGATACTCAATTGCCTGGACGCCCTAAAGTCTCATTTTACTCAGGCTGATAGAGATGATCTCCAAAAGATCAGTCCTGCGATTACTGGCCTAGAAGTCAGAATCGTAGTGATTGAAACTTTCATGGGTCTTACTGGCCTAGAAGACAGTGTTCCCTTGAATGCTGCTGCTGCTGATCAATCTGTTTCCTCCCCCACTCATCATGTGGAAAAGGGGGAGAAGAAAGCTGAAGATCTTCCCCATAATGCTGAGGGGGAGATAAATGAAAATGCTGCTGCTGCTTCTACTTCACGACCTCAGGGAGTTGAAAACCCTGAGGGAACCGAGAAACCTCCCTCTGATTCTGAGGGGGAGCAACTCGAAGAGGATAAGGGAAGCTGCTGCTGATGTAACCGAACCCTACGATGATGAATCTGAAGCTGAAGAAGCTGAAGATGACGAAGACCTTGACCTTGAGGATGAAGAACCATCATCATCCCCTAAAGATGATGATGATGACGATGATGATGACTCTTTCTTCTTCGTCCAACCTGTCGTGAAAGTCCCTGCTCAGAAAGGGATTGTGATAAGAGATCAATCAGGGAGACGACAAAGACAAAGCCTGCAGCATCTGAAGCTGATCAAGGCAAGAACAAAGGCCTCGCTGCAGAAGGCAATCTGGCAATCCTTCAGACAAAGCCAGTTTGTCAGGTACAATATCTCTTATTCCCTTATACTGCATCACTCCTCTATCCCTTCTGAATCTCAATCCTTCTATCCATAAAACCTCTATACACTTAACCACATTCTTTTCTCTATCTATTTCTTCCCATGTTCTTACTTAAACAATCACTGTGTTTCAGCTAGTCCTCTCCCCTGTTTGAGGATCCCGCTGAAGCTCCTACAACAACACCAACAATAATTCCAGCTCCTATCGCTGAAAAAATAATCCCAGTCTTGGATTTGACCTCTGAGACTGATGAACCGGAACAACAACCTCTCTCTCACAAAAACAGACCTTCATTAGCTCCTCAAAAGCTAACTGAAGAGGATCAGAAAAGGAGAGAAGAAATAATAAAGAAATTCGAAGATCAGCGAATCATCCTCCCTGGCTCCAAAATCCCTGTTCCCACAAAGTTCAGGATATCAAGGAAAGAATACGAGGATCATTTAAGAGCTGAACGATTACTCGCCAAAAAGAAGGAAGCTGAAGAAAAAGATAAGGCTCTCGCCATCCATCTGGTCCAACAATCGGTGAAAGACCCCGCACTGAAAAGAACTCCCATTGATGTCCAACGTCAGCTATGGGATGATGCCCAAAGGATCATTTAAGAAAAGACTAAGGTATCTGACTCGACTTTGGAATGGTGTAAAGAAATGATGAACTATCAATCTCGACCATCCAAAATCATCAAGGTACTTATCAGAGGAAAACTGTTTGTAGACGTTCCTGTTGTTGAAATTGACGTATTCAGAGAAGACAAAACTGTTGGTTCCCAGATACACTTAATCAAGATTAACAGATCTATTAGTTGGGTTTAGAGTTTGATGCGGAAGCGTATTAAACTAACAGATATGTTTGATAGATATTAGAACGCACATATATAAAGAAAACATTAAAGAATGAAAAGGATTTGTTGAACAGTTACTGTTATTCAATATATGATAACAACACGAAGAACAAATTAAGAACTGTTGGTGTGTGTGAGAATATAACACTCAGATATTTGACAATAAAGCTTGAGAGTATTAGTGATTCCTTGTGTATTCGTCCGTTAGGAAGATCTCAACATGAGACTTCCTTTTATACTACTCTTAGAAGACTATAAAGTAGGTCACTGTTCCTTTTACGGCATGAATAGTAAACTGGATGGTGTGAACAGTGGACTGGATGGTGTGAGCAGTTGTTTGAGCCATGCGCATTTAATGAAGCAGATGTACTTTTGGTAAATGCATTAAATGGCGCAGACGTCTATTTTGTACCTTGCCCTATTGAGTCCACTCAGAGCTTGACACGTGTTTTGACAGTACTTTTCCATGCAAGTTGATGAACGTATCCAGTAATATCTTCCAAGTCTTCATTGAGGACCACAGAGGCTCTGTAATGAATTACAGAGGTTCTGCGGTCTGGTCCTCTGTGGAGCAGTCTTCGCCGGATTCCGAGTCTTTGGTCTTCTTTGTGCGTATGACAGAGCTTCTGTAGGAAGCCTCTGCTGCTTCTGTAGCTTCTTGACCTTGATTTCTCGGTAATGTCGGCAGAGCCTCTGTAAGAGGCTTTCTTCACTTAGCCTATTTTTCACTACTTCTAAATACTTCTATGATTAGGAAGATTGAAGCTAACAATCTCCCCCTAAGTAGTGAAAAATAAAAATTTGAACTTGAGTTAAGTTTGGCTAAGTTAGATAAGACAGAGGTTAAACAATACCTCGAAATTTCTTTCATTTAGAAATATGTCAGAGGCATTTTACATTTGAGTACAATGAAAGTAACTTTGTTTGCAGAGATTGGAGGTCTGAGAATCAGATTTTGGCATCTTTAAAATCGTTGTAGCTTCTGTTGTCTCTGCCGACTTTTCTGATCTATTTGTAGAATCTGATGCAGAGTTCTCTTAGGCGGATTGTTGAGTCTATTTCTCTGATGAAAGTATCTGCATCATCTCTATCCATTTTCTCTGTACCTCTGTATTTTACAAGGCTTGCTCTGAATTTGCTCAGAGTACTGGTTGCGTACTTCTGACAATCCATGAGTACAAAAAGTTTAACCTGGTGTTGTGGGTTTTGAAATACTAACCCAAATCTTGGTTCTCTGATGATTGAGTTGGGCACATCGTCTGGTGGGCAGCGATCTTCTGGTGGTCATAGATCTAGATGTTTGAGACCAAGATCCTTTCCCAGCTGAAAATCTATCATGCTGTATAGCAGAAGCTTTTCCCTCATCGCTTTTCTCAACACTTGATAGGCTCTGGTATTAGGCTCTGTGTTGTAGTTGTCTTTTGTTCATTGCAGAAGGTCAGGTAGATCGTAAGGATTGATGTTTCTTAAGTCAGCATCAGCGAAGGTAGATTCTGAATTGTTCTCTCTTCTGACTTTGTAAAGATTGTACCTGACCCTTGGATAGGTTCTTGTGAAGGAGAATCTGCAGAAGATCACCTTTTTGATTTTGTGAATTGAGAAGACATCTGCTTTGGTTCTTGGCTTTGTTCTTGTGAAGATGTTCTCAAACTCTTCTCTGGTCCTTGGATCTGTCACATGATCTACTGGATGATTTGTCTGATAGGATTGTTTGTAGAGGTATTTGTATATCACTTCTTCCATCTCTTCATGTGTTGGACTAGGTCGTGGAATTTGTCTTCTGAGACTCTCCATCTGTTGAACAACTTCTGCAGCTCTACCAGTTAGAGGAATTTCTGACAGAGGCTTCAATCCATGTGCCCAGTCAACTTCTTCGGGTTTTGGGGTTTGAAAGGCGTCAAACGCACTCTTCATTAGTTTTTCTGTTGGCTTTGGCAATGTTTTCTTCTTCTTTGGCTCTTCTGTCAGTATCCCTTTGCCCTTATCTTTTGCTATTGTTGTGGCAGAACCTGTTGCTTCTGTGGGTTTTGAGGTTGGCACTTCTGTTGGTTTGATGGAGGTTGCCTCTGTGGATTTTGACGATTGTGATTTAGAGGACTTTTGTGGCGATGGTTCTGTTGGCTTGACTTGCTCTGTAACCTCTGTTGGAGGTTGTTTGATGACTTCTTCTGTGAGCTCAGTTTCTGTTGATGAAGTATTGACATTAAATCTTCTTGCCATTCTGAAAGCTAAAGTGAACCTGTGCCTTTCTTCTTCTCTCTTTACCATACGATTACTCATTGTTGTGTGCATCCTTTTCAGAATGTCAGAGGCAGAGGTCGTTGCTCTTTTTGGTTTGGTGGCAATCGACTTTCTTCTGGGTATGGTTTGGGGTATTTCCACAGAGGTGGGTGTTTTCTCTGTGGTTTGTTCATCTGTTTCTTGAGTTTTGGTTTCGTCAGTAGATGATTCCACAGAGATGGGTGTTGTCTCTGTGGTCTTTTGGGTTTGTTGTTGTCGGGTCTGTTCTGGAGGTGCTTGACTCAGAGGTTCTGCGGCTATTGGTGGACCTGTAAGTCCTCTGCTTGCAGCTTTCTCTGTAGTTTTCTCCCCCTCAGGATGATCTGATGGACCAGGATGGTCATCATCATCAGAGTCATCCTGACCCTTGTCTGATGTACCCTCTGCTCTTCAGGAAGCATCGGGTTTCTTTGGCATTGTGGCTCCAGCAGCGATAAGTTTCGCGCAGACATCATCACAGAGGCCAAGAAGAGTTGCTAGCTCTGCCTCTGTTTTGAATCTCATCCTTCCTACACTTTCTCTGAAATCTTTGACGAAGTTAGCATTGGCAGTGGTGAAGGAAAGTATGACTTATGTCACTTGATTAATCACGTTCTGCCCAAGCTCTGTCAGCTGTGCTCTTGTCATGTAGTCTTTGGGTTGCATCAGCATGGTATTTTGCATGGCTTCTTCTTGAACTTTTTGTAGGGCCTTCTGTAGATCTGCAGGAGTGATGCCCGTTGACACTGAAGTCTGTTTGTTCAATTGATCAAGGAACTTGTTGATGGAGTTCTCAATCGAAGAAGGAGTAGTTGTTGCGGCAGAAGTGGTGGATGCGGTTGTAGCAGACTTCATCTGTGAGATGGCAGTTTTCACCTCTGTGGACAGGTTGTCCATTTTGGTGTTCAGGTTTAGCAGTGCCAGTGATGTTGTCTCTGCAAAAGATTTGAAAGAGCTTTGCAACTCTTTCAAGGTTTGGTTCACAGAGGTCTCAAGGGTTTGGAACTCATCCCTTGTAACTTGTGTTCCGGTGGTAACCTCTGGAGGAACACATTCGTCTCTAGAGTGAATCCCTGTTCCTGGGATACCTTCTTTCATTCCTGTTTGTACGTTGAGAATGGAAGGATTTCCTTCTGATCCTTGAGAAGAAACATGAGTTTCAATCCCTACAGAAGTTCTGAGAAGAACATTGTCTAAATCCACTCCAGAGGTGGGTATTGGAATATCCTTCTGTTGACTAGGAGACTTGTCTAGAGTCTCTTTGTCTTTGTGCTCTCTACTTCTATCTGAAAGAAGTGTGGGTCTTAATAAGTGCGTGGCAGAGGAAACAAATTCCTCTGTTGGGCGTTGTTCTGTGATCTGGGGCAATTGATCACGAACTATAGGTGAGTCTCTTTGAGGAGACTCCCTAGGAATGGATTCCCTGGTTTCTGTGGGCACAGAGGTTGAAAGAATAACCTCTGGCTGGATGGGTTGGGTTAGGTTCGAGCTGTGCTGCTCTTTTTCAATGACACCTTATGCAGCTAGACCTGCGGTGTCAGAAATGTGGGTTGCACTGGGTGTTGGTTTTGGTTGTGTGCCTCTATTTATCCAGGCATATTTTCTTGCTTCTTCCCTAAGTTCTGTGGAAGTTCCATGCTCTAGTCGTAATTGGTCATACACTTGATGAGATCCAAATAATCTCATGACATGAGGATGATAAAGACCCTTACGTATCCAGACATCTTCTTCTTCATCTGAATCTGTCTCTAAGATCTCTATTTCTGTCTCCGTTGTTGCTAATCCCTCTTTTTGTACAACTTCGGCCCCTTTTCCTCTCTCTTCTTCCATCATGTTCTCCGAAGCCTCTGTAATTTCACCTCTGTTCCATTCAGCTTCAGTTTGTTCTATTTCTTCTGAAGCTGGGTTTGGACTTCTTCTGTGGACATCCAATCCTTGAATGAAAGGGTTTTGTAAAATAATAGGGGTTTCGGCTGGTTGATTTCTGGGTGTTGTGTCATCTTCTTGCAGATGTGTGTCAATGCCAGAAATGAAGAAATCTTCTTCTGGAGAGTGGTGGTCGAGAGGTTGTGCCGTCCACCCTGCTGTATTTAGGGTGTTGGCAATTTCAGGGTTCTGTAAGAAGTCGTTCAGGTCTCCTTGGTGAGCAAATCTATCTGGAGATTGATAGGGTGATTGATACCTTTCTGTAGCCATTTCTTCTTCTGCAATTTTTTCTTCAGCAGTTTCCTCTTCTGCAATGGTTACCAACTTTGCAAGTGATTTACCATGCCTCTTTTTGGTTTTCCTCCTCTTAGGATTTGGTGCCCCTTCTTCTGTTGATTTTGATCTTTTCTTCTTCATTTTTGGGGAGGAGGGAGGAGCAGATGAGCCAATTTCTGTGGCATGAGGAGGTGAGGGTTGATCTTCTGCAGCGCTTGTCGAGATGCCTTCTGCAGTTTTCCGCTTCTTAGCTTTTGGAGTAGACGCAGAGGTTCTTGATGAAGACTTCTTTCCCATTAGTTCTGCACGTTTGGCTATAAAGCTGAGTTGAATAGCCATGTGCTTTGATGCGTATTGCAGAAGCTTCTTTGACAGAGGTCTGCAGTGTGAGTAGCCATCAGCATGATCAGTGGGGGTATTCTTGTTCATCGGGAACTGTTTGGGAGTTGGCCCTTCCATTGGCCAATTTTGGATTAGCAGCAGAGGTTCGAACAGTACTCCTAATATTCTTTGGAATTGCAGAGGTGGTAGAAAGTTGGGATCGTTCACTTTGACCCTTTTCGAGTTGTTCTTTCTGTCGATGGTGTTTATGATCTCTTGCATCATTATGGTCGCATAATCTAGTGGAAGATCATAGTAAACCCCATACATGATGCTCAAGATTTGATGTGAGCTCTGGTCAATACTGCCTATTTTTACTGTCAGGCATCTGTTAAGAATAGAGAACAAAGTGTTCCACAGAGGTGGTAATCGGCCTCTGCGGAAGTCATTTCTCTTCCGTAGTTGGGTGTTGTACCCAAGCATTTCCACGAATCGACAGAGCTCTTCGTCTGTTGGTTGCTCTGCATAACTCTTCAATCCCAGAAGACCCCTTGTTGGTAGGTTGAATTCAAGTGAGAACATTGTTCTGTTGAACTTGATTTCAAGATGCTCAGATTTATCAGGTCTTGAAATGTATCCTTTGATAAGAGAATCGTCTTTATCAAATCGGCAATTTTGCCAAAATTGGTTCAAATAACGGACTGGAATTTTGTTCGGGGTTCTTGATAGTAGAGGGAAGAGGACATGATTCTCCATGATGTTCAGAAGTATGGCATGGGCTTCGCCGAAAGTAGTGGGTGAGGGGACCAAATAGCAGTTGTTGGATTTGATAGGAAGACTGGCTTCGAAATGATCCTTTGCTATAAAGTTTTGCAAGTGTGTCGTCGGAGCAAAGTCTGCTGAGTCCCCGAAATCTTGTTGTTCAATATTTCTTGCAAGGCTGGGGTTTTCAGAATGTTCTGAATGTGCAGGGGAGTGTTCCGGTGAGTTCGCCGGAGAGAGTTCAGAGGATGTAGCTCGAGAAGATGAAGCCATTTGATTTTAAGAATAAGATTTTTGCAAGCTTTTTGCAAGGTTTCGCCGGAGAAGAAGATGAGAGTTTGTAAAATGTTTTATGAGAGGGTAAGCTTTGTTTTTATAGGATGGTAAAACGGTAGAATTCGAAAGAGTAAAATATATGGCAATGGATTAAAGTTTGGAATCCGCACTCGAGTTTGGGCGGCGGGTTCAACTTTCCAAATAAAAACGTTCCATGTACGCCCAATGAAAATGGGACACGTAGGCCTTGTCAGAATATGACAGGACGTCGTGCGCGGCCCATTAATGCTAGGCGCGTGAGGTTGATTTTAGCCATATGAGTTTCACTCGCAGTAAAAGTAACCGTTATTACTACAGAGATGACCAAGTAATCAGATTGACAGAGCTTCTGTAGTTTACAGAGGCTCTGTGATCTTGAAAATCTTTGATGTTTATCCCTTTTTCATATATCTCATTGTTATCATGACTTCTGTGGGGTTCTTCTTTAACCAAAACATTTGTAAAGGCATTGGAGAGGATAAAATCGGATTTTTGTGAAGAAATTTGCTTCGCAGAGGTTTTGTGGCTCTGTTGGAACTTGCAGAAGTTCTGTGAGGGCCAACAGAAGCTCTATGAGAGAGAAAATCTCATAACAAAAATTTTATTAATATTTTTGATCATCCAATTTTTGATTTGGTTTTAGAGATGTTTTTCGGACATATTTGAAAGTTTGTGTCCGAGAAAACTGTTAAAAAAAAAACGATTTGTTCGAGAAGGTCATGGTCTGTGTTTTCGGTTTCCGAGATAACATTCCAAAAGATCGACAGAGGGTTAATTTGTGATCACATTGCATATTTCTTGCAGAACCTCTGTTGAGCTCAGCAGAAGCTCTATGACCTTAAATTTCTCCTAATTCGAATTTTGTGAAACTTTTTGAGCTTTTGATTTTTGAAATGTTATTCATAGTATATTTAGGACATATTTGACAATTCTTGTCCTAGAAAATTGTTTTCCAAAAACCTTTTGTGCGAGAGACATACCTTTTGGTTCTTCTTTTCTCGGCAGTGATATCTGACTTCTGTCGATATGGAGTCATCGACATTTTTCTTTGGCTTTCCCTTGAAAGTTTTATCTCTTTAGATCATTTCAGGGTTCCCTTCTGCTCCCCCTTGATCTAATCACCTCTGTAGATCAAGTAATTTCCTTTTGCTCCCCCTTGACCTATGCTTGGATCAAAGAATGATAAGTTTTGCATAGAACATAGGTCATGTTTTTTTTAGAGGTTCTGTAGGGGTCGTCAGAGGTTCTGAGTTGACTTACAGAAGCTCTGTGATTTTAAGAACTATTTAAGGTTTTTAAGAATTTACATACAGAAGTAGAATCAATCAAAGCAATAAATTAAGCAATGTATTTACTTATTATTTACAGAAGATAAAGCTATACTTACAGAGGATTTTCACACCATGTTAATCATTCCTAACTTACCCACCAAGAAGTTGAATCTTTTCTCGTCTAATGCTTTGGTGAATAAGTCAGCGAGTTGATATTCTGTGGGCACGAAATGCATTTCGATTGTACCGTATTCAACATGATGTTTCAAGAAATGATACCTTATATCGATATGCTTGGTTTTTGAGTGTTGCACAGGGTTGGCAGAGATAGCAATAGCACTTTTGGAATCACAGAGGATGGGTATTTTGAACAGAATGTGGCCGTAGTCTTTTAGCTGAGTCTTCATCCATAGAACCTGAGAACAACAGCTAGCGGCAGCAACGTATTCAGCTTCTGCAGTGGATGTGGAGACACAATTCTGCTTCTTGGAGGTCCAACTGACTAGTTTACCACCTAGGAATTGACAACTCCCAGAGGTACTCTTTCTGTCGAGCATGCATCCTCCATAGTCTGAATCTGTATAAGCTTTAAGACTAAAACCAGAGTTCTGTGGATACCAGAGACCAAGATTGTTGGTCCCCTTCAGGTATCTAAAGATTCTTTTTACAGCATCATAATGTGATTTCTTTGGATTAGCTTGATAACGTGCACAAAGACATGTGCCATGCATAATGTCAGGTCTGCTTGCTGTTAAGTATAACAGAGATCCAATCATGCCTCTGTAGAGAGTACATTCTACAGAAATACCATTTGGATCTAAGAATAACTTATTTCCAGTGGCCATTGGAGTCTTCATTGCAGAGGTATCAGAGAGATTATATTTTAAAAGTATGTCAGAGACATATTTGGCTTGATTTATAAAAATTCCCTCTGAAGATTGTTTGACTTGAAGTCCGAGGAAGAATGTTAATTCTCCCATCATACTCATTTCAAACTCACTCTGCATGAGTTTTTCAAAAATTTTGCACTCTTCTGAATTTGTAGACCCAAAAATTATGTCATCTACGTATATTTGTACAAGCATTATCTCACTATTTTTGCGTTTATAGAATAAGGTAGTATCTGTTGTACCTCTGTTGTAGCCATTGACTAGAAGGAAGGTAGAAAGTCGTTCGTACCATGCTCTTGGAGCCTGTTTCAGTCCGTATAGAGCCTTTTCAATGTAGTATACATGCCTTGGAAACTTTGAGCTTTCAAAACCTGGTGGCTGATTTACGTAAACCTCTTCTTGGATTTCACCGTTTAGAAAAGCTGATTTTACGTCCATCTGATAGACTTTAAAACCTCTGTGGGCTGCGAAGGCTAAGAATATTCTTATTGCTTCGAGACGTGCGACAGGGGCAAAAGTCTCATCGTAGTCTATGCCTTCTTCTTGTCTATATCATTTTGCTACTAATCTTGCTTTGTTTCTGACGACCACTCCATCTTCATCCTTTTTGTTTCTATAGACCCATTTAGTCCCAATGGCCTGTTTCCCTCTTGGCAGAGGTACTAAAGTCCATACTCTGTTACGCTCAAATTGCAGAAGTTCTTCTTGCATGGCGTCTACCCAGTTTGGGTCATCTAGGGCTTCAGAAATCTTCTTTCGTTCTATAACACTAATAAAATTTGTAAAGAAACAAAAATTAGCAGTGGCAGACCTTGTTTTTATTGAGTCAGAAGGTTCTCCGATTATTTGTCCATTGAGTTGTGCGTGGAAGATGATCATCAATGTCATCAAAGCTTTCTTCAGAGGCTCCTTGTGTTTCTTCTTGTGCAGCCTCTGATGTTCTTCGTGCCTTGGTAGTTGATTCTACCGTTTGTGGAATGATTGGTACGAGTGGTGGTGGAGTTTGTTCCTCTGAGGATGTATAGTCTTGGTCCTCGATCTCCTCTGTAATTGGTTCTTCTGTGGTTTGTGCAGCTTCTGTGGTCGTTTTTCTTGATGTTTCATCTTCTGCACTTTCTTCTGCTTCGGCAATTGCATCTGTAGTATTTATAGAAGAAGATGAAGCATTATTTGGACCAGTTAGAGTCATACCTGTAGGATTTTGTCCGACAGAGGATGGTTCTTCAGAAACTCTGATGGTTCCGACAGAAGGATCAATGTCATTGTGGAACATCTCCAAAAATAGAAGATTCAAATCTTCTTTTGTTCTTGAGATGTCAGAGAATTTCCTTTTAATTCCGAGTTCTGAACTTATTTGCTCAGAAGTCATTTGGAATGAATCATCAAAAGAAACATTGATGCTTTCTACAATCTTGTGAGACTTTGTAAGGAATGTTCTGTAGGCTTTGGAAGTGCCAGAGTATCCAATGAATTTGCCTTCATCTGCTTTTACATCAAACTTTCCTCTTGAATCTCTGTCGTTTAAGACGAAGCATTTGCATCCGAATACATGGAAAAATTTGATGTTTGGCCGCCGTTTGTTAAGCAATTCGTAAGGCGTCTTGAGGTGTCTTTTCACAATGGTTTATCGATTTTGAGTATAACACGCAGTAGAAATTGCTTCTGCCCAAAAGTTCATTGATAATCCGCATGCTGACATCATAGTTCTTGCGGCTTCCACAAGTGTTCGATTCTTTCTTTCGACAACACCGTTCTGTTGTGGAGTGCGAGCTGCAGAGAAGTTCTGTGAAATTCCTTCTGTTGAAAGATAAGTTTCAATGACACAGTTTTTGAATTCTGTGCCGTTGTCACTTCTTAACTTCTGTATTTTGCAGTCATAAAGAACTTGGATTCTTTTCATTAGATTTATCAATATAATTGGAACATCTGATTTCTTTCTGATAAATTCAACCCATGTGAAACGTGAATACTCATCAACTAAGACAAGTATATATTTCTTGCCACCTAGGCTCTGTATTGCAATGGGACCGCAGAGGTCGACATGAAGCATGTACAGAGGCCTGGTGCAAGACACATCTGTTTTGCCTTTGTGGGAAGCTCTTTTGAGTTTTCCCATCTCACAGGCAGAACATAAATGATCCTTGTTGAATTTAACATTTGGCAAACCTTTAACTAGATCAAGTTTGACCAGTTTTTCCAATGTGTGAAAATTCAAGTGACAGAACCTGTTGTGCCATAACCAGGCTTCTTCACTTTTGCAGGCAACAAGGCAAACTTTGTCCTTGTTCTTTGAGTTGAAGTTCATTAGATATAGATCACCTATTCTTTCAGCTCGCAGAAGTTCCATACTTGTTTCTTCACTTTGTAGAGAGCAGAAAGTTCTTTTGAACAACACATTGAATCCTGTATCACAAAGTTGACTTACACTGAGTAGGTTGTGCTTAAGGCCATCCACATATGCAACTTTGTATACAGAAACGTCTTCTTTCCTTATGACTCCATAGCCTTTTATGTGTCCTTTCTTGTTGTCTCCAAAAGTCACAGATCCACCATCTTGTGTTTCTTTGTACGTGGATAGTGCACTTCTGTCACCAGTCATGTGCCTTGAGCATCCGGAGTCTAGATACCAGATTGGCACATTCTTCTTCTGCAGGACAATCACAGAGTTTTAGGTACCCATATCCATATGGGTCCAATATTGTTAGAGTTTTTCAAGTTTGCCTTGGCATTCTTGAAATACATTTTGTTCTCTGCAGAAGAGTCAGATTGTTTCTTTGTGGGATTTGACTTTTGAATTGTCGTAGAGAGTAAACAGACTTGACTTGAAAAATGATTATTAAGTTTAGACATAAGATCAAAGCAATGACAGTATTGAATATGAGATGTAATTTGCTTGAACTTTTCATTGAACTTTTTAAACTCAGCCACAGAGGCATTACATTCTTTCTTTACATTAGATTTCCTATTACTAGAAGATCTATGAATACTCGAATGTTGTTTGCAAAAGCTCTGTTTAGGACCTGCCTTCTGTGGGTTGCTTCTGTGGTGAACTTCTTTCATCACTGTCACAGAAGAAAAAGATTTATTAACCTTGGGTTTTGAAAATCTAGAACTTATAGGATCAATAGAGGTCTTCTGTAACATTTTAAGCTCAGCAGAGGTTTTGATATGTAGATTCAAATTTAGAAAATCTTGGCAGATTGGAATCTCTGTGAGTTTCTCTTTTGGAGAAATAGTTCTGTGAGGAACTTCAGAGGAGAATTTGACATCCTCTGTGTCACAGTGAATTATCCCTGATTTGAAATCAGTCTCTGAGTTGTCAGAGGATGAATCGTCCTCGTATACAGAGGTTGAGTCAATTCTTTCAATAGAGGCTGGATTTTCTGAGTATGTATCGTACGAGCTTTCTTCCTCTGTAGAATAGTTTTCATAGATTGCAGAGGTTTCTAATAAGATTTCTTCAGTGAGAGTTTTATCTATAGAAGATGTACAGAAATTTTCTAAAACGCTTGATTTCCATATTTCCAAAATTTCTTTTTCAATTAAATTTTTAAAGTTTTCTTCTGAAAAAATGGGTTTAAACTCAGGAGCTTCTGCTGATAATTTCTTTTCAACGTTTATCAAACAGACAAAAGCAACCTGTGTTTGGGTCTCTGGTTTACCAAACTTGAAGATACCAATCTGATCTTGTGTTTTCAGATATTTCTTTGGTTTGATATCTCTATTGACAGAGGTTGAAGATGATGAGTCTGTGTATTCAAACCACACGTTAATCATCTTCTTATGTTTCTTCAAGTAAGGATCCACAGAGATTTTCGCCCGTTTGCTTACAGAGATTAGATTTGGAAAATCTGGTTTGTTTGTTTTTCCAATCACAAATAACGAGGACAGAGGTTTGTTTCTTTTGCCTTCAACACCTAGGGTGATATCATCATACCCTATACCTCGTCTCCCTATTTGTGAGTTTATTTTTTCATAAACTTTCTGTGCATCTTTATAGTTTTTAAGCAAAACTTCTCTTCTGAGTAAATCTTGCCATAATACCTCTCTTTCTCTTTGAAAGTATTCTTTAAAAGCTCTTATGTCAGTAGTTTCGCTCCTTGAAACTGAAAGTTCTTTTGTTTTATCTTTTAAAGTATTGGTTAATTCAGAAATTTGTTTTTTTAAAGGATCTAGAGTTTTGTTCCAATTCTTTTCTATTCTCTCTTTTTCCTCAAAAATCTTTGCTTTTTCTTGAGTGAGAAGCCGTACTTCTCTCTCATTGAAAGTGAGTCTTTTCTGAATACTTTGATTTATCTCTTTCAGTTCAATTAATTCAATGTTAATTCTAAGTGTATTATCATCTACAGAGGTAATACAAGAGTTGGAATTTGAAGTAGATACCTCAGAGTCAGTGCAGGAGTCGACTTCTGCCATGCCACAGAAGAGGGCATTGGCGGTATGTTCATCGTCAGAAGTAGAGTCTGACTGGAAGCCTTCTGTGTTCTCCTCAGAATGTCCTTTTGCCATTAAGGATTTTTGAGCATAATATTCGGCTTTCTTCTTGTAGAAAGCAGAGTCCCTCTGTGGACGATTTGATCTGCTTCTGCATTCATTCGCAAAATGGCCTGGTTTTCCGCAGTTAAAACACCCTTGAGGAGTGTTTCTTGTTCGATCATTGGACTTCTGTAGGTCTCCGCCTTTCTCTGATCTACATTCATTTGCATAGTGACCAGGTTTGCCGCACTTGTAGCATTCTTGCTGCGTGTGGCTTACTGAGTCATCTGACTTCTGTCGGTCGTTCCCTCTGTAATTTCTATCGCTTGACCTCTGTCGGCCACTTGATTCTTCTCATCTTCTGTCATCTCTTCTGTTGTCTCTTCTGTCATCCTGGTTGTCTCTATCATATCTTTCATTTCTGGAACCTCTTCTATTTCCTCTGAACTCTTTTGTCAATAGAGCTAAAGATTTAGCTAGTGACGCAAGAGTTATTTCCTTTTCTGCTTGCTCTTCTTCTTCACTGTCAATTATCACCATCTTCTTCTTCTCCTTCTTCTTCTCCTCTGTGGCTTTATCATTTCTTGGTCTCTGTGCATCCTCTTTAGTTTTACTAACCAATGCATATGGTGCAATGGTTAGTGTTTTAGCCTGTGCTATCTGAGGTTCTTGTGCGGCTAATGTTCCATAAAGATCAGAGAGAGTCCAGGTGTCTAGATCCTGATTTGTCTATAGGGACATAGACATCTGGAGCCATTCTTCATTTAGACTTTTTAAAAACATGACATTGTTTTCCTCAGAAGTTCTGTCAATGCCTGATTTTCTGCACTTGTTGATTAGAGAGTTGAATCTGTCGTATGTTGTTTGCAGAGATTCTGTTGCAGAGGCTCTGAATGCATGATATTCATTGATGTACTGTGCTCTGCTGTTTTTTTGTGTTTTAGCACCTCCTTCCAACTGTCTTTCCAGTTCTTTCCACAGATCATGCGCTGTTTCACATGAATCCAAGGATTGAAAGAGTTCGTTGGGTATTGCCATAATTAATGTCCTCTTGGTTTTCTGAGCAACTTCATCTTCTGCTTTATCTTCGGTTGACCACTCCCCTTTTGGCTTTGGTTTTTGATGTTCGGGGATTTCGGCAGATTCAGCAGTAGCAGGTACACGAGGTACTACTGTCATGGGAATAGGAGGAGGATTGTACATATATTGTACTTGATTTTTTTCAGTGCCCTCGAAAAAATGGACCATTCTTATTTTCCACTGAGGATACTCATCTCGAAGGAGAGTAGGAGGTTTAGTGAGAGAACCAGTAGTAAAGAAATTATTTGTATTTGTCATTTTTGAAGATTTTAGAAAGAAAGTATGACTAAAGAGTTACTTCGATGAACTTGAAGATTTTCTGGGTTTAAGCAGTTTCCAGACACAATTTTAAGTCTCAATAATATCTATCATGAATCTTGATAAGTGGATCACTTGATATTGAAAATCAAGGAAGGCTCTGATACCAATTGTTGGTTCCCAGATACACTTAATCAAGATTAACAGATCTATTAGTTGGGTTTAGAGTTTGATGCGGAAGCGTATTAAACTAACAGATATGTTTGATAGATATTAGAACGCACATATATAAAGAAAACAGTAAAGAATGAAAAGGATTTGTTGAACAGTTACTGTTATTCAATATATGATAACAACACGAAGAACATATTAAGAACTGTTGGTGTGTGTGAGAATATAACACTCAGATATTTGACAATAAAGCTTGAGAGTATTAGTGATTCCTTGTGTATTCGTCCGTTAGGAAGATCTCAACATGAGACTTCCTTTTATACTACTCTTAGAAGACTATGAAGTAGGTCACTGTTCCTTTTACGGCATGAATAGTAAACTGGATGGTGTGAACAGTGGACTGGATGGTGTGAGCAGTTGTTTGAGCCATGCGCATTTAATGGAGCAGATGTACTTTTGGTAAATGCATTAAATGGCGCAGACGTCTATTTTGTACCTTGCCCTATTGAGTCCACTCAGAGCTTGACACGTGTTTTGACAGTACTTTTCCATGCAAGTTGATGAACGTATCCAGTAATATCTTCCAAGTCTTCATTGAGGACCACAGAGGCTCTGTAATGAATTACAGAGGTTCTGCGGTCTGGTCCTCTGTGGAGCAGTCTTCGCCGGATTCCGAGTCTTTGGTCTTCTTTGTGCGTATGACAGAGCTTCTGTAGGAAGCCTCTGCTGCTTCTGTAGCTTCTTGACCTTGATTTCTCGGTAATGTCGGCAGAGCCTCTGTAAGAGGCTTTCTTCACTTAGCCTATTTTTCACTACTTCTAAATACTTCTATGATTAGGAAGATTGAAGCTAACAAAAACCAAGCAAACCTTCTATGCTACTACTTTAAAGAAGTTTGGTTTCTCTGAATGGTTGGAAGTGAAATTAGCCACTCAGCGATCTCGCTCAAAGTTCAAGAGCCATGTCGAGAAAATTTTAAATTCTCAGATCGACTTGGTTTCTTCTGCTGTGGGTATTCCTCCTTCCACTCTTCTTCCACCTCAACAAAGAAGGGCCTCTGCAAAGAAAAAGAAAACCTCAGACTCAGATCCTCCTATATGGAATGAAACAGGTATAGGTTTCTCACGCGAAGAAGTACTTGGTCGTGACCCTGACCTCTCAGTACTTGACACCTCCCTGCCTCCTGGTGAAACTTTCATCCCTGGAAAAGTCTTAAGTGAACCCTATGGCATCTTCTTTCTAGACTGCTATGGACGACAACACTTTCAACGCATCTCTGAGCTTCCAATCACTCCCATCGAACAACTCAGAGACCTCATATACTGGTGTGAAGTCAGACGCGATCTTAAGGCACGTCACCTCAATCCCCTGATCTTTGAAGAAGCAAAGAACAAAAAGGATCAAGGTGTAACGGTCCCTGACTGGATGATTCCCACATCAAAGACCCTTGATGAACTTCTCATCAAGGAAGAACCTTTTGACGGATAGGATCGCCTTGTAATTCTTTCTATCTTTATCTCTCTACATCTTTTGTACTTGTAATTTTATTTGCTGTACTTGTGATTTTTCCACTTCCCTCTGTAACCTTTACGAAGTTTAAAGAAAAATTTCAGCGAATGTACTTTACTCCATCAGTACTGAAAAGATCCCAGAAAACAGTAAAAGGGACAAATATTTTATGAGTTCTTTTTATCCTTATGTTTTCATTAATTAGCAATTGTCTCTGTTGCTATGTCATAATCAAATAGGGGGAGATTGTTGATCCAAACCCTCAGTGATTTGATAATGACCCTCTCTTAACACTTAGTGAAAATTATAAGTAAATGATATGTATTAGAGTTTCACTATCGCTGATAAGTACTAAGACTGTTTCAGTACCGCTGATAGTAACTCTCGCTCTTTAAAGATAAATAGTCAGCGAACTCTGTTCATCGGATAGCTCTGAGCCTGTTCAGTCTATGAGATGATCGCTGATAATTTAGTTTATTTACTTATGATCCTTGAAGTCGAAGATCAAGCCCAAGAACCAGCGACAAGTCTACTAATGAACTGATGCGGATATCAGCGAAGCCAAGATTTGTCCACTCAACGTGAAGTATCAAGTAGAAGACTTCAGCAATCGCTGAACTTTATCATTCGCTGATAAAGATCTGATTCAACGAAAGCTGATCATGAAGCCTCCTTACAAAGTACTATTGTCTTACCTCCCTTGCACGTCTCCGTACGAAATATCAGAATGGACATCCCTTTTTGTCTATGATCGTACAACAAACTTTGATTCTACACTGTGCACCATGCGGCTACTAAGGTTGTCTACAAAGGTCAATGACATGCAACCACTCGGCTGCTGCCATGTGTAAAGCAATACTGCCATGCATTAAATGCATGCATTATATAAGAAGAACCCTACTTCAGAAATGAAGTGTGCTCGGACCATCTTCTTCTTTCTATCTGTGTGTTAGAATATTATACTTAATATTCTTATCTTCTTTCTGTCTTATTCTAGTGCAAGAAACTTAGTGTTCTTAACTTGTTTAGATTAGGTTAATCCTCAATCTTGTTCCACAACAAGTTGTAAATTGTCTTGATTTATCAATAAACAATTTAGAAAAGTAAAAATAGTGTGCTTGTATTCAACCCCCCTTCTACAAACTTGTATAACCCTTCGGGACCAACAAAATATAAGTCTATAAATAATAAAACGTTAGTCTTCTAATCCTTAAGATGCAAGCTCCGACTCACATCTTCTCTTTCCCCATAACCGAGCTTTCTACCACCTGCTTACGTGAAAGGTTTTTAGTTTTGAAAGCGAGGGTTAGACCATGAGGTCTAGTAAGTTCCCTCAAAAGCCACACCACAAATAACAAAGTTTATATAAAATTTGCAGTAAGAAATGTTTATACAACACTTGTCACAAAGCACACATATATGATCAGCACACCATGACATGCTAATGGCACACACTATGGTCTCACACACCGTGACAGCGTAGTAGGGCACATACCGCCCATATATGAAACGAATTCATATATTTAATATTATGGGACACCCCCCATCTCACACAAATGCCATAACATATCCACACGTAAGCAATATATTCACTTTATTAAATCACACCTTTCATGCATAATTTAAAACAATACGAACATTGGCTAATATAATCATGCATAAAGTTTCACACTTAAAAAGGTTTTAGGATCAGAAAAACTCACCTGCTGCCTTTGCACGGTACTTCACACTTGAACATCAGATTCCTAGGTAGAACACCTATGGTTCAAAGGAAAACAAGGTAATAAGCCTTAACTGACTCCTCACTGCTATCTACACAGATTCTAAGTGAATCTGGGTCTAAAAGCACTACTAAGTCCGATGTCAGTTTCAGACTCTCACTCATACCGGATCTCAATCCGGATTTTACCCACTCCGGGACCAACGCAGATTTTCGGATCCCATTGGGATTCCGGATCCAACGGCCAAACTACAATTCCGGCTCCAATATGGATTTCCGGATCTCTTCGCCCACAACAAATTCCGGTATAGTTCCGGTTCCCACTTGGGTTCCGGTATGAGTTCCGGTTCCCACTTGGGTTCCGGTATCAGTTCTGGTCTCCGGTTAATAATTCGAACGCTAAGATTTTTGAACAGATGCAACCACTCTACATTCGAATTCAATTCTTGGGAAGAACAATAGCCATAGGAGGATACCGATATCGACTAATTACTCAATAAACCTACCGATTTACACTAAGTGAAAAATAAGGGGTTCCCACACAGACACCATTTCTTTTCTTCCTTAAAGATTAACATCAGATTCAAACTTACTACTCAAGACCTTAGGATTTGATTGCAAAGAAGAAGGAATTTGGAGATTACCTTGCAAGATGAATCCTCACGCACCCAACTTGAAGAACCCTGAAATACTTGATCTCTTGATTCCACACTCTCAATTGCACCACAGCCGCACACAGAGTTCTTGAGAAAACAAAATTAGGATCCCTAGGGTTTATCACCTTTTTATACTCTTCCACTAGCACACCAAACTTTCTCCTTTTCACACTTTCACCCTAAAACTAGCATTTATTCTTATTAAGAACACGGTTATTACACACGAGGTGCATCGGCCAACTTCTGCTTGTTCTCTGGATTTCTCAGCAAGATCGAGCCAACCACCGTCACTGAAGCACTCGATGATTCGGACTGGGTCATGGAGATACAAGAGGAACTCAACCAGTTTGAGGCCCTCAAGGTATGGCAACTCGTCCCACGTCCAACTCACAAGACGGTCATCGACACGAAGTGGATCTTCAAGAACAAGAAAGATGAAGAAGGTGTCGTTATTCGCAACAAGGCGCGCCTCGTGGCCAAAGGATACCGCCAGGAAGAGGGAATTGACTACGACGAGACATACGCTCCGGTTTCCAGAATCGAGGTGATTCGTATGTTCCTAGCATACACCGCGCACAAGAACTTCCCGGTCTTCCAGATGGATGTGAAGACCGCCTTTCTCAACGGCGTCATCAAGAAAGAAGTATTTATATCACAACCGGACGGGTTCGTTGACGATAAAAAGCCAAATCATGTCTACATTCAAGACAAGGCACTGTACGGTCTGAAGCAAGCTCCACACGCCTGTTATGACGCTCTGTCCAAATTTTTAATAAAGTCAGGGTTTTCAATAGGTAAAATTGATACAACCCTGTTTATTAAAAATGAAGAAGGTCATATAGTCTTAGTTCAAGTGTATGTTGACGACATAATTTTCGGTTCTACCAACCCTCAGTACTGTAAGAATTTTGCTAAACTAATGGGGCAGTATTTTCAAATGAGTATGTTGTGTGAGATGAATTTCTTTCTCGATCTTCAAGTTAAGAAACTGTCGACCCGGATATTCATAAACCAGGCTAAGTACATCCGGGACATTCTTCGGAAGTACCAGATGGAACAGTCCTCACCAATGAAAACTCCCATGGCACCCGATACTCGGTTACACGCCGATCCTAACGGAAAGGATGTGGATACCAAAACCTACCGTGGGATGATTGGCTCCTTAATGTACTTGACGACCAATAGACCTGATAATATGTTCTCGACATTTTTATGCGCTCGTTTTCAATTAAAACCAAAAGAGTCTCATTTAATTGTGGTAAAATGAATTTTTCGTTACTTAAGAGGTACTGCTGATCTTGGCTTGTGGTACCCGAAAGAGACAGGTTTTGAGCTCACAGCGTATTCGGACGCCGATCACACGGGCAACATGTTGGATCGGAAGAGCACATCGGGACATGTGCAGTACCTGGGTGATAGTTTGGTAAGCTGGGCATCCAAGAAGCAGCAGTGCGTCTCTACATCGATTGCTGAGGCGGAATACGTGGCTGCCGCGAGCTGCTGTTCCCAAGTCATTTGGATGCACACTCAACTCAAAGACTACGGCTTCACCTACTCTCAAGTGCCTATCTACTGCGACTCGAAGAGCGCCATTGCAATATCAAGAAATCCGGTCCAACACACAGAGATGAAGCACATAGACGTTCGGTACCACTTCATCAAGGATCACGTCGAAAGAGGTATAATCGAACTCTACTTTGTTAATACGAAACATCAGTTAGTGTTGATCCTAATTTTACTCAATAATGATATAAATATCTATTAGTTCAAACAAATAGGAGTGCGGAAGCGTTTTAACGAACTAAAGAGATATTTCAGGTAGAAAAACACACAATCAAATACGTGAAATAATAATAACACAAGAGATTTATCTCAAAGATTCACTGTATATTAATTGAAATAAGAACACCAAGAACACCGAAAGTATGCTATGAATTCTGCTCTAAGGGTGTGTGTGTTGTGCAAAGTTAATAGAAGAGCTCAACATAAGCCTTCTATTTATACTGTTCATCAGGGGACAATCGGGAGACAAGAAGTACAAATGGTACAAAGACACGATCGTGGGACTGCTACATGTACAACATTAATATAGTGCGCCATTTTCTGCTAAGGCTGTAACCCATCAGAGGTTGCCACGTGGAATGTGCAGGGCATGCCTTGTACGAACGATCTTCAGGCGTACAACAGAGAACATGAGGGGCACGATCGTCTTAGCTTTGATCTTCAAATAATCTTCTAAGTCTTCAGTCTTCATACCACAGAGGCTCTGTCAAGTATGACAGAGGCTCTGTGGCCTTGTCCTTTGTGAACGTCTTCTGTTGAGTCTTCACTTGGACCTTCTCTCGGTGTCTTGGTAGAGGCTCTGTCGATGTCTATACTTAGCCTATTTTTCAATACGTTTTTAAACATAAAGATTGGAGCTAGCAATCTCCCCCTAAGTATTGAAAAATAAAAAATTGAAAAATGCATGGTTTTCTAGGCTAAGAACACGACAAGAGGTATTTGACCTCTGTTGAAAGTTTTACTCTTCATATAAGGATATGCCAGAGGCATTTACAATTGATTGCAGTACATGATATGAAAAGTAAGTAGAGGAAGGTTGAGGAATTCATACTCTGGCATTTGGGAAATCGTTGAATTTCCAGTTGTCGATTCCTCCACTTTTGAGTTCATGATAGAATTTGATGCAGAGGTTTCTGAAATTGATGACGAAGTCGATAACCTCTATCAATCTGTCGGCTAGTGCTTGATTCATGAACTATGTACCTCTGTACTCTATGAGATTTGCTCTGAACTCTATCAGAGAGCTTGTTGCATACTTCTGGCAATCAACCTCTAGAAATAGCCTTGAGTTTCCAGCAGGGTCTTGATAGACATACCCAATCCTTGGGAAAGTTATAATAGAGTTTGGTCTGGCAGAGGAGGGGCAGTCATCTTCTGGTGGTGGGAGTCTGATTTGTTTTACTCCAAGGTCGAGTCCTACCTGGAAGTCACTTAGACTGTATAGTAGAATCCTTTCGCGCATGGCTTTCTTGATCACCCTGTATGCTCTCTGTACTTCGAGTCTGGTGTTGTAGTTCTTTTGTGCCCAGCTCAGAAGACCCGACAAGTCATAGGGGCTTAGGTTCCTCAGATCAGCATCTGAGAATTGGTTCTCGGTTCTGTCCATCCGTTTGACTTTATAGATGTTGTAGTGGATCTGAGTGCCTCTTGTGCTAGAAAGCTTGCAGTATATGACTTTGTCGATTTTAGAGGTTGAGTAGACTTGGTTGACAGGTTTTGCAGATGTTCTAGTGAAGACATCTTCAAGCTCCTTAAGCAATTCAGGGTTCAGGATGGATGGTGGCAGAGGATCGTTGATAGCTCTGATGTACAAGTACTTGTACACCACCTCTTCTATTTGTCGTGGAGGAGCAACAGGTGGAGGCATGGGCCTGTATAGAGCATCTATTTGGTTTTTGATTTGGGCCACTCAATCCTCTGTAGGTTTTGCCTTTGGATCCATGATAGGATTGGTTGGCACTTGTGCTTCTGAGGGTTTGATTGGTGATGTGGGTTTGGTTTGAGGTTTGGCTGGTGAGGCTTCTGCTGATTTGCTCAGATATTTTCGTTTATGAGCTAATGTTTTGGTTCTGGTTTAGGGCTCTTCTGTTCTTTTGGGTGTGGGAGATGGAGGTTTTATCGTTTCAGCTTCTGGTGTAGGGGATGGTAGTTTGGGTTCTTCTGGTGTTTTTGGTGTTGGGGAAGGTAGTTTGTGTTCTATTGGTTTTGGTGATTGGGATGGTTGATCTTCTTCAGATGAGGTGAGTATTTGGACATGCTCAGCTGCAGTCCGTGGGAGGTTCTCCCGTTGAGTAGTTTCCACAGAGGTGGGTATTTCCTCTGTGGTTTGTGTCTGTTGTTGAGCTTCAGGGGTTGAAGGTATTTAGGTTTGGATTTCTTCAGTTATAAGGGTTGTTTCCACAGAGGTGGGTGTTGCCTCTGTGGTCTTCTGTTGTGTTTCAGTTGGGGGAGCTTGGGATATTGGTTCTGCTGATATTGGTGGAGCTGGTAGACCTCTGTTTGCAGCTTTGTCTTGTCTCCTTTTGTCCCCCTTAGGATGACCTGATGATCCATCAGAATCATCATTAGAGTCATCCCGACCCTTGTCTCTTGTACCTTATGTTCTGCAGGTAGTATCTGGATTTTTGGGTTGTGTGGCACCTGCGGCTATCATCTTAGCACACAAATCATCGCAGATGCCCAGAAGGTAAGCTACCTCTGCCTCTGAGTTAAATCTGAGTCTGCCCACACTTGCCTGGAATTCTCTGACGTAGTTCGCATTGGCCGTGGTGAAAGCAGTGATAAATTCTGTCATCTGGTCGAGGATCCCTTGTCCAAGCTCTGTGAGTTGTGCTCTGGTCATGTAGTCGGAGGGCTTCATGGTCTAAGTTTCTTTTGTAGTGTGTTCCTGGACTTGCTCTAGGGCCTTCTTTAGATCCTCTGGTGTAAGGCCCGTAGAGGTTGGGGATTGCTCTTTCTTCAGCTGTTCAAGTAGATCTTTGACAGAGGCCTGGAAGGCAGAGCTTGTTGCTTTCTCGAAGTCAGATGCGATAGTGGTAGCAGAGGTTGTTGCAGCTGTTTTCATTTGGGCGCAGACATTTTTCACCTCTGTGGATAAGTTGTCTATTTTGGTGTTCAGATCAGTTATGGCCCTGGTAGTGGTATCTGCAAAAGAATCAAAAGAGCTTTTCAACTCTTTCAACGTGTTGTCCATAGAGGTGACAAGGGTTTGGAACTCATCCCTTGAGACATGTGGACTTGGTGTAACCTCTGGGGGAACACATGCATCCCCAGAGTGAGTCCCTGTTCCCGGGACACCTTCTGTCACCCCTGTGTTAATGTTGAGGGTGGAAGGATTTCCCTCTAATCCTTGACCAGAGGCTTTTTGAGCCTCAGACTCTATAGAGGTTCTGTTGAGAACATTGTCCTGATCCGCTCCACAGACGGGTACAGGAGTATTCTCAAGTTGACTTAGGGACTTGTCTAGAGTCCCTTCGTCCATGTGCACTCTAAGCTCATCTGAAGAGCCGATTGGACTTAAGTGTATGTGTGTGGCAGAGGAAACAAATTCCTCTGCGGGGATGTCGGATGTGATCTGGGGCAATTGATCACTTACTAAAGGTAAGTCCTTTGGAGAGGACTCCCTTGGAATGGTTTCCCCGGTTTCTTCCTTTGTCCGGTTTGCTTGGGTTGGGCTCGAGCTGTGCTGCTCTGTTTCAATAACACCTTCTGCCACTAGACTGGTGGTGTTAGAAATAAGGGTTGCACTGGGAGTTGGTTGGGGTTGTGTGCCTCTACTATCTGCGACATCTTTTCTTGCCTCTTCTTCTGTCATACACCCTAACCTAAGGGTCTATCTGCTAGCCTCTAACTCTGCGAAGTCGATTATATCCTCTGGGCTTTTCCGTAGTACATCATAGCAGGGGTGAGTGCCAAGTAAAGAATGTACGTCCGGGTGTAGAAGGCCTTCTGGAGTATTTCCCTATATGCCCTCAGGGGTTCTGTTGTCCTCCTCTAGGTCAGAATCAACCTCTGAGACTGTGACAGTTGGGTTTGAGGTGTCCCAGTTTGAGAGGGCTTCTGCGGTCCACCCTGAAGTGTCTAGAGAATCAGCAATATCCGGGCGTTGGAGAAAGGCAGAGAAGTCACCATGATCTGCATAGTTGATAGGAGTTGGGGATTGCAGAGGTTGTTCACGGGTTACTTCTGCCATTTCTTCTTCTTCCTCTGCGATTGTCTGCAGAGGTGTGAGGGGCTTCTTTGTCTTCTTCTTGCTCTTCTTTCTTTTTGGTTTAGGGGCACCCTCCTCAGAAGACTTGTGTTTTCTCTTTTTTTTCTTATCTTTAGGAGGGGGAGGAGGTGTAGAGGATTCGACCATGGTTTCTGCTGGTGGGGATTGTGCGATACTTGTAGAAGTGCCCTCTGTGGTTTTCTTTGATTTGGGGGCCTTCTTCCTTTTGGGGGGTATGGCAGAGGGTTTTCTCTTAGAAGCAGAGGTCTCTAATTGGCTTCTCTGAAGACGGAATCGTTCTTGTACTTGCTCGTGTTTAGCTAATGCCTCTGTCCATTCTTCATCGCTCATCCTATCAACTACTGAAGTTCCTATTGGGGCTCCTAAACGCGGGGGTGTCACAGGACTCGGTTCTGGAGTCCTGTGATCGCGTATATATGCTAACCTAAGTTCCTCATCAGAGGCATATGTCAGAAGAGATGCTGGTAGAGGTCTGCAGAAGTTGTATCCGTCCACATGCTCTGTTGGGGTGTTTTTGGCCATGGGGTAGGTTTTCACGACTGGGCCCTCCATTGGCCATTTTCGATAAGGAACAGGGGTTCTAGAATGTCACACCCCGCTAAAGCGGAAATACGGGATGTCACAACTAAAGATTTCATTGCGTAAGGTAGAAGACAACACACAATCGTCATAGCATAAAAAGTTTACAAAAGATACATCTTGTTCCAAAAATATAAAATTTGTCCAACACATAATTTGACATGATAAGGAAAGACGTGTTGAATGCAGCTACTTGAGGTGCCTTCTAAAGTTCCAATCTTACTTGCTATTTCCTGAAAAGCATGTAAATGAGAGGGTCAACTATAAAATAGTCGGTGAGATCACAGGTTTAATGAGTACAACACGGGTTGTCATCGAAATAGTTTATAAACCACACAAGTGGATAAGTCAACCGGTTATAGAAAACAGTTTTAATCCGCACAAGTGGGTAAGTCAAAATAGGTTAAATCCGCACAAGTGGGTAAGTCAAAATAGTTTAAATCCGCACAAGGGATAATCAAAATAGTTTAAATCCGCACAAATGGATTTTGTAAAGTGATTTAAATCCGCATAAGTGGATAAATCAAAGCAGTTGAAATCCGTATAAATGGATAAAACAACCGGTCGTAAAATAGTTTTAAATCCACACAAGTGGATAAAGAATTCATTTGTCAGCATGCGTAAGGTACAGTATTGTATGCAATTACATGTTAAAGTAATGAGCCACTACCCAAACCAACTGACTGTATCACGCCCCGTACGTCCTACCTCAGCGGTGGGTATCATTCCACATGGGTAAGACCAATTAGACACATGTTCAGTCCTACCTCAGCGGTGGGTATCATTCCACATGGGTAAGACCATTTAGACACATGTTCGGTTCTACCTCAGCGGTAGGTATCATTCCACATGGGTAAAACCATTTAACGTTATCCATAATATATCAAGCGGCTCACAAAATGAGCTAATGGGTAATGTAAAATCACCGGGGACTTAATAGCAAAACTCAGAATCAACTAACATAAGCATACATACCATAGCGCATAAGTATACGGAGAAAATATTCAGTATTTTAAATAAACAGTGAAATCGATGCGTAATAGAATCGGTGCGTAAAATAATTGTAGTAACGACATGCTTTTCACCCCAAAATGTATAAAATAGTAAAAAGGGGCTGTGAACTCACATGATAAGCGATAGAATCCGGGAATCTCCCACAAGTACTCCGAGATAATCCTACTTCAAACCTATGAACGTAAGGTCACTAGTGAGTTCTCAATCTCGAAGGTTCGGTACTAACTATCCAAATCGTCATAAAAAGCCTTGTTGTGTCTTAATATTATAACGTAATAAACGTATACATTGTTCTGGTTGGATTAAAGTTCCGCAATTTCGTCACATTAGGTAACTAAAAGGGTTTTAAAGAACATAAACATATATGGTACATATATATGTATAAACCGAAATTTTATCGTGAGAACGATAAGATTTGAAGGGTTTTGAATGTAAAGACAATATTTAAGTGCATAAATATATAGGTATAGTATATATTTATATTCCACGATTTCATCATAAAATGATGAAATGGGATCAAGAATATATGAAATGCAAAAACATATATAAATATATTATATATATGTATATTCCACAATTTCATCAAAAATGATGAAAAGGGATAAAGAATAAATAATGTGCATAAATAAAATGCATAAATAAAATGTAAGTATAAGATATACATATATATTCCACTATTTTATCATAAAATAATGAAATGGGATTAGAAGTTAGTCCTTAATAATAATAATAATTTGTCCTTTCCTGTCCAGAATTTGATGTCACTTGGTGTCCAACTTTGGGTAACTTCCAGGTACAATTTGGCCATGAAATTTTATTTCCAGGTAGTTCAATGAGTTAGGAAACTTTTGGCATAAATTTCATAGTTTTTGGAAGAGTCTAAGTACATGAAATAATATACGACGTAAAACCCGACAGAAAATGTTGCTGTTTTCGTACTGATTTTGTGAGGACTGTTGGTAAGGAATATTCTAACTTTGAAGTACTGACAAAGTTCTTAGAATGTTTACCTGAAAGCTGGGACAGTTATTCAATGTGTCTCAAGCTGTCAAAAGATCTTAGATATATGACTCTTTCCACCTTATATGGCACGATGCTGAATCATGAGCAATCGAGTCATCTTAAGAAGAATCTTGTAAAAGATTCCAAAAGCACCCCTGTTGCTTTACTCTCAGAGTTACCTTCCACTCAGCGATCTACGATTACTGTACGCTTCATATGATGATGAAACTCTGGCATTCCTGGCTAATAAGTTCAGGAGATTTGCTAGAAAGAGTAATTTCAAAAAAAAACAAACCTCTTGCTATTACTGACAAGCCAAGATCATCAACCCCTGTTGATAAGGCTACTGCTACTTGCTACAACTGTGAAAAGATAGGACATTTTGCTAGCGAGTGCAGGTCAAAGAAAGTCTCTAGACCCTCAGCTTTTCCCAAGAAAAACTTTACACCCAGGACTAGAGATGAAAAATACAAAAAGCTGAAAGAAAGGTATTCAAAGCTGAAAACCTTTAAGAAGAAATGCAAAGGCCTTATGGCTGACTATGATTGGGCTGCCTCTGACGAAGAAGAATCATCTGACTCTGAAGATGATGATGAAGCCAATCTATGTCTCATGGCTAAACTTGAAGATGAGGAAGAAAATTCTGACATACCCTCTACTTCAACCTCTGCTACTAAGGTATCACCTTCCTTCTTTACCAATATTTTAAATATTGATGAAGCTGATAGTCTTCAAAAGATCGATCTCTTGACTAGAAGTTTATATGAAGCCATGAATGGCAAAACTGTTGTTGAAAATCAAAACCTTGATCTCGCTGAACAGCTTAAAAACTGTCACCTTCAAATAGAAAATCTTTCTAAGATTGAAGAAGATTTTAAAGATCAAGTTCACTTAAATCATCTAGTCAAAATCGAACACGAAGAGGCTATCGCTGCATTAAAAGCTGAAAAAGCTACTGTTGATGGATGGTATAATTCCTCAACAAAGATCACTGAGATAATTAAGTCTCAGATTCCCCTGAGTGATAAACGTGGTCTTGGTTACAAAGCTGACACTCTAGAACCAACCACTGACCGTTCCATGCTTAAGTTTGGAATGTTCGTATCCTCTATCCCTGACACTTTCCCGTCTCAGTGTTCCTCTTCTAAACCGCCTATCCCTGAGGAAATCTCTACCTTAACTTCTAAAGGTAAAGAAAAAGTTGTTTATCCAAAACCTACCTCAATCTTTAAAGACAAAGGTAAAGGAATTGCTTTTAGCCAAAATCCTCAGAAGGGTACCTTTGTACCAAAGTTGAATGCTTCTAAAGCTTCAGTGACTTATCCCTCTGGTTCAAAGAATAAGATCCCTGGATTTATTCTGCGTGGATCTATTCAGCGATTTACTCCTAGAATCAAAGTGGATACTATTGGTAAGAAATCCGAAGAACTGAATGTTCCTCCTATTTCAAATACCAAAAGTTTACTTGGTACTGGTCCTTCAAATTCAAAATCAAAAGCTCAGCATGCAAATGGTCCTAGAACTACTTTTAGTTATAGGAAATGTTATCATTGTGGACTTACCAATCATATTGCTAGTAAGTGCCCCACAACCACCCAAGCTGAAAAGATAGCTAAGGTAAAGATCATTGCCCCCAAGGCAAAGAAGACCACTGAGGTTAAGAAATTAACCAAAGTGAAGACTGACAAAGCTGAATCTTCAAATGCTGCGAAGACTGCTGAACCTTCCACCTCCTCTTCTACCCCCACTGACAAGTGTGTACACATGGTTAAGTGGGTACCCAAGACAAACTAATCTTCCTTTGTAATGCAGGTTAAGAAGGGTATCTGGTATCTCGATAGCGGATGCTCTAGACACATGACTGGTAAGAAGAACCTGCTCACTGAGTACAAAGAAGAGAAGGGTTCCTCTGTAACTTTTGGTGGAAACGGAAAAGGACATACCCGAGGGTTTGGTGTACTCTCTAATGGTACAACAACCTTCCGAAGAGTCGCATATGTTGAAGGGCTGAAGCATAATCTTCTAAGCATGAGTCAACTTTGCGACAAGGATAACAAAGTAATCTTTACTAAGGAATCCTGCTTTGTCACTGACAAAAAGGAGAAGATAGCTCTCAGCGGTTATCGTTTGGAAAATGTTTATGTAATAAACATGGACTCAACAACCACTGAGAACTCCTGTTTCTTCTCAAAAGCCTCATCTGATGTCAACTGGCAATGGAATAAGAGACTCTCTCATCTCAACTTCAAGACACTGAACACTCTTTCTTCAAAAGAGTTAGTCATTGGTCTACCTCAGTACTCATACGCCAAAGAGTCCTTATGTACAGCGTGTGAGAAAGGAAAGCAGACCAAAGCAAGCTTTAAGTCAAAGCAAGTTTCCTCAGTGTCATCTCCTCTACAACTTCTCCATATGGATTTGTTTGGCCCTGTTAACAAACAATCCATCGCTGGAAAGAAATATACACTGGTCATAGTTGATGAATTTTCTCGCTATACATGGGTAATGTTTCTCCGTTCTAAGAGTGACACCCCTGAAGAACTCATCACCTTTGTCCGGAAAATGGAAGTCATGAACAACACTCAATGACCAACTTCTGATTTCCCCAGAACCGGAAGTTACTCAACCATCGATGAATCCTGCTACATCTTCTCTGAGAAACCGTCCATCAACACTTGAAGCTGTTCAAGATCTTCCAACCGGTGGGTATGTGGATCCACCAAATGGACTAAGGCTCACCCTCTACACCAGATAATCGACGATCCTTCTACTCCGGTTCGGACGCGATGTAACAACCCGTCCCAAAAATAGCCAAACATGGTTTCCATAGATAATAATAAAACTGCCAAAACTTGGCCCATACCAAAATTTAACAAATTTCAACAATGGGTTTGCGGAATACAACCCTAACTACAACTGAGAATATGTTGATCCAAACCCTCAGTGATTTGATAATGACCCTCTCTTAACACTTAGTGAAAATTATAAGTAAATGATATGTATTAGAGTTTCACTATCGCTGATAAGTACCAAGACTGTTTCAGTACCGCTGATAGTAACTCTCGCTCTTTAAAGATAAATAGTCAGCGAAATCTGTTCATCGAATAGCTCTGAGCCTGTTCAGTCTATGAGATGATCGCTGATAATTTAGTTTATTTACTTATGATCCCTGAAGACAAGTTTCACGTCAGCATAGGTTCTACGCTGAAGTCGAAGATCAAGCCCAAGAACCAGCGACAAGTCTACTAATGAACTGATGCGGATATCAGCGAAGCCAAGATTTGTCCACTCAACGTGAAGTATCAAGTAGAAGACTTCAGCAATCGCTGAACTTTATCATTCGCTGATAAAGATCTGTTTCAACGAAAGCTGATCATGAAGTCTCCTTACAAAGTACTATTGTCTTACCTCCCTTGCACGTCTCCGTACGAAATGTCAGAATGGACATCCCTTTTTGTCTATGATCGTACAACAAACTCTGATTCTACACCGTGCACCATGCGACTACTAAGGTTGTCTACAAAGGTCAATGACATGCAACCACTCAACTGCTGCCACGTGTAAAGCAATACTGCCATGCATTAAATGCATGCAATATATAAGAAGAACCCTACTTCAGAAATGAAGTGTGCTCGGACCATCTTCTTCTTTATATCTGTGTGTTAGAATATTATACTTAATATTCTTATCTTCTTTCTATGTTATTCTAGTGTAAGAAACTTAGTGTTCTTACTTGTTTAGATTAGGTTAATCCTTAATCTTGTTCTGCAACAAGTTGTAAATTGTCTTGATTTATCAATAAACAATTTAGAAAAGTAAAAATAGTGTGTTTGTATTCAACCCCCCCCCCCCCCCCCCCCTTCTACAAACTTGTATAACCCTTCGCGACCAACAAGTGGTATCAGAGCGGATTTGTTTAATCTCATAAACAAGATCTGATCTATACTAAGATTTCTCTTCCTGGCTATTTCTTAAAATGGCCACCAACACACAGGGGCGGATGCATGTGAAGGGTTATGGGGGGAAGGGCCCCCATGAAAAGAAAAAAAATATGAAATTTTTAGGGTAAAAAATCAAAATTTTCAGCGTTATACATAAATGTCCCCCCAGTAACTTATTGCTCGGGACCCCATAAACCAAAAAAAGTGTCTTGAAATCAACCAAAAAACAAAAATTAACTTTTGAAATCGACTAAAAAAATCAAAAAAGTCCCATGAAATCGACAAAAAACTTAAAAATCTCTTAAAATCAACCAAAAAAACTTTAAAAAGTCCTCGAAACGTTGGATCTAGACTAAAAATACATCGGATAACTTTACGGGCAGTTAAAGTATTTTAAAGGTGCCCCCATGAGAAGATAATCCTGGATCCGCCACTGCCAACACAAACACTAACTATATTGACAATGGTTCTTTTGCAAAACCCCCTAGATTCTCCAGAGATAATTTTAATATATGGAAAAATAGGATGATTCTCTTGTTAGAAGGTGTAGACCCTACTATGCCTTACTATCTTGAAAACGGCCCATATATTCCTATAAGAATTGATCCTGCAGTTCCAGCCGCTGAGAATAGACCTGCTATTCCAGAAAGGCTGATTCCTAAGGAAATTAATATGTGGACTGATGAAGATAAGAAGAATGTAACATCTCAAATTTCCGTTGTATTAATTTTGTGACTTATAATTATAATCTGTTGGTGATTATAGTGAAATCATCGGTCTTTATTGTGTAATTGTATTTGTAAAGGTATTAATGGGGTTGTTAGTTAAGCTACAACTTGAGTTAGGGGTGTGAAGTGCACACTCGTGTAAGCTAACTAGAACCCGGGATTGTTGGACGGATAAAATTGGCGTGTTACAAAGTGGTTTTTAGAGCTGGGCGTTGGGCTAGTACCCGCGCTACTTAAGTAGCGCCAGAAGTGGCGCCGAGCTCTGGGCAGAAGGTGGCGCGCCTTTTGGCGCCAGTTAAGTGGCGCGACATGTAGCGCCGGTGTCAGAGATATTTTCACACTTTATAATCTCAAATTTGGAAGTCGGTCATTTTTATTTAGACAGAGAGAAAGCGAGAGAGAGAGCCGTGAAGGAGAAAGAAGCAGGAGAAAGAAAGAAAAGGCTGGTTTTGGAGAATTTTGGTAAGGATTTTATGATTTGAATGATGATTCCTTCTATTGTTTAGTATCTAAACCTAATCTTCTGTTTAGAACTGTTTTGAGAAGCTTAAGTAAAGCTGTTGGTGAAGAACACTGTGTGTAGAAACTTATCAGGTGAGTTTATTCACTTCACTCTAAAATTAGCCATTGAAATTGATATAGGTATGTCTTAAACTATGTCTAAATGCTTGGTTATGAATCAATTGAAAGATACTAGGCTCAATAACTTGATTGTGTGAATTGGCTAAATGAAGAAGATGATGAATAGTGCTTGAGCAATTATCACTCTGTTATGAAACTGATTTTTTACCATAAGTTGTTGATAGATGGAAGGATTTGTCTTAATCAGTAATGAATCTAAAAAGATGATTAAGAGTGATGCTATGTTGGGATCTTCGTGCTAAATGGCAAAAAGGGGTTAGTTAAGAAGTTGAGGAGAGGAAATATTTATATTCTTCTTATAGAATATGTTATGAGATGTAGTATATGGTATTGTATATACATATGATAGAGTGTGATGGATCCATAGGCACTAGGTTGATATAAAAATATGGAATTGATGTGAGTAATCGTAATTCCAGTGTGTGTATTGTAAATGTGGAATTGATGTGAGTAATCGTAATTCCCATTTATATGAAATAAGGAATTGATGTGAGTATTCGTAATTCCTGAGTGTATGTGAAATGTGGAATTGATGTGAGTAATCGTAATTCCCATTTATATGAAATAAGGAATTGATGTGAGTAATCGTAATTCCTGAATGTATGTGAAATAAGGAATTGATGTGAGTAATCGTAATTCCTATTTGCATTATTGTGAAATCATGGGATTGATGTGAGTAATCGTAATTCCTGATTTCTTAGGATGAATAGAGATTGACATGAGTAATTGTAATCTCTACATCCTTTCTAATAAATAGGCATATGTAATTATGATTTATTAGATGAAAGCATTGATCTAGAATCTGGGATTGATTCGTAGAAGGCTCTGGTATATGATAATATGACTAGGTGAATTAGTCATAAGTATGGGAGTGGGGTAGATTCCCATTGTTGGAAGGAGTTGTTGTACGGTAAGATGGGTGAAAACAGGTTTGACTTATCTGTTGATATTTTATTTGTTAATTTTAAATTGATTTGAATATCCTCACTAGGCGAAAGCCTAATTGTTCAAGTTGAATTTTCTTACCAGGTACAGGCTCCGGGAAGTAAGCGGGGATGTGTGATGAGGACTTTTGAAAAGATTCAAACTTGGAGATGACAGAGGATCTAGTTATTCTTTTGGTATATTTGGGACAGATGTTTAGATAACTTAGTTAATCTGATTGTGATGTTATGATTAGATTAATAAGTTATTTGAGTAGATGTTTTATGTACATAGAAACCTTACAGTTGATCCTCTTGTTATATAAGTTTGAAGTTGTATGATCATAACTTGTGAAAATTTTAAGGTTTTATTTAGCCCTGTTTTTAGGGTGTTACAAAGAAAGTTGCTATCGACACCAAAGCCAGATCCATACTCTCCATGGCTCTTCCTGACGAAGTCTACCATTCTGTCATGAACCTGAAAACCTCAAAAGCTATGTAGGATACAATCTGTGTTCAGTATGAAGGTACTTCTGAAGTCCAGGACTCTCGAAAGATCAACCTGGTAAGACAGTATGAAAGCTTCATTTGTGGTAAGAATGAATCTCTCATGAAGTACACCAACATTTTAACTGCTTAATAATAGATCTGAAAACTGTTGGTAAGGAATATTCTAACTTTGAAGTACTGACAAAGTTCTTAGAATGTTTACCTGAAAGCTGGGACAGTTATTCAATGTGTCTCAAGCTGTCAAAAGATCTTAGATATATGACTCTTTCTACCTTATATGGCACGATGCTGAATCATGAGCAATCGAGTCATCTTAAGAAGAATCTTGTAAAAGATTCCAAAAGCACCCCTGTTGCTTTACTCTAAGAGTTACCTTCCACTCAGCGATCTACGATTACTGTGCGCTTCAGATGATGATGAAACTCTGGCATTCCTGGCTAATAAGTTCAGGAGATTTGCTAGAAAGAGTAATTTCAAAAAAACAAACCTCTTGCTATTACTGACAAGCCAAGATCATCAACCCCTGTTGATAAGGCTACTGCTACTTGCTACAACTGTGAAAAGATAGGACATTTTGCTAGCGAGTGCAGGTCAAAGAAAGTCTCTAGACCCTCATCTTTTCCCAAGAAAAACTTTACACCCAGGACTAGAGATGAAAAATACAAAAAGCTGAAAGAAAGGTATTCAAAGCTGAAAACCTTTAAGAAGAAATGCAAAGGCCTTATGGCTTACTATGATTGGGCTGCCTCTGACGAAGAAGAATCATCTGACTCTGAAGATGATGATGAAGCCAATCTATGTCTCATGGCCAAACTTGAAGATGAGGAAGAAAATTCTGACATACCCTCTACTTCAACCTCTGCTACTAAGGTATCACCTTCCTTCTTTACCAATATTTTAAATATTGATGAAGCTGATAGTCTTCAAAAGATCGATCTCTTGACTAGAAGTTTATATGAAGCCATGAATGGCAAAACTGTTGTTGAAAATCAAAACCTTGATCTCGCTGAACAGCTTAAAAACTGTCACCTTCAAATAGAAAATCTTTCTAAGATTGAAGAAGATTTTAAAGATCAAGTTCACTTAAATCAGCTAGTCAAAATCGAACACGAAGAGGCTATCGCTGCATTAAAAGCTAAAAAAGCTACTGTTGATGGATGGTATAATTCCTCAACAAAGATCACTGAGATAATTAAGTCTCAGATTCCCCTGAGTGATAAACGTGGTCTTGGTTACAAAGCTGACACTCTAGAACCAACCACTGACCGTTCCATGCTTAAGTTTGGAATGTTCGTATCCTCTATCCCTGACACTTTCTTGTCTCAGTGTTCCTCTTCTAAACCGCCTATCCCTGAGGAAATCTCTACCTTAACTTCTAAAGGTAAAGAAAAAGTTGTTTATCCAAAACCTACCTCAATCTTTAAAGACAAAGGTAAAGGAATTGCTTTTAACCAAAATCCTCAGAAGGGTACCTTTGTACCAAAGCTGAATGCTTCTAAAGCTTCAGTGACTTATCCCTCTGGTTCAAAGAATAAGATCCCTGGATTTATTCTGCGTGGATCTATTCAGCGATTTACTCCTAGAATCAAAGTGGATACTATTGGTAAGAAATCCGAAGAACTGAATGTCCCTCCTATTTCAAATACCAAAAGTTTACTTGGTACTGGTCCTTCAAATTCAAAATCAAAAGCTCAGCATGCAAATGGTCCTAGAACTACTTTTAGTTATAGGAAATGTTATCATTGTGGACTTACCAATCATATTGCTAGTAAGTGCCCCACAACCACCCAAGCTGAAAAGATAGCTAAGGTAAAGATCATTGCCCCCAAGGCAAAGAAGACCACCGAGGTTAAGAAATTAACCAAAGTGAAGACTGACAAAGCTGAATCTTCAAATGCTGCGAAGACTGCTGAACCTTCCACCTCCTCTTCTACCCCCACTGACAAGTGTGTACACATGGTTAAGTGGGTACCCAAGACAAACTAATCTTCCTTTGTAATGCAGGTTAAGAAGGGTATCTGGTATCTCGATAGCGGATGCTCTAGACACATGACTGGTAAGAAGAACCTGCTCACTGAGTACAAAGAAGAGAAGGGTTCCTCTGTAACTTTTGGTGGAAACGGAAAAGGACATACCCGAGGGTTTGGTGTACTCTCTAATGGTACAACAACCTTCCGAAGAGTCGCATATGTTGAAGGGCTGAAGCATAATCTTCTAAGCATGAGTCAACTTTGCGACAAGGATAACAAAGTAATCTTTACTAAGGAATCCTGCTTTGTCACTGATAAAAAGGAGAAGATAGCTCTCAGCGGTTATCGTTTGGAAAATGTTTATGTAATAAACATGGACTCAACAACCACTGAGAACTCCTGTTTCTTCTCAAAAGCCTCATCTGATGTCAACTGGCTATGGCATAAGAGACTCTCTCATCTCAACTTCAAGACACTGAACACTCTTTCTTCAAAAGAGTTAGTCATTGGTCTACCTCAGTACTCATACGCCAAAGAGTCCTTATGTACAGCGTGTGAGAAAGGAAAGCAGACCAAAGCAAGCTTTAAGTCAAAGCAAGTTTCCTCAGTGTCATCTCCTCTACAACTTCTCCATATGGATTTGTTTGGCCCTGTTAACAAACAATCCATCGCTGGAAAGAAATATACACTGGTCATAGTTGATGAATTCTCTCGCTATACATGGGTAATGTTTCTCCGTTCTAAGAGTGACACCCCTGAAGAACTCATCACCTTTGTCCAGAAAATGGAAGTCATGAACAACTTGACCATTCACTCAATAAGAAGTGATCATGGGACTGAATTCAAAAATAGTTCTCTTGATTCCTTCTTTGAGAGTAAGGGTACTTCTCACAACTTTTCTTCAGTGAGAACACCGCAACAAAATGGAGTCATTGAAAGAAGAAATCAAACTATTATTGAAGTTGCACGTTCAATGCTCAGCGATTCTCACCTGCCTACTCAGTTTTGGGCAGAAGCTGTCAACACTGCTTGTTTTACACAAAATAGGTCGCTGATAGTCAGAAGATTCAACAAGACAGCCTATGAACTTTTTCATGGGAGAAAGCCTTCAATTAGCTTTCTTCACATCTTTGGATGTCAGTGTTTCACTGAATAACAGAGATGCCCTTGGAAAGTTTGATCCTAAGGCTGATGATGGAATCTTTCTTGGATACTCCTCAGTCTCCAAAGCCTTCAATCGAAGAAGACAAACTGTTGAAGAAACTATTCACGTCACCTTTGACGAATCCCGTTCAGCGAATTCTCGACCTTCTGCTGATACTGAAGAGCTGAATCAATGGATGTTTTCACATCTTGGTGATTCAAAAGATATTCCCACTCCTCACAATCATACCGTTGAAGATGATGGTCCTACTATCATCCCAAACATGCAGAATAGTGAAGTTGAAACTTCATGGGTCTCAGCTATTCCTTTAAACACTATGCCTGCTTCTGAACCTTCTACCTCAGACATTCCATCTACTTCTCAGCAATCAGTGAATGTGATGACATCTGCACCTACTCCTCTCTTGGCTGATATTCCAGAAGTTGCGGAAGCCTCATCTTCAGCCCCTCCAGTTCAGGTTGAGTCAGCAATTCATGCTCCGGCTCAGCGATGGACTGTCAATCACCCTATTGATCAAATTCTTGGTGATCCAAACGCTGGTGTTCAGACTCGACGAAGTGCAGGTAATATATGTTTATTTGTTAACTTTATTTCTCTGATTGAACCAAAGAAAATAGATGATGCCGTCAGAGATCCAAACTGGGTCAGCGCTATGCAAGAAGAGCTGACAGAATTTGAAAGAAACAAAGTTTGGAATCTTGTTCGAAGACCAACTGATAAGACAGTGATAGGCACTAAATGGGTCTATCGAAACAAGTTGGACGAACATGGAACTGTAACCCGCAACAAAGCTCGACTTGTTGCTCAGGGATACAGACAAGAGTAAGGTATAGACTACGACGAAACATTTTCTCCAGTAGCAAGACTAGAATCTATTCGTCTATTCTTAGCATATGCTATACACAAAGACTTCAAAGTTTATCAGATGGATGTTAAGTCAGCGTTCCTAAATGGAAAGCTGAATGAAGAAGTCTACGTGGAACAACCTCCAGGATTCTCAGATCCTAAGCGTCCAGGTTATGTTTATAAACTGGATAAGGCACTTTATGGCTTAAAGCAAGCTCCTCGTGCAAGGTATGACACTCTCTCTACTTATCTCCACATTGAACAATTTGAGCGTGGTAAAATCGATAAGACTCTATTCTTCAGGAAAGTAAAAGGTCATATCATTCTTGTTCAGATATATGTTGATGATATTATATTTGGTTCTACTAACCCCGACCTTTGTAATCATTTCGCTGATAGAATGAAAGCAGAGTATAAAATGAGTATGATGGGTGAGCTAACATATTTCCTTGGTCTTCAGATAAAGAAAAATGAAAAAGGAACTTTCATTAATCAGGGAAAGTATGTTAAAGATATGCTGAAGAAATTTAATTTAACTCAGAGTTCAGCTATGAAAACCCCTATGGCACCACCGCTGACACTAAACAAGGATTCAAATGGAATACTTGTTAATGTCACGCTGTACCGTGGGATGATCGGCTCTCTCGTGTATTTTACAGCTAGCCGACCCGATATTATGTACGCAACCTGTTTGTGTGCACGATATCAAGTTGAACCTAAGGAATCTCATATGATCGCTGTAAAGCGAATCTTTCGTTACCTTAAGGGTACTCTGAACCTAGGTCTTTGGTATCCCAAAGACTCATGGTTTGATCTAATCGCCTATTCAGATAGTGATTTTGCAGGTTGCAAATTGGATAGGAAAAGCACCACAGGAGGCTGTCAGCTCCTGGGTGGAAAGCTGGTGAGTTGGACAAGTAAAAAGCAAAACTCAGTGTCCACCTCAACTGCTGAAGCTGAGTATGTAGCCGCTGGAAGCTGTTGTTCTCAGGTCTTGTGGATGACAAATCAACTACTAGACTATGACCTTCAGCTCTCGAAAATTCCAATATATTGCGATAGCACAAGTGCCATCGCTATAGCCAACAACCCAGTGCTACACTCAAAGACCAAACATATCGAAATCAGTTATCATTTTATCAGAGATCATGTGATGAATGGTGATATAGAACTTCATTTTATCCCAACTGACTATCAGTTAGCTGATCTGTTCACCAAACCTCTTGATGAGACAAGATTCAACTTTCTCATCAGCGATCTTGGAATGCTGAACTTTGAAGAATAAAATCTTCATTGGTTCACATTTGATCAGCGATCGGATAAAACCAACTTATATAACCCATTCTATCATCTTCTCTCTAAACAAAGTTGATTCGCTGATATCAAGGTATGTTCTCTCTTTACTCGCTGACATTCGCATGTAAATGCAAGATTTCAAAACAAATCACATCGCTGAATATCTTTTCCTTAACAGCGATACTTTGAAATTTCTTAAACTAACACTGATATTTCTATTCAGTGCTTCATGTTTTTCAAAATAGTCCCTGAGCTTTCAAAACCTCAGAGACATCCTAAAATATGAAAGGACGTTTGTGACATCATCACAACGGATAAACCCTGACACGTTCTTTTTCTGACACACGTTTGCACGTTTCGTTTACCATCCAATCAAATGCAAACACGTGTCCGTGTCATGATGAAAAACTTTTCCGCTCTAGTTTTTCTCTCTCTCTAATTTCACTATATAAACGCATTCGGGTTTATATTTTTCTTTTTACGCGAACATCTTCTTCTCCAAGCAAGAAAAGATTTACTGTTGCTTATTGAACTCGAGTTTTTCCAGAAAACTGTTCATCTTCTTCTTCGACAACCAGGTTAATATTCTCATTATTTACCTGTTTTAATTTGTTTATGATCTTCTTGTTGCTTTTAACAGATCAAACAAAAGAAACCTTTCTAAAATGAAATCATTTCTTTCATGGTTTTATGAACACAACCTTTTCATGGTTGTTCTTCAAGTATAAAACTCAAAATCTTAAACTTGTTCTTCATTCGTTTTTCCAGAATCCTTATCTCTAAAGGAAAATGGAAAACAAGACTTTTACTGGGTTTGCATTTCTTTTTCAACAAGAAAACCCTAATCTTCATTAAGACATTTTGTTCTGAATGAAATGGACAAAATTTGAAACATCTTATTGGAAAATCTTTCCACATTAAGACTATTTCTGTATTGTTGATCTTTGGTTGAACTGATAAACAGCTATGGCATCCTCTACTGACATTCCTACTCCCAAGACTCCTACCACTGAGAAAGGTGTTATCACCAAGGCTGCTCAGGTAAAGTTTACGCTGGAGAAAATAGACTTTTCGAAATCAAACAACCACTATGCGCTTTTCGATTTTCCTCCGAAAAAGAAAGTCAGGCATCTGGATGATGCTGTGAATTTTCTACAAACCTGCTGCTTATTCAAAGCCCTAACCATCGTACCCCCTGCTCATAAATTCCTTCTATCTCAGTTCTGGTACACTGCAAGAAGAGCTCAGCTTGAGTCTACCAAAGACCCAAAGAAACTCATTGACACCATTCTCTGTGACACCAAATATGGCACCATAAATATCACCCCTGCCATTATAAGGAAAGCACTCAGCCTACCCACTGCCAACAAAGATAATCGCTTTGTTCCTTTCCCAAACCACAAAAACCATGCTGATAGGGAAGCCATCACTGCATTTTTTGATGCGATGGGCCACGCATGGGACACAGGAAGGGACAAGGAGATTGAGAAGAAACCGACCCTCATCAAGAAGTCCAAAATGCCAAGCGAGATGAACTTCATCTTTGCCCACTTGATAAGCTGCATGACAGCGAAGTACGACTCCTCTGATCAAGCCGCTCAACCTCAACAAGCAATGGGCTATGCACTGCTGAAAGAATGTAATGCCTCTGTGGCTGAGTTTAAAAAGTTCAATGAAAAGTTCAAGAAAATTACATCTCATATTCAATACTGTCATTGCTTTGATCTTATGTCTAAACTTAATAATCATTTTTCAAGTCAAGTCTGTTTACTCTCTACGACAATTCAAAAGTCAAATCCCACAAAGAAACAATCTGACTCTTCTGCAGAGAACAAAATGTATTTCAAGAATGCCAAGGCAAACTTGAAAAACTCTAACAATATTGGACCCATATGGATATGGGTACCTAAATCTCTGTGATTATCCTGCAGAAGAAGTATGTGCCAATCTGGTATCTAGACTCCGGATGCTCAAGGCACATGACTGGTGACAGAAGTGCACTATCCACGTACAAAGAAACACAAGATGGTGGATCTGTGACTTTTGGAGACAACAAGAAAGGACACATAAAAGGCTATGGAGTCATAAGGAAAGAAGATGTTTCTGTATACAAAGTTGCATATGTGGATGGCCTTAAGCACAACCTACTCAGTGTAAGTCAACTTTGTGATACAGGATTCAATGTGTTGTTCAAAAGAACTTTCTGCTCTCTACAAAGTGAAGAAACAAGTATGGAACTTCTGCGAGCTGAAAGAATAGGTGATCTATATCTAATGAACTTCAACTCAAAGAACAAAGACAAAGTTTGCCTTGTTGCCTGCAAAAGTGAAGAAGCCTGGTTATGGCACAACAGGTTCTGTCACTTAAATTTTCACACATTGGAAAAACTGGTCAAACTTGATCTAGTTAAAGGTTTGCCAAATGTTAAATTCAATAAGGATCATTTATGTTCTACCTGTGAGATGGGAAAACTCAAAAGAGCTTCCCACAAAGGCAAAACAGATGTATCTTGCACTAGACCTCTGTACATGCTTCATGTCGACCTCTGCGGTCCCATTGCCATACAGAGCCTAGGTGGCAAGAAATACATACTTGTCCTAATTGATGAGTATTCGCGTTTCACATGGGTTGAATTCGTTAGAAAGAAATCAGATGTTCCAAATATATTGATAAATCTAATGAAAAGAATCCAAGTTCTTTATAATTGCAGAATACAGAAGTGAAGAAGTGACAATGGCACAGAATTTAAAAACTCTGTCATTGAAGCCTATCTTTCAACAGAAGGAATATCACAGAACTTCTCTGCAGGTACGTCTTCCTACTCTCTTATCTCTTCTAAATCCTCCTTCTTCTACTTCTGCGGCTCATTCAGTGGAAATCCCTACCACTGATACCCAGGATACACCCTCCACTCCTTCTCGAAAAAGGAAACAATCTACTTCCCAACTTGGTTCCAAAAGGATCAAGAAAACCAAGGAGCAACCCCAAGCAATCACATGCTGAAGACTCCACGACTCATCTTCAAAAAGAGTCGTTGGATAGTTCCGTGGTATGCTCCGCCACAGCTGAACAAGCCACCCCTTCCATCCCGGCCTCAGCGTCTCTAGACACTGAGGTTATAGACTTGGAACTAAACCCACCTCCTTCAGCCTCTCTACAGACTGAAGTGATTAACAGCGGATCTAACGCTGAACCCCGCAACCAACCAATCTTCTCATCCTTCACTCCTCCATCTCTATCTTTGGGCACTTCACCTCTTTTCCCAACATTCTAAGGAATTCCCGTCATCGTTCATGATTCAACTGCAGATAATTTACAAGCGACGATGGATGCAAATAAAGGACCTGCGGAAACTTCCATGCGGTAAGGCACACTATAAGATGACTTCGAAACGCTGACTGGTCATCGAAACTTCGACGACTTCGTAAATCATCCCGCAGGTACACCTCAATCCATAAACACTCCTCCCTCTCAACCCAAAACTTCTGAGCTTTCCTTTGTTCATAAGTTCTCAACTTTTTCAGGTCCTAATTTGGGGGATATCAACACCTCCCTAAAGGCCCTGGAAACAAAGATGGAATCATACAACACCATTCTCTCCACCAACTCTTCAGCGGTTACAGACGCTGGAGAGAACCTCAAGAAGCTGACCGAGGTTGTTGACATGAAAGCCTCCAAAGCTGATATGGAGAAGGTGGATGGCAGCATTGCAACTTTTCCTACCACCCTCGCTGAAACTTCCACCAACGTCAACAATCTCAACCTCACCAACACCACCCTCGCAACAAACTTCACCACTCTGTCCAATGAAGTCACATCATTGAAGACAGAGGTTGGTACTCTTAAGGGTGATGTGATGACGATCAAAGATCTACTTCAGCAGATACTCAATTGCCTGGACGCCCTAAAGTCTCATTTTACTCAGGCTGATAGAGATGATCTCCAAAAGATCAGTCCTGCGATTACTGGCCTAGAAGTCAGAATCGTAGTGATTGAAACTTTCATGGGTCTTACTGGCCTAGAAGACAGTGTTCCCTTGAATGCTGCTGCTGCTGATCAATCTGTTTCCTCCCCCACTCATCATGTGGAAGAGGGGGAGAAGAAAGTTGAAGATCTTCCCCATAATGCTGAGGGGGAGATAAATGAAAATGCTGCTGCTGCTTCTACTTCACGACCTCAGGGAGTTGAAAACCCTGAGGGAACCGAGAAACCTCCCTCTGATTCTGAGGGGGAGCAACTCGAAGAGGATAAGGGAAGCTGCTGCTGATGTAACCGAACCCTACGATGATGAATCTGAAGCTGAAGAAGCTGAAGATGACGAAGACCTTGACCTTGAGGATGAAGAACCATCATCATCCCCTAAAGATGATGATGATGACGATGATGATGATGACTCTTTCTTCTTCTTCGAACCTGTCGTGAAACTGATCAAGGCAAGAACAAAGGCCTCGCTGCAGAAGGCAATCTGGCAATCCTTCAGACAAAGCCAGTTTGTCAGGTACAATATCTCTTATTCCCTTATACTGCATCACTCCTTTATCCCTTCTGAATCTCAATCCTTCTATCCATAAAACCTCTATACACTTAACCACATTCTTTTCTCTATCTCTTTCTTCCCATGTTCTTACTTAAACAATCGCTGTGTTTCAGCTAGTCCTCTCCCCTGTTTGAGGATCCCGCTGAAGCTCCTACAACAACACCAACAATAATTCCAGCTCCTATCGCTGAAAAAATAATCCCAGTCTTGGATTTGACCTCTGAGACTGATGAACCGGAACAACAACCTCTCTCTCACAAAAATAGACCTTCATTAGCTCCTCAAAAGCTAACTGAAGAGGATCAGAAAAAGAGAGAAGAAATAATAAAGAAATTCGAAGATCAGCGAATCATCCTCCCTCGCTCCAAAATCCCTGTTCCCACAAAGTTCAGGATATCAAGGAAAGAATACGAGGATCATTTAAGAGCTGAACGATTACTCGCCGAAAAGAAGGAAGCTGAAGAAAAAGATAAGGCTCTCGCCATCCAGCTGGTCCAACAATCGGTGAAAGACCCCGCACTGAAAAGAACTCCCATTGATGTCCAACGTCAGCTATGGGATGATGCCCAAAGGATCATTTAAGAAAAGACTAAGGTATCTGACTCGACTTTGGAATGGTGTAAAGAAATGATGAACTATCAATCTCGACCATCCAAAATCATCAAGGTACTTATCAGAGGAAAACTGTTTGTAGACGTTCCTGTTGTTGAAATTGACGTATTCAGAGAAGACAAAACTGTTAGCTTCAATCTTCCTAATCATAGAAATACTTAGAAGTAGTGAAAAATAGGCTAAGTATAGAAAAGCCTCTCACAGAGGCTCTGCCACTTCTTCCAGAAGATCAAGTCCAGAAAGCCACATAAGCTACAGAGGTAATCACAGAACCTCTGTAGTGCGCAAGAAGAAGATCAACTCGGAAACAAGTGGACTGCTCAACAGAAGGTCAGACCATAGAACCTCTGTAATGCCTTACAGAGCCTCTGTGGTCTGCTATGAAGACTTGGAAGATATTACTGGATACGTTCATCAACTTGCATGGAAAAGTACTGTCAAAACACGTGTCAAGCTCTGAGTGGACTCAATAGGGCATGGTACAAAATAGACGTCTGCGCCATTTAATGCATTTACCAATAGTACATCTGCTCCATTAAATGCGCATGGCTCAAACAACTGCTCACACCATCCAGTCCACTGTTCACACCATCCAGTTTACTATTCATGCCGTAAAAGGAACAGTGACCAACTTCATAGTCTTCTAAGAGTAGTATAAAAGGAAGTCTCATGTTGAGATCTTCCTAACGACGAATAGACAAGGAATCACTAATACTCTCAAACTTTATTGTCAAATATCTGAGTGTTATATTCTCACACACCAACAGTTCTTAATCTGTTCTTCGTGTTGTTATTATATATTGAATAACAGTAACTGTTCAAGAAATCCTTTTCATTCTTTACTGTTTTCTTTATATATGTGCGTTCTAATATCTATCAAACATATCTGTTAGTTTAATACGCTTCCGCATCAAACTCTAAACTCAACTAATAGACTGTTAATCTTGATTAAGCGTATCTGGGTTACAACAATTGGTATCAGAGCCTTCCTTGATTTTCAATATCAAGTGATCCACTTATCAAGACTCTTGATAGATATTATTGAGATTTAAAATTGTGTCTGGAAACTGCTTAAACCCAGAAAATCTTCAAGCTCATCGAAGTAACTCTTTAGTCATACTTTCTTTCTAAAATCTTCAAATGACAAATACAAATAATTTCTTTACTACTGGTTCTCTCACTAAACCTCCTACTCTCCTTCGAGATGAGTATCCTCAGTGGAAAATAAGAATGGTCCATTTTTTCGAGGGTACTGAAAAAAAATCAAGTACAATATCTGTACAATCCTCCTCCTATTCCCATGACAGTAGTACCTCGTATACCTGCTACTGCTGAATCTGCCGAAATCCCCAAACATCAAAAACCAAAGCCAAAAGGGGAGTGGTCAACCGAAGATAAAGCAGAAGCTGAAGTTGCTCAGAAAACCAAGAGGACATTAATTATGGCAATACCCAACGAACTCTTTCAATCCTTGGATTCATGTGAAACAGCGCATGATCTGTGGAAAGAACTGGAAAGACAGTTGGAAGGAGGTGCTAAAACACAAAAAAACCGAAGAGCACAGTACATCAATGAATATCATGCATTCAAAGCCTCTGCAACAGAATCTCTGCAAACAACATACGACAGATTCAACTCTCTAATCAACCAGTGCAGAAAATCAGGCATTGACAGAACTTCTGAAGAAAACAATGTCATGTTTTTAAAAAGTCTAAATGAAGAATGGCTCCAGCTGTCTATGTCCCTACAGACAAATCAGGATCTAGACACCTGGACTCTCTCTGATCTTTACGGAACATTAGCCGCACAAGAACCTCAGATAGCACAGGCTAAAACACTAACCATTGCACCATATGCATTGGTTAGTAAAACTAAAGAGGATGCACAGAGACCAAGAAATGATAAAGCCACAGAGGAGAAGAAGAAGGAGAAGAAGAAGATGGTGATAATTGACAGTGAAGAAGAAGAAGAGCAAGCAGAAAAGGAAATAACTCTTGCGTCACTAGCTAAATCTTTAGCTCTATTGACAAAAGAGTTCAGAGGAAACAGAAGAGGTTCCGGAAATGAAAGATATGATAGAGAAAACCAGGATGACAGAAGAGACAACAGAAGAGATGACAGAAGAGGAGAAGAATCAAGTGGCCGACAGAGGTCAAGCGATAGAAATTACAGAGGGAATGACCGACAGAGGTCAAATGACTCGGTAAGCCACACGCAGCAAGAATGCTACAAGTGCGGCAAACCTGGTCACTATGCAAATGAATGTAGATCAGAGAAAGGCGGAGACCTACAGAAGTCCAATGATCGAACAGGAAACACTCCTCAAGGGTGTTTTAACTGCGGAAAACCAGGCCATTTTGCGAATGAATGCAGAAGCAGATCAAATCGCCCACAGAGGGACTCTGCTTTCTACAAAAAGAAAGCCGAATATTATGCTCAAAAATCCTTAATGGCAAAAGGACATTCTGAGGAGAACACCGAAGACTTCCAGTCAGACTCTACTTCTGACGATGAACATACCGCTAATGCCCTCTTCTGTGGCATGGCAGAAGTCGACTCCTGCACTGACTCTGAGGTATCTACTTCAAATTCCAACTCTTGTATTACCTCTGTAGATGATAATGCACTTAGAATTAACATTGAATTAATTGAACTGAAAGAGATAAATCAAAGTATTCAGAAAAGACTCACTTTCAATGAGAGAGAAGTACGGCTTCTCACTCAAGAAAAAGCAAAGATTTTTTAGGACAAAGAGAGAATAGAAAAGAATTGGAACAAAACTCTAGATCCTTTAAAAAAACAAATTTCTGAATTAACCAATACTTTAAAAGATAAAACAAAAGAACTTTCAGTTTCAAGGAGGGAAACTACTGACATAAGAGCTCTTAAAGAATACTTTCAAAGAGAAAGAGAGGTATTATGGCAAGATTTACTCAGAAGAGAAGTTTTGCTTAAAAACTATAAAGATGCACAGAAAGTTTATGAAAAAATAAACTCACAAATAGGGAGACGAGGTATAGGGTATGATGATATCACCCTAGGTGTTGAAGGCAAAAGAAACAAACCTCTGTCCTCGTTATTTGTGATTGGAAAAACAAACAAACCAGATTTTCCAAATCTAATATCTGTAAGCAAACGGGCGAAAATCTCTGTGGATCCTTACTTGAAGAAACATAAGAAGATGATTAACGTGTGGTTTGAAAACACAGACTCATCATCTTCAACCTCTGTCAATAGAGGTATCAAACCAAAGAAATATCTGAAAACACAAGATCAGATTGGTATCTTCAAGTTTGGTAAACCAGAGACCCAAACACAGGTTGCTTTTGTCTGTTTGATAAACGTTGAAAAGAAATTATCAGCAGAAGCTCCTGAGTTTAAACCCATTTTTTCAGAAGAAAACTTTAAAAATTTAATTGAAAAAGAAATTTTGGAAATATGGAAATCAAGCGTTTTAGAAAATTTCTGTACATCTTCTATAGATAAAACTCTCACTGAAGAAATCTTAATAGAAACCTCTGCAATCTATGAAAACTATTCTACAGAGGAAGAAAGCTCGTACGATACATGCTCAGAAAATCCAGCCTCTATTGAAAGAATTGACTCAACCTCTGTATACGAGGACGATTCATCCTCTGACAACTCAGAGACTGATTTCAAATCAGAGATAATTCACTGTGACACAGAGGATGTCAAATTCTCCTCTGAAGTTCCTCACAAAACTATTTCTCCAAAAGAGAAACTCACAGAGATTCCAATCTGCCAAGATTTTCTAAAATTGAATCTACATATCAAAACCTCTGCTGAGCTTAAAATGTTACAGAAGACCTCTATTGATCCTATAAGTTCTAGATTTTCAAAACCCAAGGTTAATAAATATTTTTCTTCCGTGACAGTGATGAAAGAAGTTCACCACAGAAGCAACCCACAGAAGGCAGGTCCTAAACAGAGCTTTTGCAAACAACATTCGAGTATTCATAGATCTTCTAGTAATAGGAAATCTAATGTAAAGAAAGAATGTAATGCCTCTGTGGCTGAGTTTAAAAAGTTCAATGAAAAGTTCAAGCAAATTACATCTCATATTCAATACTGTCATTGCTTTGATCTTATGTCTAAACTTAATAATCATTTTTCAAGTCAAGTCTGTTTACTCTCTACGACAATTCAAAAGTCAAATCCCACAAAGAAACAATCTGACTCTTCTGCAGAGAACAAAATGTATTTCAAGAATGCCAAGGCAAACTTGAAAAACTCTAACAATATTGGACCCATATGGATATGGGTACCTAAATCTCTGTGATTGTCCTGCAGAAGAAGTATGTGCCAATCTGGTATCTAGACTCCGGATGCTCTAGGCACATGACTGGTGACAAAAGTGCACTATCCACGTACAAAGAAACACAAGATGGTGGATCTATGACTTTTGGAGACAACAAGAAAGGACACATAAAAGGCTATGGAGTCATAAGGAAAGAAGACGTTTCTGTATACAAAGTTGCATATGTGGATGGCCTTAAGCACAACCTACTCAGTGTAAGTCAACTTTGTGATACAGGATTCAATGTGTTGTTCAAAAGAACTTTCTGCTCTCTACAAAGTGAAGAAACAAGTATGGAACTTCTGCGAGCTGAAAGAATAGGTGATCTATATCTAATGAACTTCAACTCAAAGAACAAAGACAAAGTTTGCCTTGTTGCCTGCAAAAGTGAAGAAGCCTGGTTATGGCACAACAGGTTCTGTCACTTAAATTTTCACACATTGGAAAAACTGGTCAAACTTGATCTAGTTAAAGGTTTGCCAAATGTTAAATTCAATAAGGATCATTTATGTTCTGCCTGTGAGATGGGAAAACTCAAAAGAGCTTCCCACAAAGGCAAAACAGATGTATCTTGCACTAGACCTCTGTACATGCTTCATGTCGACCTCTGCGGTCCCATTGCCATACAGAGCCTAGGTGGCAAGAAATACATACTTGTCCTAATTGATGAGTATTCGCGTTTCACATGGGTTGAATTCGTTAGAAAGAAATCAGATGTTCCAAATATATTGATAAATCTAATGAAAAGAATCCAAGTTCTTTATAATTGCAGAATACATAAGTTAAGAAGTGACAATGGCACAGAATTTAAAAACTCTGTCATTGAAGCCTATCTTTCAACAGAAGGAATATCACAGAACTTCTCTGCAGCTCGCACTCCACAACAGAACGGTGTTGTCGAAAGAAAAAATCGAACACTTGTGGAAGCCGCAAGAACTATGATGTCAGCATGCGGATTATCAATGAACTTTTGGGCAGAAGCAATTTCTACTGCGTGTTATACTCAAAATCGATCAACCATTGTGAAAAGACACCTCAAGACGCCTTACGAATTGCTTAACAAACGGCGGCCAAACATCAAATTTTTCCATGTATTCGGATGCAAATGCTTCGTCTTAAACGACAGAGATTCAAGAGGAAAGTTTGATGTAAAAGCAGATGAAGGCAAATTCATTGGATACTCTGCCACTTCCAAAGCCTACAGAACATTCCTTACAAAATCTCACAAGATTGTAGAAAGCATCAATGTTTCTTTTGATGATTCATTCCAAATGACTTCTGAACAAATCAGTTCAGAACTCGGAATTAAAGGGAAATCCTCTGTCATCTCACGAGCAAAAGAAGACTTGGATCTTCTATTTTTAGAGATGCTCAACGAAAACATTGATCCTTCTGTTGGAACAATCAGGGTTTCTGAAGAACCATCCTCTGTCGGACAAAATCCTACAGGTTTGTCTCTAACTGGTCCAAATAATGCTTCATCTTCTTCTGTACATACTACAGATGCAATTGCCGAAGCAGAAGAAAGTGCAGAAGATGAAACATCAAGGAAAACGACCACAGAAGCTACACAAACCACAGAAGAACCAATTACAGAGGAAATCGAGGACCAAGACTATACGTCCTCAGAGGAACAAACTCCACCACCACTCATACCAATCATTCCACAAACGGTAGAATCAACTACCAAGGCACGAAGAACAACAGAGGCTACACAAGAAGAAACACAAGAAGTCTCTAAAGAAAGTCTGAATGACATTGATGATCATCTTCCACGCACAACTCAATGGACAAAAAGCCATCCTCCAAGCCAAATAATCAGAGAACCTTCTGACGCAGTAAAAACAAGGTCTGCCACTGCTAACTTTTGTTTCTTTACAAATTTTATTAGTGTGATAGAACCAAAGAAGATTTCTGAAGCCCTAGATGACCCAAACTGGGTAGACGCCATGCAAGAAGAACTTTTGCAATTTGAGCGTAACAGAGTATGGACTCTAGTACCTCTGCCAAGAGGAAAACAGGCCATTGGGACTAAATGGGTCTACAGAAATAAGAAGGATGAAGATGGAGTGGTCATCAGAAACAAAGCAAGATTAGTAGCAAAGGGATATAGACAAGAAGAAGGCATAGACTACGATGAAACTTTTGCCCCTGTCGCACGGCTCGAAGCAATAAGAATATTCTTAGCCTTCGCAGCCCACAGAGGTTTTAAAGTCTATCAGATGGACGTAAAATCAGCTTTTCTCAACGGTGAAATCCAAGAAGAGGTCTACGTTAATCAGCCACCAGGATTTGAAAGCTCAAAGTTTCCAAGGCATGTATACTACCTTGAAAAAGCTTTATATGGACTGAAACAGGCTCCACGAGCATGGTATGAACGACTTTCTACCTTTCTTCTAGTCAATGGTTACAACAGAGGTACAACAGATACTACCTTATTCTATAAACGCAAAAGTAGTGAGATAATGCTTGTACAAATATACGTAGATGACATAATTTTTGGGTCTACTAATTCTGAAGAGTGTAAAAGATTTGAAAAACTCATGCAGAGTGAGTTTGAAATGAGTATGATGGGAGAATTAACTTTCTTCCTCGAACTCCAAGTCAAACAATCATCAGAGAGAATTTTTATAAATCAAGCTAAATATGTCTCTGACATTCTTTCCAAGTATAGCTTCTCTGATGCCTCTACAATGAAAACTCCAATGGCCACTGGAAACAAGTTATTCTTAGATTCAGATGGCATCTCTATAGAATGCACTCTCTACAGAGGCATGATTGGATCTCTGTTATACTTAACAGCAAGCAGACCTGACATTATGCATGCCACATGTCTCTGTGCACGCTATCAAGCTAATCCAAAGAAATCACATTATGATGCCGTAAAGAGAATCTTTAGATACCTAAAAGGGACCAAAAATCTTGGTCTCTGGTATCCACAGAACTCTGGTTTTGGTCTTAAAGCTTATACAGATTCAGACTATGGAGGATGCATGCTCGACAGAAAGAGTACCTCTGGGAGTTGTCAATTCCTAGGTGGTAAACTAGTCAGTTGGACCTCCAAGAAGCAGAATTATGTTTCCACATCCACTGCAGAAGCTGAATATGTTGCTGCCGCTAGCTGTTGTTCTCAGGTTCTATGGATGAAGACTCAGCTAAAAGACTACGGCCACATTCTGTTCAAAATACCCATCTTCTGCGATTCCAAAAGTGCTATTGCTATCTCTGCCAACCCTGTGCAACACTCAAAAACCAAGCATATCGATATAAGGTATCACTTCTTGAAACATCATGTTGAATACGGTACAATCGAAATGCATTTTGTGCCCACAGAATATCAACTCGCTGACTTATTCACCAAAGCACTAGACGAGAAAAGATTCAACTTCTTGGTGGGTAAGATAGGAATGATTAACATGGTGTGAAAATCCTCAGTAAGTATAGTTTTATATTCTGTAAATAATAAGTAAATACATTGCTTAATTTATTGCTTTGATTGATTCTACTTCTGTATGTAAATTCTTAAAACCTTAAATAGTTCTTAAAATCACAGAGCTTCTGTAAGTCAACTCAGAACCTCTGACGACCCCTACAGAACCTCTGAAAAACCATGACCTATGTTCTATGCAAAACTTATCATTCTTTGATCCAAGCATAGGTCAAGGGGGAGCAAAAGGAAATTACTTGATCTACAGAGGTGATTAGGTCAAGGGGGAGCAAAAGGAAATTACTTGATCTACAGAGGTGATTAGGTCAAGGGGGAGCAAAAGGAAATTACTTGATCTACAGAGGTGATTAGATCAAGGGGGAGCAAAAGGAAAACTCTTGATCTACAGAAGTGATTAGATCAAGGGGGAGCAAAAGGGGCCCTGAGATGATCTACAGAGGTAAAATCTCTCAAAGGAAAGCCGAAGAAGAATGTCGATAATTCTCCATCGACAGAAGAAAGACAAAACTGCCGAGAACAGAAGAACCAAAAGGTATGTCTCTCGCATGAAAGGTTTTTAGAAAACAGTTTTCTAGGACAAGAATTGTCAAATATGTCCTAAATATACTGTGAATAACATTTCAAAAATCAAAAGTTCAAAAGATTTAACAAAATTCGAAATAGGAGAAATTTAAGGTCATAGAGCTTCTGCTGAGCTCAACAGAGCTTCTGCAGGAAATATGCTCTGTGATCACAAATTAACCCTCTGTCGATCTTTTGGAATGTTATCTCGAAAACCGACAACACACACCATGACCTTCTCGAACAAAACGTTTATCAAAATAGTTTTATCGGACACCAACCTTCAAAAATGTGCGAAAAACATCTCTTAACACAGATCAAAAATTGGATGATCAGAAAATTAATAGAATTCAAGTTATAAGATTTTTTCTCTCATAGAGCTTCTGCTGGCTCTCACAGAGCTTCTGCAAGTTCCATCAGAGCTACAAAACCTCTGTTAGTAAAATTTCTTGACAAAATCCTATTAATCCTCTCCAATATCTTTACAAACGTTTTCGTTCAAAGAAGAATCTTCAAAGTCATGATAACAATGAGATATATGAGAAGGTTAAAACTCTAAGATTTTCAAAATCACAGAGCTTCTGTAAAACACAAAAGTTCTGCCATTTTGTTATCTGTGGTAATAACGGTTACTTTTACTGAGAGTGAAACTCATATGGCTAAGAACAACTCCACGCGCCTAGCATTAATGGGCCGCGCACGACGTCCTGTCATCTTCTGACATGGCCTACGTGTCCCATTTTCATTGAGCAAACATGGAACGTTGTTTTTGGTAAGTTGAACCCGCCGCTCAAACTCGAGTACGGATTCCAAAATTTAATCCATTGCCATATATTTTACCCTTTCGAAGTCTACCGTTTTACCATCCTATAAAAACAAACCTTACCCTCTCATAAAACTTTTTACAAACTCTCATCTTCTTCTCCGGCGATACCCTGCAAAACACTTGCAAATGGCTTCATCTTCTCGAGCTACATCCTCTGAACTCTCTCCGGCGAACTCAACGGTAAACTCCCCTGCTCATTCAGAACATTCTGAAAACCCCAGCCTTGCAAGAGATATTGAACAACAAGATTCCGGGGACTCCGCAGACTTTGCTCCGACGACACACTTGCAAAACTTCATAGCTAAGGATCATTTCGAAGCCACTCTTCCTATCAAATCCAACAACTGCTATTTGGTCCCCTCACCCACTACTTTCGGCGAAGCCCATGCCATACTTCTAAACATCATGGAAAACCATATCCTCTTCCCTCTACTATCAAGAACCCCTAACAGAATTCCAGTCCGTTATTTGAACCAATTTTGGCAAAGCTGCCGATTTGATAAAGACGATTCTCTTATCAAAGGGTACATTTCAAGACCTGATAAATCTGAGCATCTTGAAATCAAGTTTAACAGAACAATGTTCTCACTTGAATTCAACCTACCAACAAGGGGTCTTCTGGGATTGAAAAGTTATGCAGAGCAACCAACAGACGAAGAGCTCTGTCGATTCGTGGAAATGCTTGGGTACAACACCCAACTACGGAAGATAAATGACTTCCGCAGAGGCCGATTACCACCTCTGTGGAACACTTTGTTCTCTATTCTTAACAGATGCCTGACAGGAAAGATAGGGAGTATTGACCAGAGCTCACATCAAATCTTGAGCATCATGTATGGGGTTTACTATGATCTTCCACTAGATTATGCGACCATAATGATGCAAGAGATCATAAACACCATCGACAGAAAGAACAACTCGAAAAGGGTCAAAGAGAACGATCCCAACTTTCTACCACCTCTGCAATTCCAAAGAATATTGGGAGTACTGTTCGAACCTCTGCTGCTAATCCAAAATTGGCCAATGGAAGGGCCAACTCCCAAACAGTTCCCGATGAACAAAAATACCACCACTGATCATGCTGATGGCTACTCACACTGCAGACCTCTGTCAAAGAAACTTCTGCGCTACGCATCGAACATATCCCTTAAGAAAGAGTATATACGCGATCATAGAACTCCAAAACCGAGTCCTATGACACCCCCGCGTTTAGGTGTCCCCCTAGGAACAATGATAGCAAAACCTCTTTCCACTCAAGCAGAAAAGGATCAAAAGTTAGCAAAACACATGGCTATTCAGCTCAGCTTCATAGCCAAACACGCAGAAATAATGGGAAAGAAGTCTTCATCAAGAACCTCTGCATCTACTCCAAAAGCAAAGAAGAGAAAAACTGCAGAAGGCACCTCAACAGAAGATCGACCTTCACCTCCCCATGCCACAGAGATTGGCTCCTCTGCTCCTCCCCTTTTCACAAAACAGAAAAAGAAGAGATCCAAATCAACAGAGGAAGGGGCACCAAAACCAAAAAGGAGGAAAACCAAAAAGAAGCATGGTAAAACACTTAAAAAGTTGTTTACCATTGCAGAAGAGGAAATCATAGAGGGAGAAACTGCAGAAGAAGAAGATGCAGAAGTAGGAATGACAGAAGAAGGATATCAATCACCCTATCAATCTCCAGATAGATTTGCTCACCAAGGAGACCTGAATGATTTCCTACAGAACCCCGAAATTGCAAACACCCTTAATACAGCAGGGTGGACGGCACAACCTCTCGACCACCACACTCCAGAAGAACAAGATTTCTTCATTTCTGGCATTGACACACATCTACACGAAGATGACACAACACCCAGAAATCAACCAGCCGAAACCCCTGTGATTTTACAAAACCCTTTCATTCAAGGATTGGACGTCCACAGAAGAAGTCCAAACCAAGCTTCAGAAGAAACAGAACAAATCGAAGCTGAGTGGAATACAACTAAAGTTACAGAGGCAACGGTTGTAGAAGAAACCACAGAAACAGGGATAGAAATCTCAGAGGTAGATTCAGATGAAGAAGAGGCTGTCTGGATACGAAAAGGTCTCTATCATCCTCATGTCATGAGATTATACGGATCTCATTACATGTATGACTCCTTGCGCACAGAGCAAGGAACTTCCACAGAACCAGAAGAAGAAACAAGAAAAGATGCCGAAGTTGAAGAAGGCACACATCAATCACCCCCTCCCAGTGCAACCCACATTTCTAACTCCGCAGGTCTAGCTGCAGAAGGAGTTATTGAAAAAGAGCAGCACAGCTCGATCCCAACCCAACCCATCCAGCCAGAGGTTACTCTTTCAACCTCTGTGCCCACAGAAACCGGGGAATCCATTCCTAGGGAGTCTCCTCAAAGAGACTCACCTAATGTTCGTGATCAATCGCCCCAGATCACACAAGAACACCCTACAGAGGAATTTGTTTCCTCTGACACGCACTTATTAAGACCCACACTTCTTTCAGAGAGAAGTAGAGAGCACAAAGACAAAGAGACTCTAGACAAGTCTCCTAGTCAACAGAAGGATATTCCAATACCCACCTCTGGAGTGGATTTGGACAATGTTCTTCTCAGAACTTCTGTAGGGATTGAAACTCATGTTTCTTCTCAAGGATCAGAAGGAAATCCTTCCATTCTCAACATACAAACAGTCATGAAAGAAGGTATCCCAGGAACAGGGATTCATTCTGGAGACGAATGTGTTCCTCCAGAGGTTACCACCGGAACACAAGTCACAAGGGATGAGTTCCAAACCCTTGAGACCTCTGTGAACCAAACCTTGAAAGAGTTGCAAAGCTCTTTCAAATCTTTTGCAGAGACAACATCACTGGCACTGCTAAACCTGAACACCAAAATGGACAACCTGTCCACAGAGGTGAAAACTGCCATCTCACAGATGAAGTCTGCTGCTACCGCATCCACCACTTCTGCCGCAACAACTACTACTTCGATTGAGAACTCCATCAACAAGTTCCTTGATCAATTGAACAAACAGACTTCAGTGTCAACGGGCATCACTCCTGCAGATCTACAGAAGGCCCTACAAAAAGTTCAAGAAGAAGCCATACGAAATACCATGCTGATGCAACCCAAAGACTACATGACAAGAGCACAGCTGACAGAGCTTGGGCAGAACGTGATTAATCAAGTGACAGAAGTCATCCTTTCCTTCACCACTGCCAATGCTAACTTCGTCAAAGATTTCAGAGAAAGTGTAGGAAGGATGAGATTCAAAACAGAGGCAGAGCTAGCAACTCTACTTGGCCTCTGTGATGATGTCTGCGCGAAACTGATCGCTGCTGGAGCCACAATGCCAAAGAAACCCGATGCTTCCTGCAGAGCAGAAGGTACATCAGACAAGGGTCAGGATGACTCTGATGATGATGACCATCCTGGTCCATCAGATCATCCTGAGGGGGAGAAAACTACAGAGAAAACTGCAAGCAGAGGACTTACAGGTCCACCAATAGCCGCAGAACCTCTGAGTCAAGCACCTCCAGAACAAACCCAACAACAAACTCAAAGAACCACAGAGAATACACCCATCTCTGTGGATTCAACCTCTGAAGAACCCAACACTACAGAAGCAGATAAGCAAACCTCAGAGGCAACTACCACCCCTGAGGTAATTACTTTGGAAGAAACAGATGAACCAACCACAGAGAAAACACCCACCTCTGTGGAAACACCCCAAACCATACCCAGAAGAAAGTCGATTGCCACCAAACCAAAAAGAGCAACGACCTCTGCTTCTGACATTCTGAAAAGGATGCACACAACGATAAGTGATCGTATGGTGAAGAGAGAAGAAGAAAGGCACAGGTTCACTTTAGCTTTCAGAATGGCAAGAAGATTCAATGAAAACACTTCATCAACAGAAACTGAGCTCACAGAAGAAGTCACCAAACAACCTCCAACAGAGGTTACAGAGCAAGTCAAGCCAACAGAACCATCGCCACAAAAGTCCTCTAAGTCACAATCGTCAAAATCCACAGAGGCAACCTCCATCAAACCTACAGAAGTGCAAACCTCAAATCCCACAGAAGCAACAGGTTCTGCCACGACAACAAAAGATAAAGGCAAAGGGATACTGACAGAAGAGCCTAAGAAGAAGAAAACATTGTCAAAGCCAACAGAGAAACTGATGAAGAGTGCGTTTGACACCTTTCAAACCCCAAAACCCGAAGAAGTTGACTGGGCACATGGATTGAAGCCTCTGTCAGAAATTCATTTAACTGGTAGAGCTGCAGAAGTTGTTCAACAGATGGAGAGTCTCAGAAGACAAATTCCACGACCTGGTCCAACACATGAAGAAATGGAAGAAGTGGTATACAAATACCTCTACAAACAATCCTTTCAGACAAACTATCCAACAGATCATGTGACAGATCCAAGGATCAGAGAAGAATTTGAGAACATCTTCACGAGAACAAAGCCAAGAACCAAAGCAGATGTTTTCTCAATTCACAAGATCAAAAAGGTGATCTTCTGCCGATTCTCCTTCACAAGAACCTATCCAAGGGTCAGGTACAATCTTTACAAAGTCAGAAGAGAGAACAATTCAGAATCTACCTTCGCTGATGCTGACTTAAGAAACATCAATCCATACGATCTACCTGACCTTCTGCAATGGACAAAGGACAACTACAACACAGAGGCAAACACCAGAGCATATCAAGTATTGAGAAAAGCGATGAGGGAAAAGCTTCTGCTCTACAGCATGATAGATTTCCAGCTGGGAAAGGATCTCGGTCTCAAACATCTGGATCTACGACCACCAGAGGATCGCTGCCCACCAGACGCCATACCAAACACAATCATCACAGAACCACGGTTTGGGTTAGTATTTCAAAACCCTCAAGGCGAAACTAAACTATTTGTATGCATGGACTGTCAGAAGTACGCAACAAATACTCTGAACAAGTTCAGAGCAAGCCTTGTGAAATACAGAGGTTCAAAGAAAATGGAAAAAGATGCTGCAGATACAATCATAAGAGAGAGTGACGCAACAATTCGCCTAAGAGAACTCTGCATCAGATTCTACAAAGAAATCAGAGAAGTCGGCAGAGACAACAGAAGCTACAACGATTTCAAAGATGACAAAATCTGATTCTCAGACCTCCAATCTCTACAAACAAAGTTTTATCTTTCATTGTACTCAAATGTAAAATGCCTCTGGCATATTTCTAAATGAAAGAAATTTCGAGGTATTGTTTAACCTCTGTCTTATCTAACTTAGCCTAACTAAACACAAAGTCAAATTTTTATTTTTCACTACTTAGGGGGAGATTGTTAGCTTCAATCTTCCTAATCATAGAAATACTTAGAAGTAGTGAAAAATAGGCTAAGTATAGAAAAGCCTCTCACAGAGGCTCTGCCACTTCTTCCAGAAGATCAAGTCCAGAAAGCCACATAAGCTACAGAGGTAATCACAGAACCTCTGTAGTGCGCAAGAAGAAGATCAACTCGGAAACAAGTGGACTGCTCCACAGAAGGTCAGACCATAGAACCTCTGTAATGCCTTACAGAGCCTCTGTGGTCTGCTATGAAGACTTGGAAGATATTACTGGATACGTTCATCAACTTGCATGGAAAAGTACTGTCAAAACACGTGTCAAGCTCTGAGTGGACTCAATAGGGCATGGTACAAAATAGACGTCTGCGCCATTTAATGCATTTACCAATAGTACATCTGCTCCATTAAATGCGCATGGCTCAAACAACTGCTCACACCATCCAGTCCACTGTTCACACCATCCAGTTTACTATTCATGCCGTAAAATGAACAGTGACCAACTTCATAGTCTTCTAAGAGTAGTATAAAAGGAAGTCTCATGTTGAGATCTTCCTAACGACGAATAGACAAGGAATCACTAATACTCTCAAACTTTATTGTCAAATATCTGAGTGTTATATTCTCACACACCAACAGTTCTTAATCTGTTCTTCGTGTTGTTATTATATATTGAATAACAGTAACTGTTCAAGAAATCCTTTTCATTCTTTACTGTTTTCTTTATATATGTGTGTTCTAATATCTATCAAACATATCTGTTAGTTTAATACGCTTCCGCATCAAACTCTAAACTCAACTAATAGACTGTTAATCTTGATTAAGCGTATCTGGGTTACAACAATTGGTATCAGAGCCTTCCTTGATTTTCAATATCAAGTGATCCACTTATCAAGACTCTTGATAGATATTATTGAGATTTAAAATTGTGTCTGGAAACTGCTTAAACCCAGAAAATCTTCAAGCTCATCGAAGTAACTCTTTAGTCATACTTTCTTTCTAAAATCTTCAAATGACAAATACAAATAATTTCTTTACTACTGGTTCTCTCACTAAACCTCCTACTCTCCTTCGAGATGAGTATCCTCAGTGGAAAATAAGAATGGTCCATTTTTTCGAGGGTACTGAAAAAAATCAAGTACAATATCTGTACAATCCTCCTCCTATTCCCATGACAGTAGTACCTCGTATACCTGCTACTGCTGAATCTGCCGAAATCCCCGAACATCAAAAACCAAAGCCAAAAGGGGAGTGGTCAACCGAAGATAAAGCAGAAGATGAAGTTGCTCAGAAAACCAAGAGGACATTAATTATGGCAATACCCAACGAACTCTTTCAATCCTTGGATTCATGTGAAACAGCGCATGATCTGTGGAAAGAACTGGAAAGACAGTTGGAAGGAGGTGCTAAAACACAAAAAAACCGAAGAGCACAGTACATCAATGAATATCATGCATTCAAAGCCTCTGCAACAGAATCTCTGCAAACAACATACGACAGATTCAACTCTCTAATCAACCAGTGCAGAAAATCAGGCATTGACAGAACTTCTGAAGAAAACAATGTCATGTTTTTAAAAAGTCTAAATGAAGAATGGCTCCAGCTGTCTATGTCCCTACAGACAAATCAGGATCTAGACACCTGGACTCTCTCTGATCTTTACGGAACATTAGCCGCACAAGAACCTCAGATAGCACAGGCTAAAACACTAACCATTGCACCATATGCATTGGTTAGTAAAACTAAAGAGGATGCACAGAGACCAAGAAATGATAAAGCCACAGAGGAGAAGAAGAAGGAGAAGAAGAAGATGGTGATAATTGACAGTGAAGAAGAAGAAGAGAAAGCAGAAAAGGAAATAACTCTTGCGTCACTAGCTAAATCTTTAGCTCTATTGACAAAAGAGTTCAGAGGAAACAGAAGAGGTTCCGGAAATGAAAGATATGATAGAGAAAACCAGGATGACAGAAGAGACAACAGAAGAGATGACAGAAGAGGAGAAGAATCAAGTGGCCGACAGAGGTCAAGCGATAGAAATTATAGAGGGAATGACCGACAGAGGTCAAATGACTCGGTAAGCCACACGCAGCAAGAATGCTACAAGTGCGGCAAACCTGGTCACTATGCAAATGAATGTAGATCAGAGAAAGGCGGAGACCTACAGAAGTCCAATGATCGAACAGGAAACACTCCTCAAGGGTGTTTTAACTGCGGAAAACCAGGCCATTTTGCGAATGAATGCAGAAGCAGATCAAATCGCCCACAGAGGGACTCTGCTTTCTACAAAAAGAAAGCCGAATATTATGCTCAAAAATCCTTAATGGCAAAAGGACATTCTGAGGAGAACACCGAAGACTTCCAGTCAGACTCTACTTCTGACGATGAACATACCGCTAATGCCCTCTTCTGTGGCATGGCAGAAGTCGACTCCTGCACTGACTCTGAGGTATCTACTTCAAATTCCAACTCTTGTATTACCTCTGTAGATGATAATGCACTTAGAATTAACATTGAATTAATTGAACTGAAAGAGATAAATCAAAGTATTCAGAAAAGACTCACTTTCAATGAGAGAGAAGTACGGCTTCTCACTCAAGAAAAAGCAAAGATTTTTGAGGACAAAGAAAGAATAGAAAAGAATTGGAACAAAACTCTAGATCCTTTAAAAAAACAAATTTCTGAATTAACCAATACTTTAAAAGATAAAACAAAAGAACTTTCAGTTTCAAGGAGCGAAACTACTGACATAAGAGCTCTTAAAGAATACTTTCAAAGAGAAAGAGAGGTATTATGGCAAGATTTACTCAGAAGAGAAGTTTTGCTTAAAAACTATAAAGATGCACAGAAAGTTTATGAAAAAATAAACTCACAAATAGGGAGACGAGGTATAGGGTATGATGATATCACCCTAGGTGTTGAAGGCAAAAGAAACAAACCTCTGTCCTCGTTATTTGTGATTGGAAAAACAAACAAACCAGATTTTCCAAATCTAATCTCTGTAAGCAAACGGGCGAAAATCTATGTGGATCCTTACTTGAAGAAACATAAGAAGATGATTAACGTGTGGTTTGAAAACACAGACTCATCATCTTCAACCTCTGTCAATAGAGGTATCAAACCAAAGAAATATCTGAAAACACAAGATCAGATTGGTATCTTCAAGTTTGGTAAACCAGAGACCCAAACACAGGTTGCTTTTGTCTGTTTGATAAACGTTGAAAAGAAATTATCAGCAGAAGCTCCTGAGTTTAAACCCATTTTTTCAGAAGAAAACTTTAAAAATTTAATTGAAAAAGAAATTTTGGAAATATGGAAATCAAGCGTTTTAGAAAATTTCTGTACATCTTCTATAGATAAAACTCTCACTGAAGAAATCTTAATAGAAACCTCTGCAATCTATGAAAACTATTCTACAGAGGAAGAAAGCTCGTACGATACATGCTCAGAAAATCCAGCCTCTATTGAAAGAATTGACTCAACCTCTGTATACGAGGACGATTCATCCTCTGACAACTCAGAGACTGATTTCAAATCAGGGATAATTCACTGTGACACAGAGGATGTCAAATTCTCCTCTGAAGTTCCTCACAGAACTATTTCTCCAAAAGAGAAACTCACAGAGATTCCAATCTGCCAAGATTTTCTAAAATTGAATCTACATATCAAAACCTCTGCTGAGCTTAAAATGTTACAGAAGACCTCTATTGATCCTATAAGTTCTAGATTTTCAAAACCCAAGGTTAATAAATCTTTTTCTTCTGTGACAGTGATGAAAGAAGTTCACCACAGAAGCAACCCACAGAAGGCAGGTCCTAAACAGAGCTTTTGCAAACAACATTCGAGTATTCATAGATCTTCTAGTAATAGGAAATCTAATGTAAAGAAAGAATGTAATGCCTCTGTGGCTGAGTTTAAAAAGTTCAATGAAAAGTTCAAGAAAATTACATCTCATATTCAATACTGTCATTGCTTTGATCTTATGTCTAAACTTAATAATCATTTTTCAAGTCAAGTCTGTTTACTCTCTACGACAATTCAAAAGTCAAATCCCACAAAGAAACAATCTGACTCTTCTGCAGAGAACAAAATGTATTTCAAGAATGCCAAGGCAAACTTGAAAAACTCTAACAATATTGGACCCATATGGATATGGGTACCTAAATCTCTGTGATTTTCCTGCAGAAGAAGTATGTGCCAATCTAGTATCTAGACTCCGGATGCTCAAGGCACATGACTGGTGACAGAAGTGCACTATCCACGTACAAAGAAACACAAGATGGTGGATCTGTGACTTTTGGAGACAACAAGAAAGGACACATAAAAGGCTATGGAGTCATAAGGAAAGAAGACGTTTCTGTATACAAAGTTGCATATGTGGATGGCCTTAAGCACAACCTACTCAGTGTAAGTCAACTTTGTGATACAGGATTCAATGTGTTGTTCAAAAGAACTTTCTGCTATCTACAAAGTGAAGAAACAAGTATGGAACTTCTGCGAGCTGAAAGAATAGGTGATCTATATCTAATGAACTTCAACTCAAAGAACAAAGACAAAGTTTGCCTTGTTGCCTGCAAAAGTGAAGAAGCCTGGTTATGGCACAACAGGTTCTGTCACTTAAATTTTCACACATTGGAAAAACTGGTCAAACTTGATCTAGTTAAAGGTTTGCCAAATGTTAAATTCAATAAGGATCATTTATGTTCTACCTGTGAGATGGGAAAACTCAAAAGAGCTTCCCACAAAGGCAAAACAGATGTATCTTGCACTAGACCTCTGTACATGCTTCATGTCGACCTCTGCGGTCCCATTGCCATACAGAGCCTAGGTGGCAAGAAATACATACTTGTCCTAATTGATGAGTATTCGCGGTTCACATGGGTTGAATTCGTTAGAAAGAAATCAGATGTTCCAAATATATTGATAAATCTAATGAAAAAGAATCCAAGTTCTTTATAATTGCAGAATACAGAAGTTAAGAAGTGACAATGGCACAGAATTTAAAAACTCTGTCATTGAAGCCTATCTTTCAACAGAAGGAATATCACAGAACTTCTCTGCAGGTACGTCTTCCTACTCTCTTATCTCTTCTAAATCCTCCTTCTTCTACTTCTGCGGCTCATTCAGTGGAAATCCCTACCACTGATACCCAGGATACACCCTCCACTCCTTCTCGAAAAAGGAAACAATCTACTTCCCAACTTGGTTCCAAAAGGATCAAGAAAACCAAGGAGCAACCCCAAGCAATCACATGCTGAAGACTCCACGACTCATCTTCAAAAAGAGTCGCTGGATAGTTCCGTGGTATGCTCCGCCACAACTGAACAAGCCACCCCTTCCATCCCGGCCTCAGCGTCTCTAGACACTGAGGTTATAGACTTGGAACTAAACCCACCTCCTTCAGCCTCTCTACAGACTGAAGTGATTAACAGCGGATCTAACGCTGAACCCCGCAACCAACCAATCTTCTCATCCTTCACTCCTCCATCTCTATCTTTGGGCACTTCACCTCTTTTCCCAACATTCTAAGGAATTCCCGTCATCGTTCATGATTCAACTGCTGATAATTTACAAGCGACGATGGATGCAAATAAAGGACCTGCGGAAACTTCCATGCGGTAAGGCACACTATAAGATGACTTCGAAACGCTGACTTGTCATCGAAACTTCGACGACTTCGTAAATCATCCCGCAGGTACACCTCAATCCATAAACACTCCTCCCTCTCAACCCAAAACTTCTGAGCTTTCCTTTGTTCATAAGTTCTCAACTTTTTCAGGTCCTAATTTGGGGGATATCAACACCTCCCTAAAGGCCCTGGAAACAAAGATGGAATCATACAACACCATTCTCTCCACCAACTCTTCAGCGGTTACAGACGCTGGAGAGAACCTCAAGAAGCTGACCGAGGTTGTTGACATGAAAGCCTCCAAAGCTGATATGGAGAAGGTGGATGGCAGCATTGCAACTTTTCCTACCACCCTCGCTGAAACTTCCACCAACGTCAACAATCTCAACCTCACCAACACCACCCTCGCAACAAACTTCACCACTTTGTCCAATGAAGTCACATCATTGAAGACAGAGGTTGGTACTCTTAAGGGTGATGTGACGACGGTCAAAGATCTACTTCAGCAGATACTCAATTGCCTGGACGCCCTAAAGTCTCATTTTACTCAGGCTGATAGAGATGATCTCCAAAAGATCAGTCCTGCGATTACTGGCCTAGAAGTCAGAATCGTAGTGATTGAAACTTTCATGGGTCTTACTGGCCTAGAAGACAGTGTTCCCTTGAATGCTGCTGCTGCTGATCAATCTGTTTCCTCCCCCACTCATCATGTGGAAGAGGGGGAGAAGAAAGTTGAAGATCTTCCCCATAATGCTGAGGGGGAGATAAATGAAAATGCTGCTGCTGCTTCTACTTCACGACCTCAGGGAGTTGAAAACCCTGAGGGAACCGATAAACCTCCCTCTGATTCTGAGGGGGAGCAACTCGAAGAGGATATGGGAAGCTGCTGCTGATGTAACCGAACCCTACGATGATGAATCTGAAGCTGAAGATGACGAAGACCTTGACCTTGAGGATGAAGAACCATCATCATCCCCTAAAGATGATGATGATGAAGATGATGATGATGACTCTTTCTTCTTCGTCGAACCTGTCGTGAAAGTCCCTGCTCAGAAAGGGATTGTGATAAGAGATCAATCAGGGGAGACGACAAAGACAAAGCCTGCAGCATCTGAAGCTGATCAAGGAAAGAACAAAGGCCTCGCTGCAGAAGGCAATCTGGCAATCCTTCAGACAAAGCCAGTTTGTCAGGTACAATATCTCTTATTCCCTTATACTGCATCACTCCTTTATCCCTTCTGAATCTCAATCCTTCTATCCATAAAACCTCTATACACTTAACCACATTCTTTTCTCTATCTCTTTCTTCCCATGTTCTTACTTAAACAATCGTTGTGTTTCATCTAGTCCTCTCCCCTGTTTGAGGATCCCGCTGAAGCTCCTACAACAACACCAACAATAATTCCAGCTCCTATCGCTGAAAAAATAATCCCAGTCTTGGATTTGACCTCTGAGACTGATGAACCGGAACAACAACCTCTCTCTCACAAAAACAGACCTTCATTAGCTCCTCAAAAGCTAACTGAAGAGGATCAGAAAAGGAGAGAAGAAATAATAAAGAAATTCGAAGATCAGCGAATCATCCTCCCTCGCTCCAAAATCCCTGTTCCCACAAAGTTCAGGATATCAAGGAAAGAATACGAGGATCATTTAAGAGCTGAACGATTACTCGCCGAAAAGAAGGAAGCTGAAGAAAAAGATAAGGCTCTCGCCATCCAGCTGGTCCAACAATCGGTGAAAGACCCCGCACTGAAAAGAACTCCCATTGATGTCCAACGTCAGCTATGGGATGATGCCCAAAGGATCATTTAAGAAAAGACTAAGGTATCTGACTCGACTTTGGAATGGTGTAAAGAAATGATGAACTATCAATCTCGACCATCCAAAATCATCAAAGTACTTATCAGAGGAAAACTGTTTGTAGAGGAAAACTGTTGTTGAAATTGACGTATTCAGAGAAGACAAAACCAAGCAAACCTTCTATGCTACTACTTTAAAGAAGTTTGGTTTCTCTGAATGGTTGGAAGTGAAATTAGCCATTCAGCGATCTCGCTCAAAGTTCAAGAGCCATGTCGAGAAAATTTTAAATTCTCAGATCGACTTGGTTTCTTCTGCTGTGGGTATTCCTCCTTCCACTCTTCTTCCACCTCAACAAAGAAGGGCCTCTGCAAAGAAAAAGAAAACCTCAGACTCAGATCCTCCTATATGGAATGAAACAGGTATAGGTTTCTCACGCGAAGAAGTACTTGGTCGTGACCCTGACCTCTCAGTACTTGACACCTCCCTGCCTCCTGGTGAAACTTTCATCCCTGGAAAAGTCTTAAGTGAACCCTATGGCATCTTCTTTCTAGACTGCTATGGACGACAACACTTTCAACGCATCTCTGAGCTTCCAATCACTCCCATCGAACAACTCAGAGACCTCATATACTGGTGTGAAGTCAGACGCGATCTTAAGGCACGTCACCTCAATCCCCTGATCTTTGAAGAAGCAAAGAACAAAAAGGATCAAGGTGTAACGGTCCCTGACTGGATGATTCCCACATCAAAGACCCTTGATGAACTTCTCATCAAGTAAGAACCTTTTGACGGATAGGATCGCCTTGTAATTCTTTCTATCTTTATCTCTCTACATCTTTTGTACTTGTAATTTTATTTGCTGTACTTGTGATTTTTCCACTTCCCTCTGTAACCTTTACGAAGTTTAAAGAAAAATTTCAGCGAATGTACTTTACTCCATCAGTACTGAAAAGATCCCAGAAAACAGTAAAAGGGACAAATATTTTATGAGTTCTTTTTATCCTTATGTTTTCATTAATTAGCAATTGTCTCTGTTGCTATGTCATAATCAAATAGGGGGAGATTGTTGATCCAAACCCTCAGTGATTTGATAATGACCCTCTCTTAACACTTAGTGAAAATTATAAGTAAATGATATGTATTAGAGTTTCACTATCGCTGATAAATACTAAGACTGTTTCAGTACTGCTGATAGTAACTCTAGCTCTTTAAAGATAAATAGTCAGCGAACTCTGTTCATCGAATAGCTCTGAGCCTGTTCAGTCTATGAGATGATCACTGATAATTTAGTTTATTTACTTATGATCCTTGAAGTTGAAGATCAAGCCCAAGAACCAGCGACAAGTCTACTAATGAACTGATGCGGATATCAGCGAAGCCAAGATTTGTCCACTCAACGTGAAGTATCAAGTAGAAGATTTCAGCAATCGCTGAACTTTATCATTCGCTGATAAAGATCTGATTCAACGAAAGCTGATCATGAAGTCTCCTTACAAAGTACTATTGTCTTACCTCCCTTGCACGTCTCCGTACGAAATATCAGAATGGACATCCCTTTTTGTCTATGATCGTACAACAAACTTTGATTCTACACTGTGCACCATGCGGCTACTAAGGTTGTCTACAAAGGTCAATGACATGCAACCACTCGGCTGCTGCCATGTGTAAAGCAATACTGCCATGCATTAAATGCATGCATTATATAAGAAGAACCCTACTTCAGAAATGAAGTGTGCTCGGACCATCTTCTTCTTTCTATCTATGTGTTAGAATATTATACTTAATATTCTTATCTTCTTTCTGTCTTATTCTAGTGCAAGAAACTTAGTGTTCTTAACTTGTTTAGATTAGGTTAATCCTCAATCTTGTTCCACAACAAGTTGTAAATTGTCTTGATTTATCAATAAACAATTTAGAAAAGTAAAAATAGTGTGTTTGTATTCAACCCCCCTTCTACAAACTTGTATAACCCTTCGGGACCAACAAAATATAAGTCTATAAATAATAAAACGTTAGTCTTCTAATCCTTAAGATGCAAGCTCCGACTCACATCTTCTCTTTCCCCATAACCGAGCTTTCTACCACCTGCTTACGTGAAAGGTTTTTAGTTTTGAAAGCGAGGGTTAGACCATGAGGTCTAGTAAGTTCCCTCAAAAGCCACACCACAAATAACAAAGTTTATGTAAAATTTGCAGTAAGAAATGTTTATACAACACTTGTCACAAAGCATACATATATGATCAGCACACCATGACATGCTAATGGCACACACTATGGTCTCACACACCGTGACAGCGTAGTAGGGCACATACCGCCCATATATGAAACGAATTCATATATTTAATATTATGGGATACCCCCCATCTCACACAAATGCCATAACATATCCACACGTAAGCAATATATTCACTTTATTAAATCACACCTTTCATGCATAATTTAAAACAATACGAACATTGGCTAATATAATCATGCATAAAGTTTCACACTTAAAAAGGTTTTAGGATCAGAAAAACTCACCTGCTGCCTTTGCACGGTACTTCACACTTGAACTTCAGATTCCTAGGTAGAACACCTATGGTTCAAAGGAAAACAAGGTAATAAGCCTTAACTGACTCCTCACTGCTATCTACACAGATTCTAAGTGAATCTGGGTCTAAAAGCACTACTAAGTCCGATGTCAGTTTCAGACTCTCACCCATACCGGATCTCAATCCGGATTTTACCCACTCCGGGACCAACGCAGATTTTCGGATCCCATTGGGATTCCGGATCCTACGGCCAAACTACAATTCCGGATCCAATATGGATTTCCGGATCTCTTCGCCCACAACAAATTCCGGTATAGTTCCGGTTCCCACTTGGGTTCCGGTTCCCACTTGGGTTCCGGTATCAGTTCTGGTCTCGGGTTAATAATTTGAACGCTAAGATTTTCGAACAGATGCAACCACTCTACATTCGAAATCAATTCTTGGGAAGAACAATAGCCATAGGAGGATACCGATATCGACTAATTACTCAATAAACCTACCGATTTACACTAAGTGAAAAATAAGGGGTTCCCACACAGACACCATTTCTTTTCTTCCTTAAAGATTAACATCAGATTCAAACTTACTACTCAAGACCTTAGGATTTGATTGCAAAGAAGAAGGAATTTGGAGATTACCTTGCAAGATGAATCCTCACGCACCCAACTTGAAGAACCCTGAAATACTTGATCTCTTGATTCCACACTCTCAATTGCACCACAGCCGCACACAGAGTTCTTGAGAAAACAAAATTAGGATCCCTAGGGTTTATCACCTTTTTATACTCTTCCACTAGCACACCAAACTTTCTCCTTTTCACACTTTTCACCCTAAAACTAGCATTTATTCTTATTAAGAACACGGTTATTACACACGAGGTGCATCGGCCAACTTCTACTTGTTCTCTGGATTTCTCAGCAAGATCGAGCCAACCACCGTCACTGAAGCACTCGATGATCTGGACTGGGTCATGGAGATACAAGAGGAACTCAACCAAATTGAGGCCCTCAAGGTATGGCAACTCGTCCCACGTCCAACTCACAAGACGGTCATCGACACGAAGTGGATCTTCAAGAACAAGAAAGATGAAGAAGGTGTCGTTATTCGCAACAAGGCGCGCCTCGTGGCCAAAGGATACCGCCAGGAAGAGGGAATTGACTACGACGAGACATACGCTCCGGTTTCCAGAATCGAGGTGATTCGTATGTTCCTAGCATACACCGCGCACAAGAACTTCCCGGTCTTCCAGATGGATGTGAAGACCGCCTTTCTCAACGGCGTCATCAAGAAAGAAGTATTTATATCACAACCGAACGGGTTCGTTGACGACAAAAAGCCAAATCATGTCTACATTCAAGACAAGGCACTGTACGGTCTGAAGCAAGCTCCACACGCCTGTTATGACGCTCTGTCCAAATTTTTAATAAAGTCAGGGTTTTCAATAGGTAAAATTGATACAACCCTGTTTATTAAAAATGAAGAAGGTCATATAGTCTTAGTTCAAGTGTATGTTGACGACATAATTTTCGGTTCTACCAACCCTCAGTACTGTTACAATTTTGCTAAACTAATGGGGCAATATTTCCAAATGAGTATGTTGTGTGAGATGAATTTCTTTCTCGATCTTCAAGTTAAGAAACTGTCGACCCGGATATTCATAAACCAGGCTAAGTACATCCGGGACATTCTTCGGAAGTACCAGATGGAACAATCCTCACCAATGAAAACTCCCATGGCACCCGATACTCGGTTACACGCCGATCCTAACGGAAAGGATGTGGATACCAAAACCTACCGTGGGATGATTGGCTCCTTAATGTACTTGACGGCCAATAGACCTGATAATATGTTCTCGACATTTTTATGCGCTCGTTTTCAATTAAAACCAAAAGAGTCTCATTTAATTGCGGTAAAATGAATTTTTCGTTACTTAAGAGGTACTGCTGATCTTGGCTTGTGGTACCCGAATGAGACAGATTTTGAGCTCACAGCGTATTCGGACGCCGATCACACGGGCAACATGTTGGATCGGAAGAGCACATCGGGACATGTGCAGTACCTGGGTGATAGTTTGGTAAGCTGGGCATCCAAGAAGCAGCAGTGCGTCTCTACATCGATTGCTGAGGCGGAATACGTGGCCGCCGCGAGCTGCTGTTCCCAAGTCATTTGGATGCACACTCAACTCAAAGACTACGGCTTCACCTACTCTCAAGTGCCTATCTACTGCGACTCGAAGAGCGCCATTGCAATATCAAGAAATCCGGTCCAACACACAGAGATGAAGCACATAGACGTTCGGTACCACTTCATCAAGGATCACGTCGAAAGAGGTATAATCGAACTCTACTTTGTTAATACGGAACATCAGTTAGTGTTGATCCCAATTTTACTCAACAATGATATAAATATCTATTAGTTCAAACAAATAGGAGTGCGGAAGCGTTTTAACGAACTAAAGAGATATTTCAGGTAGAAAAACACACAATCAAATACGTGAAATAATAATAACACAAGAGATTTATCTCAAAGATTCACTGTATATTAATTGAAATAAGAACACCAAGAACACCGAAAGTATGCTATGAATTCTGCTCTAAGGGTGTGTGTGTTGTGCAAAGTTAATAGAAGAGCTCAACATAAGCCTTCTATTTATACCGTTCATCAGGGGACAATCGGGAGACAAGAAGTACAAATGGTACAAAGACACGATCGTGGGACTGCTACATGTACAACATTAATATAGTGCGCCATTTTCTGCTAAGGCTGTAACCCATCAGAGGTTGCCACGTGGAATGTGCAGGGCACGCCTTGTACGAACGATCTTCAGGATCTTCGTACAACAGAGAACATGAGGGGCACGATCGTCTTAGCTTTGATCTTCAAATAATCTTCTAAGTCTTCAGTCTTCATACCACAGAGGCTCTGTCAAGTATGACAGAGGCTCTGTGGCCTTGTCCTTTGTGAACGTCTTCTGTTGAGTCTTCACTTGGACCTTCTCTCGGTGTCTTGGCAGAGGCTCTGTCGATGTCTATACTTAGCCTATTTTTCAATACGTTTTTAAACATAAAGATTGGAGCTAGCAATCTCCCCCTAAGTATTGAAAAATAAAAAATTGAAAAATGCATGGTTTTCTAGGCTAAGAACACGACAAGAGGTATTTGACCTCTGTTGAAAGTTTTACTTTTCATATAATAAGGATATGCAGAGGCATTTACAATTGATTGCAGTACATGATATGAAAAGTAAGTAGAGGAAGGTTGAGGAATTCATACTCTGGCATTTGGGAAATCGTTGAATTTCCAATTGTCGATTCCTCCACTTTTGAGTTCATGATAGAATTTGATGCAGAGGTTTCTGAAATTGATGACGAAGTCGATAACCTCTATCAATCTGTCGGCTAGTGCTTGATTCATGAACTATGTACCTCTGTACTCTATGAGATTTGCTCTGAACTCTATCAGAGAGCTTGTTGCATACTTCTGGCAATCAACCTCTAGAAATAGCCTTGACTTTCCAGCAGGGTCTTGATAGACATACCCAATCTTGGGAAAGTTATAATAGAGTTTGGTCTGGCAGAGGAGGGGCAGTCATCTTCTGGTGGTGGGAGTCTGATTTGTTTTACTCCGAGGTCGAGTACTACCTGGAAGTCACTTAGACTGTATAGTAGAATCCTTTCGCGCATGGCTTTATTGATCACCCTGTATGCTCTCTGTACTTCGAGTCTAGTGTTGTAGTTCTTTCGTGCCCAGCTCAGAAGACCCGACAAGTCATAGGGGCTTAGGTTCCTCAGATCAGCATCTGAGAATTGGTTCTCGGTTCTATCCATCCGTTTGACTTTGTAGATGTTGTAGTGGATCTGAGTGCCTCTTGTGCTAGAAAGCTTGCAGTATATGACTTTGTCGATTTTAGAGGTTGAGTAGACTTGGTTGACAGGTTTTGCAGATGTTCTAGTGAAGACATCTTCAAGCTCCTTAAGCAATTCAGGGTTCAGGATGGATGGTGGCAGAGGATCGTTGATAGCTCTGCTGTACAAGTACTTGTACACCACCTCTTCTATTTGTCGTGGAGGAGCAACAGGTGGAGGCATGGGCCTGCGTAGAGCATCTATTTGGTTTTTGATTTGGGCCACTCAATCCTCTGTAGGTTTTGCCTTTGGATCCATGATAGGATTGGTTGACAGAGGTTGAATGTTAAAGGCCCAGTCTTCTTCTTCAGGTTTGGGTGTGACAAAGGCGTCAAAGGCACTCTTCATCAGCTTCTCTTTGGGTTGATGCTTAGGCTTTTTCTTTTTCAGTTCCTCTGTCACAATCCCTTTTCCTTTGTCTTTGGCCTTAGGCTGTTCTGCTTGTTGGGTTTGGGTTGCCTCTGTTGTTTCTATCTGTTGAGCTTCTGAGGGATTAGTTGTAGATGCTTCTGTAGGTTTTGTAGGGGTTGCCTCTGTTAGTTTTGGCACTTGTGCTTCTGAGGGTTTGATTGGTGATGTGGGTTTGGTTTGAGGTTTGGCTGGTGAGGCTTCTACTGATTTGCTCAGATATTTTCGTTTATGAGCTAATGTTTTGGTTCTGGTTTAGGGCTCTTCTGTTCTTTTGGGTGTGGGAGATGGAGGTTTTATCGTTTCAGCTTCTGGTGTAGGGGATGGTAGTTTGGGTTCTTCTGGTGTTTTTGGTGTTGGGGAAGGTAGTTTGTGTTCTATTGGTTTTGGTGATTGGGATGGTTGATCTTCTTCAGATGAGGTGAGTATTTGGACATGCTCAGCTGCAGTCCGTGGGAGGTTCTCCCGTTGAGTAGTTTCCACAGAGGCGGGTATTTCCTCTGTGGTTTGTGTCTGTTGTTGAGCTTCAGGGGTTGAAGGTATTTAGGTTTGGATTTCTTCAGTTATAAGGGTTGTTTCTACAGAGCTGGGTGTTGCCTATGTGGTCTTCTGTTGTGTTTCAGTTGGGGGAGCTTGGGATATTGGTTCTGCTGATATTGGTGGAGCTGGTAGACCTCTGTTTGCAGCTTTGTCTTGTCTCCTTTTGATCCCCTTAGGATGACCTGATGATCCATCAGAATCATCATTAGAGTCATCCTGACCCTTGTCTCTTGTACCTTATGTTCTGCAGGTAGTATCTGGATTTTTGGGTTGTGTGGCACCTGCGGCTATCATCTTAGCACACAAATCATCGCAGATGCCCAAAAGGTAAGCTACCTCTGCCTCTGAGTTAAATTTGAGTCTGCCCACACTTGCCTGGAATTCTCTGACGTAGTTCGCATTGGCCGTGGTGAAAGCAGTGATAAATTCTGTCATCTGGTCGAGGATCCCTTGTCCAAGCTCTGTGAGTTGTGCTCTGGTCATGTAGTCGGAGGGCTTCATGGTCTGAGTTTCTTTTGTAGTGTGTTCCTGGACTTGCTCTAGGGCCTTCTTTAGATCCTCTGGTGTAAGGCCCGTAGAGGTTGGGGATTGCTCTTTCTTCAGCTGTTCAAGTAGATCTTTGACAGAGGCCTGGAAGGCAGAGCTTGTTGCTTTCTCGAAGTCAGATGCGATAGTGGTAGCAGAGGTTGTTGCAGCTGTTTTCATTTGGGCGCAGACATTTTTCACCTCTGTGGATAAGTTGTCTATTTTGGTGTTCAGATCAGTTATGGCCCTGGTTGTGGTATCTGCAAAAGAATCAAAAGAGCTTTTCAACTCTTTCAACGTGTTGTCCATAGAGGTGACAAGGGTTTGGAACTCATCCCTTGAGACATGTGGACTTGGTGTAACCTCTGGGGGAACATATGCATCCCCAGAGTGAGTCCCTGTTCCCGGGACACCTTCTGTCACCCCTGTGTTAATGTTGAGGGTGGAAGGATTTCCCTCTAATCCTTGAGCAAAGGCTTTTTGAGCCTCAGACTCTATAGAGGTTCTGTTGAGAACATTGTCCTGATCCGCTCCACAGACGGGTACAGGAGTATTCTCAAGTTGACTTAGGGACTTGTCTAGAGTCCCTTCGTCCATGTGCACTCTAAGCTCATCTGAAGAGCCGATTGGACTTAAGTGTGTGTGTGTGGCAGAGGAAACAAATTCCTCTGCGGGGATGTCGGATGTGATCTGGGGCAATTGATCACTTACTAAAGTAAGTCCTTTGGAGAGGACTCCCTTGGAATGGTTTCCCCGGTTTCTTCCTTTGTCCGGTTTGCTTGGGTTGGGCTCGAGCTGTGCTGCTCTGTTTCAATAACACCTTCTGCCACTAGACTGGCGGTGTTAGAAATAAGGGTTGCACTGGGAGTTGGTTGGGGTTGTGTGCCTCTACTATCTGCGGCATCTTTTCTTGCCTCTTCTTCTGTCATACACCCTAACCTAAGGGTCTATCTGCTAGCCTCTAACTCTGCGAAGTCGATCATATCCTCTAGGCTTTTCCGTAGTACATCATAGCAGGGGTGAGTGCCAAGTAAAGAATGTACGTCTGGGTGTAGAAGGCCTTCTGGAGTATTTCCCTATATGCCCTCAGGGGTTCTGTTGTCCTCCTCTAGGTCAGAATCAACCTCTGAGACTGTGACAGTTGGATTTGAGGTGTCCCAGTTTGAGAGGTCTTCTGCGGTCCACCCTGAAGTGTCTAGAGAATCAGCAATATCCGGGCGTTGGAGAAAGGCAGAGAAGTCACCCTAATCTGCATAGTTGATAGGAGTTGGGGATTGCAGAGGTTGTTCACGGGTTACTTCTGCCATTTCTTCTTCTTCCTCTGCGATTGTCTGCAGAGGTGTGAGGGGCTTCTTTGTCTTCTTCTTGCTCTTCTTTCTTTTTGGTTTGGGGGCACCCTCCTCAGAAGACTTGTGTTTTCTCTTCTTTTTCTTATCTTTAGGAGGGGGAGGAGGTGCAGAGGATTCGACCATGCTTTCTGCTGGTGGGGATTGTGCGATACTTGTAGAAGTTCCCTCTGTGGTTTTCTTTGATTTGGGGGCCTTCTTCCTTTTGGGGGTGTGGCAGAGGGTTTTCTCTTAGAAGCAGAGGTCTCTAATTGGCTTCTCTGAAGACGGAATCGTTCTTGTACTTGCTCGTGTTTAGCTAATGCCTCTGCCCATTCTTCATCGCTCATCCTATCAACTACCGAAGTTCCTATTGGGGCTCCTAAACGCGGGGGTGTCACAGGACTCGGTTCTGGAGTCCTGTGATCGCGTATATATGCTAACCTAAGTTCCTCATCAGAGGCATATGTCAAAAGAGATGCTGGTAGAGGTCTGTAGAAGTTGTATCCGTCCACATGCTCTGTTGGGGTGTTTTTGGCCATAGGGTAGGTTTTCACGACTGGGCCCTCCATTGGCCATTTTTCGATAAGGAACAGGGGTTCTAGAATGTCACACCCCGCTAAAGCGGAAATACGGGATGTCACAACTAAAGATTTCATTGCGTAAGGTAGAAGACAACACACAATCGTCATAGCATAAAAAGTTTACAAAAGATACATCTTGTTCCAAAAATATAAAATTTGTCCAACACATAATTTGACATGATAAGGAAAGACGTGTTGAATGCAGCTACTTGAGGTGCCTTCTAAAGTTCCAATCTTACTTGCTATTTCCTGAAAAGCATGTAAATGAGAGGGTCAACTATAAAATAGTCGGTGAGATCACAGGTTTAATGAGTACAACACGGTTTGTCATCGAAATAGTTTATAAACCACACAAGTGGATAAGTCAACCGGTTATAGAAAACAGTTTTAATCCGCACAAGTGGGTAAGTCAAAATAGGTTAAATGCGCACAAGTGGGTAAGTCAAAATAGTTTAAATCCGCACAAGGGATAATCAAAATAGTTTAAATCCGCACAAGTGGATTTTGTAAAGTGATTTAAATCCGCATAAGTGGATAAATCAAAGCAGTTGAAATCCGTATAAATGGATAAAACAACCGGTCGTAAAATAGTTTTAAATCCACACAAGTGGATAAAGAATTCATTTGTCAGCATGCGCAAGGTACAGTATTGTATGCAATTACATGTTAAAGTAATGAGCCACTACCCAAACCTACTGACTGTATCACGCCCCGTACGTCCTACCTCAGCGGTGGTTATCATTCCACATGGGTAAGACCAATTAGACACATGTTCAGTCCTACCTCAGCGGTGGGTATCATTCCACATGGGTAAAACCATTTAACGTTATCCATAATATATCAAGCGGCTCGCAAAATGAGCTAATGGGTAATGTAAAATCACCGGGGACTTAATAGCAAAACTCAGAATCAACTAACATAAGCATACATACCATAGCGCATAAGTATACGGAGAAAATATTCAGTATTTTAAATAAACAATGAAATCGATGCGTAATAGAATCGGTGCGTAAAATAATTGTAGTAACGACATGCTTTTCACCCCAAAATGTATAAAATAGTAAAAAGGGGCTGTGAACTCACATGATAAGCGATAGAATCCGGGAATCTCCCACAAGTACTCCGAGATAATCCTACTTCAATCCTATGAACGTAAGGTCACTAGTGAGTTCTCAATCTCGAAGGTTCGGTACTAACTATCCAAATCGTCATAAAATGCCTTGTTGTGTCTTAATATTATAATGTAATAAACCTATACATTGTTCTGGTTGGATTAAAGTTTCCGCAATTTCGTCACATTAGGTAACGAAAAGGGTTTTAAAGAACATAAACATATATGGTACATATATATGTATAAACCGAAATTTTATCGTGAGAACGATAAGATTTGAAGGGTTTTGAATGTAAAGACAATATTTAAGTGCATAAATATATAGGTATAGTATATATTTATATTCCACGATTTCATCATAAAATGATGAAATGGGATCAAGAATATATGAAATGCAAAAACATATATAAATATATTATATATGTATATGTATATTCTACAATTTCATCAAAAATGATGAAAAGGGATAAAGAATAAATAATGTGCATAAATAAAATGCATCAATAAAATGTAAGTATAAGATATACATATATATTCCACTATTTTATCATAAAATGATGAAATGGGATTAGAAGTTAGTCCTTAGTAATAATAATAATTTGTCCTTTGCTGTCCAGAATTTGATGTCACTTGGTGTCCAACTTTGGGTAACTTCCAGGTACAATTTGGTCATGAAATTTTATTTCCAGGTAGTTCAATGAGTTAGGAAACGTTTGGCATAAGTTTCATAGTTTTTGGAAGAGTCTAAGTACATGAAATAATATACGACGTAAAACCCGACAGAAAATGTTTCTGTTTTCGTACTGATTTTGTGAGGACTGTTTGGTAGATGAAATTTGTGAGATTTTGAGTGAAACCACTTGGGTTTGAATCGTAACACATAAAAATGATTTCCTGAAAAAGAATTACTCAATTTGGAGTTATATTGAGTGAGATATGACCCTTTGAAGTGGGGTGTGGAATCTAACAGCAAGCTGTCAAAACCACACCTTGTGCATGTGCTCCCATATGATCTTTTTAACCAATATTCTTATTCCTTTGCATGCAAAATCCGATTTGACCCTCTTCCATACATTTATTTTCAGTTCCAAAACACATTTTTGATCCATTTAAAATACATGCAAGTTACCCATCATCTCAACTTTTATAAATTCTTGAAAAAGACTCATTTTGAAGAATGTTGATGTTCATGTCAAGAACATCAACATGCAACTTAAAATTGTGCATTTTGAGCTCATGCATGTTTGTTTAAGTATGTTTTTAGTGGATTTCAAAGACTTACTCATAAAATTCTTGAATAAAAGATGATGGATTTTGGATTCACCATCTTTTACTAATGTTCATCTTTGGTCTTAACATGCATGTGTTCAAAATGTTCATCTTTGGTCTTAACATTGGTTTGATTTTGGATTCACCATCTTTTACTAACAAAAAGATGTTATGATGGTAAATCTACAAACATTAAGACATATGAAAGACGGTTTTTAAAAACATGAAGAAAGTGTAGAAAAGATGAAGAACATTCATAAAATGCAAGGAAGTTGAAAAAGATTTAAAGGAGTGTGTGTGGATTTCACCCAACACACTTGTTTTTACCTTTGATTATCTTGAACTTTTGAAGAAATATGATTTTGGGGCTGGAGTTGGGATGAAGATGGATGAAGATTTGAAGATTTGAAGATTTGAAGATTTGAAGATTTGAAGATTGAGAGAGAATAGGATGAGAGAATGAAATGTTGCTAGTGAAATGAAGTGACTAAAAAGAAATACATAAGGAGAGTTGAGAAGGGGGGGGGGGGGGGGGGGGTAGTGTGATAAAAAAAATATAAAATACAAAAGTCTAATCTTTTTGATTAATTTCTAAAATACAAGTATTTTTCTTAATAAATAAAAATACAAAGTAATTATATAAAAATAAAGTATTTATATATAATTTGTTTGAAATACATAAATTATCAAATATATAAATATTTGTAGTATAAATGTAGGTTAAGTTGGCATTTTATGAGATTTATGGATAATTCCCTAATTCAAGGATTTTTAGGCAAAATTTCTCAAATTTTCCTATCATACCGCGTTTACTGCTAAAATTGCACTGTGTGAACTATGTCATGAAAAAATGATATATCCAGTGTAGTTCTAACCTGAGGTATAAATTTGACGGTTGTCACAGTCTCCCCTGGTTAGAAGAATTTCGTCCCGAAATTTAAGTGTTACTAGCGTTAACAGGCTCGCTAGCAAAGAGATGAGGATACATTTGGAACATGTAATCCTCCCGTTCCCAAGTGTACTCAGGCCCACGCCTTGTGTTCCAATGGAATTTTACTATTGGGATTTCAATTGGTTCTTCCATGATATGTAAAGTATCGTTAATCTGAACTTCTTCCAGAGGTATGATTAATGAATCGTTAGCTAAACATTTCTTGAGGTTCGACACATGAAACGTGTCATGGATAGCACTTAACTCCTTTGGCAAATCCAGCATGTATGCCATTGGTCCAATATATCGAGGGCTCAACTTTCCTCGTCTTCCAAACCGGACCATTCCTTTCCATGGTGATACCTTTAGAAGCACTCTATCACCAATTTGGAATTCTAAGGGCTTCCTACGATTATCCACATAACGTTTCTGACGATCTCTGGATGCTTTAGGTCTATCTCTAAATTCTAACAAACAAAGGGGTGAACAACACGTGCGTCCATACAAAGCTTCAAATGGCGCACACTGAATACTGGTGTGATAGCTATTGCTATAAGAAAACTCGACCAAAGGTAAGTGATTATTCCAACTTCCTCCGAAGTCTAAAACGCATGCCGAAGCATGTCTTCTAACGTTTGAATAGTTTGTTCACTTTGACCATCCATTTGAGGATGGTAGGCAGTACTCAAATTCAATTGCGTACCCAACACTCTTTGGAGTGACTGCCAAAACCGAGATGTGGAATGGCTATCTCTATCTGATGTGATGGAAATTGGGACTCCATGACGTGTAACAATTTCCTTGATGTAGATCTGAGCAAGCTTTCCCATCTTATAATCTACCCTAATCGGTAGGAAATGTGCAGATTTCGTGAATCGGTCTACTATAACCCAAATCGAGTCGTGCCCTTTGGCAGTTCTCGGGAGTTTGGTTATAAAATCCATGGTTATTTGTTCTCATTTCCACTGGGGAATCTCTGGTTGTTGCAGCAAACCATATGGTTTTTAGTATAAAGGTTTGACCTTTGAGCAAGTCAAACATTTCCCTACGTACAAGGCAATGTCTTTCTTCATTCCTGGCCACCAATAATATTCCCTTAAGTCCTTGTACATCTTATCCGCTCCCGGATGAATTGGATATCTAGACTTGTGGGCTTCGTCCAGAACCATTTCTCGTACGTCGTTGGCTTTCGGAATTCAAATTCTGTTCTTGAAATAACGTACTCCATCAACCTTAGTTTCAAATCTACTTTCCATACCGTGAAGGGTCTCGTCCTTCAGGTTTTCTGTTTTCATTGCTTCGATATGAGCTTCAAGAATTCGAGTCTTTAAACTCGTTTGTACAAGCGCTCCCATTGCTCGTACACGTGAAGGCTTTACCCTTTCCTTCCTACTTAGGGCATCGGCCGCTACATTGGCCTTGCCTGGATGATAGCGAATTTGATAATAGTAATTGCTGAGTAGTTCTACCCATCTTCTTTGCCTTATATTGAGTATTTTCCGGTCTAGGATGTGCCGAAGACTCTTATGGTCTATGAAAATAGTGCACTTAGTGTCATATAGATAATGTCTCCATATCTTAAGAGCGAATACCACCGCTCCGAATTCCAAGTCGTGTGTGGTATAGTTCATCTTATGAACTTTTAATTGCCTCGAGGCGTATGCTATCACCTTATCATTTTGCATCAATACACAACCTAATCCTTGATGTGATGCGTCACAATACCCCATAAAGTTATCGGTTCCTTCCGATAACGCTAGAATCGGTGTATTGCACAGCTTTTTCTTCAATAGCTGGAACGCCTCCTTTTGCGGTTCTCCCCAAATAAATTTCTTATCCTTTAGGGTCAGTGCTGTGAGTGGTTTAGAAATTTTTGAGAAGTTCTCGATAAATCGCCTATAATAACCAGCCAAACCCATAAATTGTCAATTTCTGTTGGGATCTTTGGAGCTTCCCATTTCTTAACGGCTTCCACTTTTAGCCGAGTCCACGTTTAATTCCTTTCTCTCCAATTACGTGACTAAGAAAGTGTACTCTCTAATCCAAAATTCGCACTTTGAGAATTTGGCGTACGGTTTCTGTTCCTTAAGATTAATCTTAAATGCTGCTCGTGATCATCCTTACTTCGAGAGTAGATCAAAATGTCATCTATAAACACGATCACAAACTTGCCAAGGTATGGTCTACATACTCTATTCATCATGTCCATAAACACAGCTGGCGCGTTTGTCAATCCGAATGGCATGACTAAAAACTCGTAGAGTCCATATCATGTCCTAAAAGCTGTCTTAGGAATGTCCTCCTCACGGACTCTTAATTGGTGATAACCTGATCGAAGATCAATCTTTGAGACATAGGTTGTACCTTGCAATTGGTCGAACAAATCATCTGTTCGAGGAAGAGGATATCGAATCTTGATCGTCAACTTATTCAGATCCCTATAATCGATGCTCATTCGAAACGATCCATCCTTTTTCTTGACGAAGAGAATCGAGGCTCCCCAGGGTGATGAACTTAGTCGAATGAATCCCTCTGTTGGTCCCGAAGGCCTATACAAGTTTGTAGAAGGGGGGGGGTTGAATACAAACACACAGATTTTACTTTTCTAAATTGTTTATTGATAAATCATTAACAATTTACAGCTTGTTGCGGAGACAAGATTAAGGATAAACCTAAATCTAAACAAGTTAGAACACTAAGGTTTCTTGCACTAAGAAATATAAGGAAATTACTAATAATAACCTATCTTGAGATAAGAGATATGAACTTGTCCAGAGTTAGCAAGTTACTTCAAAATGAAGTGAGTTCATCTCTTTATATACTGCATGCATTTAATGCAAGTCAGTATATACTTTACACGTGTCATCAGCTGGTTGGTTGCATGTCATTGACCTTTGTTGACAACCTTAGTAGCCGTAAGGATGAACAGTGTAGTATCAGAGTGGTTGTACGATTTCAGATATTCGGAGGTTCTTTTCTGACATTTCGTACGGAGGCGTGCAAGGGTGGTTAAGACAAAAGTACTTTGTACGGAGGACTTCGTGATCAGCTTTCGTTGATTCATCGATTATCATTTTCTATTCAGCAGATGATAAAGTTCAGCGATAGCTGAAGTCTTGTACTTGATACTTCACGTTGAGTGGACAAATCTGAGTCTTCGCTGATCCGCATCAGTTCATTAGGAGACTTGTCGCTGGTTCTTGAGCTTGATCTTCGACTTCAGCGTAGAACCTTTGTTGACGTGAAACTTGTCTTCAAGGATCATAAGTAAACAACTAACGTATCAGCGATCATCATAATGACTGAACAGACTCAGCGCATTAATGATGAACAGTTTCGCTGAATGTTTAATCTAAAGAGCGAGAGTTCCTATCAGCGGTACTGGAAGATCTTAGTACTTATCAGCGATAGTGAAACTCTGATACATATTGTTTACTTACAATTTTCACTAAGTATTTAAGAGAGGGTCATTATCAAATCACTGAGGGTTTGGATCAACAATCTCCCCCTATTTGATTATGACATAGCAACAAAGAAAATTGCTATTTAATGAAAACATAAGGATTAAAAGAACTCATAAAATATTTGTCTCTTTTACTGTTTTCTGGGATCTTTTCAGTACTGATGGAGTAAAGTACGTTCGCTGAAATCTTTCTTTAAAATATTGAATCAGGTTACAATGAAGAACAGAAAGATTATAAGTACAAGCGAAATAATTTACAAGTACAAAAGGAAAACTGATACAATAGAGAAAAAGGAGATTATATCAGTTTTCAAAAAGTTCTTCCTTAATGAGAAGTTCATCAAGGGTCGTCTTTTCAGTGGGGATCATACAGTCAGGAACCGTTACGCCTCGTTTTCTTTTATTCAGCGCTTCTTTAAAGATCAAGGGTTTTAGGTGTCGTGCCTGAATGCCTTTTCTGAAGTCACACCAGTAGATAAGATATCTGAGCTGTTCGATTGGAGTGATTGGAAGCTCAGCGATCCGTTGAAAACATTTACGTCCGTCGTAGTCAAGAAAGAATATTCCATAAGGATTACTGATGACTTTACCAGGGACGAAAAGTTCACATGGTGGCAAAGAAATGTCAAGGGCAGATAGATCAGGGTCAGGACCAAGCACTTCAGCGCGAGAGAAACCAATTCCAGTTTCATTTCGTATGACAGGACCTGAGTTTGAATCTTGACGTTTCTTCTTTGGAGAGCCCCTTTTTCTTTTCAGCTTTAGATCAGGAAGAGGAGGAATATCCACACAAGAAGATATCAAATCGATCTGTCTGTTTATCAGCTTTTCGAAATGATCCTTGTACTTAGATTGTGACGATTGGATAGCTAACCTCATTTCCAGCCATTCAGAGAGACCATACTTTTTACAGTGTCAGTGCGAAAGGTTTCAGATTGGCCATCTTCTCTGAAAAGTTTGATGTCAACAATAGGTACTCCAATAGATGTTCTTCCAGAGATGAATACCTTGTTGATCTTCGCTGGACGATATCTGAAGTGGATTTTCTCTTTACACCAGATCAGGGTGGTCTGAGAAACTTTAGTTTTCTTTTCCACGATCTTCTGGGCTTCTTCCCAAAGCTTTCGTTGGATTTGAATGGGAACACGTTTCAGCTTGGGGTCTTTGACAGATTCTTGAGTAAGCTTGATGGCATATTCTCTGTCTTTTTCTTCAGCTTCCTTTCTATCAGCGATGAGGCGTTCAGCTCTGAGGTGTTCCTTGTATTCAGCTTTTGAAATTCTGAACTTTGGAGGAACTGAAGGCAATTGATCACGCCTTAGAATGATTCGTTGATCCTCGAATCGCTTTATTATTTCTTCTCTTTTCTTCTGTTCTTCTTCTCTTAGCTTTTGAGGAGCCAAGGAAGGTCTGTTTCTGTGTGAGAGAGTTTGTTCTTCAGGTTCATCAGTCTCAGAGATCAAATCCAAGACTGGGATTATTTCTTCAGCGGCAGCTGGAATTATTGGCGAAGTCGCAGTTGTGGAGCCTTCAGCGATATCCTCAAACAGGGGAGAGGACTAGCTGAAACGCAACGATCTTACAAATAAGAACTGGGTAGAAGAACTTGGGTAGAAAAGATAGAAAAAGAATGTGGATTGTGTATAGAGATGTTCAGGGAAGGAATATAAGTAAAGTTTAGTGTACCTGACAAACCGGCTTTTCAAGCAAGATCGCCAGATTTTCATCTTCAGCGAGGCCTTTGCCTTTGCCTTTGCCTTTCTCAGCGCCAGAGGCTGAGGGCTTTGTCTTTGTCTTCTCCCCTGAAGGTTCATTTATCAAGATTCCCTTAAGAGCTTTGATCCTTGGAGCAGGTTTGACGATAAAGAAATCATCGTCATCTTCGTCATCATCATCATCATTCTTTGGAGAAGAAGATGGTTCATCATCAGGGATGTCGACGGCTTCATCATCTTCTGCTTCGGATCCCTCAACATCTTCTTCGAGTTGCTCCCCCTCAGATACAGAGGCGAGCTTCTCGGTTCCCTCAGGGTTTTCATCTCCCTGAGGTTTTTCAGCGATCAGATCTTCATTCCTCTCTCCCCTGATAGATTCATCATGGGAAAGGTCTTCAGCGCTCTTGTTCAGATCTTCAGCGCTTTTGTTTAGATCTTCAGCGCTCTTCTCAGCGGTATGTTCAGCGCTCTTCTCCCCCTCTTTCTCATGATGACTGGGGGAGGAATGGGTAGACTCAGCGTTGGTGTTATCTCTGTCTTCTAGGCCAGAGATTTTCACACAACCTTCAAGCTTTGCTATTCTGTCTTCTAGGCCAGAAATAGCAGGCGTGATTTTCTTCAGCTCTGTGCGATCTGCCGCTGTGAAAGATTCCAAAATAGGGGCAGGGGCAGGAGCAGGAGCTGGAGTATTTTCCTTGTTGACCAGCGTCTCGATCATCGTCTTCATAGAACCAACGTCGGTCTTTACAGAGCCCAAGTCGGTCTTGACCGCTGACATATCACCCTCGAGTTTTCCAACCGATGTCTTCAGCGTTGTTACTTCGCTGGACACGGTCGAAACTGAGTTTTTGAGGCTGGTGTAGTCAGTGTAGATGTCAGAGAGCACCTTGGCAAAATCGCTGAGCGTCTTATCAAGAATCGTGATGTCTTCTGTGGAGCAAAAGTTTCGTCATAATCTATGCCTTCCCCTTGTCTGTATCCCTGAGCAACACGACGAGCTTTGTTGCGAGTTACATTACCATGTTCGTCCAACTTGTTTCGATAGACCCATTTAGTGCCTATCACCGTTTTGTCAGTTGGTCTACGAACGAGTTTGCAAACTTTGTTTCTTTCGAATTCAGTCAGCTCTTCTTGCATAGCGTTGACCCAGTTTGGATCTCTGAGGGCATCATCTATTTTCTTTGGTTCAGTTAGAGAAATAAAGTTAACAAATAAACAAATATTACCTGCACTTCTACGAGTCTGAATACCAGCGTTGGGATCACCAAGAATTTGATCGATTGGGTGATTTACAGTCCATCGCTGAGCCGGAGCATACGTCGCTGACTCAGTCTGAACTGGAGAAACTGAAGATGAGGCTTCAGCTACTTCTGGATTATCAGCTAAGAGAGGAATATTTGCATTTGTCACTTCATTCACTGATTGTTGAGAAAAAGATGGAGTGTCTGAGACATTTGGATCAACTGCAGGTATAGTGTTTATAGGAACAGCTGAGACCCATGATGTTTCAGCTTCACTATTCTGCGTGTTTGGAATGATAGTGGGACTATCATCTTCTACTGGATGAGCATGAGGAGTGGGAATTTCTTCTGAATCACCAAGATGAGAAAAACATCCATTGATTCAGTTCTTCTGTATCAGTGTTCGGTTTAGAGTTCGCTGAACGGGATTCGTCAAACGTGACGTGAATAGTTTCTTCTACAGTTTTTCTTCTACGGTTGAAGACTCTGAAGGCTTTGGAAACTGAGGAGTATCCAAGAAAGATTCCATCATCAGCCTTAGGATCAAACTTTCCAAGGGCATCTCTGTTGTTCAGTATGAAACACTGACATCCAAAGATGTGAAGAAAGCTGATTGAAGTCTTTCTCCCATGAAAAAGTTCATAGGCTGTCTTTTTGAATCTTTTAACTATCAGCGACCTGTTTTGCGTAAAACAAGCAGTGTTGACAGCTTCTGCCCAAAACTGAGTAGGCAGGTGAGAATCGTTGAGCATTGAACGTGCAGCTTCGATAATTGTTCTATTTCTTCTTTCAGCGACTCCATTTTGTTGCGGTGTTCTCACTGACGAAAAGTTGTGAGAAATACCCTTACTCTCAAGGAAGGAATCAAGAGAACTGTTTTTGAATTCAGTTCCATGATCACTCCTTATTGAGCGAACAGTCATATTGTTCAGAGTTTCCATCTTCCGAACAAAGGTGATGAGTTCTTCAGGGGTGTCACTCTTAGAACGGAGAAACATTACCCATGTGTAACGAGAGAATTCATCAACTATGACCAGCGTATATTTCTTTCCAGCGATGGATTGTTTGTTAACAGGTCCAAAAAAATCCATATGGAGTAGTTGTAGAGGAGATGACACTGAGGAGACTTGCTTTGACTTGAAGCTTGCCTTGGTCTGCTTCCCTTTTTCACACGCTGAACATGAAGACTCTTTGGCGTATGAATGCTGAGGTAGACCAGTGACTAACTCTTTGGAGGAAAGAGTATTCAGTGTCTTGAAATTTAGATGTGAGAGCCTCTTGTGCCATAGCCAGTTGACATCAGAAGATGCCTTTGAGAAGAAACAGGAGTTCTCAGTGGTTGTTGAGTCCATGTTTATTACATAAACATTTTCCAAACGATAACCGCTGAGAGCTATCTTCTCCTTTTTGTCAGAGACAAAGCAGGATTCCTTAGTGAAAATCACTTTGTTATCCATGTCGCAAAGCTGACTGATGCTCAGAAGATTATGCTTCAGCCCTTCAACATATGCGACTCTTCTGAAGGAGGTTGTACCATTTGAAAGTACACCATACCCTCGGGTATGTCCTTTTCCATTTCCACCGAAAGTCATAGAGGGACCTTTCTCTTCCTTGTATTCAGCGAGCAGGCTTTTCTTTCCAGTCATGTGTCTAGAGCATCCGCTATCGAGATACCAGATACCCTTCTTAACCTGCAATACAAAGGAAGATTAGTTTTTCTTAGGTACCCACTTAACCATGTATACACGTTTGTCAGTGGAAGTAGTTGGAATGGAATGTTCAGCGGTCTTCGCAGCATTTGAAGATTCAGCTTTGTCTTTCTTCACTTTGGTTAATTTCTTAACCTCAGTGGTAGGAGTCAACTTGACCTGATTTGCACCAGGGTTGGTCTTCTTTGCCTTGGGGGCAATCTTCACCTTAGCTATCTTTTCAGCTTTGGTGGCTGTGGGGCACTTACTAGCAATATGATCGGTAAGTCCACAGTGATAACATTTGCTATAACTAAAAGTAGTTCTAGGACCACTTGTATGCTGAGCTTTTAATTTTGAATTAGAAGTGCCAGCACCAAGTAAACTATTGGCTTTAGAAATGGGACGAACATTCAGTTCTTCAGATTTCTTACCAAGGACATCCACTCTGAGTCTAGGAGTAGATCGCTGAATAGATCCAGAGATCAGCTTTCTAGATCCAGAGGGGTTGGTCACTGAGGCTTTAGAAGCATTCAGCTTTGGTACTAAGGTACCCTTCTGAGGATTTTGATAAATAACAATTCCTTTACCTTTGTCTTTAGAGATAAAGGTAGGTTTTGAATAAACCATTTTCTCCTTACCTTTTGAGGTAGGAGTTTCCTCAGGGATTGATGTAATGGACGAGGAGCACTGAGATGATGAAGTGTCAGCGACTGAGGATACGAACGTTCCAAATTTAAGCATTGAACGTTCAGTGGTTGGTTTTGGAGTATCATATTTATAACCCATACCACGTTTATCACTCAGAGGAATCTGAGCCTTAATTATCTCAGTGATCTTTGTTGAAGAATTACACCATCCTTCAACAGTAGCTTTTTCAGCCTCTAATGCAACGATAGCTTATGCTCGTTCGATTTTGACTAGCTGATTTAAATATACTTGATCGTTAAAATCTTCTTCAATTTTAGAAAGCTTTTCTATTTGAAGGTGGCAGTTTTTAAGCTTTTCAGCGAGATCAAGATTTTGGTTTTCAACCACAGTTTTGCCGTTCATGGCTTCGTATAAACTTCTAGTCAAGAGATCGATCTTACGGAGACTATCAGCTTCATCAATATTTGCAATATTGGTAAAGAAAGAAGGTGATACCTGAATGGTAGATGTTGAAGTGGAGGGAATGTTTGAACTTTCTTCCTCTTATTCAATCTTAGCCATGAGACATTGATTTGCTTCATCATCTTCAGAATCAGATGATGATGCTTCTTCATCAGAAGCAGCCCAATCATAGTCAGCCATCAGGCCTTTTCCTTTCTTCTTAAAGCTTTTCAGCTTTGCATACTTCTCCTTCAGCTTTGAGTATTTGTCATCTTTATTCCTTGGAACAAAGGATTTCTTTGTAAAAGCTGAAGGTCTCATGATTTTCTTTGACCTGCACTCATTAGCGAAATGACCTGTCTTTTCGCAGTTGAAACAAGTAGCAGTAGCCTTATCAACAAAAGCTGATGATTTAGGCTTGTCAGTTATGGAAAGAGGTTTGTTCTTTCTAAACATTTTCTTCTTGGCGAATCTCCTGAACTTTTTAGTTAGGAGAGCCAAGAATTCATCATCATCTGATGACCTTTCAGAGTTACTCTCTAACTCAGTGATAGTGACCGAGGGTCGCTGAGTAGAAGGTTCCTCTGAGATTAAAGCAACATGGGTGCTTTTGGAATCTTTTACAAGATTCTTCTTAAGATGGCTAGATTGCTCATGATTCAGCAACGTGCCATATAAGGTAGCAAGGGTCATTGATCTTAGATCCTTTGATAGCTTGAGACACATGGAATAATTGTCCCAGCTTTCAGGTAAACATTCTAGAAACTTTGTCAGCACTTCAAAGTTAGAATATTCCTTACCAACAGTTTTCAGATCTATAATTAAACAATTAAAACGTTGGTGAACTTCAGAGAGAGTTTCATTCTTACCAGAAATGAAGCTTTCGTATTGTCTTACCAGGTTGATCTTTCTTGAGTCCTGGACTTCAAACGTTCCTTCATACTGAACACATATTGTGTCCCACATGGCTTTTGATGATTTCAGGTTCATGACGGAATGGTAGACTTCGTCAGGAAGGGCCATGGATAGTATGGATCTGGCTTTTGTATCTATAGCCACTTTCTTCTTATCTTCGTCGGTCCACTGACGGATTTCTTTAGGAATCAGCCTTTCTGGAATAGCAGGTCTATTTGCAGTGGCTAGAACTAAAGGATCAATTGTTACAGGGATGTGTGGGCCGTTCTCAAGATAGTAAGGTATAGTAGGGTCTACACCTTCTAAGAAGAGTGTCATCCTATTTTTCCACAAGTTGAAGTTGTCTCTGGAAAATCTAGGGGGTTTTGCAAGAGAACCATTGTCTATATAATGTGTGTTTGAGTTGGTGGCCATTTTCAGATAATAGCAAGGAAGAGAAATATCTTAGATTAGATCTTGTTTATGAGATTAAACAAATCTGCTCTGATACCACTTGTTGGTCCCGAAGGCCTATACAAGTTTGTACAAGTTCATCTCTTTATATACTGCATGCATTTAATGCAAGTCAGTATATACTTTACACGTGTCATCAGCTGGTTGGTTGCATGTCATTGACCTTTGTTGACAACCTTAGTAGCCGTAAGGATGAACAGTGTAGTATCAGAGTGGTTGTACGATTTCAGATATTCGGAGGTTCTTTTCTGACATTTCGTACGGAGGCGTGCAAGGGTGGTTAAGACAAAAGTACTTTGTACGGAGGACTTCGTGATCAGCTTTCGTTGATTCAGCGATTATCATTTTCTATACAGCAGATGATAAAGTTCAGCGATAGCTGAAGTCTTGTACTTGATACTTCACGTTGAGTGGACAAATCTGAGTCTTCGCTGATCCGCATCAGTTCATTAGGAGACTTGTCGCTGGTTCTTGAGCTTGATCTTCAACTTCAGCGTAGAACCTTTGTTGACGTGAAACTTGTCTTCAGGGATCATAAGTAAACAACTAACTTATCAGCGATCATCATAATGACTGAACAGACTCAGCGCATTAATGATGAACAGTTTCGCTAAATGTTTAATTCAAAGAGCGAGAGTTCCTATCAGCGGTACTGGAAGATCTTAGTACTTATCAGCGATAGTGAAATTCTGATACATATTGTTTACTTACAATTTTCACTAAGTATTTAAGAGAGGGTCATTATCAAATCACTGAGGGTTTGGATCAACACCCTCATCTAGAAGTTCTTGAAGTTGACTTAGCTACAGGTGCTGTTCTAGGTATGAGATCAATCTGAAATTCCATTTGTCTAAACGGGGAAAGTCCAGGAAAATCGTTAGAGAACACCTCCGGGTGATCCTTCACCAAAGGAATGTCTTGGATTCGCCTTTCCTCGGACTTTCTCTCGATTACTTGTGCCAAAAATACGACGAACTTCTTTCTCAAATACTTATGGACCTTCATACAAGACACTATCTTCAGGCTTTTCCCAGTTCTATCTCCTTGAACAACAAGGGTTTCTCCGCCTTGTAAGGGTAACCTGATAATCTTTTCGAAACAACTAACCTCTGCTCGGTTCCTAGATAACCAATCCATGCCTATTACTACGTCAAAACTCCCCAACTCAATAGGAATAAGATTAGATCTAAAAAGCTTATCAGCTAAGTTCAAGGTACAACCTAAGATTACATCATTAGCCTCTAATTCATGACCATTAGCATCCTCAATAATATAAGCATCCGACATTCTCTTAGATTCCGAGTTAATTAGTGGCCTGAATTCCAATGAAACAAAACTTCTATCCGCTCCAGTGTTAAACAATACTGATGCATGGTGGTTGTTTAGGAGAACATACCTGTCACCACATTAGGGTCACGACGTGCTTCGTCAGCTCCAATGACAAATGTCCATCCTCGAACTTGGCCTTCTTGATTTCCCTGATTTGTTTGCCTAGCATGATTCCCACTGTTGCTAATGCTTAACCTTTTACCTAATTCCGAGCACTTATTCCGGAAGTGATCCCGACTTCTGCACTTGAAACATACCCTTTTCTCATCAATGACACTCCTTTCCATCCAATAGTACTTAGCGAAATGACTCGCTCACTTACAATTGCCACAACTTTACAGGCTCCTTCATGATGGTAGTTACATTTGTTACACTTTAGGTGTGGACCATTGAACTGCCTAGAGTCCTTAGCCTTTATTCCGAAATTTTTCCCTACCTTCCTATCCGTGCTCTAAATAACATCAAGATAGAAATCCATTCCTATTTTTAGATAATACCGCTAACACAAAATTTTGATGTTCGTCAACCATCAATACCGTAGTTTTTAAATCTGATACCACCAAATACTAGAATTTACTTTAAAATACATAGTTCTTAATAACTTCAAGAAAATACTTTTCCTTTGAACCAAAAGTTTTATCAAAAGCTGCCACTATCAACTATCTTAATCAAGACCATCTCAAATACACAACTATCAAGATCATCAATACAAGCATAGCTAGCACTACTCCTCTAATCACGCATGCGAGCTCCGCCCTCAACGCGGTTTGCCTAGCCGTCCTAGCGCTTTCCAAAGCCTGGGTTAAATTATGGGACAATTGATGTACTAGTTCTACTAGTTCTGTTAAGACCTGGCCTTTATTAGTTACCCTTACATGGCAACCATGCAACTCGATTGTCATCGCTCTTATGTGTTGATCTTCTGCCCAAGTCATATCGGTCACTCGTCCGATTGGCACAGTGGTGATCACACGTGGTGGCTCTGGTACCTCCGGACGCTCCATCCTAGCCATCCCCCGTCTAGGAATTTGGGACGTTCCTTCTCGTCGTTTTCCCAACACGAGGCCCTCCTAGGTGTGGTTGCAAAAAATTTCCGGAGTGGGTCATGGTAGTACTAGGGTCGGTGACAGTCTTAGTTCGTCGTAGGGGTTTTATTCACTTGACACTTCTTCTTCCGACTCCGTGCTACTAGAATATTCATCTTCCCGGATGTCGGGTGGGTTGTCTTGAGGTTGAACAATGACGTGATCCGACACATCGGTCGAGTAAGAATTAGGAGTGTAGGATAGTGACGATGACGACATAGTGAAACTGAAGCAAAAGTGTACTTAGTAACTAATCGCATAAGTGATATGTCTATCCTATGCAATGTCTACGCTCTAAGCATGCTCCTAGAGAGTGCAAGTAAAAATCGACATACTCCTACTATAACCATTTCTAGTCTCGCATTAACCTTCCTTAACCGAACATAGGTTATCAGGCTATGTTTAATTAAAGTCTGTTAATGCCATTCTAGACTTAGTTATACTAGTAGTAGGTTCAGTTGTTTTCATGTCAGTATTGGACTTTTGGTAATAGTTTGGTTTTTCCAAAAAAGACCGGTATTCTCTATAACCTTCGGCTCTGATACCAAATCTGTCACACCCCGCTAAAGCGGAAATACGGGATGTCACAGCTAAAGATTTCATTGCGTAAGGTAGAAGACAACACACAATCGTCATAGCATAAAAAGTTTACAAAAGATACATCTTGTTCCAAAAATATAAAATTTGTCCAAAACATAATTTGACATGATAAGGAAAGACGTGTTGAATGCAGCTACTTGAGGTGCCTTCTAAAGTTCCAATCTTACTTGCTATTTCCTGAAAAGCATGTAAATGAGAGGGTCAACTATAAAATAGTCGGTGAGATCACAGGTTTAATGAGTACAACACGGTTTGTCATCGATATAGTTTATAAACCACACAAGTGGATAAGTCAACCGGTTATAGAAAACAGTTTTAATCCGCACAAGTGGGTAAGTCAAAATAGTTTAAATCCGCACAAGTGGGTAAGTCAAAATAGTTTAAATCCGCACAAGGGATAATCAAAATAGTTTAAATCCGCACAAGTGGATTTTGTAAAGTGATTTAAATCCGCATAAGTGGATAAATCAAAGCAGTTGAAATCCGTATAAATGGATAAAACAACCGGTCGTAAAATAGTTTTAAATCCGCACAAGTGGATAAAGAATTCATTTGTCAGCATGCGCAATGTACAGTATTGTATGCAATTACATGTTAAAGTAATGAGCCACTACCCAAACCTACTGACTGTATCACGGCCCGTACGTCCTACCTCAGCGGTGGGTATCATTCCACATGGGTAAGACCAATTAGACACATTTTCAGTCCTACCTCAGCTGTGGGTATCATTCCACATGGGTAAGACCATTTAGACACATGTTCGGTTCTACCTCAGCGGTGGGTATCAATCCACATGGGTAAAACCATTTAACGTTATCCATAATATATCAAGCGGCTCGCAAAATGAGCTAATGGGTAATGTAAAATCATCGGGGACTTAATAGCAAAACTCAGAATCAACTAACATAAGCATACATACCATAGCGCATAAGTATACGGAGAAAATATTCAGTATTTTAAATAAACAGTGAAATCGATGCGTAATAGAATCGGTGCGTAAAATAATTGTAGTAACGACATGCTTTTCACCCAAAAATGTATAAAATAGTAAAAAGGGGCTGTGAACTCACATGATAAGCGATAGAATCCGGGAATCTCCCACAAGTACTCCGAGATGATCCTACTTCAAACCTATGAACGTAAGGTCACTAGTGAGTTCTCAATCTCGAAGGTTCGGTACTAACTATCCAAATCGTCATAAAATGCCTTGTTGTGTCTTAATATTATAACGTAATAAACATATACATTGTTCTGGTTGGATTAAAGTTTCCGCAATTTTGTCACATTAGGTAACGAAAAGGGTTTTAAAGAACATAAACATATATGGTACATATATATGTATAAACCGAAATTTTATCGTAAGAACGATAAGATTTGAAGGGTTTTGAATGTAAAGACAATATTTAAGTGCATAAATATATAGGTATAGTATATATTTATATTACACGATTTCATCATAAAATGATGAAATGGGATCAAGAATATATGAAATGCAAAAACATATATAAATATATTATATATATGTATATTCCACAATTTCATCAAAAATGATGAAAAGGGATAAAGAATAAATAATGTGCATAAATAAAATGCATAAATAAAATGTAAGTATAAGATATACATATATATATTCCACTATTTCATCATAAAATGATGAAATGGGATTAGAAGTTAGTCCTTAATAATAATAATAATAATTTGTCCTTTGCTGTCCAGAATTTGATGTCACTTGGTGTCCAACTTTGCGTAACTTTAAGGTACAATTTGGTCATGAAATTTTATTTCCAGGTAGCTCAATGAGTTAGGAAACGTTTGGCATAAGTTTCATAATTTATTGAAGAGTCTAAGTACATGAAATAATATACGACGTAAAACCCGACAGAAAATGTTGCTGTTTTCGTACTGATTTTGTGAGGACTTTTTGGTAGATGAAATTTGTGAGCTTTTGAGTGAAACCACTTGGGTTTGAATCGTAACACATAAAAATGATTTCCAGAAAAAGAATTACTCAATTTGGAGTTATATTGAGTGAGATATGACCCTTTGAAGTGGGGTGTGGAATCTAACAGCAAGCTGTCAAAACCACACCTTGTGCATGTGCTCCCATATGATCTTTTTAACCAATATTCTTATTCCTTTGCATGCAAAATCCGATTTGACCCTCTTCCATACATTTATTTTCAGTTCCAAAACACATTTTTGATCCATTTAAAATACATGCAAGTTACCCATCATCTCAACTTTTATAAATTCTTGAAAAAGACTCATTTTGAAGAATGTTGATGTTCATGTCAAGAACATCAACATGCAACTTAAAATTGTGCATTTTGAGCTCATGCATGTTTGTTTAAGTATGTTTTTAGTGGATTTCAAAGACTTACTCATAAAATTCTTGAATAAAAGATGATGGATTTTGGATTCACCATCTTTTACTAATGTTCATCTTTGGTCTTAACATGCATGTGTTCAAAATGTTCATCTTTGGTCTTAACATTGGTTTGATTTTGGATTCACCATCTTTTACTAACAAAAAGATGTTATGATGGTAAATCTACAAACATTAAGACATATGAAAGACGGTTTTTAAAAACATGAAGAAAGTGTAGAAAAGATGAAGAACATTCATAAAATGCAAGGAAGTTGAAAAAGATTTAAAGGAGTGTGTGTGGATTTCACCCAACACACTTGTTTTTACCTTTGATTATCTTGAACTTTTGAAGAAATATGATTTTGGGGCTGGAGTTGGGATGAAGATGGATGAAGATTTGAAGATTTGAAGATTTGAAGATTTGAAGATTTGAAGATTGAGAGAGAATAGGATGAGAGAATGAAATGTTGCTAGTGAAATGAAATGACTAAAAAGAAATACATAAGAGAGTTGAGAAGGGGGGGGGGGTAGTGTGATAAAAAAAATTATATAATACAAAAGTCTAATCTTTTTGATTAATTTCTAAAATACAAGTATTTTTCTTAATAAATAAAAATACAAAGTAATTATATAAAAATAAAGTATTTATATATAATTTGTTTGAAATACATAAATTATCAAATATATAAATACTTGTAGTATAAATGTAGGTTAAGTTGGCATTTTATGAGATTTATGGATAATTCCCTAATTCAAAGATTTCTTAGGCAAAATTTCTCGAATTTTCCTATCATACCACGTTTACTGCTAAAATTGCACTGTGTGAACTATGTCATGAAAAGATGATATATCCAGTGTAGTTCTAACCTGAGGTATAAATTTGACGGTTGTCACATAGAAGTACCCCAAGGATTCTCTGAAATTGTCGTGGGGGAAGATCTTTGCTTGAGGGTCCCTTTGCCCTCTGTGTGGATATTCTGTGGTCGATCGTGTTTACTATCTCTTGTAACATAAGAGTGCCATAGTCCGGAGGCAAATCATAGTACACCCCGTACATGATTGCCATGATTTGATGAGAAGTTTGATCTGGACTACCTACTTTCCCGGTAAGGCACCTGTTCAGAATGGAGAAGAGAGTATTCCATAGAGGAGGGAACCTATTCCTTCTAAAGTCATTCCTCTTCTTCAGTTGGGTATTGTAGCCCAACATCTCTGCGAATCTACAGAGGTCTGAATCTAAGGGTTCCTCTGCGTATTTCTTTATGCCTAGAAGTCCTCTTGTTGGTAGGCCAAATTCAAGGGAGAACATAGTTCTGTTGAATTTTATTTCAAGGTATTCATATTGGCCAGGTTTGGATATGTATCCCTTGATTTGCGTATTGTCTTGGTCATAAAAGCAGCTCTGCCAGAACTGGTTGAGATATCTGGCAGGGATTCTTTTAACGTTCTTGGTTAGCAGAGGGAAAAGGTAATGGTTTTCCAGGATATTGAGTAGAATGGCATGTTCCTCACCAAATGCTGTTCTTGAGGGAACAAGAAAATGGTTGTTGGGTTTAATGGGAAGAACACGTTCAAAGTGTTCATGTTCCAGGAAGTTTTGAAGGTGGGTTGTCGGAGTAAAGGCCACTGATTCTCCTGAGTTATCTTGTTCTAAGTTTTCGGCCATGGTTGGGTTCTGTGAGTGCTCAGAATGGGCTGGGGAGTTCGCCGGAGTGTTTGAGGTGGAAGCCATTGATGATTTCTTCAAAGAAAGGAGTAGAATATGAAAAGTTGCAGGTTTTGCAATGTTCACCGGAGAAGAAGAGAGTAGTAAATTCATAAAAGGAGGAGGAATGACGTAAACGGGGTTATATAGTGGGGTAGAAACGGATAGAATTCTGTGGTTAAAAAGTGAATTCAATGAAGGCTTGAGGTCCACACTCGAGTTTTACAGCTGGGTTCACGTGTCAGAAGAACGTGTGGCATGCACGTCCAATGAAAACTTGCCACGTCAAAAGTGTCAGAACAAGATTAGACGTCGTGCGCGACCCATTAATGCTTGGCGCGTGGGTGTTTCTACATCCAGATGTCTGTCACCCTCAGAAATAACCCGCATGTTACAGAATTTCCATAAAAGGCTAAGTGTCAGAATCGACAGAAGCTCTGTGGTGGAATGAGCTCTGTTGTCTGAAACCTACTTTTCATCTCCTCTTAGCTTGCACCTTTAACAAAAACGTTTGAAAATGCGTTGGAAATGATCGATAGAACTTTAGTACAGAATTTGCATTCACAGAGGCTTTGAGGCTCTGTTGAAGCTAGCAGAGGCTCTATGAGTGAAAATTTCTTATAACTAAAAATTCATAAAACTTTTTGATCATCCAAAGTTTTAATTGTCTTAACCAATGTTTTTAGGACATATTTGAAAGTTGGTGTCCTAGAAAACTGTTTTAAAAAGTGGTTTTGTGCGAGATCCTTACTCTTTGATTCTCCTTTGCTCGGCAAAAATACCTGACTTCTGTGGATTTGGTTGATCACTTCTCTTCTTTGGCTCCCCCTTGAATTAACCACTTTTGTAGATTAATTCAATGTCTCCTTCTGCTCCCCCTTGACCTATGTTTGGATCAAATGAGATAAGTAATGCGTAGAACATAGGTCAAACTCACCAGAGGCTATGTGGAGATTGTCAGAGGTTCTGAGAATTCCCACAGAGGCTCTGTAGGGTACAAAACGTTTGGTGATAAGGAATTTTCATACAAAAGAGTTTAAATATATACATATGTACAAGAAGATCAAGTCTTACTTACAGAGGATTCAACTCATGTTTATCATACCCAACTTACTCACCAAGAAAAGGAATCTTTTCTCATCTAGTGCCTTGGTGAATAGATCTGCAAGCTGGTATTCAGTGGACACAAAGTACATCTCGATTGTGCCTTGTTCAACATGATGCTTTAGAAAGTGGTAACATATATCGATATGCTTTGTTTTTTTAGTGCTGTACAGGGTTGGCAGAGATAGCGATGGCACTCTTTGAATCACAGAGGATGAGTATCTTGTATATGTTGTAACCGTAGTCCTTTAGCTGTGTTTTCATCCACAGAACCTGGGAGCAACAACTAGCAGCAGCAACATATTCAGCTTCTGCTGTAGATGTCGACACACAATTTTGCTTCTTTGAAGTCCAGCTGACTAGTTTACCATCCAGTAATTGACAACTCCCAGATGTGCTTTTTCGGTCAAGCTTGCATCCTCCATAATCTGAATCTGTGTATGCCTTAAGATCAAATCCAGATTTCTTCGGATACCAGAGCCCAAGATTTTTGGTTCCCTTAAGGTATCTGAATATTCTCTTTACAGCAAGAAGGTGGGATTCCTTTGGGTTAGCTTGATATCTTGCACAGAGGCATGTGGCATACATTATATCAGGTCTACTTGCTGTTAAGTATAAAAGGGACCCAATCATGCCTCTATAGAGCTTGCACTCTACAGATTTACCATCTGGATCTGAGTGTAACTTATTTCCAGTGGACATGGGGGTCTTCATTACAGAGGCATTAGAGAGTTTGAATTTCGAAAGAATGTCAGAGACATATTTAGCTTGATTTATGAAAATTCCCTCTGATGATTGTTTGACTTGTAGTCCTAGGAAAAAGTTTAATTCTCCCATCATACTCATTTCAAACTCACTCTGTATGAGCTTTTCAAAGTCTGTTCATTGTTGTGCATTTGTAGAACAAAAAATAATGTCGTTCACATAGATCTGTACAAGCAGAATCTCATCACCTTTTCTTTTATAAAACAAAGTAGTATCGGTTGTACCTCTGTCGAAATCATTATCGAGAAGAAAGGTTGAAAGTCGTTCGTACCATGCTCTTGGAGCCTGTTTCAGTCCATACAGAGCTTTGTCAAGATAATAAACGTAGTTTGGGAACTTGGCACTTTCAAACCCTGGTGGCTGCTGGACGTATACTTCTTCTTTGATTTGACCATTTAGAAAGGCAGATTTTACATCCATTTGAAAAACTCTGAAACCTCTGTGGGCTGCGAAGGCTAAGAAGATTCTTATTGCTTCGAGCCGTGCGACATGGGCAAAAGTTTCATCGTAATCAATGCCTTCTGCTTGGCAATATCCTTTGGCCACCATTCTCGCTTTATTTCTAATGACCACCCCATCCTCATCCTTTTTGTTTCTAAAGACCCATTTAGTCCCTATTGCTTGTTTCCCTTTTGGCAGAGGAACTAGGGTCCAAACTATGTTTCTCTTAAACTGTAGAAGCTCTTCTTGCATAGCATCTACCCAGTTTGGATCATCTAGGGCTCCAGAGACACGTTTTGGCTCGATCATACTGATAAAATTTGTAAAGAAACAAAAGTTAGCAGTGGCTGATCTTGTCTTGACCTTTTCAGAAGGATCGCCGATTATTAGGTTCTGAGGATGGCTCTTTATCTACTTTGTTGTTCTTGGAAGATGGTCATTAGCATCATCTAGTTGAACTTCTGTGGTCGCACATTGTGGTTCTGGTGCAACCTCTGTAGTGGAAGGTACTTCTGTGCTTGAACTGGGTGTAGCAGCTTGTGGGGGTATTGGGATAAGAGTTGGAATTGGTTCCTCTGAGCATGTAGAGACTAAATCCTCGTTTTCCTCTGATATTGGTTTCTCTGTTGTAGCTGGAGTTGGTATGTCCAGTGCCTCTGTGGTAGAATCTTTGGTTGTATCATCTTCTGTTGGCTCCCTCTCGGTATTGGCATCTGCATGATTCACAGAAGAGGATGAAGTATTCAATGGACCAGTTAGAGATATACCTGACTCAGTCTGGTTGGCAGAAGATGATTCTTCAGAGGCTCTGAAGATTCCAGCAGAGGGATCAATATCATCGTGGAACATCTCTTCAAATAGCAGATTTAAGTCCGCTTCTCTTGTCTTTGAGATGCCAGAGAATTCCTTTTTCAGTCCGAGTTCTGAACAGATTTGTTCAGAAGTCTTTTGAAAAGAATCATCAAAAGAGACATTTATACTTTCCACAATGGATCGAGACCGCAGAAGATAAACTCTGTAAGCCTTTGAAGTGGCAGAGTATCCTATGAACTTTCCTTCATCTGCTTTCACATCGAACTTTTCTCTAGCTTATCTGTCGTTCAGAACGAAGCACTTGAATACAAATACATGGAAGAACTTGATGTTTGGTCGCCTTTGATTGATCAATTGGTAAGGAGTCTTGATGTGCCTCTTTACTATGGTTGATCGATTTTGTGTATAACATGCGGTTGATATAGCTTCTGCCCAGAAAGAAATTGGCTATCCAGATGCTGTTAGCATGGTTCTTGCGGCCTCCACAAGCGTTCTGTTCTTTCGTTCAACCACGCCGTTTTGTTGTGGAGTGCGTGCAGCAGAGAAGTTCTGAGAGATACCTTCTTCTGTGAGGTAAGCTTCAATGACAGAGTTTTTGAATTCTGTGCCATTGTCGCTTCTCAACTTTTGGATTTTGCACTCATACAGAACCTGGATCCTTTTCATTAGATTTATCAGAATGTTAGGAACATCTGATTTCTTTCTGACGAATTCCACCCATGTATATCTTGAGTATTCATCGAACACCACTAGTATGTATTTCTTGCCTCCTAGGCTTTGCGTAGCAATTGGACCGCAGAGGTCAACGTGTAGCATGTACAGAGGCCTAGGACAAGACACATCAGTCTTGCCTTTGTGGGAAGCCCTCTTAAGCTTACCCATTTCACATGCTGAGCACAGATGATCTTTACGGAATTTAACATTCCGCAGACCTTTAACAAGATCAAGTTTCACAAGCTTATCTAGAGTGTAGAAATTCAGATGGCAGAACCTGTTATGCCATAACCAGTCTTCTTCGTTTTTACAGGCTACAAGGCAGAGGTTGTCTTTCTTGTTCTTGACGCTGAAGTTCATAAGATACAGATCTCCCTTTCTTTCAGCACGCAGAAGTTCGACCACTGTATCTTCTCCTTGCAGAGAGCAGAAAGTTCTTTTGAACATCACATCGAAACCAGTATCGCAAAGTTGGCTAACACTTAGCAGATTGTGCTTAAGGCCATCCACATATGCAACTTTGCATACTGATATGTTTTCCTTTTTGATGACTCCGTAGCCTTTAATATATCCCTTCTTGTTGTCGCCAAAGGTTACTAATCCTCCATCGAGTTTATCTTTGTAAGAGGATAGTAGACCTCTGTCGCTAGTCATGTGCCGCGAGCACCCGGAGTCAAGATACCAGATCGGCACATACTGCTTCTGTAACACAATCAGAGATTTTTAGGTACCCATATCCAAATGGGTCCCGGTTTGTCAGGGGTCTTCAAGGTTGCCTTAGCACCCTTGGGTTTGGTTTTAACTTCTTTTGAAGAACCAGTTTGTTTCTTCTTTCCCTTAAATTTGGCATTCTTTTTGGGCAAAGAGAGGAAACAGTGTGGGCTTGATAAGTGTTGATTCAACTGATACATGAGATCAAAGCAGTGACAGTAATTAATATGCGAAGAAATTTGCTTGAACTTTTCATTAAAAACACTGAAACAGGGTACAAAGGCTTTATTACAGTCTATTCTAGCATCTGACTTCCTATTACAAGAAGACCTATGTATACTAGATTGTTTATTTGGAAAATATCTGTGGAGAGTAGCCTTCTGTGGTCCCCTTCTTCTGTGGTGAACTTCTGTAGGTTTCACTGTCACAGAAGTAAAAGACTTGTTATTTTCAACCCACTTACCCTTTTGTTGCCAAGTTAATTTTTCTTTAAAAGGCCTAAAAGGTTTAGCTTCTTTTGAACATTGAGAGGATTTTTCTTTTTCAAGTTTGATTTTCTCAAGCTCCAGAGAGGTTTTGGCTTGTATACACATGTTCAGAAAATCCAGGCAAATAGGAACACTTGTGATTTTCTCCTTAGGAGGAATGGTCTTGTTAAGAATTCCAGAGGGAAGTTTAAATCCCTCTGCTTCATAAGGAACTATTTCTGATTTAATTGAATCAGTCTCAGAGTCGTCAGAGGATGAGTCATCCTCATATACAAAGGTTGAGTCACTAAGATCTCTGTCGACAGAGGTTGGATTTTCTGAGCAAGTGCCATACTCACTTTCTTCCTTTCTTTCAGGAATATCTTCAAAGTTAACAGAAGTGTTCATCATGGTTTCCTCAGAGAGATTTTGAATGTTATAGGAAGTACTTGGATTTTCATAAAATTTGTTTTTATCGATTTCCAATAATTCCCTTTCAGAAATGTGGGTCAGTTTTTCTTCTGAAGAAGCAGGCAAGAATTCAGGTGCCTCTGCCGATAGTTTCCTCTCAGAATCTATGGTGCAGACGAAAGCAACCTGGGATTGAGTCTCGGGGTCACCAAACTTGAAGATTCCTATCTGATCTTGAGTGTTTAGATATCTCTTAGGTTTGGATTCTCTTTTGACAGAGGCTGATTGTGGTAAATCTGTGTTTTTAAACCACACATTTATCATTTTCAGAGGTTTCCTCTTGTGAGGTTCCCCAGAGACCTTTTGACTTTAGCTAACAGAGGTTAAATTTGGAAAACCGGGTTTTCTAGTACTTCCAATATAGAATAGAGAGGAAAGGGATTTGTCTCTTTTGGTTCCAGTGTACGGATCTATGTCACAGAAGCCAATTCCCCGTCTTCCTATTTGTGTATTGAGTTTTTCATACACCTTCTGTGCATCTTGATATTTTCTGATTAAGAGATCTCGACTGAGCAAGTCTTAATGAAGGACTTCTCTTTCCTTTTGAAAATAGTGCTTAAGAGCTAGAATATTCATTCTGTCGCTCTCAACATCCACAAGTTCTTTAGATTTAGCCTTTAAAGCAGAGTTGATTCTGTAATCTTTTCTTTCAAAGGATTTAGATGTTTGTTCCAATTAGTTTCAATCTCTTCCTTTTCTTGAAATATTTTTGCCTTTTCTTAAGTGAGAAGTCTGGTTTCTCTCTCAAAAAATGCAAGTTTCTTTTGAACACTTTCACAAGTCCTTTTAAGTTCAGTGTATTCAACAGTTAGTTTAAGTAGATTTGCTTCGCTATCATTTGAGATAGAGTCAGAAGTGGATACCTCACTATCAGTTCTCTTGCTCCACCATGAGCGACTTTTGAGCGTAATATTCTGCCTTCTTTTAGTAGAAAGAAGAATCCATCTGAGGGCGGTTTGGTTTGCTCCTGCAGTCTGCGGCATAGTGGCCTGGCTTGCCACAATTGAAACATCCCTGGTTCTAGGAAGCGTTTCCAGCTCTTTCGTCTGACATCTATCGGTCACCACCTTTGTCATTCGACCTCTGTTGGTCGTTTGAACCATCTCTTCCCTGGTTTCTTGACTCATACTTCTCTCCTCTATCATCCCTTCCATCACGTTCATAACCCTTCTTCCTGTATCCTCCTCTACCAAACTCTTTCGTCAACAAAGTTAATGATTTAGCTATCGAGGCCATCGTTGCCTCTTCCTCCTCTACCAATTCCTCCTCAGAACTATCAACAACCACCACTTTCTTCTTCTTCTTCTTCTTCTCATTCTTCTCCTCCACAACTTTCTCCTTCTTAGGCTTTTCTTTTGCCTCTGTAGTCTTCCCAACAAGTGCCAGAGGCCCAACCGTTTAAGCTTTTGCCTGGGCGATTTGGGGTTCTTGGGCTACCAGAGTTCCATAAAGATCTGATAAGCTCCAGGTGTCTAAGTCATGATTGGTTTGTAGGGACATAGACAGCTGGAGCCATTCTTCATTGAGGCTTTTTAGGAACATGACGTTGTTTTCTTTAGAAGTTTTGTGGATCCCAAACTTCCTGCACTTGTTTATCAAAGAGTTAAACCTGTCATAAGTTGACTGCAGAGACTCTGTCGGTAGAGCTTTGAATGAGTAATATTCATTGATACATTCGGCTCTGCAATTTTTTTGAGTCTTAGCCCCTCCTTCCAATTGTTTCTCCAGTTCCTTCCATAGATCGTATGCAGATTCACACGCATCTAGGGATTGGAGGAGGTCATTGGGGATGGCCATTATCAGAAGTCGTTTTGCCTTCTAAGCGAATTCGTATATCTCCCAGTCAGGTGCAGACCATTTATCTTTTGACTTAGGTTTCTCGTGCTCAGGTATCTCTGGAGTGTCGTCTGTGGCAGGTACACGTGGTACTATGATCATAAGAACGAAAGGAGGATTGTGAATATAATGCAAAAGTTCTTTGTCAGATCCCTCGAAGAAGTGGATCATTCGAATCTTCCACTGAGGGTACTCATCTCTGAGCAAAGTGGGTGGTTTTGTTAAGGAACCGGCAGAAAAGTAGTTGTTGGTGTTCACCATTTTAAATGGTTTTGAAAATACCAGAAAATAGAGTATAAACTGAAACTTTCAGATGATGGGTCAGATTTTTAGAAAAGAGCTTATGAGTGTAAAAACCTTGTACAATGCACTAAAATGCAGAGTTTTAACCAAAGAAACATGTCCTGTTAGTTTACCAAAGTCGAACTAGTCGAGAATGGCAGAAAAACAGGGTCTGTTTAAACTAAATGAAGAACAGGTTAAACTAAAACCAAGTTTCTACCAGAAATCATTGTAGGAGAGGATCTCTTGATATAGAAAATCAAGGATGGCTCTGATACCAATTGTTGATCCCTATTTTACTCAACAATGATATAAATATCTATTAGTTCAAACAAATAGGACTGCGGAAGTGTTTTAACGAACTAAAGAGATATTTCAGGTAGAAAAACACACAATCAAATACGTGAAATAATAATAACACAAGAGATTTATCTCAAAGATTCACTGTATATTAATTGAAATAAGAACACCAAGAACACCGAAAGTATGCTATGAATTCTGCTCTAAGGGTGTGTGTGTTGTGCAAAGTTAATAGAAGAGCTCAACATGAGCGTTCTATTTATACTGTTCATCAGGGGACAATCGGGAGACAAGAAGTACAAATGGTACAAAGACACGATCATGGGACTGCTACAGGTACAACGTTAATGTAGTGCGCCATTTTCTGCTAAGGCTGTAACCCATCAGAGGTTGCCACGTGGAATGTGCAGCGGACGCCTTGTACGAACGATCTTCAGGATCTTCGTACCACATAGAACGTGAGGGGCACGATCGTCTTAGCTTTGATCTTCAAATAATCTTCTAAGTCTTCAGTCTTCATACCATAGAGGCTCTGTCAGTATGACAGAGGCTCTGTGGCCTTGTCCTCTGTGAACGTCTTCTGTTGAGTCTTCACTTGGACCTTCTCTCGGTGTCTTGGCAGAGGCTTTATCGATGTCTATACTTAGCCTATTTTTCAATACTTCTTTAAACATAAAGATTGGAGCTAACAGTTAGCAAACCTATTTACAAAACCCCTGGACGAAAAACGTTTTAACTATCTTGTGTCCAGGATTGGTATGCTAAATTTGAAGATTTAATCAAATCGTGCGCCCGATACAAGTTCCATACACCTACGAGAAACTGCCTACTCCTCATCTGTTGTCTAAAATCCAGATGATCGAGTACACACTTCCTCACATATGTATTGTACTTGTAACGTATACACGTCTCTGTTAAATCTCTGTATTAATTAGGTAGTTTCGTTTGTTTGCCTTCTTTTCACGTGTGTTTCCTTTTATGTTCAATTACAGTCGTCTACTTTCATCAATATATCTGTGCGTTTCACGATCTTGTTCATGTGTTCAGGGGGAGCACATAAGCTTATCAGGTAAGTCTGTTCTACTTTTGAGGGGGAGTGTCACACTATTTTTTTTTTACACTCGGAAGTTTTTTTGGTAGACATTCCAAAGTTTTCCGAAACAGCACCACTTGCACGATCCGAGGGGGAGCAACTTTTCTTTCTGTTCATCAGTTGAGGGGGAGCGTCACACACAAGTTTTTCTTAAAAGTACAAATTATTGTTTTTCTCTATGTGTGTATGCATTCTTTTAAAATGATCTGACTAACAAGGCAACATCCGAGGGGGAGCAAAGATGTCCCTATGCTAAGTTCGAGGGGGAGCGGAGAATTTTTCAAATCTAAAAGAATGAAATAAAGTTGTTAAAATGAGCAAGGGTCATTTTTTGACAAATTGCAAAACTGTCCGGATAAGGTATCCGGGAACCTACCTATCCGGATAAGTTTACGGACCGGACACCTATCCGGACCGGATAGGTCCCCGGACAAACCTACCTGGATGACCAACCCGGATTCCTTGCACTATAAATAGTTCCGGGTTCCCCACTATTTCTCATCTTTTCCGGACACTAAAACCCAAAACCCTCTCGATTTTTTTCTATCGCTCGGAAACTCTCGGTTTACATCCATCTTGATCGATTTCGCTTTATAAATCACAGGTATATACTTATATCGATTCTCTAATGTTTTTCGCACACTTACACCAATTTTTTTACCGTCGAATCGGTTGATTTGTGGATCGACAGGGGTTTTCGGACCCCGACTCAATGTCGGTTCACATTCGATCCCTTCGAGGTTGTTTTTGAGCCGAGTCGTGGTCGATTGGTGCTTAGTTTATGGCTTAAACAGGCTTAGAATGCTTAGATTTGTGTTTGATTGTGTTTTTGGCTGATTTTGATTTGACCGGATGTAGTCCAGATAGTCTCAAACTATCCAGACACATTCAACTTCATTCGGAAACATTCATAGCATAAGATATTTAATCCGGTAAGTGAATCACCCAGTGACCTAATTTATCCGGAAATCCATCTCACCCGGAAACAATGTCACCCGGTAACCCCAGTTGTCCGGAAAATCTTTATGGTTTCCGGTAAGTTCAACTATCCAGGATGTTCATCGTTGTCCGGTAACCTTGATCATCTGGTAACCCCAAGTTGTCCGTAAACCCTAGTGGTTTCCGGTAAGTTCAACTATCCGGTAGATCTTGGTTATCCGGTAACCTTAATTGTCCGGTAAGTTTATTTGTTCGGTGATCTCAATTGTATCCGGATACCAATGTACCCGGTAACTTTTGTTATCCGGTAACCATTGTATCCGGACACTATGTTTATCGGATACTTCTTCTGTCCGGAGAACTTTGACAATCTGGCAATTCCAGTACCCTGCTCCACTACCAGTCCTCAATCTGTTTCAGATTGAGCCGATTTTTGCCAAGGTACGCACCAACAATTGTGCATCCGCTTGGAATATAACTCTGTGTCTTTCAGGTAATCAAATGGCGGATCAACAACCACAACAAGGTAATCCTCCTCAAGAGGAATTCATAGACGAAGAGGCTGACAATGCCCTGGTTCCAGCAGATCATGGCATTGAAATCGTGGCGAATAATCACCACCTAGACGCTGCTGAGTTCAGACCACAACATCGTGTGGTCGTAGACATCCTTCTCGGACATCCACTTCGCGAGGTACTCACCGCTACCACCGACGTCCCGGTCCTTTACATATATCAAGTTTGGCGCACTGCTCAAGTCGTCACGACGCTAAACTCTCAGACGATAACGACGATGATCGATCATCATCCGTTTGCGCTCACACCGGAGTCTTTCAAACGTCTACTATCCTTACCCGAAGCTAATGCCGGCGACCGTGCTGCCTACGACCTTGCTATCGACGACAACACTCTCTGCGCTGACATCCGAGCTCTCGGCTACAATCACGCACTCAACCGACCATCTGCCTTCAATCGGAAATACTTGGCGCCTATCTGGTACACACTGTTCACGATTCTGAACAGGTGTCTATCCTCCAGATGGAAGGGTATCGACCAGTGCACAGCCGACTTCCTACGTCTCTTTCACGCCGTCAGCTACAACCGTCACATAGACTTCACATTGATCATCTGGCGCGAGTTAGTTCAGACTGTACAAGCGATCGGCGGAACGAATGAAAAGAAATTCCTTCCATACCCAAGGTTCCTGTCATTAGCCATCCGTCAGCATACGGACGCGAATCCGAACATACCGCGGTGCATGAACCACCCAGTATGTCCTCCTTTTAACTTACACTACCTTGTGATTCGTAACCCGTCCAATGCCCAAGCCATGCCTATACCCGAAGCCCTATTGGCACACGCGGACCCCAATGCACGAGTGTGATAGAATATAGAAGAGCGTTAGGTGTAAGTGCTCCTGTGGTCCAGCCAGAGCCAGAGGGACCTCCCCAAGGAGTTAGACGTGAGCGACGTGAGGGTCCAAGGACACGTGGAGGTAGAGTCCGGGTAGCTGGGGCATGTTGAGAGTACATTCAGGGAGGGGAACAGACGCGGGCAGTGCATTGGATATGCGTGCTGGAACAAGCCAATCCATCCAACCATCCTGACAACACACCGTTCGACCAACTACCGCTTCACAGACCCGTACCACGACTGACGCCGGACCGTCGACATCCCTACACGAGGTCCCGGTCGTCACTGCCGCCCCTATGCTTGATCGAGACCCCGGAACAGACACAACTGAACCGATTTTGCCATACACTCAAACCGATATCCATGACTCTGCACAACTGACTCCGATACGGAACGCGCTTTCCGTCTATCGTTGATACCACCCTGAATCGGACGTCAACCGCCCCTGACTGAAGGATCTCCATCCGACTCACCCACACCCTCCAACATCCCTACATCACAGCCAATTCGGGAGATATAAAGAGAGAGGAGGGAGAATTAGTTGAAAATTTAGAACAAGTGAGGCAGAGAGAATGGAGATCGAAAAAGAATAATGAGAGGCCGAGCGTACAAAATAGAGAGGAAAATGAGCGACTCCGAGCCCGTGTTGCCCAGGTAGCCACATCTGTTGCCTCGTCTCATCCATTGGGACGATACATTGAAGAAGACGTCGTGGACCTAGCGACACAATTTCACAGCCCCCATAGCCACTCAACCAGCTCTCAACAGTTGGTTGTTTCATTTTCACATGGGGATATAGCACAAAGTCTACCGTTCTATCACTCGGAGAGTCTCGGTATTGAAACAAGAGAACGGCCTCCCCTGTTCTCGACTTCTTTCTGTGCACCATTGAGTCTAGAGCCATTTGATACTATTACATCTTCTTTGGCTAGGACACATATTGAGACTGCTACCATCGGTGCTCTTAGTGACCCGATTGGAACATCCGTAGTATGTCTGCCCTTGAGCGGAATACGAGGATCGGATGGAAATCCTACCATAGCCAACGTCACGCCAGCTATGAACGTAGGTGGCACTTCTGTTGAATAAACGGTCATGACCTCAACGGGTAATCTAAGTGATCCCGGCGGTGATTTACCCGACATCTTGTCAAGGAAGTACATGGACAGCGCCTTAAAGGCTGTCCACGAGACATTGGAAAAGGAGTTCAAAATGGAGCTCGACAAAGTGAAAAGCCTCATCAAAGGGAAGGAAAAAGTGGTCGAAACCGAAACTAGACCGACACCCCCACCGGCACCTGCTCAGCAAACTTACTCGGTGGATGATCTGAAGACCATGCTCCTTGCCCAACTACCCCAACACGACAACACTGACTCCTCGACTTAAGCAGATCTCATCACAATTCTATGATCGCAAATATCTGCTCAGCCTTCATCCGTAACCACCCGATTGGACAAGCTTGACATGACTCTGAAGGACGTTCAGAAAGCCATTACTACCTTGTCCGAAAGAGTCGCCTCTCTCGAAGACACCTGCAAGGGTCAAGCTGGCGGACTCAAACGCCGACACGATGACCAGGATGATCCTGATCACCGTGAGGGGGAGAACAAAAGACAACGACTATCAGAGTCCGAACCAATCACCTCTGAAACTACTCCAACGGTTCAACCGGAACCATCAGCTGTGGTATAATCCGAAAATCAACCTGAAGCCCAGCTGAGTCTAGCCGAGATGGTCATTGATATGGACATCTTAGACGATGAAGACCCAACGGTTGAAAAGCCCGAGGGAGAATCTCAGGCATTGATCATATATTCTGCACTGGAAAGACCCGCACTTGATCTGATAGATTCTGATTCCGAGATCAACCTAGAGACCGAAAACACATGGTATCAAAAAGCCGCCAGTGCGATAAACTTCGAGGTAAACCTGATCTTTCCTACCGATGCCGACGATGAAATAGACTACGACCAGTTCCTGCTACAAAACCTTCAGAGTACCCCAATCTACGCTAATCAGATTCCCGAGACTTCTACAACAACACATCCGACATCTCCTCAGCAACAACAAGCTTCTGATAAACCTCAACCTCCACAATAACCTGTCCGATGGGAGAAAATCATTGTCCTCATCCGCTTCCTAGAGGACTGCCTGAATAGGTTGTTTGTACACAAGCTGCGTGTGCTCGACCTAGCCTTCTGCCTCGGATTAGCCAAGTTCGACGAAGCTTACAGGAAACAATACTTAGAGACAATGAAAAGGTGTCTACCAGTCAGCAGGTCAGAACAAAGCACAAGATCACCGAAGTTGTGAATATCTAGTCTGTCCGAATCTTGAAGATCTGGTATCCAGTCTTTACGGTTAAACGCGAAGATAGAAATGAATGGAAGTTCTCCGAAGCCGACTTCAAGAACCTACGACTGAATGACTTCCACGCCTTACTCAAAGACCTCAGAACTCGAACGATCCGACCGCTACACATCACCAAAGCGCTTGAAGCTGTAAAGCGTTTTCTAAAACACAAGTTGATGATGTCTTATATTACAGATTTCCAGATGGGAGTTGAGCACCGAACAAAGAAGATCAACCTGTTGAAACCCGATCAGAAAGCTCCAGAGCTGAAGATGTACCATGTCAACTCGCTGCTGCTACAACCAGAATTCGGAATCGTTTACCTCAACGAACAGAATGAGAAGAAGTTTCTCCGATTTAGTCAAGTTGAAAGATTCTGCGACGGAACTCTTCTAAAGGTCAGAGATGCGCTTAGAGACATAATCTCCAAGGAAAAAGAACTCCAGATTTTGTTTGCTGCAAATCGAAACGAAATAAACGCCCGAGAAGACTTGGAACTTGTTGAAGACCGCATGGAGTTTCGTAAAGCAATCCGAAGCTTTGAGATTCCGTTCGCACTCCGAAAGAGATATGTCGAGAACTGGCACGAGATTGAAGTTCGATTCAAAGGGGGAGATTGTTGGGAATAAATTCTAATTGAGTAGAAGTTCAAGGGATTAAACGTAAATTGTATTTGGGCTTAATAATTGTAATGGGCCATGGGCTTGATTTAAATTAGGCCTAGACAAAACAGTTGTTTAAACCTTAGAAAATAGGTTAATCGTTTATTATAGTCATAGATCATTATTGAAAATCTTTGTAAACACTCTGAAAGGTTTATCAAAGTTATACGGATGACTAGTTGAAATCATACTAATTGTTATACTATTCTATTGATTTCTTACTTGTATGCACTAATATGGGATCCACAGACTGCAAATCAAGCTAACTGATAAGGGTACGTTTATCCACCAAGGTAAATATGTAAAAGATATGCTGAAAAATATTGATTTAACTCAAAGCTCAGCTATGAAAACCACGATGGCACCTCCACTGATACTTAACAAAGATCCTTCAGGGAAGCCTGTTAATGTCACTGCATACAGAGGGATGATCGACTCTCTTCTTTATCTTACAGCTAGCCGACTTGATATTATGTATGTAACTTGTTTATGTGCACGATATCAATTTGAACTCAAAGAATCTCATCTGATCGCTGTAAAGCAAATTTTCAGATATCATAAGGTTACTCCTAACCTAGGTCTTTGGTATCCCAAAGATTCAGGGTTTGATCTAACTGCCTATTCAGATAGTGGCTTTGCAGGTTGCAAACCGGATAGAAAAAGTACCACATGAGGCTGTCAACTCCTGTGTGGAAAGTTGGTAAGTTGGACAAATAACAAGCAAAGTTCAGTGTCCACTTCTACCGCTGAAGCTGAGTATGTAGCTGCTGGAAGCTGTTGTGCTCAGGTCTTATGGATGAGAAATCAGCTATTAGACTACGACCTTCAGCTCTCCAAAATTCCAATCTATTGCGACAGCACAAGTGCCATCGCTATAGCTAACAATCCAGTACTAAACTCAAAGACTAAACACATCAAGATCAGGTATCATTTTATCAGAGATCATGTGATGAATGGTGACATAGAACTTCACTTTATGTAACACGTCGAAACTTCCATAAATATTGTACATTTATTTAGGGAGAATGAAAATAATAGGATGATATTATTTTAAACGAATTGTCGAAGGGATTGAACTGTAATTGACCTAAAATATAAGCGATTCGTGAACTTATGAATCGTTGGGGGTTTCGTTTGTTATTTGGCTATAATTTTGGGTAATTGGTGAAATGGGAATTTGAGATAAAAGGGGTGAGTCGGCTGAATAGGGGAGACCTATCTCAATTGATATTGTGAAGTCGGTTTCAAGCAGAGAGAGTTTGGCATCATCGTTTTGGTAAGACTTGATCAATCTTCTTCACTTTATAATTCTTTAGGATTGGTAATGGTAAGTTGAATTATTCTTCCATTAGGTTGTCGATTCAGCTTTGAGCGAAAGGAAGTGAACTCCGATTTGATTTGAGAACGATCTGAGTTCTTCAAACAGGTGAGTTCATCTCACTTTTGATTATTTGATAACAAAGTTGATCGATTTCCATGTTGTTAGATTGTTTAAATGTTTTAGGAATGTTGTGGTGATATGTATTGGGTTAAGTATTGTACTATTGAGGAATTGGATGGTAAAAATGGAGAGCAGGTCGAAGTTTCCGGATATAATGGTAATATCCGATAAAGTCTAAATTGAAAGTGACCGAAAGAAGAATAGTATCTGGTAAGTCCTTCTTTCCGATAGTATCCGGTAAGGACTTAGTTTCCGAATAGTTTGGTTACCGGATATTACCCGAATTACCTTGGTTTCCGGACGTTATCCGGATTGTTTGTAATTCGGGTATGTAATCTAATAGTATCTGGTAACTGGGTATTCCGGATACGAGTTCCGGACATATTGTTCGGATAGTATGGGTGTCCGGATAATTCTGACGTCCGATAAGTTCTGATGTTCCGGATACTTCTGAGTTTCTGGTAACTGAAGAGTTCTTGGTAACTTTTGACAGGGAATGATTTATTAATCGAAATTCAATTCTAGCAGCATGAAGATACTTATAAATTGATTTTGGTATGTTATGATTTAATATATGAGTTGGTTTGATACAATGCTCGTATGCTAGGAAGTGTAATGGATCTATATGCACTAGCATTATAAATAATAAATGTGCAATGGGCAAGGGATGATTGTTATTCCCGTTTATAGTTGATAATGTGGAATGGGCAAGGGATAATTGCTATTCTCATTATAGGTGAAAACGGTGAAATAGGCAAGGTATACTTGCTATTTCCGTTTCATATTGAGAGGTGAGAAATAGGCAAGGTATAATTGCTATTTCTACTTTCATTTGGGAGATTAGGAATAGGCAAGGTATAATTGCTATTTCTACTTCCATTCCAAGAAATAGGCAAGGTATAATTGTAATTTCTTGGATATATGTTGTAATCTAGAATCCGTGGAGATTCGTTGTGGCACTCTGGAACATGAGACAGTGACTTACTTAGTGTTGGTCATACTCATAGAATCGGGTATAATTTCCGTCATCGAAAGATGCTTTGTGTACGGTAAGAAAGATGACAATCAGGTTTGTTTATATGTTTTGTGTACAATTGGTTTCCAAAGCTCATAAAGTTGTAATTTGAAAACTGGATGTTCTCACTAGGCGTACGCCTAATCGTTTCAAGTTAAATTTTCTTACCAGGTACTAGCTCGGGAAAGTTGTAAAGGGATGAGTGACAAGTTGTAGCGGAATCCGACTTTTGATGATGTAATGGAGAAGTTAGTGCATACGAAGATGTTTGATGAATTGCCTAGACAACCCGTATAATCTGATCTTAGTGTTAAGGATTAGATTAGTAGGTTGTTTTGATAAGTTCAGTTGTATATGTGAACCTTCGTAATTAATTTCTCCCTCTATAAATGAAAGTTTTTGGAAGGGATTGTTATAATCTTTGTTAAATTCAAGGTTTAAATTTATTGTGGTTTTTAGGATGTTTCAGTTTGGTATCAGAGTTGTAGTTTAAGTGAACTAGGTATGATCGTGAGATACCTAGACTTAAGCTGAGATGATTAAGTTACGATTTGTGAGACTGGGTAGAAGTACAAAGACGGGATAGTCTTATAGTCGACGGAAATACGTGAATTAAGAACTGTAATGATAGTAACGAGGATTCATATGTGTAGTATGTTCATAATTTCAATTAGCTACTGTTATTATGAATATATTGTTACGTAAGCATACTTGTTTTATATTGTTATGGTGATTGATAAACGTTAAAGTACGTTTCTTGTGACGGGATTGAACCATTTCTCATGGTTATCTTTTGTGTAATTCAGAATACGATGGTGAATACACCAACCAGATCTCCTACTTCTTCAGAAGAGAGGGCGGCAAATGAATGGGTGGAAAAGCAACCCGAAAGTGGTGAAACTAGGGTAAGTCCACCAAGGCCACCTATCTTAGGAGGAAGAAGTCAAGTGCAAAGAACGAATGTCGGTACCTCTAAGCCGGTGATGACGAAATCCACAATAGAGTCCAGAAAGATGGATAATATGATGCGAGCTATGAATACGGCACTGGCACATCAACAAGAGATGTTTATGAAAGTATTAAATGACAACGAAGACCGGAGATGGGTACTGGTACGGTAACTCCACCTGTGAATCCAGTGCAAAACGTAAATATAAGGGTGGAGAAAGTTTGTTCTTATAAAACGTTTCTGAGCTGCAAGCCACAGGAGTTTGCTGGTTCCGATAATCCGATTGCGTGTATGAACTGTATTAGGGAGATGGAACAGGCTTTTCGAGCTTGTGAGTATGACGAAGAATCGAAGGTCAGATTTGGATCTCAGATGTTACGCGGAAACGCTTTGACCTGGTGGAATATTGTAACATCGACAGTAACGGCTCGAGTTTTGACTGCCATGACGTGGGAGTCATTGAAAAGAAAGACTCTAGAAGAGTACTGCATCGAGAATGAAATGGACCAAATTAAAGAAGAGTTTTAAACTCTTAAGAAGGTTACTTCTACAGTAAGGGAGTATACTCGCATATTCTTGGAAAAGCTAAACCTAGTGGGGCATGTGGCTCCAACTGAAAAAGAGAAGATTAAAGCCTACCTGAAGGGCTTACCTGGTGATATGATGTCACGAGTGCGAAATTCCAAATCCTTGACACTGAGGGAAACGATCGAGGAAAATAAGACAATCGAGGAAGTTTATGTCAGAGACAAGGAGGAAAAGGCATAAGACAATCGAGGAAGTTTATGTCAGAGACAAAGAGGAAAAGGCACAAAGGGGAGAGAAAAGAAAATGGGAAGGTCGATCTGAATCTTCTCAGAAATCCAAACCCTATGTTAAGAATACTCGTTTTGAGTCTCGACGGGAACCGAACTGGTGCCAGAAATGCCAAAACAAACATTTTGGCTCGTGTCGGATGGTTTCAAATGAATGTTTTAAATATGGAAAGAGTGGTCACCAAATTACAAACTGTCCCGTTAAAGGACCGACCTGTTTTGAATGTAAACAACCCGATCCTTTCCAAAAAGATTGCCCAAAGTTAAGGATAGGGTGGAGATCAAGATAGGAAGCCGAATACTCCAAAACTAGCGGGCAATGTGTTTCATGTGACGGCTGATGAGGCAAAAGAATCGAAGGATGTTGTTTCTGGTACATTCTTTATTAACTCAATACCTGCACATGTATTATTTGATTGTGGTGCCAATCTGTCATTTATATCGAAGTCGTTTTATCAAAAGTTAGCTATGCCTATCACTACCTTGGAAGATGCTTTAGTAGTTGAAATAGCTAACGGGGGCCAAGTCTTAGTTCGTGAAAGACTTGAAAGTTGTACAATTATGATAAAAGGGAAGGAATTCCCGATTGATTTGATTTTGATGGAGATTGGGGGGTTTGATATAGTAGTTGGTATGGATTGGTTGATGAGCAACCGGGCATAAATTCTTTGTGCCAAGAAGTTAATTCGAATCCCTATGCCTGAAAATGATGCTGTATTCATCTATGGGTAAAAGAGAAAAGGGGAGGTTCCTTTGATTTCTATTGCCAAAGCGCGTAAGTGTCACGTAAAAGGATGTTCATCCTATCTAGCATACGTTTTGGATATTAAAGGAGAAAAGAAGCGAGTGGAAGAAATAAAGATAGTAAGTGAATTTCCAGATATGTTCCTTGATGATCTTCTAGGTTTACCTCCAGAACGACAGGTAGAGTTCAGAATTGATCTTGTTCCTGGAGCGGCACCGATAGCACGAGCACCATATCGTTTAGCACCGGCTGAAATGAAAGAGACGATGTCTCAACTGCAAGAACTGCTCGATAAGGGATTTGTTAGGCCAAGTTCTTCACCTTGGGGAGCTCCAGTGTTATTTGTTAAGAAAAAGGATGGCACTATGAGAATGTGCATCGATTATAGGGAGTTGAATATGGTGACCAGTAATAATAAGTATATGCTCTCAAGGATTGATGGCTTATTCGATCAACTCCAAGGTGCGAGATGTTTTTTCAAAGATTGATTTGTGGTCGGGCTATCACCAAGTACGAGTAAGGGATGAAGATGTTCCCAAGACAGCGTTTAGGACGAGATATGGACATTATGAATTCCTCGTGATGCCTTTTGGGTTGACAAATGCTCCAGCGGTTTTCATGGATTTAATGAACAGAGTGTGTCGACCATTCCTAGACAAGTCCATCATCGTGTTTATTGATGACATACTTGTCTATTCAATGAATGAGGCCGAGCATGCATATCATCTTCGTGAAGTCTTAGATGTTTTGAGAAAGGAGAAATTGTACGCAAAGTTTTCAAAGTGTGAATTTTGGTTAAAGGAGGTACAATTTCTTGGTCATGTGATTACTTCTGAAGAGGTCAAAGTGGATCCGGCAAAGATAGATGTTGGTTCCTGTTTTGCTTAACAATGATGATTCTATCTAATTAGTTCAAACAATATATAACGCGGAAGCGTTTTAACGAACTAACATATATAATGAGGTAGAATAACACACAATATCAAATATAAGAAGTGTAAATAACAAAGATAAGTAGCTCAATGATTCACTGTATTTGATATAATAAGAACGCCAAGAACACCGAAAGGTTTGATAAAAATCTGCTCTAAAGGTGTGTGTGTCGTGCAAAGCCTTTAATAGAAGAACTCAACATGAGTCTTCTATTTATACTACTTCTAAAGGGGACAAGATCTGGACAACAAGGACTGAAGGTACTAAAAATACTATTCAGGTACTGTTGATAGTACAACGTTAATTTAATGCCCCGGATTCTACTAAGGCTATGACCCATCAGAGTTTGACACGTGGAGTTGTCAGGTCATGCCTTGTACGAATGATCTTGAGTATCTCCGTACAGCAGAAATCGTGAGAAGCACGATTGTCTTTGTATAGATCTTTGGTCTTTTATACCACAGAGGATTTGTCAAGTATGACAGAGGCTCTATGGCCTTGTCCGCATTGAAGAGTCTTTAAGCGATTCTTCACTTCTATCTTCTCGGTTGCTCGGCAGAGCCTCTGTCGAAGACTTCTATGCTTCTGTCTTCCCGGTGACTCGGCAGAGCCTCTGTCTAAGACTTCTATACTTAGCCTATTTTTCAATACTTCTATAATCATAAAGATTGGATCTAACAATCTCCCCCTAAGTATCGAAAAATAAAAAAATTGAAAAGTGCAAGGTTTTCTAGGCTAAGTACATGACAAGAGGTATTTTTCCTCTGTAAAAACTTCTTTCATTTAAAGTTATGCTAGAGGCACTTACATTCGTTTACATGATGAAAGTAAAGGTAACAGAGGTTGGTAGAGGTTATCAGACGTTGGCGTCTTTGAAGTCGTTGAAACTTTTGTTGTCGAATCCTAACTCTCTAAGCTCGTGATAGAAGTTGATGCATAGGTTTCGGAAGTTGATTGTTGAATCGATGACTTCTATCAGTCTATCTGCATTACCCCGATCCATTTGCTCTGTTCCTCTGTGCTCTACGAGGTTGCTTTGAACTCTGTCAAAGTACTTGTTGCATACTTCTGATAGTCCATCTCTATGAATAGTCTTGACTTCCCAGCAGGATCTTGATAGACTAACCCAACTCTTGGAGATGTAATGATCGAGTTTGGTATGGCAGAGGATGGGCAGTCGTCTTTTGGTGGTCGGAGAGCGAGGTTTCTTACTCCGAGATCTCGTGCTAATTGGAAGTCAACAATGCTATACAACATAAGCTTCTCACGCATTGCTTTCCTGATCACCCTGTATGCCCTTCGATGTGCATCTGTTGTGAAGTTCTCTTTTGTCCAGAGGAGAAGGTCAGGTAGGTCGTAGGGATTTAGATTTCTCAGATCAGCATCTGAGAATTGATTCACGGTTCTGTTCTCCCTTTTGACCCTATATATGTTATAGGAAACCTTAGGTGTAGTTCTGGTTTTAGAAAACTTACAGTATATGACCTTGTTGATTTTTTCGATTGAGAAGACTTCGTGTTTTGGCTTGGGTTTTGTTCTTGTGAAGATGTTTTCGAGGTCAGCACGAAGTTCGGGATCTTGGACCATTGGTGGCATTGGATCTCTGGCAGTTCTGTTGTAGAGATACCTGTACACCACTTCTTCCATTTGAGGTGGAGGTGCACCAGGTGGAGGCATGGGTCTGCGCAGAGCATCCATTTTCTTCTTAATTTCTGCCACTCGATCCTCTAAGTTTTTTCTTTGGATCCAGAACATGTATGTTTGACAGATGGGTGGCACCTAAAGCCCAGTCTTTTTGTTCTGGCTTTGGTGTCACATAGGCGTCGAAAGAGCTTTTCATAAATTTCTCTGCTGGTTGATGCTTTGGCTTCTTCATTTTGGGTTCCTCTATCATTATCCCCTTGCCTTTGTCTTTTGCCTTCGGCTGAAGATCTTCTTGTAGAGATGGGGTTGCCTCTGTGGGATTTGTCTTTTGGATTTCTGAGGGTGCCTCTGTAGTTTTGGGGGTTGCCTCTGTAGGTTTTGGCACTTGTGTTTCTGAGGACTTGGTTGGTGATGTGGGTTTTGTTGGTGAGGCTTCTGTGGTTTTGCTCAGATGTTTTCTTTTGTGAGCAATGGTTTTGGTTCTGGTTTTGGGTGTGGGAGATGGGGGTTTTGTTGTTGCAACTTCTGGTGTTTTTGGTGTTGGAGAAGGGAGTTCTTCTGGTGATTTTGGTTTTGGTGATTGGGATGGTTGATCTTCTTCAGAGGATGTTAGGATTTGGAATTCTTCACGGGTTGGGACATCTGCTCCGAATACAAAGGTTGTTTCCACAGAGGTGGGTGTTGCCTCTGTGGTCTTCTGTTGTTGATCTTGGTTGGTTTTAGGTACTTGGGTTGCGATTGGGGTTTCTTCAGAGAGTATTTCCACAGAGGTGGTTGTTGCCTCTGTGGTCTGTTGTTGGTTTCCTCCTTGGGTTTGAGTTTGGGGAACTTGGTTTAGGGGTTCTGCTGATAATGGTGGTTCTGGTAGACCTCTGTTTGCAGCTTCTTCCCTTTGTTTCTCCCCCTCAGGATGATCTGATGAATCGTCAGAGTCATCATCAGAGCCATCCTGACCCTTGTTTTTGGTACCCTCTGCTCGGCATGATGCTTCAGGCTTTTTCGGTGGAGTTGCACCTGTGGCTATGAGTTTTGCGCATATGTCATCACAGAGACCAAGAAGAGTGTGGAGCTCTGCTTCTGTGTTATAGCTCATTCTGCCGATGCTTTCCCTGAAGTCTTTGACATAATTTGCGTTGGCAGCTGTGAAGGCTTTGATGAGCTCTGTGACTTGGTCGATTACCCCTTGTCCAAGTTCTGTGTGCTGAGCTCTGGTCATGTAGTCGAAAGGTTTCATGGCCAGAGTTGCATTTGTGGTTTGTTCTTGGACATGCTCAAGGGCTTTCTTCAGATCTTCTGGGGTGATGCATGTAGAGGTTGGGGTAGATGCTTTCTTCAGCGTATCTAGCTTGTCTTTCATAGAGCTTTGGAAGGCTGAGGTTGTGGCCTTCTCGAAATCAGCAGCAGCAGAGGTGGCAGAGGTTGTTGCAGCTGTTCGCATCTGGGCTAGAGCATTTTGCACCTCCGTGGACAGGTTGTCCATTTTGATGTTCATTTCTGTAAAGGCCCGCATAGTAACTTATGCAAAAGAATCAAAAGAGCTTTTCAACTCTTTCAATGTGGTGTCCATAGGGGTGAAAAGGGTTTGGAACTCATCCCTTGATACATGTGGACTTGGTGTAACCTCTGGGGGAACACATTCATCCCCAGAGTGTGTTTCTGTTCCTGAGACGCCTTCTTTCGCTCCTGTTTTTATGTTGAGAGCGGAAGGACTTCCCTCTAATCCTTGAGCAGAGGCTTTTTCAGCTTCAGACTCTATAGAGGTTCTGTTAAGGATATTGTCTTGATCCACTCCAGAGGTGGGTACAAGAGTATCCTTAAGTTGACTCGGGGATTTGTCTAGAATCCCTTCGTCTTCGTGCACTCTAGGTCCCTCTGAAGGGCCTGTTGGACTTACGTGTGTGTGAGTGTCAGAGGAAACAAAATCCTCTGTTGGGATTTCTGTTGTGATCTGGGGCAATTAATCACTTACTAAGGGCAAGTCCTTTAGAGAGGACTCCCCTGGAATGGTTTCCCCGGCTAAGATTGGCACAGAGGTAGAAAGGGTTACCTCTGCCCGGTCAGTTTGGGTTGGGGTCGAGCTGTGCTGCTCTTGTTCAATATTACCTTCTGCCACTAGACTGTCGGTAATAGACATGCGGGGTGCACTGGGAGTTGGTTGTGGGAGTGTGCCTCTTCTATTCCAGGCATCAGTTCTAGCTTCTGCTTCTGTGGAGCATCCAACCACTTCTTCTCCATCTATAGTCTCAACCTCTGTCGCTACCCTATGGCTCGGTGCTTCTATCATAACTTCTGTTGATGCTCCTGCACCAGTGCGTAAAGAGTCGTACATGGGATGTGAGCCAATTAATTGTCGTACTTAGGGATGCAGAGGTCCTTCTTCTGCTTGATCATCTTCTTCATCAGAGTCCACCTCTGAGACTATGACTGGTGGGGTTTTGGTGGTGGTTTTAGCCAAATTCTCTGGACTTGCTCGTAGCACATCAAAACCAGGTTGGGTGAAGGGGTTCTGTAAAACTTCCGGAGTCTTAGACTGATTATTCTGTGGGGTTTGGTCATCATCATCCAAGTCATAAGAGATTCTGAAGTTTGGATCTTCTGTTGAATGATGAGATAGAGCTTCTGCAGTCCATCCAGAAGGGTCTAAAGAGTGTGCAATCCCAGGTTGTTGGAGGAAGAGAGAAAAATCACCCTGATCTTCTGCATAATTGATGGGTGAAGGGGATTGCAGAGGTTGCTCTTGGGCTTCTTCTGCTGTTCCTCCTTCATCTACAATGGTTTGCATTGGAGTGTGAGGTTTCTTGGATTTCTTCTTGCTCCTCCTTTTCTTTTGTTTAGGGGCACCTTCCTCAGAAAACTTATGTTTTCTTTTCTTCTTTTCTTTTGGAGGAGGGGGTTGTGCAGAGGATCCTGCTTCTGTTGCATGAGGAGGGAACTGTTGGGGTTTAGCAGCGCTGGTAGAGGTACCCTCTGTAGTTTTCTTGTGGGCTTTCTTCTTCTTCTTGGGAGTGGTGGCAGAGGATTTTCTCTTTTTAGCAGGGGAGAGAATTGCTTCCCTCTGAGCGTGATAGTTCGCTTGTGTTTGTTCATGCTTAGCCAAGGCCACTGCCCATTCTTCATCTGTCATTCTATCTACAACCCTAGATCCTAAGGGGGCTCCTAGACGCGGGGGTGTCACAGGACTCGGTTTTGGAGTCCTATGATCGCGTATGTATTCTAACTTAAGGGTCTTGTCTGTAGCGTATCCCATAAGTTTCTTTGGCAGAGGTCTGCATAATGGGTATTCATCTTCGTGCTCTGTTGGGGTGTTTTTGTTCAGGGGATACATTCTTGCCGTTGGTCCCTCCATTGTCCATTTTTGTAGACGGAGCAGAGGCTCTAGTAGTACACCCAGAATACGTTGATATTGCAGAGGAGGTAGAGCATCTTTCGATCGTCCCTTGGCCTTCTGGGAAGAGATTCTGCGATCAATGGTGTTAACCATTTCCTGCATCATGAGGGTGGAATAGTCCAGAGGTAGATCATAATATACCCCGTACATTATGGTCATGATTTGGTGAGAAGTTTGGTCTGGATTACCTACCTTCTCTGTTAGGCACCGATTTAGGATTGAGAAGAGCGTATTCCACAGAGGAGGTAATCGATTTCATCTGAAGTCATTTCTTTTCCTCAGGGTTGTGTTGTACCCCAACATTTCAACAAAACGGCAGAGCTCTTCGTCTGTAGGTTCCTCTGCGTACTTCTTTATACCTAGCAGTCCTCTGGTTGGTAGGCTGAACTCCAGTGAGAACATGGTTCTGTTGAATTTGAGTTCGAGGTGCTCGGATTTGTCTGGTTTGGAGATATAGCCCTTGATTTGTGTATCTGCGTGGTCAAATCTGCTGCTCATCCAGAATTGATTTAGGTATCTGGCAGAGATTTTATTGACAGTTTTGGATAACAGGGGGTAAAGGTAATGGTTTTCCAAAATGTGAAGAAGGATGGCATGTGCTTCCCTAAAAGCGGTTTTTGAGGGAACCAGGTAGTAGTTATTGGGTTTTAAGGGAAGAACACTTTCAAAGTGTTCATGTGCGATGAAGTTTAGAAGATGGGTGGTGGGAGCAAAATCTGCTTCATCGCCGGAGTGGTCTTGTTCTAGGTTTCTGGCGATTTCTTGGTTTTGGGAGTTCTCATAATGAGATGGGGAGTTCACTGGAGCATTGGATGTTGAAGCCATTGGATTAATCTTGAAGAAAGAGAGTAGAAAATTTGAAGTTGCAGGTTATTGCAAGGTTCGTCGGAGAAGATGAAGGGAGTAAGTTCGTAAACGTTTAGAGGTAGTGGTAAGTTGGGTTTTATACTGAAGAGAATGGTAGAATCTGAAGAGGTAAATAGGTGAAAGTGAATAATATTTGGGATCCGTAATTGAGTACATACGGCTGGTTCAACTTTCCAGGAGAACGTGTGCCACACACGTCCAATGGGAGAATGCCACATCAGAAGTGTCAGAACACGATTAGACGTCGTGTGCGGCCCATTAATGCTTGGCGCGTGGGCATTTCTTCTTTGTGAGTTCTGTCACTCGCAGTAAATAACCCATACTGTTACAGAATTTCCATAAAAGGTCAAGTGTCAGAGTCAACAGAGGCTCTGTGGTGGAGTGAGCTATGTGATCTGAAACTTGTCTTTTTGTCTCCTCTGATGCTTGTACCTTTACCAAAAACGTTTGAAAGATCATTGGAGAGGATCGATAGATCTTTAGTACAAAATTTTCATTCACAAAGGCTTTGAGGCTCTGTCGAGGCCAGCAGAGGCTCTGAGAGTGAAAATTTCTCATAACCTAAAATTTAGAGAACTTTTTGATCATCCAAGGTTTTCATTGTGTTAAACACTATTTTTAGGACATATTTGGAAATTTGTGTCCTGAAAAACTGTTTTGGAAATGGATTTTGTTCGAGACATACTCTTAGAGTGTCTAGTTTGGGCGACAGAGACTCTTTGGTGGAGTGAGCTCTTTGCCCATAAGACTTTCTTCCAGTATCCTTGTGTGTGCATTTGTACGTACAAATCCTTAAAGAAGACATTTAAGGTTGATCGATAGAGTTTCCGTATGAAATTTGCAGTTCTAGAGGATCCGGCTTACAGAGGCTCTGTTGAGCTCAGCAGAAGCTCTATGACCTTAAATTTCCTATAATGGAAGGCTCGAAAATATTTTTGATCATTTCTTGTTTGGAATGTCTTAAACAGTGTTTATAGGACATATTTTGAAATTTGTGTCCTAGAAAATTGTTTTCAAAAAGGATTTGAACGAGTTACTCACCTTTGGTTCTCCTTTGTTCGGCAAAAATACTTGACTTCTGTAGATATGGTTGATCATATCTCTTCTTTGGCTCCCCCTTGAATGATTAACCTTTGTAGATCAATTCAAGGTCTCCTTCTGCTCCCCCTTGACCTATGCTTGGATGAAATGAGATAAGTTGTGCACATAACATAGGTCAAGGTTATCAGAGGTTCTGTGGAGATTGTCAATCTCTGAGCAATCTCACAGAAGCTCTGTTGGTTACAGAACTTTTGATGATTAAGAATTTACATACAGAAGAGTTTAAATATATACATATTTACAAGAAGATCAAATCTTACTTACAGAGGGTTCAACTCATGTTTATCATTCCCAACTTACCCACCAAAAAAAGGAATCTTTTCTCATCTAGTGCCTTGGTGAATAAGTCTGCAAGCTGGTATTCAGTGGATACAAAGTGCATTTCGATTGTGCCATGTTCAACATGATGCTTCAGAAAGTGATAACGAATATCGATATGCTTTGTTTTTGAGTGTTGTACTGGATTGGCTGAGATTGCTATGGCACTTTTGGAATCACAGAGGATGGGAATCTTGTATATGTTGTACCCATAGTCCTTGAGCTGAGTTTTCATCCACGGAACTTGAGAGCAACAGCTAGTAGTAGCAACATATTCCGCTTGTTCTGTAGATGTAGACACACAGTTCTGCTTCTTCGAAGTCCAGCTGACTAGTTTACCTCCCAGGAATTGACAACTCCCAGGGGTGCTCTTTCGATCAAGCTTGCATCCTCCATAATCTGAATCTGTGTATGCCTTAAGACCAAAACCAGAGTTCTTCGGATACCAGAGTCCAAGATTTTTGGTCCCTTTAAGGTATCTGAAGATCCTCTTTACAGCAATATAGTGGGATTCCTTTGGGTTAGCTTGATATTTTGCACAGAGGCATGTGGCATACATTATGTCAGGTCTACTTGCGGTTAAGTATAAAAGGGACCCAATCATACCTCTGTAGAGTTTGCACTCTACAGATGTGCCATTTGGATCTAAGAATAATTTATTTCCAGTGGCCATTGGGGTCTTCATTACAGAGGCATCAGAGAGACTGTATTTTGAAAGTATGTCAGAGACATATTTAGCTTGATTTATAAAAATTCCCTCTGATGATTGTTTTACCTGGAGTCCGAGGAAGAAAGTTAATTCTTCCATCATACTCATTTCAAACTCACTCTGCATGAGTTTTTCGAAATCTTTGCACTGTTGTGCATTTGTAGACCCAAAAATAATGTCATCCACATAAATCTGTACAAGCAGAATTTCATCACCTTTTCTTTTGTAAAACAAAGTAGTATCTGTCGTACCTCTGTCGTAATCATTATTGAGAAGAAAAGTTCAAAGTCGTTCGTACCATGCTCTTGGAGCCTGTTTCAGTCCATACAGAGCTTTGTCGAGATAGTAGACATATTTTGGGTACTTGGAACTTTCAAAACCTGGTGGCTGTTGGTTGTATACTTCTTCTTGGATTTCACCATTCAGAAAGGCAGATTTTACATCCATCTGAAAGACTTTGAAACCTCTGTGGGTTGCGAAGGCTAAGAAGATCCTTATTGCTTCGAGTCGTGCGACAGGGGCAAAAGTTTCATCGTAATCAATGCCTTCTTCTTGGCGATATCCCTTGGCCACTAATCTTGCTTTGTTTCTAATGACCACCCCATCCTCGTCCTTCTTGTTTCTGAAGACCCATTTTGTCCCTATGGCTTGTTTCCCTCGTGGCAGAGGTACTAGGGTCCATACCTTGTTTCTCTCAAACTGTAGAACCTCTTCTTGCATAGCATCTACCCAGTTTGGATCATCTAGGGCTTCAGAGATTCTTTTTGGCTCGATCACACTGATAAAATTTGTAAAGAAACAAAAATTAGCAGTGGCTAATCTTGTTTTGACCTTTTCAGAAGGATCACCGATTATAAGGCTTGGAGGATGGCTTTTCGTCCACTGTGTTGTTCTTGGAAGATGGTCATTTTAGTCATCAAGATTAACTTCTGTGGTTGCACACTACGGTTCTGGTGCAACCTCTGTTGTTGATGGTACTTCTGTGCTTATGCTTGGTTCTTCAGCTTGTGGGAGGATTGGAATAATAGTTGGAATTTGTTCCTCTGAGGAAGTAGAGACTGAGTCTTCATTTTCCTATGGTATTGATTCCTCTATAGTCGCTGGAGTAGGTATTTCAGGAGCCTCTGTAGTTGAATCCTTAGTTGTATTATCTTCAGCTTCTGTTCGCTCCCCCTCAGCATGTGCGTCTGTATGATTCACATAAGAGGATGAAGTATTTAATGGACCAGTTAGAGATATACTTGACTCAGTCTGGTTTGCAGAAGATGTTTCTCCAGAGGCTCTGACGGCTCCAGCAGAGGGATCACTATCATCATGGAACATCTCTTCAAATAGAAGATTTAAGACTTCTTCTCTTGTCTTTGAGATGCCAGAGGATTCCTTCTTTAGACCGAATTCTGAACTGATTTGTTCAGAAGTCTTCTGAAAGGAATCGTCAAAAGATACATTGATGCTTTCTACGATGGATCGAGACTTCAGAAGGTACACTCTTTAAGCTTTTGAAGTGGCAGAGTATCCTATGAACTTTCCTTCATCTGCTTTCACCTCAAACTTTCCTCTTGCATCTCTATCGTTTAAGACGAAGCATTTGCATCCAAATACATGAAAGAATTTGATGTTTGGTCGCCTTTTGTTGATCAAATGATACGGTGTCTTGATGTGCCTCTTTACAATGGTTGATCGATTTTGGGTGTAGCTTGTGGTTGATACTGCTTCTACCCAAAAAGACATTGGCAATCCAGATGCTGTCAGCATAGTTCTTGCAGCCTCCACAAGCGTGCGGTTCTTTCGTTCAACCACGCCATTCTGTTGTGGGGTGCGTGCAGCAGATAAGTTATGTGATATGCCTTCTTCTGTAAGATAGGTTTCAATGACGAAGTTTTTTAACTCTGTGCCATTGTCGCTTCTTAGTTTCTGAATCCTGCACTCATACAGAACTTGGATTCTTTTCATTAAATTTATCAGAATGTTTGGAACATCTGATTTTTTTCTGACAAATTCAACCCATGTAAATCTTGAGTATTCGTCGATCAAAACAAGTATATATTTCTTGCCACCTAGGCTCTGTGTAGTGATTGGACCGCATAGGTCAACATGAAGCATGTACAGAGGCCTAGGGCAAGACACATCAGTCTTGCCTTTATGGGAAGCTCTTTTGAGTTTTCCCATTTCGCAAGCAGAGCACAAATGATATTTATTAAACTTAACATTTGGCAGACCTTTGACTAGATCAAGTTTAACCAGTTTATCAAGAGTATGAAAGTTTAGGTGGCAGAACCTATTGTGCCATAACCAGGCTTCTTCGCTTTTACAGGCTACAAGGCAGAGCTTGTCTTCCTTGTTCTTGGCACAGAAGTTCATGAGGTAGAGATCGCCTCTTCGTTCGGCTAGCAGAAGTTCGACTCCTGTGTCCTCACCTTGTAGAGAACAGAAGGTTCTTTTGAACATTACGTCGAAACCCGTATCGCAGAGTTGGCTAACACTGAGAAGATTGTGCTTAAGGCCATGCACATATGCAACTTTGCATACGGTTATGTTTTCCTTCTTAATGACTCCGTAGCCTTTTATATACCCCTTCTTGTTGTCACCAAAGGTCACAGATCCTCAATCGAGTTTATCTTTATAGGAGGATAGTAGACCTCTGTCGCCAGTCATGTGCCTCGAGCATCCGGAGTCAAGATACCAGATTTGCACATACTTTCTGCAAGACAATTAGAGAGTTTTAGGTACCCATATCCAAATGTGTCCAGCTTTGTTAGGGGTCTTCAAGTTTGCCTTAGCATTCTTGGGTTTGTTTTAGCTTCTTTTGAAGAACCATTTTGTTTCTTCTTACCCTTGAATTTAGTGTTCTTTTTGGGTGTAGAGAGGAAACAGTGTGGTCTTGAGAAGTGTTGATTTAATCGATACATGAGATCAAAACAATGACAAGAATGAATGTGCGAAGAGATTTGCTTGAACTTTTCATTGAAAACATTAAATGGGGGCACAGAGGCATTACATTCTATCCTAACATTTGACTTCCTATTACAAGAAGACCTATGTAGGCTAGATTGTTGTTTGCAAAATCCTTTGTTGAGAGCAGCCTTCTGTGGTGAACTTCTGCTGGTTTCACTGTCACAGAAGAAAAAGTTTTGTTATTTTCAACCCACTTACCCTTCTGTTGCCATGTAAGTTTTTCTTTAATAGGTTTTAAGGGTTTTGAAATCTTTGAACTTGTTGAATTTTAGGAGGACGTTTTCCTTTGTTGTTTGATTTTATCAAGCTCAAGGGAGGTTTTGGTTTGTATACACATGTCCAAAAAATCTAGACAGATAGGAACTCTTGTGATTTTCTCCTTGGGAGGAATAGTTCTGTTAAGAACTCCAGAGGGTAGTTTAAAATCGTCTGTGTCACAAGGTCCTATCTCTGACTTAGAGTCAGTCTCAGATTCGTCAGAGGATGAATTATCCTCATATACAGAGGTTGAGTCACTTAGTTCTCTTTCGACAGAGGCTGGATTTTCAGAGCATGTGTCATACTTTCTTTCATTATTTTTCAAGTCAACAAGAAGTATCCATTAAGGTTTCATCAGAGAGATTTTGACTATTATTGAAAGTACTGGGGCATTCATAAAAGTTGTTTTCACCGATTTCCAATAATTCCTTTTCAGAAATATGAGTCAGTTTTTCTTCTGTTGAAGCAGGCAAGAAATCAGGTGCCTTTGCCGATAGTTTCTTCTCAGAATCTATAGTGCAGACAAAGGCAACCTGTGATTGAGTCTCGGGTTTACCAAACTTAAAGATTCCTATCTGATCTTGTGTTTTCAGATATTTCTTAGGTCTGGACGCCCTTTTGACAGAGGCTGATGATGGTAGATCTGTGTTTTCAAACCACACATTCACCATCTTCAGAGGTTTCCTTCTGTGAGGTTCACCAGAGACTTTTCGCCTTTTGCTTACAGAGAGTAAATTTGGAAAACCGGGTTTTCTTGTACTTCCAATATGAAATAGAGAGGACAACGACTTGTTTCTTTTGTTTCCAGTGTATGGATCTATATCACAGAAGCCAATTCCCCGTCTCCCTATTTGTGTATTAATTTTCTTGTACACCTTCTGTGCATCTTGATATTTCTTTATTAACAAATCTCTTCGGAGTAAATCTTGACAGAGGACTTCTCTTTCCTTTTGAAATTAATGTTTAAGAGCTAGAATGTTCATTCTGTCGGTCTCAACGTCCATAAGTTCTTTAGATTTTGTTTTTAATGCAGAGTTAAGTTCAGAAATCTATTCTTTCAAAGGATTTAGGTGTTTGTTCCAGTTTGTTTCAATTTCTTCCTTTTCTTGAAAGATTTTAGCCTTTTCTTGAGTGAGAAGTCTAGCTTCTCTCTCAAAGAAGGTAAGATTCTTTTGAACACTTTCGCATGTGTTTTTAAGTTCTGTGTATTCAATGTTTAGTTTAATCAAATCATCTTCAGCTTGACTAGTGTTAGAGTCAGAAGTGGATACCTCACTATCGGAGTCAGATGAGCTGACCTTTGCCATTCCACATAACAAGGCGTTTTTGTCGCCTTCATCAGATGATTCGTCTGACAGCCAGTTCTCCTGATTCACCATTAGCGACTTCTGAGCATAAAACTCCGCTTTCTTTTTATAGTAAGCAGAGTCCCTCCGTGGGTGGTTTGGTTTGCTCTTGCAGTCAGCGGCATAATGGCCTAGCTTGCCACAGTTAAAACATCCTTGGTTCTGGGAACCGTTGCCAACTCTGTCGTCCGACCTCTGTCGGTCACCACCTCTGTCATTTCTGTCATTCGACCTCTGTTGGTCGACACCTCTGTCATTCTTGTCATTTGACCCTTGTCTTCCACGATCATCTCTTCCGTAGCGTTCATTACCAGACTTCTTCTGGTATCCTCTGATGAATTCCCTAGTCAAAAGAGCTAACGATTTAGCTATCAAGGCCATAGTTGCCTCTTCTTCTTCCACCACCTCCTCCTCTTCACTACTAACGATCAAGATCTTCTTATTCTTCTTTTCTTCCACGGCTTTCTCCTTTTTCGGTTTCTCTTTATCTTCTGTAGCCTTACCAACCAGCGCAAGAGGTGCACTGATTTGAATTTTTTCTTGTGCAATTTGAGGCTCTTGAGCTGCCAACGTTCCATAGAGATATGACAGAGTCCAGAAGTCTAAGTCTTGATTTGTTTGTAGAGACATAGACAATTGGAGCCATTCATCATTGAGACTCTTTAGGAACATGACATTGTTTTCCTTAAAAGTTCTGTGGATTCCGAACTTCTTGCACTTGTTGATTAGAGAGTTGAACCGATCATATATTGACTACAGAGGTTCTGTCGGCAGAGCTTTGAATGCGTAGTACTTGTTGATGCATTGGGCTATGCGGTTCTTCTGAGTTTTGGCCCACCCTCCAGTAGTTTTTCCAGTTCCTTCCACGGATCGTATGCAGATTCACACGCATCTAAGGATTGGAAAAGGTCATTGGGTATGGCCATTATCAGAAGTCTCTTAGTCTTCTGAGCAACTTCATATTTTGCCCAATCAGGATCTGACCACTTGTCCTTGGTCTTTGGTTTCGTGTGCTCAGGGATTTCAGGAGTGTCGTCTGTGGCAGGTACACGGGGTACTGTGATCATTGGTACAAAAGGAGGATTGTTGATATAGTACATGAGTTCTTTGTCAGTACCCTCGAAGAAGTGAATCATTCGTATCTTCCATTGAGGGTACTCATCTCTGAGTAGTGTGGGTGGCTTGGTTAAAGAACCAGCGGTGAAGAAGTTGTTTGTGTTTGTCATTTTGAAAGGGTTTGAGAAATCAAGAAAAATAGGGTATGAACAGTAAACCTTCAGAGAATGAAGTGGATGTTTCTAATGATTTGTATAAGCTTTAAAACCTTTGAACAATGCACTAAAATGGAGATTTAACCGAAGAAACAGATTTTGTAAGTTTACCAAAGTCGAAACAGGTCGAGAATGGCAGAAAAACAGATGCTGTTTTGAAAGATATGAAAAATAGGTTAAAAGTCCAAGTTTCTACCAAAAATCATTGTAAGTGAGGATCTCTTGATATAGAAAATCAAGAACCGCTCTGATACCAATTGTTGGTTCCTGTTTTGCTTAACAATGGTGATTCTATCTAATTAGTTCAAACAACATATAATGCGGAAGCGTTTTAACGAACTAACAGATATAATGAGGTAGAACAACACACAATATCAAATATAAGAGGTGGAAATAACACAGATAACTAGCTCAATGATTCACTGTATTTGATATAATAAGAACACCAAGAACACCGAAAGGTTTGATAAGAATCTGCTCTAAAGGTGTGTGTGTCGTGCAAAGCCTTTAATAGAAGAACTCAACATGAGTCTTCTATTTATACTACTTATAAAGGGTACAAGATCTGGACAACAAGGACTGAAGGTACTAAAAACACTATTCAGGTACTGTTGATAGTACAACGTTAATTTAATGCGCCGACTTCTACTAAGGATATGACCCATCAGAGTTTGACACGTGGAGTTGTCAGGTCATGCCTTGTACGAATGATCTTGAGTATCTTCGTACAGTAGAAATCGTGAGAAGCACGATTGTCTTTGTATAGATCTTTGGTCTTTTATACCACAGAGGCTCTGTCAAGTATGACAGAGGCTCTGTGGCTTTGTCCGCATTGAAGAGTCTTTAGGCGATTCTTCACTTCTGTCTTCTCGGTTGCTCGACAGAGCCTCTGTCGAATACTTCGATGCTTCTGTCTTCTCGGTGACTCGGCAGAGCCTCTGTCGAAGACTTCTATACTTAGCCTATTTTTCAATACTTCTATAATCATAAAGATTGGAGCTAACAATAGAAGCAATGACGAATTGGGAAACACCAAAGAACGCTTCAAAGATACAGAGTTTCTTGGGTTTGGCAGGCTATTATCGGAGATTTATAAAGGATTTCTCCAAGATCGCTTCTGCCTTGACAATCTTGACATGGAAGAATATGAAGTTTGCATGGACTGAAAAGCAAGAGTCAGCTTTTAGAACTTTACAAAAGAAGCTATGTGAAGCACTTGTTCTTGCATTACCATAAGGAACAGAAGACTTGGTGGTGTATACTGATGCGTCAAAGATGGGTTTGGGGTGTGTATTGAAGCAACATGGCAAAGTGACTGCTTATGCATCAAGACAACTCAAGAAACATGAAAAGAATTATCCTACCCATGATCTAGAATTAGCAGCTATGGTATTTGCTTTGAAGTTATGACGGCATTATCTATATGGAACGAAGTGCACTCTTTTTACTGATCATAAGAGTTTGAAACATGTCTTTGATCATAAAGAGCTGAATATGAGGCAACGGCGTTGGTTAGAACTTCTTAAGGATTATGATTGTGAATTTCATTACCATCCCGGTAAAGCAAATGTTGTGGCTGATGCCTTAAGTAGAAAAGAATACAGTAGATGTTTGAAAATGACTAACGCTAGGATTGATGTGACGTCGAGTCTAATTGAAAGAATCAAAGTGCACAAACAGAACCATTATTAGAAGAAAATCTGAAAGAGGAAGTCATGGTTAAGCAACGTCTTCAACTGACTGAAGATGGTCATGGAGCCAAACTATTTCAAGGCCGCATTTGGGTGCCAAAGGTGGGAGGAAACCGAGAGTTAATTCTCGAAGACGCCCACAAGTCTAAATATTCTATACATCCTGGAAGTACTAAGATGTATAGAGATTTGAAACTACACTATTGGTGGCCATCTATGAAGTTAGATGTGGCACAATGTGTAGAGAAATGTGTGACGTGTTCGCTGGTAAAGGCTGAACATCAATGACCTTATGGGAGTCTACAATCTTTGGAAATTCCTGAATGGAAATGGGATAAGATTAGCATGGACTTTGTAACTAAGTTACCAAGGATGTTGAAAGGTAACGATACTATTTGGGTAATCGTGGATCGTTTAACCAAAAGTGCTCATTTCTTGGCAATGAAAGAAGCTTCACCGATTGATAAGCTAGCCAAGTTATATATTGATGAAGTAGTTGTGAAATCCCAAATCTAGCAAGAAATCAAGAATGATGTAGAGAGAAAATCTAGAGTACACAAGTCATCCATATATTGATCTTCAAAGTGTAAATGACAAAAATGATCAAGTTTTTTCTAAAGGGATCTAGATTCTTATCTAACAAAGAACTAGACATGCCTATTTATACCCATAACATACAAGGTATAAAGGCACAACTAACTAATACAGTACATTGACTTTTACAGTAAATCTTGAATACAATAATGCTCTAACAATCTCCCCCTTTGGATTCAAGATTTAAAAAAATAACAGTAGTCTTCAGCTCTTTGTAAAGTCAATCTTCTCAAACAGACATTCTATCAAACCATCTTCAAATAGCTTTATCTCCACTAGTTCACGGCGAACTATATGCTTTGACACTCTTTAAGAACTCAGATTTGAAGAATCTTCAGACAAACATGAAAAGTCATTGTCTTTTTCTTTGAAAAGTCAATCTTCTTTGATAAAATCTTCAACAGATTGTCTTCAAGTCTTGAACATGAAACAAGATGAATCAGAAACGATTAGAGTTTGGATCAGAAAGATGTGAAACCATCCACATTGTTGAACTTTTAGGTGTAAGCGCATTCCGAGAACCACTCAGAACTAAGATAACCAAATTCGGTGTAAGCGCATTCCGAGAACCACTCAGAACTAAGATAACCAAATTCGGTGTAAGCGCATTCCGAGAACCACTCAGAACTAAGATAACCAAATTCAGCAACATTTGGACTTCACATGATCCTTCTCCCCAATCTTCAGTCTTTGTTCACGAATCTTTGACTTGAAATATCTTTGATTTGAAAGCTCTTTGACATGAAATTGAAATTAAACTTTTCTCCCCCTTTTTCGATGATGGTGAGCATCATAATCAACGAAAACCATTTTCAATTTCAGTCGTGTCTTTGAGTATTGCTAACAATCTCCTCCTTACAGAATAACCTTGCTCCCCCTCAAAATAAGAATTCTGGAGCAATTTATTTTCTCCCCCTGAAAGTATGCATATATTTCAATAACGTACAGTATTTGAAATTGTAGCACAAATTTTAAAACAAATTTACACAAGGAAAATAACATTCATTGAATTTTATTTTATAACTACAAACATTTGATCATTTGAAAACTTTACAAAAGAAATTCAACTTAATGAAATTTAACAGATTTTTCAATCAAATGAAATCAAATGCATGTGTTTGGATTCAAGAACAAGTCATCATTGTATATCAAGTTAAAAAATGTTCAGTTTCAACCCCTTTATTAAATCTATTTGGTGTGCTAGCATGGGAAATATGATTAGCTTCAAGCATATGCAATTCTAAAACATATAAGAATACTTTGCTCTACTCACACTATTTGCCCAAAATCAGAATTTTCACAAATTTACGGGTTTATCGCGACTTTGTATTTTCCCAAGTTTCAAGAGATGTGTGCTCATTGGCATCTTTTCTTTTGTGCTCATTGGCATCTTTTGATTTGTGCACATTGGCATCTTTTGATTTTGTGCTCATTGGCATCTTTTGATCAAAAAGTTTAGTAATAATAAGATACACCGTTAAACATGACTTTCTATCTGGTTCTATAGCAGGATTTGGGTCAGCAGATCCCAGACCAGTTGGCCTTAGGTGCTAGGTGACGAGCACCCCTTAGAACTTAATTTCCCAAACCAGAAAGGCCACATCGATATATCTTAAACCCATTTGTACCAGTAAAACATGGCTTTCTATCTGGTTCTATTGCAGGATTTGGGTCAGCCGATCCCAGACCAGTTGATCTTAGGGACTAGGTGTCGAGCACCCCTTAGGACTTACTCTCCCAAACCAGAAAGGCCACAGGCACAAACTTTCAAACTAAATGATATTCTATATAAGTTCGAATTTCCATCACAAAATATGAATGATATCTCAATCACTTGGTTCTTAATCATAGTGCTTCCCCCATATTTTCGTTTCCATTCATCATTCTGATAAATAGGCTTTTTGAGCATTATATTCTATATAAGTCCAGATTCACATAACTTTGAGCATTCAGCATAATTTCATTCATGTTTTGCTGACCTTTCGATTTATTTCAGAGGTGAAAGTTGAAACAAATCTAACTCAGATAATACAAAAATACTTGTAAAATCATCTTTTAGAACACATTTAATTCATTGAATGAAAATTGAAAATTTTATCTCATTGAAATAAATTTGTAAAGATTCAAGTTTTCAAAGTGGTAGAAACAAAATATAATCCAATGTTACCTTTTACCACGTTCCTTGAAAAAGAAAGATGTAACAGTTAAAGATATCACCTGAGAAGTGTAAGTTCTAAACTGATTTGTTTAGAAGTCTTAGTCTTTGAAGTACGGGTTTTGAACTGATATGTTCAAAAGCTAAAAACATTGAAGCACGGGTCCTGAATTGATGTATTCAGAAACCAAAGTCTCTTTTAAGTGTGGGTCCTAAACTGATATGTTTAGAAACCATTGTCGTTGAAGCACGGGTTCTAAACTGAGATGTTTAGAAGCCATTGTCGTTGAAGCACAGGTTCTAAACTGAGATGTTTAGAAGCCATAATCGTTGAAGCACGGGTTCTAAACTGAGATATTTAGAAGCCATAGTCGTTGAAGCACGGGTTCTAAACTGAGATGTTTAGAAGCCATATTCTCTTTACTCCCCCTTAATGGTACAAGTAATCTTCTTCCGAGAGTTCAACACTTTGCTTCTAAATATGCAAAAACAGATTAAGTAGATTTTGGTACCCAACGTGTCTTGGGTCCTGGCTTGTTAAGCGGAGCTCTATAGGAAGGAAAATGATAAGTACCATACCAATATTGAACACTCTCATTTTTAATAAAATCATTAGTACCACAATAAGAACAACAAAAATTCTTTTGTGCTAACCTGATTAAATTATTTGCGGAATAGAATGAATCAGGATTAGCAAAAGGTTTAGTTTTCAGATTAGTGTTCTTGTTGGGAACAGAGGATTTTGGCTCACCTTTTTCAGTTGACGTACCTTTTACTCTCCATTGCATGTTAACTTTCTTATATGAAGGAAGATCAGCATATTGATACTTGGAAGAATTATCCACCAAGTGATCATAGAATAGATTAGAAGGACGAATCAGACATTCTGAGTAGCATTTGGATTTGTTAAATGACTTCACTTTGTAAGATAAGTCATTCCGTTCCTTGGTCACCAAATCAAGCTTCTTCTGAATATTAGACTTGACCCTCTTCTCTTTCATGATGTCAGTCGATAATGCAGCCAAATTCATTGTCAATTTATGAATTTCCTGCCGAAATATCTTCTTTTCTTTAGAAAAGTCGTCTTTAACGCACCTAGCCTGAAAGTCAGCTTTCTTCATCTTTTCTAGCTCTTGACTTTCTTTATCTAGCCCTTGTCTTTTCTTTTCTAAGTCCTTATGAAGATCAGAAATTTTCTGTGACAGTTTCGCATTCTTCGCTTCAAAGCTTTTCTTTTCTTTTTCATACTCGACCCTTTCCTTCTCCAACTTCTCCTTTTCAAGAAATAAAACTTTCTCAAAGTCAGAAACTTGTTTTGAAAGTTTTATACAATTACGTTCAATTACTTCCTTTTCTTTAAGAATTTTCTCTCTCTTGTATTCAATGCTCTTCAGATCAGCATTTTCTTTTTGAAGAGTTGTTACTTTCTCTTGAAGTTTCTCGATTTGATCGTGCAGACTTGAGTTGTCTTTGTCTTTCTTTGTTTCAAGACCTGCAATATATACTTCAAGATCAGTAATTCTTTTAGTAAGTATAGCATTTTGTTCTTTTAAAATAGACTTTTCATTTGAAGAAGAAATGTCTAAAATTTGTCTCTTCAGATCAGCATTTTCTTCTTCCAATGCCTTTTTACTCCCTTGAAGCTCTTTCAAATTTTCTTGATGAGTTGAGATATCAAGTGTCTTGTTCTTCTCTTCAAGAACTATAATCTTGCGAATCAAATATTTCAGCTCGGATTCAAGAGAAGAGACTTTGTCTTCTAATGAAGCTTTTTCAGACTTGAGATTTATGTTTTTCATTCCCTCCTCATCAGAATATCTCATGTATTTAGAAACCAAACACTCAAGGCGCTTGATCTCATCCTTAGCTTCAAGAAGATTCCATTTTCTCTCTTTCTCTATATGATACATTTTGTCTTGAAGAATGCTAGAAGATTGATCGTTCAGAAGATCAAGCAGAAAAAATTTTATATAGAAATTTTTCTTGAAAAGCTCTTAAAGTGTATGAAATACACTATAGAAAAAATTTCGGAATAAATTTTTTTTTTTTTTTAATTTCACAAGAATTCGGATGTATAAGGATTCGAAATCAATGAATTCGAATGAATAAGGGTTCGAATTCAATGAATTCGGATGCTGAAGGGTTCGAATTGAATGAATTCGGATGCTGAAGGATTCGAATTCAATGAATTCGGATGAAGAAGGATTCGAATTCACCCAATTCGGACTTAACTTGGTTCGAATTTACTCAATTCGGACATAACTTGGTTCGAATTCTTTACATGGAAAATTAAACCAACTCAGATGAATCCACAACTTCTCAATTCGAATCTAACAGGGTTCGAATTCAACTCAATTCGAATCCATAAGGGTTCGAATTCAACTCAATTCGAATGCTTCTTGAGTCGAATTCTATACTTGTGATGCCAAGAACACTCCGAATTCCCTTTGAATGATCCGAATTGTGTATGAATGATCCGAATTCACCAAGAATGATCCGAATTCTGCACTTCGAACACGAAAATCACTAATTCAGCCATAACTTTTTCAAATCTTGATCAATTGTTATGAAATTTGCACAGATTTGTTCGAAATTTGATTCCACACAATTTCTTAGTTAATCACAAATCCTAATTCGATCAATTTAATCGAATTATGATCCAAAATAGTAAGAAAATGTTTTCGAACAAAAACAGATATAAAATGATCAGATCTGCAAATTCTGTGCAGATTTTGGTATAGATCCTTGAATTAAAGATGTTCAGGGATGAAAATCGAGTGCAATGATGTCAAGAATCAATCCAAAAGATCAAAAAATGAAAAAAAATTTGAATTTTGGATGAACAGTAAATGAAGAAGGGTTTGAATTCTTGATGAACAGCGATGAATGCTTGGTCCGAATTCTTCAAATCAGTGCAAAAAATCTTCAATTTGCTATTTGATCTGCTTGAATCTCTTGTTTAGCTCTGATACCAAATGTGAAATCCCAAATCTAGCAAGAAATCAAGAATGATGTAGAGAGAAAATCTAGAGTACACAAGTCATCCATATATTGATCTTCAAAGTGTAAATGACAAAAATGATCAAGTTTTTTCTAAAGGGATCTAGATTCTTATCTAACAAAGAACTAGACATGCCTATTTATACCCATAACATACAAGGTATAAAGGCACAGCTAACTAATACAGTACATTGACTTTTACAGTAAATCTTGAATACAATAATGCTCTAACAGTAGTGTCAAGACATGGTATACATGTGTCTATAGTTTTTTATCGTGACAACCGATTTACTTCAAGATTTTGGCAATCAGTACAAGAACAATTGGGCACAAGAGTGAATTTGAGCACAACATATCATCCACAAACGGACGGGCAAAGTGAAAGAACCATTCAGACTTTGGAAGATATGCTCAGGTCTTGTGTGATTGATTTTGGAGGTAATTGGGATACGCATTTACCCTTAGTGGAGTTTGCGTACAACAGTAGTTATCACTCCAGTATTGGAAGAGCACCTTTTGAAGCTTTATATGGACGGAAATGTAGAACTCCAGTATGTTGGTTGGAAACTGGAGAAAAGTAATTTGCTGGTCCTGAAATTGTGCAACAAACGGCTGACAAAGTAAAGGAAAATCGGAAACATATGAAGGTGGCTCAAGATCGACAAAAGAGTTACGCCGATCCGAAAAGAAGGCCGAAAGAATTCCAAGTTGGGGAGCGGGTGATGTTAAAAGTATCACCGTGGAAGGGTATCATAAGATTTGGAAAACGTAGAAAGTTGAGTCATCGTTTTCTTGTACCTTTCACTATAACAAAGAGAATTGGACTTCAAGCATATCAGTTGGATCTTCCACCTGAATTGGAAGGAATCCATAATACCTTCCATGTCTGTTATCTTCGGAAATGCTTAGCCGAAGAAGAAAATGTTATACCACTTTCTGAAATTAAAGTGGACGAGAAGAGTCGTTGCGTGGAGGAACCGGAAGCAATTTTAGAGAGGACGACTAAGAAGCTACGACATAAGGAAGTGGGTATGGTTAAAGTGCAATGGAAACATCATAGAGGTGCTAACGTAACTTGGGAAGCTGAAGAGGATGTGAAGAATAGACATCCTCATCTTTTTACCTAACTTTTATTTCGAAGACGAAATCATTTTCAAGTTAGGGAGATTTGTAACACCTTGAAACTTTCATAAATATTGTACATTTATTTTGGGAGAATGAAAATAATAGGATGATATTATTTTGAACGAATTTTCGAAGGGATTGAATTGTAATTGACCTAAAATTTAAGCGATTCGTGAACTTATGAAACGTTGGGGGTTGGTTTGTTATTTGGCTATAATTTTGTGTTAATTGATGAAATGGGAATTTGAGATAAAAGGGGTGAGTCGGCTGAATAGGGGAGACCTATCTCAATTGATATTGTGAAGTCGGTTTCAAGCAGAGAGAGTTTGGCATCTTCGTTTTGGCAAGATATGATCAATCTTCTTCACTTTCTAATTCTTCAGGATTGGTAATGGTAAGTTGAATTGATTCTTCCATTAGATTATCGATTCAGCTATGAGCGAAAGGAAGTGAACTCCGATTTGATTTGAGACAGACCTGAGTTCTTCAAACAGGTGAGTTCATCTCACTTTTGATTATTTGATAACAAAATTGATCGATTTCCATGTTGTTAGATTGTTTAAATGTTTTAGAAATGTTGTGGTGATATGTATTTGGTTAAGTATTGAACTATTGAGGAATTAGATGGTAAAAATGGAGAGCAGGTTAAAGTTTCCGGATATAATGGTAATATCCGGTAAAGTCTAAATTGAAAGTGTCCGGAAGAAGAATAGTATCCGGAAGAAGAATAGTATCCGGTAAGGACTTAGTTTCCGAATAGTTTGGTTACCGGATATTACCCGAATTACGTTGGTTTCCGGACGTTATCCGGATTGTTTGCAATTCAGGTATGTAATCCTATAGTATCCGGTAAGTGGGTATTCCGGATATGAGTTCCGGACATATTGTTCGGATAGTATGGGTGTCCGGATAATTCTGACGTCCGGTAAGTTCTGATGTTCCGGATACTTCTGAGTTTTCGGTAACGGAAGAGTTCTTGGTAACTTTTGACAGGGAATGATTTATTAATCAAAATTCAATCCTAGCAGCATGATCATACTTATAAATTGATTTTGGGTATGTTATGATTTGATATATGAATTGGTTTGATACAATGCACGTATGTTAGGAAGTGTAATGGATCCATAGGCTCTAGCATTATAATTGATAAATGTGGAATGGGCAAGGGATGATTGCTATTCCCGTTTATAGTTGATAATGTGGAATGGGCAAGGGATGATTGCTATTCTCATTATAGGTTAAAACGGTGAAATAGGCAAGGTATAATTGCTATTTCCGTTTCACATTGAGAGATGAGAAATAGGCAAGGTATAATTGCTATTTCCACTTTCATTTGGGAGATTAGAAATAGGCAACGTATAATTGCTATTTCTACTTCCATTCCAAGAAATAGGCAAGGTACAATTGTAATTTCTTGGATATGAGCTGTAATCTAGAATCCGTGGAGATTCGTAGTGGCACTCTGGAACATGAGACAGTGACTTACTTAGTGTTGGTCATACTCATGGAATCGGGTATAATTCCCGTCATCAAAAGATGTTTTGTGTACGGTAAGAAAGATGACAATCAGGTTTGTTTATATGCTTTGTTTACAATTGGTTTCCAAAGCTCATAAAGTTTTAATTTGAAAATTGGATGTTCTCACTAGGCGTAAGCCTAATTGTTTCAAACTAAATTTTCTTACCAGGTACTAGCTCGGGGAAGTTGTAAAGGGATGAGTGACGAGTTGTAGCAGAATCCGACTTTTGATGATGTAATCGAAAAGTTAGTGCATACGAAGATGTTTTGATGAATTGCCTAGACAACCCGTATAATCTGATCGTAGTGTTAAGGATTAGATTAGTAGGTTGTTTTTATAAGTTCCGTTGTATATGTGAACCTACGTAATTAATTTCTCTCTCTATAAATGAAAGTTTTTGGAAGGGATTGTTATAATCTTTGTTAAATTCAAGGTTTAAGTTTATTGTGGTTTTTAGGATGTTTCACTTTATCCCTACTGAATTTCTGTTAGCTGATCTTTTCACCAAACCTCTTGATGAGACAAGATTCAACTTTCTCATCAGTGAGCTTGGCATTCTGAACCTTGACGATTAAATCTTCAGTGGTTACGCATTATGTAGGTTCCTATATTGCTTAACAATGATTTAAATACCTATTAGTTCAAACAGATAACAGTTGCGGAAGCGTTTTAAACGAACTAATAAGATAATGTTTTGTAGAAAGACACACAATATCAAATACACAAAGTGGAAATAATTCAGATAATTAACTCAATAACCCATTTTATATTGATATAAATAGAACACCAAGAACACCGAAAGTTATACGAGAAATCTGCTCTAAGAGTGTGTGTGTGTGTCGTGCAAAGCTTAATGGAAGAGCTCAACATGAGTCTTCTATTTATACTATTCATCAGGGGACAAGTTCTAGACATAAAGGACTTAAAGGTACAAGACACGATCGTGGAACTGCTACTGTTACAACGTTAATGTAGTGCGCCATTTTCTGCTAAAGCTGAAACCCATCAGAGTTTGACATGTGGAGTTATCAGGGCACGCCTTGTACGAATGATCTTTAGGATCTTCGTACAGCAGAGAACGTGAGAGGCACGATGGTCTTCATCTTGATCTTCATATAAACTTCTAAGTCTTCAGTCTTCATTCCACAGAGGCTCTGTCAAGTTTGGCAGAGGCTCTGTGGTCTTGTCTTCTGTGAATGTCTTCAGTTGAGTCTTCACTTGGTCTTCTATCGGTGTCTTGGCAGAACCTCTGTCGATGTCTATACTTAGTCTGATTTTCAATACTTCTATAAACAGTAGAAGTTGGAGCTAACAATCTCCCCCTAAGTATTGAAAATAAAATTTTGAAACATGCATGGTTTTCTAGACTAAGAACACGACAGACGGTGATTGACCTCTGTTGAAACTTTACTTTTCATTTAAGATTGTTCCAGAGGAACTTACATTTGATTACATTGTAAAAGTAAAAGTAGCAAAGGTTGGTAGCAGACTTTAGACGTTGGCGTCTTTGAAGTCATTGTAGCTTCTGTTGTCAAATCCCACCTCTTTAAGCTCATGATAGATTTTGATGCAGAGGGTTCTAAAGTTGATTACCGAGTCGATGACCTCTATCAGTCTATCTGCAGAGGATGTGTTCATCAATTCCGATCCTCTGTGCTCCATGAGGTTTGCTCTGAATTCTGTGAGAGTACTTGTTGCGTACTTTTGACAGTCCATCTCCAGAAACAGTCTTGACTTTCCCACAGGGTCTTGATAGACATACCCAAACTTTGGGGAAGTTATGATCGAGTTTGGTATGGCAGAGGATGGGCAGTCATCTTCTGGTGGTTTAAGGCTTAGGTTTCTTACTCCAAGATCTCGTCCTAATTGAAAATCGACTAGGCTGTATAGCCGAAGTTTCTCACGCATGACTTTCCTGATTACCCTGTATGCCCTTCGAACTGCATCTGCTGTGTAGTTCTGTTTTGTCCAGTTCAGAAGGTCGGGTTGGTCATAGGGGCTTAAGTTCCTAAGATCAGCATCTGAGAATTGGTTCTCGGATCTGTCCACTCTTTTGACCTTATATATATTGTAGGAAACCTTAGGTGTAGTTCTGGTGTGAGAGTACTTACAGTATATAACTTTGTCGATTTTGGAGATTGAGTAGACTTCTTTGACAGGCTTGGGTGTTGTTTTGGAGAAGTTACTTTCGAGCTCAGAGCGGAGGTTTGGATCTTGAATGGATGGTGGCAGAGGCTCTCTGGCAGTTCTGTTGTACAGATATCTGTACACGACTTTCTCCATTTTTCGTAGAGGTGCACCAGGTGGAGGCATGGCTCTGCGCAGTGCATCCAGCTGATTCTTTATTTGCTTCACTCGATCTTCTGTAGGTTTTGCCTTCGGATCTAGAACATGTATATTTGACAGAGGGGTGACACCGAAAGCCTAGTCTTCTTCTTCTGGCTTTGGTGTCACATATGCATCAAAGTAACTTTTCATCAGCTTCTCTGTGGGTTGATGCTTTGGCTTCTTCTTTTTAGGTTCCTCTGTCATGATTCCCTTGCCTTTATCTTTTGCCTTAGGCTAGAGATCTTCTTGTAGATGAGGGATTGTCTCTGTGGATTTTGTAGGGGTTGTGTTGATCTAAACCCCTAGTGATTTGATAATGACCCTCTCTTATATACTTAGTGAAAATTGTAAGTAAACAATATGTATCAGAGTTTCACTATCGCTGATAAGTACTAAGATCTTACAGTACCGCTGATAGGAACTCTCGCTCTTTAGATTAAACATTCAGCGAACACTGTTCACCATAATGCTCTGAGTCTGTTCAGTACTTATGGTGATCGCTGATAAGTTAGTTGTTTACTTATGATCTCTGAAGACACGTCTCACGTTGACATAGGTTCTACGCTGAAGTCGAAGATCAAACTCAAGAACCAGCGACAAGTCTCCTAATGAACTGATGCGGATCAGCGAAGACTCAGATTTGTCCACTCAAAGTGAGGTATCAAGTACAAGACTTTAGCTATCGCTGAACTCTATCATTCGCTGATAAAGAATGATAGATCGCTGAATCAACGAAAAGCTGATCATAATGTCCTCCGTACAAAGTACTTTTTGTTTTAACCACCCTTGCACGTCTCCGTACGATATGTCAGAAAAAGAACCTCCTTATTGTCTGAAATCGTACAACCACTCTGATACTATACTGTTCAAACATGTGGCTACTAAGGTTGTCAACAAAGGTCAATGACATGCAACCAATCAGCTGCTGCCACGTGTAAAGTGTAAACTACAATGCATTAAATGCATGCAGTATATAAGAAGAAGAACTCACTTCATTTTGAAGTAACTTGCTAACTCTGGACAAGTTCATCCTTCTTATCTTGAGATAGGTTATTATTAGTAATTTCCTACTCTTTCTTAGTGCAAGAAACTTAGTGTTCCAACTTGTTTAGATTTATGTTTATCCTTAATCTTGTTTCCGCAACAAGCTTAAATTGTTAATGATTTATCAATAAACAATTTAGAAAAGTAAAATCTGTGTGTTTGTATTCAACCCCCCCTTCTACAAACTTGTATAGCCCTTCGGGACCAACAAGTGGTATCAGAGCGGATTTGTTTAATCTCATAAACAAGATCTAATCTATACTAAGATTTCTCTTCCTTGCTATTTCTGAAAATGACTACCAACACAAACACAAATTATATCGACAATGGTTCTCTTGCACAACCCCCTAGATTCTCCAGAGATAACTTTAATCTATGGAAAAATAGGATGACTCTCTTCTTAGAAGGTGTAGACCCTACTATGCCTTATTATCTTGAAAACGGCCCATATATTCCTGTAAGAATTGATGTTGCAGTTCCAGAAAGGTTGGTGGACTGACGAAGATAAGAAGAAAGTGGCTATTGACACAAAAGCCAGATCCATACTATCCATGGCTCTTCCTGACGAAGTCTACCATTCCGTCATGAACATGAAATCCTCAAAAGCCATGTGGGACACAATATGTGTTCAGTATGAAGGTACTGCTGAAGTCCAGGTCTCTCGAAGGATCAACCTGGTAAGACAGTATGAAAGTTTCATTTGTGGTAAGAATGAGACTCTCTCTGAAGTTCACCAACGTTTTAATTGCTTAATAATAGATCTGAAAACTGTTGGTAAGGAATATTCAAACTTTGAAGTGCTGACAAAGTTTCTAGAATGTTTACCTGAAAGCTGGGACAGTTATTCTATGTGTCTCAAGCTGTCAAAGGATCTAAGATCAATGACCCTTGCTACCTTATATGGCACGATGCTGAATCATGAGCAATCAAGCCATCTTAAGAAGAATCTTGTAAAAGATTCCAAAAGCACCCCTGTTGCTTTAATCTCAGAGGAACCTTCTACTCAGCGACCCGTGGTCACTATCACTGAGTTAGAAAGTAACTCTGAAAGGTCATCAGATTCTGACTCTTCAGATGATGATGAATCTTTGGCTCTCCTAACTAAAAAGTTCAGGAGATTCGCCAAAAAGAAAATGTTCAGAAAGAACAAACCTCTTTCTATAACTGATAAGCCAAGATCATCAGCTCATGTTGATAAGGCTACTGCTACTTGTTTTAACTGCGAAAAGATTGGACATTTCGCTAACGAGTGCAGGTCTAAGAAAGTCTCGAGAAACTCAGCGTTTCCCAAGAAATCCTTTATTCCCAGGAATAAAGATGACAAATACGCTAAGCTGAAAGAAAAGTATGCGAAGCTGAAAAGCTTTAAGAAGAAAGGCAAAGGCCTGATGGCTTACGATTGGGCTGCCTCTGAAGAAGAAGAATCATCATCTGACTCTGAGGATGATGAAGCCAATCTCTGTCTTATGGCAAAGATTGAAGATGAGGAAAAAAGTTTAGACATTCCCTCTACTTCAACCTCTGCAATTCAGGTATCACCTTCCTTCTTCACAAATAATGCAAATATTGATGAAGCTGATAGTCTGAGTAAGATCGATCTCTTGACTAGAAGTTTATTCGAAGCCATGAATGGCAAAACTGTAGTTGAAAATCAAAACCTTGATCTCGCTGAACAGCTTAAAAACTGTCACCTTAAAATAGAAAAGCTTTCTAAAATTGAAGAAGATTTTAAAGATCAAGTGCATTTAAATCAGCTAGTCAAAATCGAACGAGCAGAAGCTATAGCTGCATTGAAAGCTGAAAAAACTAGTGTTCAAGTTCTGATGATGATATTGGCATAGAAGATTTTGAGATAGCAGACATGCACTTAGCCAATACAAAAAGTACAGAAGATCAGACACAGGAAAATTTAAAGGAGAAAAGACAAAGGTTAAGTTCTGAGAAGAAGAGTCAGAGATCTGAGAAAGAGAAGTCAGAAGTTCTGAGAAGCGTGATCAGAAGAATGTTCAGAAGTTCTGAACTACCTGTTCAGAACTTATGACGAGTTTCGTTATTTAGTAATGTGTAAACTAATTAGGACACGTGTTATGTTCTTATTAGTCTTTCTTATTTGTACTGTAGCTTTAAGATGTTTGTTGCAGTATAAATAGAGTGGTTAGCACTACGTTGCTAACTGATTGATTTTCATATTACTTGTATTCTTTCCTTGTAATCTTTGAGGTGATCTCTCTCTTAGATCTGTAATTCTGTGCATCATTGAATACAATTGGGCTTGATCATACAATTTCTCAATTACTTCTTTCTATATTGATTGTAAGAATAGATCCTGCACTTTCAATTGGTATCAGAGCTAATCAACAAACAAATTCGTTCAAGATTGTGATTGCGAAGATCGATTGATCAATTTCTTGAAGATTTCTTGATTCATTCAAAATTCGATTCCGCTGCTAGGGCTAGTTCTTGAATTCTTAGCAATTCTTGAATTACCTGCTACTTTTCGATCAAGAAAATCGAATTTGTCCTTCTGTTGAATTTTCTTACAATCATGTCTTCTAAAGAATATCTAGCCATGGGATCCGAAACCAAACCGCCTGTTCTTATACCAGAAGAGTATCAGCAATGGAAAACTCGTATGATCCAATTCCTTGACAACATCGATGAAAATCTTATGATTTCTATACGAGAAGGTCCAATCGAAGTATATATCGATGTCGCCGCAACCCCTGCTACAGAGACAACTCCAGAAATTCCAGCGACCAGAGTAAAGAAGAATTATTCCCAATACACTGCTGAACAGAAAAATAGGCATGCTATTGACAAAAGAGCAATTACTTTGATGACTTTGGCTGTCCCGAATGAGGTTCTTAACAGGATTGACAGTGGATCATCAGCTAAAGAAATGTGGGACGAATTGGAAAGGCAAATGTTAGGAACTGTGAGATCTATTCAGGCAAAGTTAAATCAAAGCATAAATGCTTATGAAAGGTTCAAAGCAAAAGAGTCAGAAAGTTTGACACAGACATACAGTAAATTTTGCACTATTCTAAATGACTTGAGAAGAAATGGACTGAAGAAAACAAAATCAGAAATAAATTACAAATTTCTGAACAGTCTAAATTCAGAATGGTCATCATTTGCCATAAGTCTGCAAATGAACAAAGATATGTGTGAAGAAGACTTAAATGATTTGTTCTGTGTTCTTAATCAACATGAAGACTCTGTCAAGTTAGTTGTGGAAGAAAAGAAAAATGTTGCTGATCAGTTAGCGTTCTTATCAAAGTCCAAAGCAATCAAAGCACCCAAAAAGACTGCATATCTATCAGAAATACCAAGTCTGGAGGAATCTGACAAAGAAGAAGGATCAGAAGATGATGAAGATATCAAGATAATGGCTGAAAAGCTAGCTTTGCTGACAAATACTTTCAACAAAAGGTATGGGAAGGGCAGATTTCAAGGAAACTATAAGAGAGCTGGAAGTTCAGATTATAAGAAGAAAGATGACAGAGAAGAAAATAAGATTGAAAAGAGAATAGAGAGAAGTGAAGAAAACAAGGAAGAGAAGGAAGAGAGAAAAGAAAAGAATCTGTGTTTCAAGTGTGGAAAATCTGGCCATTATGCCAAGGATTGCAGAGTTAAAGTTGTGAAAGATTATGAATACTACACGAAGAAGGCTCAGCTTGCAAAGAAGAGAGATGACGAGATTGCGCTATTGGCTGAACAGGAGAATTGGCTGTACTACACTTCTGATGAAGATGATCATATCAACTTTCCACAGATGCGAAGCTATATGGCAAAAATGAGGAATGAGGATGATTCTGATTTTGAAGATGCTGATTCTGAGTCATCTGCTGAGGTACATTCTTCACTTGAATTAGAGTTAATGACACAGATTGGTGAAATGAAAACTGAATTTGCTAACCTAAGAAAACAGATAAAAGGAGAAAGAACTTTGGTTAACAAATTCAGAATTGAAAAAGAAGTAATAAACGAACAATATGAAGAATCTGAGGCTGAGAAACAGAAAGTTAAAGATGAAAATTCTGAATTGATGAAAAGGCTTTCTGAACTAAAAGTTGAGTTTTCAAAAATAAAGGATGAAAAAGGTGATTTACAAATAAAATTTGATATGTTATTTGAAGAAAGAAAGAATTTATACTCCAAAATCAAAGAATTGGAAGATTTGAATTTGAAAAGAGGTCAAACTCAGCAAACATTAAATCTTTTATTAAGCAATGTTAAAGATACAAGATTTTACAATCCAAAGAAGGGATTGGGATTGGAAGAAAATGTCATTTTAAAAAGAGCTCCAATACTTCAAGTTTCTAAGCCAAAAATCCCAGAAATTGTTGAAGTTTTCATAAGACCTGCTAGTTCTATAACAAGTTCTGACAATTTGCAAAGACCAAACTCTAAAAAGTCAGATGAGACAATTTCTGAGTCTAAAACAGAAAAGTCAGTTGGTTCAGAAGAAAAGGTTAAGAAAGAAGTTTCTAAACCAACAGATGAAAAGCCAAGATACAATGATACTAAATTCAAGTATGATTCCTTAAATGTCAGCTACAAAAATAAACAACCAAGTTTTTCATATCATGACATTGAGAGCATATTTGATACAAGTAAAAATTCTGAAACAGTCAATCAAAAGTCTGAAACTTCTAGTCAGGATTCTGAACTTTGTAGTCAGAATTCTGAGTCTAAAGATCAGACATCTGAGTCTGTAAATCAGAACTCTGACTCAGGTAGTCAGAAGTCTGATTCAACTGGATTTTCTGAAACAAAATCAGATGAATTTTTGCAACTTGAAAAGAGATTTAATCTTGTGAGTCAAGAACTTGAGGATTTAAGGAAAACTTATGATGAACTTGAAAATGATTTCTGTGAGGTGGATATTAAACTTGAAGAAGCTTTGAAAGAAAAGAATATTTTTATTCAGAAAATAACAGAGCTTGAAAAACTGAAGACTGAGTATGATTTTTTTAAAATTAATGCTTCAAGAGAAAATGATAAATTCTTTAATGAATCAAGTACATATGAAAAAGGTGAATCATCTAATTCTTCTAACAAAAAGAACTTGAATTTTTCAGAAAAAGAAGAAAGCAAAAGGAAAGATGATCTTGCAAAGTTGAACGATCTGAAAAGGGAACTTGAGAAGCTTAGAATGAAATCTACTTCTGAACTAAACGCTAGAAATTCTTGTAATAAGGGCAATTGTACTCTGAACAGTATAAATAAAAATGAAATGATCTATGTTTCAGATTTATTGTCACTTGCAAAGAAAAATCTTGTTTGTGTTAGATGTAAAAATGATTCATTCCAATATTCTCACAAATGTCAAGTCAAAATAACTTCTGTTTCATACATAAGAAAAGATATTCAGAAAGTTTCTGTTTCTCAAAATACAGAAAAGAAGAAAATTTTTGTTCCTCAGACTCAGAAGAAAGAAAAGATAAAAGAAAAGAAACTTGAAAACATAGCAAAACCAAAAGTTACAACTCTCAAAAAGAATTTGAACAAACTTGTAAGCAGAAAATGTTCTGACTTCATAAAAGTTCAAGGAAAGTGGTGTTTGAAGAAAGATTTCGAGTGGAGAGTAAAAGGTACTGATGTTAAATCCAATGACAAAGCTAACAAAGATGGACCCATTCCAAAATGGGTACCTAAACCTAACTGATCTTTTTGCAGGGCTGTCATGTGTGGTTTTTAGATTCAGGAGCTTCAAGACACATGACAGGTCAGAAGTCTTTTCTATCAAACTTCACAGAAAAGGCTGGAGGAGCAGTAAACTTTGGAAACAATAGCAAAGGTCAAGTCAAAGGTTATGGGGATTTAACTAAAGGGGATCTAACTATCCAAAAGGTTTTCTATGTTGAAGGATTACAACACAATCTTTTCAGCATAAGTCAGTTTTTAGACAGTCTTTGTCAAATTAAGTTTCAAATAACAGGTTGCATGATTCTAACTGAAAATGATGTCAAAGTCTTCTGGGCCAAAAGACATATGGACTTATTTGTAGTTAATTTTTCAAAATTGAAAATATTAAATACAGTTTGTCTTTTATCAAAATCAACTGCAAATGAATGCTGGCTTTGGCACAGAAGATGTTCTCATCTGAATTTCAAAGATCTTAATAATCTTGTTGCAAAACAGTTGGTTAAAGGCTTACCAAAGCTTAAATTTGAAAAAGAATCATTATGCTCAGCTTGTGAAATGGGCAAGATGAAAAAGAGTTCTCACAAATTAAAAATGGACTCATCTTGCAAAGCACCATTAGAAATGATTCATACTGATCTTTGTGGTCCAATTTCAGTTCAGTCGATGGGAGGAAAGAAATATATGCTTGTGATTGTTGATGAATTATCCAGATACACGTGGGTTGAGTTCCTAAGAGCTAAGTCAGAAGCTGCTACTACATTGATAAATTTTATCAAAAGGATTCAAGTTCTCTTACAACTTCAAGTTCAGAAAATCAGAAGTGATAATGGAACGGAGTTCAGAAATGAGACTCTTCAGAATTTTCTAGAAAGTTCTGGGATTTCTCACAATTTTTCTGCTGTCAGAACTCCTCAACAAAATGGTGTTGTTGAAAGGAAGAATAGAACTCTAGTTGAGGCTGCGAGAACAATGTTGGCTTATGCAAATCTTCCTACTTTCCTATGGGCTGAAGCAATTGCAACTGCTTGTTTTACACAAAATAGAACTTTAATCAATAAGAGATTAAATAAGACTGCTTATGAACTGATAAATAAAAGAAAACCATTAATCAAATTCTTTCATATTTTTGGTTGCAGATGCTACGTTCTCAGAGACAGAGAAAATCTTGCCAAATTCGATAAAAAGGCAGATGAAGGATACTTTGTGGGTTATTCTTTAACTTCCAAAGCATTCAGAATCTACAATAGAAGAACCAAGAGGATGATGGAGAGCATAAATGTAACTTTTGATGAAGCCAGAATACGGACTTCTGAACAAGACAGTTCAGAACTCATGCTGAACAAGACAAAAATGACTTCTGATACAAATTCTAATCCTATTTGTTCAGAACTCAATTTACTGTTTAAGGATGCTTTTAGTGAACTAATTTCTGATTCTTATGCAGAATATGAAAACCCAAATATGGTCAAAGAGATGAAAAATAAGACTCCAGAAATAGTTCAATCAACTGTAATTTCTGACAAAGGTCCATCAGAGGAGTGCCCAAATCTAATAAATACAAGTGGTGAAAACTCTGAACCTTGTAATCAGAATTCTGATTCTTGTACTCAGAACTCTGAACAAGTCAATCAGAACTCTGACTTCATTAATCAGAACTCAAACTTGGATGCAACTCCTACTCATACGTCAGAACAAGGTGACAGTTCAGAATTACAAGCAATCATTGATGAGAATGATGCAAACAACAATTATTCAGAGATTGATGTACTCCCTAGTGCTAACAAATGGACTAAAAATCACCCTATTCATCAAGTAATAGGTGATCCATCAGCAGGAGTAAAGACAAGATCAGCTACAGCAAATGAAGTAATGTTTGCTGGTTTCTTAAGTGTAATTGAACCAAAGAAAGCTAATGAAGCCCTAGAGGATCCAGACTGGATTTCAGCAATGCAAGAGGAATTGCTTCAATTTGAAAGAAATAAAGTTTGGAGACTCATTCCAAAGCCTGAAGGTAAATCTATAATTGGAACTAAATGGGTGTTCAGAAACAAAAAGGATGAATCAGGTGTTGTCATCAGAAACAAGGCAAGATTGGTTGCTAAGGGATACTGTCAACAAGAGGGAATTGATTATGATGAGACATTTGCACCAGTGGCAAGGATAGAGGCAATCAGAATATTTTTAGCCTATGCTGCACATAAAAACTTCAAGGTGTATCAAATGGATGTCAAATCAGCCTTTCTAAATGGCAAACTTAATGAAGAGGTGTATGTCCATCAACCTGAAGGTTTTGTTGATCCAGAATTCCCTGATCATGTTTATATTTTAGACAAAGCTTTATATGGTCTAAAACAAGCACCACGAGCCTGGTATGACACTCTTACTAAACACCTGTTAGGTTCAGGATTCAAGAAAGGTAAGATTGACACAACTTTGTTTTTAAAGAAACAGGGTAATGATTTGATTCTGATTCAGATTTATGTTGATGACATAATATTTGGTTCTACCAGTCCAGAATTATGTGATAATTTTTCAAAAGTCATGTCATCTGAATTTGAAATGAGCATGATGGGTGAACTGAATTTTTTCCTTGGTCTTCAAGTCAAACAACTACCAAAAGGTATTTTCATAAATCAAGGAAAATATGTCAGAGATATTCTGAAAAAGTTCAAAATGTCTGATTGTGCTTCTATGAGAACACCTATGGCAACTAACATAAAGTTAGATGCTGATCTCAAAGGTGTTTCAGCAGATATCAAACTTTATAGAGGCATGATTGGATCATTACTTTATTTGACTGCAAGTAGACCAGATATCATGTTTTCTACCTGTTTCTGTGCTAGATTTCAATCTAACCCAAAAGAATCACATATGTTGGCTGTCAAAAGGATTTTAAGATATCTCAAAGGAACACCTGATCTAGGTCTATGGTATCCAAAAGAAACTGACTTCAAATTGACTGCTTTCACTGATGCTGATCATGCAGGAAGTAGGTTGGACAGAAAGAGTACATCTGGTGCTTGTCACTTTTTGGGAGATAAAATAGTGAGTTGGGCATCAAAGAAACAGAATTGTGTATCCACTTCAACTGCTGAAGCAGAGTATGTTGCTGCTGCTGCTTCATGCTCTCAAACATTGTGGATGAGAACACAACTCATGGACTATGGATATCAGCTTAATAAGATTCCCATCTATTGTGACTCAGAAAGTGCAATTGCTATTACTCAGAACCCTGTTCAACATTCGAAGACTAAGCATATAGACGTGAGGTATCATTTTATAAAGGACTATGTGGAAAAAGGAACTATAGAGATGCACTTTGTGCATACAAAGTATCAATTGGCTGACTTGTTCACAAAGCCTCTTGATCACAAAAGGTTTTCTTTTCTCATATGTAAAATAGGAATGCTTAATCTGCCTAGTTGAAAATATTTTTTTCTTAAAAATGCTAAATTTTTCTAAGTGAAGTTGTCTGAGTAGTGTACTCAGAACTTCTGAGTCTTGAGTTCAGAACTTCTGAATCTTGAGTTCAGAACTTCTGAGTCTTGAGTTCGAAACTTCTGAATCTTGAGTTCAGAACTTCTGAGTCTTGAGTTCAGAACTTCTGAGTCTTGAGATCAGAACCTCTAAATCTTAAGGTCAGAAATTCTGAGTCAATACTTCAGCAATCTAACTTTCAAAAAAAAAAAAAATTTATTTTTGAGAAATACAAATAACTTCAACTGTATGGATTATGCTTCTTCGATTATCTTGTTATCTCATCTTTATGTATCATTAATACTCAAATGCATGCTCAAGTCAAGGGGGAGCATCAAAATTCTTTTGAAAATCATTTTGTGATGCTTAAAAGATTTGTTTTCATTTCTTATCTGTTCAAACCTCTTCTGAATAATCAAAATGTTTTATATTGGTCAGAAGTTGATTTTAAAAGACATTTTGGTTACAAGGCAAAATTCTTCTGAGTCATGGAATCAGAACATCTGCGCGTGTTATTCAGATCTTTGACTTGAGTCAAAATTCTATCCACTAACACGTGTCAGCTTCATATTTGTTTGACAATGCCACGTATTTCATTTAAATCCTTTGTGGTATTTCACGTGTGTTGACTCCGTTATAACATTGATTTCGCTTTTCCGTTAAACCTTTCAACTTCGCGGATTTTAAATAGGTCTTAAAATCCCTATTTCAAAGTTCTTTCAAATTCCAGAGCGAAACGTGAGATACGAATCAAATCCAGAGTTCTTTGAATCTGTTTTCTTCTTAAATCATGTCTGAAATACGAAGAAGTGGTCCAATTTCTCTACATTCTACAAAATCGATAATGGATTCATCTGATTCGGAAAGTGATGAAGTACAAAATAGAGTTGCAGAGGAAGGGGCAATAAGAAATGATGAAGAAGATGAACAAATGGATGAATCTGAAGGAAATGCGGATGAGGTAAATGTTAATATTGAACATGATCAGAGTGCTGCAGGTTCTATTATGTCAGATAGATCTATTCTAGTGGAAAGAATTGTTCCTGAGAGTGAATGGTTGAAATTATCTGAAAATAACTGTGTTATATTGTTTGAGGAAAGTCGTTTTAAGCCTGAACACAGAATTATCATGGAGTTATTTAAACATCATCCGTACAGAAAATGGTTTACAAGAAGTAAAAATGTGCCTGTTCAGTACATACAACAATGGTGGAAATATCTTAGGTTAGAAGATAATAAGTTTGTGTCTGAAATTGGAGGAGTGACATTTGTCTTATCTATCTCTGCACTAAGAGAGATGCTGAATCTACCAGAGAAAGATGATGTACAAAGAAGAACAGATTTTGAGGATTTACCCCTAACAGAGGAATTAATAGCAGAGTTTATGAAGTTGGGATACAATGAAGGATTGAGGACTCTCAGTTTGTTCAGAAGAAACAAATTACCACCTATTTGGGCTTGCTTCTTTCATGTGGTAAATAAATGTTTGTCAGGGAAAAATAGTTCTGCTGATCAAGGTTCTAAACAAATTCTTCAGATATTTCAAGGTTTAGTGAAGAATAGGCATTATGACTATACTTTAATACTTTGGGAAGATATGAAGAATACATTTGAGAAGAATCAGAAAGCAATTCAGAAGAAGACAAAGGATGCTCCACTGACATACATTCCCTACATAAGGTACTGGCAAATTGTTATTTGGTATGCCATGCAGGAAAACAGAACAATCTCAAGAAGAACAAATGAAGAGCATGGTCCTACATTTTATTTGGGTAAGATGACCTCAGTAACAAGACTTGAAAATTATCCCAATCATAAACTGTTGCCAAAATCACTTAGGAACTATATTCCAAGGGAGAGTGAGATTTTAAAAGCTTATTGCACCTCTATGGGAATTGAATTACCTCAAATCCCTACCCAAGAGGACCAACCTGAGAAGAGAGGTGAGGGGTCTAGTCGAATTAGAGAGGGGGAGGATGTTCAGATGGGTGAACATTCTGAGAGACTTGAGGGGGAAAATTCTGAGAGCTTGGTTAGACTCAGTGAGGAAAAACAGAATGAGAGTGGTGAGGATGAGAGATTGTTAACAGAGGTTCAAACAGAAAGAGATGCCTCTGAACCAGCTAATCTTGACCAGGTAACCACACATGCTATTGGTTCACATCTCTTGGTGTCCAATATTGAAACAAACACCATGGACCTAGTGGTGGATCTTGAACAACCCATCCATACCCACTCAGAAGCATTTCAACATGCTACTGTTTCACACAAATCCGGGGAACCATCCCAAACTCATTTGGAGGGAGGTGATAAATCCCAACTTATTTTTCAACACATTGAGTCTGAATATCACAGTCCTATTCATATTGAGCCTGAAATTCCTTTTGACACTTGCACAGATCAGGAATTTCGTACTACTGAAACAACATTCATAGACATGCCTAATGTTGGGTGTCAAGGATTGGATGGAAGTCCTGGTGAGGTGAACATTACAAAAGCCTCATTCAAACGTGCATCTGTTGTACAAGATGACTGTGTGTTATCTACAGGCCATGAGCTCTCTGGGCACATGAAAACTGGACCATCTGTTGGTTCAGGTTCACTGTTAGAAACTTCTGAATTTGAAAAGATTCAGAAACAAAACAAGGAGATGGGGGAAAAAGTAGAAAATTTGGAGAAGAGGATGGAGGATCTGAATGATGAGGTATCAGATTTGAAAGTTGTGTTAGAGAAAAAGTTAATTTCTGTTGAAACCAAGGTAGATGATGTAAAGAAATCCTTGGATTCTCACAAAAAGGAGATCATGGATATAATGTCTGGTTTTCAAAAAGATATGTTAAAACAGATGCAGGGTATGCAGGAATCTATATTGAAAGCACTGAGTGTATCTTTGGCTTCTACTTCAAAGCCTCTTGATCCTGTTCCTATTGCAGAAGCTGAACCTGAAGTTGCTTTTAATCAGAACTTGAAAAGGAAGTTTGATGATAATGATCCTCATAATCATCAAAAGGGGGAGAAAAGACAAAGGTTAAGTTCTGATGATGATATTGGCATAGAAGATTTTGAGATAGCAGACATGCACTTAGCCAATACAAAAAGTACAGAAGATCAGACACAGGAAAATTTAAAGGAGATGATTCAGATAGTACAGCTTGACAGTTCAGATACAGAAGAAATGGAGTTGGGAAGTATTGATAGTAATGAATCAGATAAAACAGAGGAATTGAACTTGGATACTGAGATGGAAGGAAACTCAGATGAAACTGTAGCTATTGAGGAATCTGATTTGAGAATGGAAGAAATAGTGGAAAGTACAGTGGTAAACAGGTGTACAGATATTGTGGTTTATAACAGTGAAAGGGCAATGGAGTCTGAATCAGAAGAAAGGAGGTTGAATGAAGAATTGATCAGAAGAATGCATAATGAAGTAGTCAGAGCTTTGAGTGTTCAGAAAATTCATAAAGGAATAAAAGTGATAAGACCCATTGATCTAATGGGAGAAGAAGACAGAACTGTAGATTACACTCAGGATTTTAAAGATGATTTTAGGTTTAACTTTTGTGATGAGTTAAATACAGAAGAAGAGTATGTGAAAGTGAAAGACTTCTTTATGCCTTCTGAATATGTATTCAGAAAACCAATCGAGATTCCAAAGATTAAATTGCAAAGACTAGAAGAACCTTTGTGTGACTTCATTCTAGAGTTAAGTGATGTACCTTTAGCCAGACAATTTCATGATGATATTTTTCCTGAGGAAATATATGATAATCTCTACTACACAGAAGGAGAGTATGAGCTTTTGGAAAGTAACATTGATGGTTTTATGGATGACAGAGCTCAGATGGTCTACTCAGAAGCTTCTAATATGTTCAGAGTTCCTGACTCAAAACTGCATATTCAGAAAAGAATCGAGAAAGTTCTGATGTTTCAACAAGATGAATTCAATGGTTTAATGTTCGTTAGAATGGAAACACTGAAAGAAAGAAATACAAAGGTTTCCATGTCTACATTTGATTTTCACAGATTGACTCTTGATGATCAGATCTTTCTAGTCAAGTTCTTTGCTAGCACTGAAGAAGCCTTGATAGAAATTGAATGCAGAAGACTTCTGGGTATTTATGTCAGAAATACATACTTGTATGACTTCCAGTTGGCTATAGAAGAAAGAAAAGAAAAGTGCAATCTGAGTTCTCCCACAAAGAAAACAGAAGTTGATCTGCATGTGAAGGGTTTTGTGAATGAAGGAATGGAGGCAGAAGGGTTCACATATATGGTTCACGAAAGACTTGAATTATTCAGATTAAAAGAGTTGGTGAAGTACAGTGATGCAACTCTGAATTGGCTGTTGATTAGAATGGAAGTAAGTATGGATGCTGAAAAAGAGAGTTTAAAGAAGAGATGCATAAACTGTGTGAAGAGGAGGTTGGATTTTAGAAGAAAAATCAGAAACAGTAGTGAATGGTTGTTATCTGAGGTGAATCCCAAAAAGATTCTACATAATGATTTTGTGTTCCCAGCTGAGTATGAAGTGAATGAAATTTTGTCAGATGAGGCTGAAGAAGTTCAGGACACAACACCTCAGAATGTGCAGATAACTAATATTGATCAAGCTGAACAGTCTGAACCCAAAGAAGATGAAATATTCATTGATCTGAATGGATACTTTCTTGAATTTGATCTGCCTGAGTTCTTCAAACCAAAAGAGGTACAATTCTTGGATGTGTATTATGATAGGTCTAAGGAGACTCAGATCTGGTTGGCTGAAAAATCAAGATGTCTTGGCAAAACAAAGCAAGCCGTTTACTCAGATTTTCTAATTACTGGAATCAGAGAATTGAAGGTTAAGAAATTCAGAAAGATGGAGTACTTATCCTTTGAAGTTTTGAGAGAAGATGGCAAGGTTTATTATTTCACTGATGCAGATTTTGAGAAACTGTCAGTGGTTGACTTCTACAGATTACACAGCTTTCTATGTTTTAAAGAGTCAAGTAAAGATAGAAATGAAAGGAAGGCAAGAAGTGTGGTGATTGAGGCCATGTTCTATATCTTAAGGTGGCATTGCTATACAGATTTCCAAATAGCTCTGTATTTGCAAAAGTCATGTGTTTATCTGGCAAATCCCAATACAAATCATGAGCAGAAAAAGGTGTTAAAGACTGGAAGTGTTCACAGATATCCAGAGTTGGGAGTATTTTTGAAGAACAAAAGTGGAAAGATCTTCTTCAGAGCAAAGGAAACTGCAAAATATTGTTCTGGAACTTTAAGGATCATAAAGCACAATTTGGAGAAAAAGATGCTGAAAGTGAAGGAAGCAAACATGATTCAAGAAGTAATTAATCAGCAAGTTGAGATTATTCAAGAAATTATTGACAAGATTGATAAGAGGCTTAATCTGAGGAATGTGCTACTTCAGAAAATTGTTCCTGCTCTGAAAGAATTAGATGATGCAAAGTTTAAGTTTATTTGACAAAAAGGGGGAGATTGTTAGATCTGAAGTTTTGTCAATAAACCAAGTGTTGAAGATCTGATAAGAAGATTCAGAAGTTCTGAGAAGAAGAGTCAGAAGTTCTGAGAAGAAGAGTCAGAGATCTGAGAAAGAGAAGTCAGAAGTTCTGAGAAGCGTGATCAGAAGAATGTTCAGAAGTTCTGAACTACCTGTTCAGAACTTATGACGAGTTTCGTTATTTAGTAATGTGTAAACTAATTAGGACACGTGTTATGTTCTTATTAGTCTTTCTTATTTGTACTGTAGCTTTAAGATGTTTGTTGCAGTATAAATAGAGTGGTTAGCACTACGTTGCTAACTGATTGATTTTCATATTACTTGTATTCTTTCCTTGTAATCTTTGAGGTGATCTCTCTCTTAGATCTGTAATTCTGTGCATCATTGAATACAATTGGGCTTGATCATACAATTTCTCAATTACTTCTTTCTATATTGATTGTAAGAATAGATCCTGCACTTTCACTCAGATACCCCTGAGTGATAAACGTGGTCTCGGTTACAAATATGAAACTCAAGAATCAACCACTGATCGTTCCATGCTCTTATTTGGAACTTTCGTATCCTCAGTCGCTGATACTTCATCCTTTCAGTGTTCCTCGTCCAGACCACCTATCCCTGAGGAAATTTCTACCTCTTCAAAAGGTAAAGAGAAAATGGTTTATCCAAAACCTACCTCTGTCTTTAAAGATAAAGGTAAAGGAATTGCTTTTAACCAAAATCCTCAGAAGGGTACTTTAGTACCAAAGTTGAATGCTTCTAAAGCTTTAGTGATTTATTCCTCTGGATCAAAGAATCAGATCTCTGGATCTACTCAGCGTGGGTCTATTCAACGATCTACTCCTAGACTCAGAGTGGATGTCCTTGGTAAGAAATCTGAAGAACTAAACGTTCCACCCATTTCAAAAGCCAAAAGCTTATTTGGTGCTGGTCCTTCAAATTCAAAATCAAAATCTCAGCATTCAAATGGTCCTAGAACTACTTTTAGTTATAGGAAATGTTATCACTGTGGACTTACTGATCATATTGCTAGTAAGTGTCCCTCAGCCACCAAAGCTGAAAAGATAGCTAAGGTGAAGATTGCCCCCAAGGCAAAGAAGACAACTGAGGTTAAGAAATTAACCAAAGTGAAGACTGACAAAGTTTAATCTTCAAATGTTGCGAAGATTGTTGAACCTTCCATTCCAACTACTTCCACTGAAAAACGTGTACACATGGTTAAGTGGGTACCCAAGAAAAACTAATCTTCCTTTGTGATGCAGGTTAAGAAGGGTATCTGGTATCTCGATAGCGGGTGCTCTAGACACATGACTGGAAAGAAAAGCATGCTCGCTGAATACAAGGAAGAGAAGGGCCCCTCTGTGACTTTTGGAGGAAATGGAAAAGGACATACCCGAGGGTTTGGTGTACTCTCTAATGGTACAACCTCCTTCAGAAGAGTCGCATATGTTGAAGGGCTGAAGCATAATCTTTTAAGCATCAGTCAGCTTTGCGACAAGGATAACAAAGTAATCTTTACTAAGGAATCCTGCTTTGTCACTGACAAAAAGAAGAAGATAGCTCTCAGCGGTTATCGTTTGGAAAATGTTTATGTAATAAACATGGACTCAACAACCACTGAGAACTCCTGTTTCTTCTCAAAAGCCTCATCTGATGTCAACTGGCTATGGCATAAGAGGCTCTCTCGTCTAAATTTCAAGACAATGAACACTCTTTCTTCAAAAGAGTTAGTCATTGGTCTACCTCAGCACTCATACGCCAAAGAGTCTTTATGTTCAGCGTGTGAGAAAGGGAAGCAGACTAAAGCAAGCTTTAAGTCAAAGCAAGTCTCCTCAGTGTCATCTCCTCTACAACTACTCCATATGGATTTGTTTAGCCCTGTTAACAAACAATCCATCGCTGGAAAGAAATATACACTGGTCATAGTTGATGAATTCTCTCGTTATACGTGGGTTATGTTTCTCCGTTCCAAGAGTGACACCCCTGAAGAACTCATCACCTTTGTTCGGAAGATGGAAACCCTGAACAATTTGACCGTTCGCTCAATAAGGAGTGATCATGGGACTGAATTCAAAAACAGTTCTCTTGATTCCTTCTTTGAGAGTAAGGGTATTTTTCACAACTTTTCATCAGTGAGAACACCGCAATAAAATGGAGTCGCTGAAAGAAGAAATAGAACAATTATTGAAGTTGCACGTTCAATGCTCAGCGATTCACATCTTTGGATGTCAGTGTTTCATACTGAATAACAGAGATGCCCTTGGAAAGTTTGATCCTAAGGCTGATGATGGAATCTTTCTTGGATATTCTTCAATCTCCAAAGCCTTCAGAGTCTTCAATCGTAGAAGACAAACTGTGGAAGAAACTATTCACGTCACGTTTGACGAATCCCGTTCAACGAACTCTAAACCGTCCGCTGATACTGAATAACTGAATCAATGGATGTTTTCTCATCTTGGTGATTCAGAAGATATTCCCACTCCTCGTGCTCATACAGTTGAAGATGATAGTCCAACTATCATTCCAAATATGCAGAATAGTGAAGCTGAAACATCATGGGTCTCAGCTGTTCCTTTAAACACTATACCTGCTTCTGAACCCAATGTCTCAGACATTCCATCTACTTCTCAGCAATCAGTGAATATAATGACAACTGCACACATTCCTCTCTTGGCTGATACTCCAGACGTCTCTGAAGCTTCATCTTCAGCTTCTCCAGTTCAGGTTGAGTCAACGTCTCACGCTCCGGCTCAGCGATGGACTATAAATCACCCAATTGATCAAATTCTTGGTGATCCAAACGCTGGTATTCAGACTCGACGAAGTGCAGGTAATATTTCTTTATTTGTTAATTTTATTTCTCTAACTGAACCAAAGAAAATAGATGATGCCCTCAAAGATCCAAACTGGGTCAGCGCCATGCAAGAAGAGCTGACTGAATTCGAAAGAAACAAAGTTTGGAAACTTGTTCGAAGACCAACTGACAAAACAGTGATAGACACTAAATGGGTCTATCGAAACAAGTTGGACGAACATGGAACTGTAACCCGCAACAAGGCTCGTCTTGTTGCTCAGGGATACAGACAAGAGGAAGGCATAGATTATGACGAAACATTTGCTCCTGTAGCAAGACTAGAATCTATTCGTCTATTCTTAGCATATGCTGTACACAAAGACTCCAAAGTATATCAGATGGATGTTAAGTCAGCATTTCTAAATGGAACGCTGAATAAAGAAGTCTATGTGGAACAACCTCCAGGATTCTCAGATCCTAAGCGTCCAGGTTATGTTTATAAACTGGATAAGGCACTTTATGGCTTAAAGCAAGCTCCACGTGCATGGTATGACACTCTTTCTACTTATCTCCATATTGAACAATTTGAGCGAGGTAAAATCGACAAAACTCTATTTTTCAGGAAAGTAAAAGGTCATATCATTCTTGTTCAGATATATGTTGATGACATTATATTTGGTTCTACTAACCCTGATCTTTGTACTCGTTTCGCTGATATAATGAAAGATGAGTATAAAATGAGCATGATGGGTGAACTAACATATTTCCTTGGTCTTCAGATAAAGCAAAATGAAAAAGGAACTTTCATTAATCAGGGAAAGTATGTTAAAGATATGCTGAAGAAATTCGACTTAACCCAAAGTTCAGCTATGAAAACCCCTTTGGCACCACCGCTGAAACTAGACAAAGATACTAAGGGTATTCCTGTTAATGTCACGCTGTACCGTGGGATGATCGGCTCTCTCTTGTATCTTACAGCTAGTCGACCCGATATTATGTACGCAACATGTTTGTGTGCACGATATCAAGCTGAACCCAAGATATCTCATATGACCGCTGTAAAGCGAATTTTTCGATACCTTAAGGGTACTGCGAATCTAGGTCTTTGGTATCCCAAAGACTCAGGATTCGATCTAATCGCCTATTCATATAGTGATTTTGCAGGTTGCAAAATGGATAGGAAAAGCACCACAGGAGGATGTCAGCTCCTGGGTGGAAAACTGGTGAGTTGGACAAGCAAAAAGCAAAACTCAGTGTCCACCTCCACAGCTGATGCTGAGTATGTAGCCGCTGGAAGCTGTTGTTCTCAGGTCTTGTGGATGAGAAATCAACTACTGGACTATGACCTTCAGCTCTCAAATATTCCAATCTATTGCGACAGCACAAGTGCCATCGCTATAGCAAATAATCCAGTGCTACACTCAAAGACAAAACACATCGAAATCAGGTATCACTTTATCAGAGATCGTGTGATGAATGGTGATATAGAACTTCACTTTATCCCAACTGATTATCAGTTAGCTGATATGTTCACCAAACCTCTTGATGAGACAAGGTTCAACTTTCTCATCAGTGAGCTTGGAATGCTGAACTTTGAAGAATAAAATCTACAGAGGTTCGCATTTGATAAGCGACAGGATAAAACCAACTTGTATAACTCATTCTATCATATTCTCTCTGAATAAACTTGATTCGCTGATATCAAGGTATGTTTTTCTCTCTCTGACAAATCGCATGTAAATGCAAGATTTCAAAATAAATTACATCGCTGAATATCTCTTCCTTATCAGCGATACTTTGAAATTTCTAAAATCCAACACTGATATTTCTATTCAGTGCTTCATGTTTTTAAAGTGTCCCTGAGTTTTTCAAAACCTCAAAGACATCCAAGAATATGAAAGGACAGTTGTGACGTCATTGCAACGGATAAACCCCAGCACGTTCTTCTTTCTGACACGTTTACACGTCTCGTTCAAACTTCCAATCAAATGTAAACACGTGTCCGTGTCATGATGAAAATCTTTTCCCGCTCAAGATTTTCTCTTTCTAATCTCTCTATATAAACAATTTCTTGGTTTATATTTTCCTTTTACGCGAACTTCTCCTCCAAGCAAAGAAAGAATTCAAAGTTGCATTTTGCTCTCGAATGTTTCAAGAACAACTGTTCATCTTCTTCAAACATCAAATGTTAATATGTTCTTATTATTTACCAAATGCAAATAACTTGTTTCTGATCTTCTCATTGTTTTAACAAGATCAAACAAAAGAACTTCTTAAAAATGAAATCATTTTCTTTCATGGTTTTATGAACACAACCATTTCATGGTTGTTCTTCAAGTTTAAATGCAAAAATCTTAAACTTGTTCTTCATTCGTTTTTCCAGAATCCCAATCTTCAAAGGAAACTGGAAAACAAGATTTTTATTGGGTTTGCATTTTGTTTTTAAAAAAAAAAACAAGAAAAACCCTAATCTTCGTTAAGACATTTGTTCTGAATGAAATGGACAAAATTCGAACCATCTTATTGGAAAATCTTTCCACATTAAGATTATTCTTATTTGTTAATCTTTGGTTGAACTGATAATACAGAAAATGGCATCTTCTGACATTTCCAAGAACACCATCGCTGAGAACACTGCTGCTGATAATACAGAAAATGGCATCTTCTAACATTTCCAACATTTCCAAGAACACCATTTTCAAGGCTCCTCAGGTAAAGTTCTCTCTTGACAAACTGGACTGGACCAAGGTAAATAACCTCTATGCACTTCTCGAGTTTCCTCCTCGAAAGCAAGTCACACATCTAGATGATGCTATAAACTTCCTGAAGAATTGTTCCATCTCCACAGCCTTGACCATAACACCTCCTGCACATCAGCTACTGCTATCCCAATTCTGGTACTCTGCCAGACACTCTCAGCTACCATCAGCCAAAGACCCCTAAAAAACAATTGACTGCATCCTCTGCGATACTGACTATGGCACTATGAAGATCACCCCTACCATTATTCGCAAAGCCCTGAACCTTCCCTTGGCCACCAAAGAAAAACCTTTTGTTCCTCTCCCTGACCACAAGAAAAACTCAGACAGGGAAGCCATTATTGCATTCTTCGATGCAATGGGCTATATATGGGAAACTGGAAGGGACAAGAAGCCTGAGAAGAAGCTAACGCTGATAAAGAAATCAAAAATGCCTAGCGAGATGAATTTCATCTTCGCTCATTTAATCAGCTGCATGACTGCCAAGACCGGCTCCTCTGATCAAGCTGCTCAGCCTCAGCAAGCAATGGGATATGCCTTGCTGAAAGGTCTACATATAGACTGGGAATCGATTATCTATGATGACCTAGTACTCAGAGTGGACTCCGTCGCTGACAGATCTCCATGGGTTCCTTATCCTCGATTCATCAGCGCCGTATTCCAATATGGCCTGAACGACAGCTACCCAAAAGAGGGTGACCTGAAACTCTCTCAGGTCGGCCCTAAAGTTCTCGACTTCAAGCCACTGGCAAATGAGGTACGTCTTTCTACTCTTTTAACTCTTCTAAACCCTACCTCTTCTACTTCTGCAGCTCCTTCAGTGGACAAACCCACCGCTGATACCCAGGCTGCAACCTCCATTCCTTCTCTTAAACGGAAACACTCTAAAACCTAACTTAGTTCCAAAAGAACTAAGAAAACCAAAGAGCAACCCCAACAATCTCTTGCTGAAGACTCCTCAGCTCCTCTTGATGGGCTGAAGGAAAGTTCAGTGGTACGCTCTGCCACAGCTGAACAAGCCACCCACTCTATCCCAACTTCAGCGTCTCTAAACGTTGAGGTTACAAACTTGGAATCTACCCAACCTCCTTCAGTCTCTCAAAAGACTAACGAAGCGATTCTCAACGAATCCAACGCTGAACTCCGCACCCATCCTCCATTCTCAACCTTCGCTTCTCCCTCTACTCAATTGGACTCTACTCCAGTTATCACTGAAGCACCTGTCATTCCTCCAGAAGCTAAAGATAATACTCTTCAAGGAGTGATGGATGTAGGACCTGCAGAGATGACCATACGTACATGCACTCTCGCTGACGATATGGAACTTTTCTCAGGACACCAAGATTTTGATGAATTCACCAATCCTCCTGCAGGTATACACCAACCCCTATACACTGTAACTGAACCCCAAACTTCTGAGCTTTCCTCTGTTCACAAGTTCTTATATGTTCAGGTCCTAATTTGGGAGACATGAACGCTTCTCTGAAGACTATAAAGACGAAGCTGACAGGTCTCACAACCACTCTTTCCGACAACTCTTCAGCTGTAACAAACGCTGGAGAGAATCTCACAAAGCTGACATCCGTGGTCGAAAAGAATGCCTCCAAAGCTGACTTGGAGACGGTTGATAAATCACTCACCAATTTTGCCAAAGTTCTCTCTGACATCTACACAGACTACCTCGACATAAAAAAATCAGTTGACACCAAGTCCAGCGAAGTCACAACGCTAAAGACATCGGTTGGAAAACTCGAAGGTGATATGTCTGCTGTAAAGACTGATGTCAGTTCAGTAAAGACTGACATGAGTTATGTGAAGACCGATGTCAATACAATGAAGAATGACATCACTTCTATGAAGACATTGTTGCAGCAGATCTTGACACAACACGACCGCCCCTGCCCCTACCCCTGAACCTTCATCTTTTACTCCGGCGGATTGTGCTGAACTCGTGAAGATCAATCCTGGTATTTCTGGTCTAGAAAAAAGATTATCAGCGATTGAAATCTGTGTGGGGATCCCTGGACAAGAAGACAGGGAACCAACACATGCTACTGAATCATCACATTCCTCCCCCACTCATCATGAAAAAGAGGGGGAGAAGAGCGCTGAAGACCTTTCCCATGATGAATCTATCAGGGGAGAGAAGACTGAAGACCTCACCTTCACTGAAGAGGGTGAGAAGACAATTGAAGAAGCAGCCGCTGGACCTCAGGGAGATGAACACATTGAGGGAACCGAGTAGCTTACCTCTGTATCTGAGGGGGAGCAACTCGCAGAAGAAGCTGAAGAAACCATCGACTTGTCTGATGATGAACCATCCTCTTCTCCAAAGAATGATGATGATGAAGATGATGATGATGATGACTCTTTTATCGTCAAGCATGCTCAGAGAACTAAAGCCCTTAAAGGGATTCTGATAAATGAACCTACAGGGGAGCGGACAAAGACTAAGCCATCAGCATCTGAAGCTGACAAGGGCAAAGGAAAAAGTGTCGCTGAAGATGATGAAAATCTGACGATCTTGCTTAAAAAGCCGGTTTGTCAGGTACACTAATCTCACACTACATCCCTCCTCTATACACATTATCAGTTCTACACACTAAATCCTCCATACACTTTATCCCATTCTTTCTATCTATGTTCTACCAAGTTCTTACTCGTAAGATCGTTGTGTTTCAGCTAGTCCTCCCCTGTTTGAGGATATCGTTGAAATTCCTACAGCTACGACTTCACCAACAATAATTCCAGCTCCCAACGCTGAAGAAATAATCCTGGTCTTAGATTTGATCTCTGAGACTGAAGAACCTGAAGAACAGATGCTCTCTCACAAAAACAGACCTTCCTTGGCTCCTCAAAAGCTAAGTGAAGAGGATCAGAGAAGAAAAGATGAGATGATAAAGAAGTTAGAAGATCAGCGAATCATTCTGAGGCGTGATCAACTTCCTTCCATTCCTACAAAGTTAAACTTTCAAAAAGGGAATACAAGGATCACCTCAGAGCTGAACGCCTAATCGCTGAAAGAAGGGAAACTGAAGAAAAAGACAGAGAATACGCCATCCAGCTTACTCAACGATCAGTGAAAGACCCTAAGCTGAAAAGAGCTCCAATCGAAGTTCAACGTCAGCTATGGGAAGATGCAAAGAAGATCGTTGAGGAAAAGAGGACTGTGTCTCAATCTACCTTAGCCTGGTGCAAAGAAAAGGTACACTTCAGACATCGAAATTCCAGAATCAACAAGGTACTCATCGCTGGAAGATCAACCCTCAAAGTTTCTATCGCTGAAATCGAGATATTCAGAGAGAATGGACAGTACGAAAAATTCTATGCTGAAGCTATCACGCAGTACGGTCTCTCTGAATGGTTGGAGGTCAGATTAGCCATCCAGAAGTCTCAGTCTAAGTACAAGGATCATTTTGAAAAACTGATAAACAAACAGATCGACTTAGTCTATTCTTGTGTGGATATTCCTCCTCCTCCTCCTCCTCTCGAAAGTCAGAAAAAGGACCTCTGCAAAGAAAAAGTCTAAATCTTCAGAAGATGGTCCTCAGATACGAAACGAAACAGGTATTGGTTTTTCTCTTAAGGAAGTCCTTGGTCCTAAACCTGACCTTTCTGCACTTGACACATCTCTTCCTCCTGATGAGACTTTCATCCCTGGGAAAGTCTTAAGCAAACCCTACGGGATATTCTTCATTGACTGGGATGGACGAAAGCGTTTTCAACGTATCTCTGAACTTCACATCGCTTCCATCGAACAGCTGAAAGATCGTATCTACTGGTGTGATTTTAAAAACGACATTCAGGCACGGCATCTTAAACCCTTGATTTTTGAAGAAGCGCTGAACAAAAGAAATCAAGGAGTAAATGTCCCTGACTGGATGATTCCCACATCAAAGACCCTTGATGTACAAGGATCGCTTTTTTCTCTATTATATCAGTTATTCTTTTGTACTTGTAATTGTATTCGATGTACTTGTAATTTTTCCACTTCCCTCTGTAATCTTTACATAGTTTAAAGAAAAATTTCAGCGAATGTACTTTACTCCATCAGTACAGAAAAGATCCCAAAAACAGTAAAAGGGACAAATATTTTATGAGTTCTTTTTATCCTTATGTTTTCATTAAATAGCAATTTTCTTTGTTGCTATGTCATAATCAAATAGGGGGAGATTGTTGATCCAAACCCTCAGTGATTTGATAATGACCCTCTCTTATATACTTAGTGAAAATTGTAAGTAAACAATATGTATCAGAGTTTCACTATCGCTGATAAGTACTAAGATCTTACAGTACCGCTGATAGGAACTCTCGCTCTTTAGATTAAACATTCAGCAAACACTATTCACCATAATGCTCTGAGTCTGTTCAGTACTTATGGTGATCGTTGATAAGTTAGTTGTTTACTTATGATCTCTGAAGACAAGTCTCACGTTAACATAGGTTCTACGCTGAAGTCGAAGATCAAGCTCAAGAACCAGCGACAAGTCTCCTAATGAACTGATGCGGATCAGCGAAGACTCAGATTTGTCCACTCAACGTGAAGTATCAAGTACAGGACTTTAGCTATCACTGAACTCTATCAATCGCTGATAAAGAATGATAGATCGTTGAATCAACGAAACGCTGATCATAAAGTCCTCCGTAGAAAGTACTTTTTGTCTTAACCACCCTTGCACGTCTCCGTACGATATGTCAGAAAAAGAACCTCCTTATTGTCTGAAATCGTACAACCATTCTGATACTATACTGTTCAAACATGTGGCTACTAAGGTTGTCAACAAAGGTCAATGACATGCAACCAATCAACTGCTGCCACGTGTAAAGTGTAAACTGCAATGCATTAAATGCATGCAGTATATAAGAAGAAGAACTCACTTCATTTTGAAGTAACTTGCTAACGCTGGACAAGTTCATCCTTCTTATCTTGAGATAGGTTATTATTAGTAATTTCCTTCTCTTTCTTAGTGCAAGAAACTTAGTGTTCCAACTTGTTTAGATTTAGGTTTATCCTTAATCTTGTTTCCGCAACAAGCTGTAAATTGTTAATGATTTATCAATAAACAATTTAGAAAAGTAAAATCTGTGTGTTTGTATTCACCCCCCCCCCCCTTCTATAAACTTGTATAGCCCTTCGGGACCAACAGGTTGCCTCTGTTGGATTTGACACTTGTGTTTCTGAGGTCTTGATTGGGGATGTGGGTTTGGTTGGTGAGGATTCTGCTGATTTGCTCAAATATTTTCTTTTGTGAACAATGGATTTGGTTCTGGTTTTGGGTGTGGGAGATGGGGGTTTTGTTGTTTCAGCTTCTGGTGTAGGGGATGGTAGTTTGGTTCTTCTGGTGTTTTTGGTTTTGGTGATTGGGATGGTTGATCTTCTTCGGAGGATGTCAGTATTTTGAATTGTTCACGGGTTGGCACATCTTCTCCGAATATAGAGGTTGTTTCCACAGAGGTGGGTGTTGATTATGTGGTCTTCTGCTGTTGTTGGTCTTCAGTGGTTTCGTGTATTTGGGTTTGGACTTGGGTTTCTTCATGGGTTGTTTCCACAGAGGTGGTTGTTGCCTATGTGGTCTGTTGTTGGGGGGGGGGGGGGTTCCTTCTTGTGTTTGAGTTGGAGGAGCTTGGGATATGGGTTATGCTGATATTGGTGTTGGTGTAGGTAAACCTTTGGATGCATCTTTCTCCCTAGTCTTCTCCCCCTCAGGATGATCTGATGAATCGTCAGAATCATCATCAGAGTCATCCTGACCCTTGTCTTTGGTACCCTCTGCCCTGCACGATGCTTCTGGTTTCTTTGGAGGAGTGGCACCTGCATCTTTCATTTTTGCGCATAGTTCATCGCAGAGGCCAAGAAGGTTGTGGACCTCTGCCTCGGTGTTGAAACGCAATTTGCCGACACTTCTGCGGAAGTCTTTGACGTAGTTGGCGTTGGCAACAGTGAAGGCTCTTTTGAACTCTGTGATTTGGTCGAGAACTCCTTGTCCAACCTCTGTGAGTTGTGCTCTGGTCATGTAGTCGGAGAGCTTCATGGCCAGAGTTGCTTCTGTAGTATGCTCTTGAACTTGCTCGAGGGCCTTCTTTAAATCTTCAGGAGTAAGGCTCGGAGAGGTTGGGGATTGCTCTTTCTTCAGCTTTTCAATCAATTCTTTGACAGAGCCTTGGAAGGCGGATGATGTGGCTTTCTCGAACTCAGCAGCATCAGAGGTGGCAGAGGTTGTCGCAGCTGTTCTCATCTGGGCTAGAGCATTTTGCACCTCTGTGGACAGGTTGTCCATTTTGGTGTTCATATCGGTAAAGGCCTTCGTGGTAACATCTGCAAAAGAATCAAAAGAGTTTTTCAACTCTTTCAATGTATTGTCCACAGAGGTGACAAGGGTTTGGAACTCATCCCTTGATACATGTGGACTTCGTGTAACCTCTGGAGGAACACATTCGTCCCCAGAGTGAGTCCCTGTTCCTTGGACACCTTCTTTCGGCCTTGTTTGTACGTTGGGGGCGGAAGGATTTCATTCTGATCCTTGAGTAGAGGTTTTTGAGGCCTCATTCTCTACAGAAGTTCTGATAAGGACATTGTCTTGATCCACTCCAGAGGTGGGTACAAGAGTATCCTTATGTTGACTCGGAGACTTGTCTAGAGTCTCTCCGTCTTTGTGCACTCTAAGCTCCTCTGAAGAGCCTTTTGGATGTATGTGTGTGTGCGTGTCAGAGGAAACAAATTCCTCTGTTGGGATGTGTATTGTGATCTGGGGTAATTGATCACTTACTAAGAGTAAGTTCTTTTGAGAGGACTCCCCTGGAATGGTTTCACCGGCTTGTAATGGCACAGAGGAAGAAGGAGTTTCCTCTGCCCGGTCAGTTTGGGTTGGGGTCGAGCTGTGCTGCTCTTGTTCAATATTACCTTCTGCCACTAGACTGGCAGTAATAGACATGTGGGTTGCACTGGGAGTTGGTTGTGGTTGTGTGCCTCTTCTAGCTACGACATATTGTTAGAACATTATTGTATTCAAGATTTATTGTAAAGTCTTGTAATGGTCAAACATTGTAAAGTCAAAGTAAAAGTCAAATATGTCAAAGTCAAAGTAGTGTTAAATAGAGAGTCAATGTAATTAGCATTTAATGTGTTGTAATTCATAGGTATAAATAGCTTTAGCTTAGTTGTTAAGCAAAGTTAATGATCTTAATTGTAATATTCTAGAGAGAGAAGTGAGAGCATTCTAGAGAGAGAAAGTGCATCAATCATATGTAATCTCTATTATGTTCAAGATCAATGGATGCTTTGATGATTACCTAATAGAAACTGGTGTTTACACATATTTTCTAGATTCTTCCTCTGTTAAGCATCCCATCACTACTTCACCATCTATTGTCTCAGCCTCTCTTTCTTTTCTATAGCTTACGGCACCTACCTCTGTTGCGGCTTGTACTATAGTGCCTTCGGTTTCTTGTACGAGTGTGGCGTACATGGGATGGAAAGTAGGCAAATGCCTGAGATCTGGGTGTAGATTTCCGTAGTTTACCTGGTCAGCTTCTTCTTCATCAGAATCCACCTCTGAGATTAAGACGGGTGGAGTTTTGGTGGTAGCATCAACCAGATCCTTTAGGCTTGCTCTTAGCACATCATATCCGGGTTAGGTGAAGGGGTTATGTAGTACTTCTGGAGTCGCAGACTGAATGTTCTGTGGGGTTTGGTCATCTTCATCCAAGTCAGAAGAGATTCTGAAGTCTGGTGCTTCTGTTGAATGATGGGATAGGGCTTCTGCGTTCCATCCGAAAGGGTCTAAAGAGTCTACAATTCCGGGTTGTTGGAGGAAGGCAGAAAAGTCACCCTGATCTTCTGCATAATGGATTGGAGTTGGGGATTGCAGAGGCTGTTCAAGGGTTTCTTTGAGGTGCCCTCTTCCGTTTTCTTTTTCTTGTGGGCCTTCTTCTTTTTCTTTGCAGAGGGTTTGCTTTTTGGAGCAGGGGAGAGTATTGTGTTTCTTAGAGCATGAAACTTCTCTTGTACTTGTTCATGATTAGCCAAGGCCACTACCCATTCTTCGTCAGACAACCTATCTACAACCTTAGATCCTAAGGGGACTCCTAGACGTGGGGGTGTCACAGGACTCGGTTCTGGAGTCCTATGATCGCGTATGTATTCTAACTTAAGGGTCTCATCAGTTGCATATCCCAGAAGTGCGGTTGGCAGAGGTCTGCAGAAGTCGTATCCATCTTCGTGCTCTGTTGGAGAGTTCTTTGTCATAGGATACATTCTGTCCATTGGTCCCTCCATTGGCCATTTTTGTAGAAGGAGCAGAGGCTCTAGAAGGACACCCATAATTCGTTGATATTATAGAGGAGGTAGAGCTTCGGTCGATCGTCCTTTGGCCTTCTGGGTGGAGATTTTGCGGTCAATGGTGTTAACCATTTCCTGCATCATGAGGGTGGCGTAGTCCAGAGGTAGATCGTAGTACACCCCGTACATAATTGCCAAGATTTGGTGAGAAGATTGGTCTGGACTACCCACTTTCCCAGTTAGACACATGCTGAGGATGGATAAGAGAGTATTCCATAGAGGGGGAAGTCGATTTCTTCTGAAATCATTTCTTTTCCTTAGGGTTGTGTTGTATCCCAACATTTCAACAAATTTGCAGAGCTCGGTGTCTGTGTGTTCCTCTGTGTATCCCTTTATCCCTAGAAGACATCTTGTGGGTAGACTGGACTCAAGTGAGAACATGGTTCTGTTGAACTTGAGTCAAGGTGCTCGAATTTGTCTGGTTTTAAGATGTAGCCCTTTATCTGTCTATCTTCTGGGTCAAATCTGCTGCTTTGCCAGAATTGATGGAGATATCTGGCAGGGATTTTGTGGACAGTTTTGGTTAATAGGGGCTAAAGATAATGATTTTCCAGAATGTGAAGAAGGATGAAATGTGCTTCCCCAAATGCGGTTTGGAGGGAACCAGGTCTTGGTTATTGGGTTTTAAGGGAAGAACACGTTCAAAGTGTTCATGTGCGATGAAGTTTTGAAGGTGGCTTGTCGGAGCAAAATCTGCTGACTCACCGGAGTTGTCTTGTTCTAGGTTTCTTGATGTTTCAGGATTCTGGGAGTGCTCAGAATGAGATGGGGAGTTCACCGGAGCGTTGGAGGTAGAAGCCAGTTGAGATTTCTTGAAGAATAGAGTAGAATGGGGAATTTGCAGGTATTTGCACAGTTCACCGGAGAAGATGAGGGAGATAAATTCGTAAAAGGTTTAAGAAAGAATGGGAACGGGGTTATATAGTGAGGGTAGAAACGGATAGAATTCCGTGGTAAAAGTGAATTCAATAAACATTCGGGGTCCGCACTCGAGTTTTACAGCTGGGGAAACGTTTCAGAAGGATCGTGTGGCACACACGTCCAATGAAAATCTGCCACGTTAGATGCGTCAGAGCACGATTAGATGTTGTGCGCGACCCATTAATGCTAGGTGCATGGGCAATCCTTCTGTTTGGGGTCTGTCACTCGCAGTAAATGTCTTGCTTTTACAGAATTGCCACAAAGAGTCAAGTGTCAGAATCAACAGAGGCTCTGTAGTGGAGTGAGCTCTGTGATCTGAAACTTGTCTTTTTGTCTCCTCTTAGCTTACACCTTTACCAAAAAATGTTTGAAAATTCATTGGAGAGGATCGATAGAGTCTTTAGCACAAAATTTTCATCCACATAGGCTTTGGGGCTCTGTCAAAGCCAACAGAGGCTCTATGAGTGAAAATTTCTAATAACTAAAGATTCGTAAAAGTTTTTGATCATCCAAGTTTTTCACTGTCTTAAGCACTGTTTTTAGGACATATTTGAAAGTTGGTGTCCGGAAAAACAGTCTTGGAAAAAGGTTTTGTGCGAGACATTCTCCTTTTGACTAATCTTTGCTCGGTCAACATAAGTTCTTTGATGGATAAAACGCTGTGACTAGAAACCTTCTTTCAGTATCTCAGTGCTTGTACTTGTACAAAAGAATCTTTGAAAGACATTGAAGGTGATCAATAGAGTTTCCATATGAAATTTGCAGTCATAGAGATTCTGACTTACAGAGGCTCTGCGGGGCTCAGCAAAGGCTCTATGGCCTTAAATTTCTAATATCGGAGAGCTAAAGAATCTTTTTGATCATTAAATGTTTGGAATGTCTTAAGCAGAGTTTCTAGGTCATATATGGAAATTGGTGTCCTAGAGAAACTGTTTTCAAAGATGGTTTGTACGAGATAATCACCTTTTGGTTCTCCTTTGCTCGGCAAAAACCTTTACTCTTGTGGATTTGGCTGACCACTACTCTTCTTTGGCTCCCCCTTGAATTAGCAACTTCTGTAGTCTAATTCAAGGTCTCCTTCTGCTCCCCCTTGACCTATGCTTGGATCAAAATAGATAAGCACTGCATAGAGCATAGGTCAAACTCACCAGAGGTTCTGTGGACATTGTCAGAAGATCTGAGGGATCCCACAGAAGCTCTGTCGGGTATAGAACTTTTGGTGATTCAAGAATTTACATGCAGAAGTATTCAAATATATATATATATACATATTTACAGAGGATCAAGTCTTACTTACAGAGGTTTTCAACTCATGTTTATCATACCCAACTTACTTACCAAGAAGAGGAATCTTTTCTTATCGAGTGCTTTGGTAAATAAGTCTGCAAGCTGATATTCAGTGCTCACGAAGTACATCTCAATTGATCCACGTTCAACATGATGGTTCAGAAAGTGGTAACGGATATCGATATGCTTTGTTTTTGAGTGCTGTACTGGATTGGCAGAGATGGCTATGGCGCTTTTTGAGTCACAGAGGATGAGTATCTTGTAGATAATGTGACCGTAGTCCTTTAGCTGAGTTTTCATCCACAGAACTTGGGAGCAACAGCTAGCAGCAACAACATACTCAGCTTCTGCTGTAGATGTAGACATACAGTTCTGCTTCTTTGAAGTCCAGCTTACTAGTTTACCACCTAGGAATTGATAACTCCCAGAGGTGCTCTTTCGGTCTAGCTTGCATCCTACATAATCTGAATCTGTGTATGCCTTAAGATCAAAGCCAGAGTTCTTCGGATACCAGAGCCCAAGATTTTTGGTCCCTTTAAGGTATCTGAAGATCCTCTTTACAGCAATAAGGTGGGATTCCTTTGGGTTAGCTTGGTATCGTGCACAGAGGCATGTGGCATACATTATATCAGGTCTACTTGCAGTTAGGTATAAAAGTGACCCAATCATACCTCTGTAGACCTTGCACTCTACAGATTTGCCATTTGGATCTAAGTATAACTTATTTCCAGTGGCCATTGGTGTGACAACCGTCAAATTTACGTTTCCGGTTAGAACTGCACTGAACGTTTCAGTCATTCATGTCATAAGTCATACAGTCCAATTTTAGCAGTAAACTCGGTACAGTAGGAAAAATTTAAGAATTTTTGCCTAAGAACCCCTCAATTTAGAGAATTATCCATAAATCACATAAAATGCCAACCCAAATGACTTAAATACAAATATATATGTATACTTTGCAAAATTATACTAGTAAGATAAAACAAGTATTATTATGATGGTAAATTGTTATCTAATAATTCAAATTCAAATTCAAAAATAAAAAATAAAATAAAAGCAAGACATCATCATTTTATTACATTTAATTTCATACTCCATCTCTCTCTTCTCTCTCCCAAAACCGTCCACCATACCCCCCCTCTCCCTCTCATTTTATTCACTTCTCTCATCTCTCTCTCTTTCTAATTTCTCCCTCTAGAGAAAATACTCTCTTCTTCTCTCTACTCTCTCATTTCACACAAAAACCATCACTTTTCAGCCCCTAAAACACTTCTCCTTCAAGAGATTCAAGTATCCTAAGGTAAATGCATGTGTGTTGGATGAAATCCACACACACCCTTTTCTTAACTTTTGCACTTTCTTAAGCAACTATCTTCTTATTCATCATCTTTTTTAATTTTTGTTAAGAAACATCTTCATACATCTTAATGTTTGTAGATTTACCACCATAACACTTGCATGTTATTAAAAAAGTGGTGAATCCATGATCAAACCTATGTTAAGATCAAAGATGAGCTCTTAACTTGCATGCATGTAGTTTTTCTTAAAAGATCTATACTTTTGATCCAAAAGTTGTATGAAAAGATCTTTGATTTCACTAAAAATATGTTTTAATCAACATGCATGTGCCAAAAAGTTACTATTTTAAGTTTCATGGAGAAGTTCTTGGCATAAACACCCAAGAAATCTTCAAAAAGACCCATATTCAAATTTCTACAAAAGATGAGTTGATAGATATCATGCATGTGGTTTAAATGGCTTAAAAATATGTTTTAGAACTGAAAATATCTGAATGGGGATGAGTCAAGTCGGATTGCATGCAAGAAGAATAAGAATCTTGATAAAAAGACAAAAGGGATGCACATGCATAAAGTCTAGTCTTGACAGCTTACTGCCAGATTTCTATTTCCCTCTTCAAAAAGTCATATCTCACTCAATAATACTCCAAATTAGATGATTCTTTTTCTGGAATTTATTTTTATGAGTTAGGTTTCAAACCCAAGTGGTTTCACTCAAAAACTCAAATATGTCGTCTACAAAACAGTCTTCATAAAAACAGTGCACAAACAGCAAAGCTTTCTGTAGTGATTTTACGTCAAGAATTATTTCATGTACTTAATCACCTCTAAAAATTATGAATCTTATGTCAAAAGTTTCCTAACACATTAAGTTATCTGAACATAAAATATCTTGACCTAAATACCCCTGGAAGATATCCAAAAATGGTCAAAAAGTCGCACCTAAATCTGGACAGCAAAAAAATAATATCCAAAGTGGTTTAAAAGCAACTTTATTTCTATATAATTATTTTATGTTGTAAATCTACCACTTTTATGATAAAATCTCAGTTATTTGATGACATGCATATATTATTTTGAAAGGTAACAAAAATACAAAACCCTAAATAAATTTTATAAAAGGGCATTTTATGACGATTTGGATAGTTAGCCTACCGAACCCTTAAGATTAAAAGTCACTAGTGACCTTACGTTCGTAGGTTCGAAGTAGGATCTCACCGAGGTATTTTGTGAGAGATTCCTGGAATTCCATCGCGCATCAAGTGAGTTCACAGCCCCTTTTCAATATTTTACATATTTTGGGGTGAAAAGCATGTTGTTACTACAATTATTTTACGCACCGGTTGTCTCGTTTTCTTGGAAATGCTAATCTTGCTATACTTGCTTATGCTCTATGGTATGTATGTTTTGTGCATGTTGTAAGTTTGAGTTTTCTCTATTGTACTAAGTCGTCGTTTAATCTACGTTACCCGTTTAACTCATGTATTGGGCCGTTGGTAATTATGGATAGCGCTATTTGGTTGACACCCCACTCACAAGTCGCGCTTGTTTGAGTGCATAATTATTGTTGTTCGTACGCATTGTTGACGATAGAACATGCGGAGGGGCGTCTTGTCACATAGGTCGGGTAACGGGCTCATTACTTAAACATTATACATACAATTACCTTGAGCAAGTGTTTTTGCAACCGGTTGACATATCCACTTGTGCGGATTTACAATGAAGCGTTTAATCTACAACCGAATACTTTATCCACTTGTGCGGATTAAAACTGTTCCATCACAAACTTTGTTGTACTCATAAAACCTGTGAACTCACCAACTATTCAATAGTTGACCCTCTCATTTACATGCTTTTCAGGAAATATCAAGTAAGGTTGGAGTTTAGAAGGCACCACAAGTAGCTGCATTCAACACGCTTTTTCTTTATCATGTCAAATTGTATTTTGGACAAATTTGTATTTTTGGAACAAGTTGTAATTTTTGTAAACTTTTAAGCTATCATGATTGTGTGTTGTCTTCTACCTTATGCAATGAAACCTTGAACGGTGACATCTCGTATTTTCGCTTTAGCGGGGTGTGACATAAATGATATCAGAGCCAAAGGTTATAGAGAATACCGGTCTTTCATTGGAAAAACCCAACTATAACCAAAATCCAAAGCTGACATGAAAACAACTGAACCTACTACTAGTATAACTAAGTCTAGAATGGTATTAACAGACTTTAATTAAACATAGCCTGATCACCTATGTTCGATTAAGGCAGGTTAATGCGAGACTAGAAATGGTTATAGTAGGAGTATGTCTATTTTATTTGCACTCTCTAGTAGCATGTATAGTGCGTAGACATTGCATAGGATAGACACTACACTTGTGCGATTAGTGACTAAGTATACTTTTACCTCAGTTTCACTATGTCATCATCATCATCCCACTCTCTCTCTTCTTACTCGGCCGACGAGTCGGTCTATGTCACTGGTCGACCTCGAGTCAACCCACCGAGTATCCGGGAGGATGAAAACTCTAGGACCACTGAATCAGATCAAGAGGTGTCAAGCGAGCGAGATCCGTACGACAGACCAAGAGTGTCATCGACCTCGGTACTACCACAACCAACTCCGATAATTGTACAACCAAACCTTGAAGGGCCTCGTATTAGGCAAACGACGAGAAAAAGTGTCCCAATTCCTAGACGGGTGACGCTTAGGACGGAGCGTCTGGAGGCACCGGAGTCGCCACGTGTGATCACTGGAGTGCTAGTTGGGCTATGTCTGGCATGACCTGGGCGGAAGAGCAACACGTGTGAGCAATGACGGTGGAGCTACACGGTTGTCAGGTAAGGGTGACTCACCAAGGGCATGTCTTGACGGAGCTGGTGAAGCTAAACCATCTCTTATACAATGTTTCAACCCAGGTTTTGGTGAGCGTTAGGACGGCTAGGCGGACCGCGATGAGGGCGGAGCTTGCATGCGTGATTAAAGGAGTAGTGCTAGCTATGCTTGTGTTGATGATCTTGATAGTTATGTATTTGGGATGGTTTCGATTAGGATGATTGATGGTTTGGCAGCTTTTGATAAGACTTTTGGGTTCAAAGGAAAACATTTTCTTGTGGTTATTATGAACTAAGTAATTTGGGTAATTTTAAGTGATCGGTTGTATTAGATCTAAAAACTTTAGTATTGATGTAGGATGAACCTCAAAATTTTGGTATTAGTGGCATTATCTAAAAATAGGAATGGATTTTTTATATCTTGATGTTATCTGGAGCACGGATAGGAAGGTAGTGAGAAACTTCGAAGTGAAGACTCAGGACCCAGGACAATACAAGGGTCCATTCCCAAAGTGCAACAAATGTAACTACTATCATGAAGGAGCTTGCCCTGTTTGTGGCAATTGTAAAGGAGTAGGTCATTACACCAAGTACTGTAGGATGGAAAAGGGTGTCAATGAAGGGAGAAGGGTATGTTTCGAGTGCGGAAGTCATGATCACTTCCGGAATAGGTGCCCGAGTTGGAATAAAGGGTCGATCAACAACAGTCCTGGCAATCAGGCGAGACAGGCCAATCAGGAAAATCAAGGAGGCCAAGCTCGAGGACGGGCATTCGTCATTGGAGCTGACGAAGCACGTCGAGACCCTAATTTGGTGAAGGTACGTTTCTTCTAAACAACCACTATGCATCAGTATTATTTGACACTTGAGCGAATAAGAGTTTTGTTTCGTTAGAATTTAGGCCACTAATTAACTTGGAATCTAGGAGAATGTCAGATGCTTATATTATTGAGGTTGCTAATGGTCATAAATTTGAGGCTAAGGATGTAATTTTAGATTGTACCTTGAATCTAGCCGATAAATTGTTTAGCGTTGATTTTATTCCTATTGAATTGGGGAGTTTTGACGTAGTGATAGGCATGGATTGGTTATCCAAGAACCGAGCAGAGGTTAGTTGTTTTGAAAAGACTGTCAGGTTACCATTGCAAGGCGGAGAAACCCTTGTTGTGCAAGGAGATAGAGCTGGAAAGGAACTAAGGATAGTATCGTGTTTGAAGGCCCGTAAGTATTTAAGGAAGAAGTGTGTTGCATTTTTGGCAAACGTAGTTGAGAAGAAGTCCGAGAAAAGGCGAATCCAAGATATTTCTGTGGTGAAGGATCACCTAGAAGTGTTCCCAGATGATTTGCCTGGACTTCCCCCGTTTAGACAAGTCGAATTTCAAATTGACCTCATACCTGGAGCAGCACCTGTAGCTAAGGCACCGTACCGCTTAGCACCTGCCGAAATGCAAGAGTTGTCAAGTCAACTTCAAGAACTTCTGGACAAGGAATTTATTAGACCAAGTTCCTCACCTTGGGGAGCCCCAGTCTTATTCGTCAAGAAAAAGGATGGATCGTTTCGAATGTGCATCGATTATAGGGAGCTAAATAAGTTGACAATCAAGAACCGATATCCCCTCCCTCGAATCAACGATTTGTTCGACCAGTTGCAGGGTGCAACTTACTTCTCGAAGATTGACCTTCGATCGGGATATCACCAGTTGAGAGTCCATGAGGAGAACATTCCTAAAACAACTTTTAGGACTCACTATGGACACTACGAGTTTTTAGTCATGCCATTCGGATTGACGAATGCGCCAGCTGTGTTTATGGATCTAATGAATAGGGTATGCAGACCATACCTAGATAAGTTTGTGATCGTATTCATCGATGACATCTTGATCTACTCACGGAGGAAGAAGGATCACAAGCATCACCTAAGGGTAATTCTAGAGCTTCTTAAGGATCAGAAATTGTACGCCAAATTCTCTAAGTTCGAATTTTGGATTCGAGAAGTACACTTCTTAGGTCACGTGATTGGAGAGAAAGGGATTGACGTGGACCCGGCTAAGGTGGAAGCTGTTGGCCCCAAGTATCTGTTATGTAAAAGTATTGAAAATAGTTCAAGTCAGAAGACCAACAGAGATCAGACAGAAGATTCGGAAGAAGTTCAAGTCAGAAGACCAACAGAGCTCAACAGAGCTCTGTCGAAGACTTCCAACAGAAGAACAAGTGTTTAACAGAAGACCAACAGAGCTCTTGCGAAAGAGCTCTGGTGAAGTGAAGACCTCTATCAACCTAAGTCTCGTAGGAAATCCCATGTGTTAGACAAGTGTCCATACTTTCCACGTATGCCCTAAAAATAGGAGACACACTTTCCACGTGTCATTCTAGGGTACGATAGTACACTGCCTTCACTTTTCCAGGGCAATAAATAGAGAGGTAGTGGAACAAACAATTGTAAGCTTTGGGAAGAGTAGTTTTTCCACAATTGTTTAAGCACACACTGCAACAATCCCGAGCACTACCTCCGTACGATATTGTTGTCCTATGAGATTTCCGAACACACTTGAACATGTTCTTGGTGTGATTCATTATCAATATATGAGCAACTTTTATATCTGATCCTGTTATCATTTTACTGTTCAATATTAGATTTTCATAGTTCATTTATCGTTTACACAATCACTCATTTTAATGGCTTTATTTAATATGCTTCCGCTGTCTATTTCACTACCATTAATATGATACAAAGTGAATCTGGGAACCTACAATTGGTATCAGAGCTCCTTTGGTTTTCTTAAACCAAACGATCCAATCTACCAAGGTTGACTCACTATTGTTGATTGTGTTTGTGTGTCTTTAAAAGCTTCATTACATACTCTGTTTTTACTGCTTCCTAGTCTAAACAAGCTTTCATAGCTCATATAACTGTGTTTAAAGCTTTCTAGCTTAGTTTAAACGTTTCTCTTAGAAGTTACTGTTCCATTAGTTACTGTTTAAAACTCATCTCTGAGTTGAAAATCTTTTTGTAACAACTATACTCTGTTTTTTTTTAAATGGCGAACAACGGTATAAATGCTATCTATACTGTTGGTTCTTTAACAAAACCTCCTACTCTTCTGAGAGATGAATATGAAGATCAGGATGGTTAACTTTTTCGATGGTATGGATAAAGACTTAATGCGATCTGTCACGGACGAACCATACCAACCCATGGTTTTTGTTCCTCGTGTACCCGCAACAGGAACTACTGCTGAGATTCCAGCTCATTATGAGATTAAAACCACAGGTTTTACTGATGAGGAAAATCTAAAAATGGAAAACGATCTTAAAGCAGTTAGACTACTGATAATGGCCATTCCAAACGAAATATTTCAAGAACTAGATTCATGTGTTACTGCTAAGGAAATATGGGATCAACTTCTTAACCAACTTGAGGGTGGTATCAAGACCCAAAAGAACAGAAGGACCCAATGTATAAATGAATACAACGATTTCAAGGCACTTCCTGAGGAAACCTTACAACAAACCTACAACAGATTTAATGTGTTGATCTACAAATGCAAAAAATGTGGGGTTGTTAGGTCGAAGGAAGATAACAATGTTCTGTTTTTGAAAAGTTTGAATGATGAATGGTTAAATCTGTCCATGTCTTTACAAGACAACCAGGACTTAAATGCATGGTCTCTAACAGATGTGTATGGCACTTTGGCCGCACAAGAGAAGGATGTTGTCAAGCAAAAAGGCAAATACACCATTGCAGGCCCAATCGCTTTAGTTTCTGATTCTAAGAAAACCACATCAGAAAAGTCCAACAGAGAGAGTTCAAACAGAGAGAAAAAGAAAGATAAGTCAGTTAAAAAGAAAGGAAAGAAAAGTTTAGTTGCAGAGAGTGATACATAGGAAAGCTCATCAGAGGATGATGACATTCAAGCTTTTGCTCAATCTCTTGCTCTAATAACTCAGCAATTTAACAAGGGATTTGGCAATAAGTTTGACAGAAGAGGTAGATATGAGAGAAAAGAAGACAGAAGAGAATACGCTGCACCAGAACAAAGTAACAACAGAGTTACCACAGAACAAAGACAACCTCCACAAAACAGAAGAGAAAATCCACCAGCACAACAGAAGGCCGATGCTGCTCAACCCATCAATCAGAATGATGGACGTTGCTTCAGATGTGGCAAACCTGGGCACTTCTCTGTTAATTGTAGAGGAAAACTGGTAAAAGACCAGGACTACTACAAGAACAAATACAAGTACAACTACAGAGAAAGAAGCTACGTGGCTGGAATGGAGAACTGGGTTTCTGATTCATCCTCTGATGATGAACCAGAACAAGCCAACTTTTGTGGAGTTGCTGTGGATGATGAAAGTTTAGAAGAAGCTGTTGACTGGATGACTGGAAAACCATAAATAACGAAGGGAACAACAGAAGAAGAAGATCTAGCTCATGCATTTGCTCTTACTACGACAGAGTCTGACGACAGAGCGCTGGAGACCACTAGATCCAGTGCCAAGGTATGCTCATCTGAATCCAAGTCTGACTCAGAATTAGAAATGCATGTTTCTATGCTGAATGATGAATTTCAACTTCTTAAACAAAAACTTTCTGAAGAAAAAGAGCTAAGAAAACTAGCTCAGAAGGATCTATCCTTTTACAAGAGAGAGAAAACTCTCTTGGAACAAGAAAAGGAAGAAATCTTCAAAGAAAAATCTGAGCTAGAAATCTTGCAAAAGAAGAAAGAGAGCATGTTTTCTGACAGAATTAACGAATATGAAAACGTTTTGAAACAGAAGTCTGAAAAATTGAAAAAGTCTGAAACAGAGAGACTTAATTCTGTTGCTCTAACTGATTATTTTCAAAGAGAAAGGGAAATTCTGCATCAATCTCTACAGAGAAAAGAAATTCAGATTAAAAGTACCAGGATGCACAAGATGTGCACATCAAGATAAATTCACAGATGGATACGCAAGGTCTTGGTTTCTCTGACCTTGCTCCCTATGACGAAAGGAAGAAGACATCTCTGTCCTCTGTCTTTTGTGTTGGGAAAATCCAAGAGGACGTGATATCTGGTAATGCTGTTTTCAAAAGAACCAAAACTTCAGATGTTTTCTCAAAACAAAGAAATCTTGACTTTAGGAACGTCAGCTATGATTCCTCTGATCATCAAAAGGTTTTAAAACCATCCTCAGAATTTATTCTTGATCAAGGAAGAGCTAGAATCATACTTCCTGACTCTGTCAAGGATTTGGATACAAAAGATATTTTTAACTTCAACTCATTCAAAGGACAGAAGCCTGTTACTTCTGTGACTGAGTCCTCTGTTGAAATCCCACAGAGCAAACTCAATCCAGAAGCTCCCGTCTTCTCTTCTACCCCTGAATCCATAAGAACATCTTTTGAGGAAGATTTGTTGAAAGTTATCGAGGAAAATGCTGTTTCAGATTCTTTAAAGCCAAAGTTGAGAAGGTTCAGAACTGTCAAAACAAATATCTCTGTCATACCCATTGAAACGAAAACCTCCGACAGAGCCACTAGAGACTTTCTAGGCTCTGACAGTGACTCTGACTCTGAAGTAGATGAACAGATTTTTTGTGGACAAAAGAAAATTTTACACAAGTTAAAGAAGATACCGATAGAATCTACGGATCTAAAAGATGATGTTTCTTTCTTCAAGAAACAATCAAGGTTTATACCGGTAACTGAGTTTAACAACAAAGGTTTTAAAATTCTTGCTTCTAATGCAGTAGAAGTGGAGAAGAGAGACAAAAACAAAAGTGTTTTTGTAAACCAAAATGTTCCTCTTGCTTTCAAACCTGTAAAATTCACACCAGAACAGAAGGGAAAATGGATAGCAAACAACAGATCTATTCCAAATTCTGGTGTAAATCAAAAGGGAAATCCTTTCTGGTCAAATGAATCTATTCCAAAGAGCTTCGTGTCAACAGAGTCTGTTTCTAGGAATAACAGTTTTAAGAAACAGAACCAGGACAGATTGTATGCAAAGACATCTGGTCCTAAAATCTTTCAGAATCAAGCTCCATTCAAACAGTTTTTGAATAAAAACAATGTGCATCAGTCATGTTCCATCAACTGCAACTGTATTCAACTGTTACTAAAATTGCAAAATCATCTGAATGGTCCCCACTGTGTTCTGAATCAGTACGTTCAAAAGAAAAATCCCACGACTGTTCAGAATACACAGAGGAAAACCTCTGGCACACCATCACAGTATGGAAAGCCCAAAAGAAAGTCTGTCAACCCACCTAAGCCTAACAGGAAAGGACCCATTATGCAATGGGTACCTAAAAGGAACTAATCTGTCTTGCAGAAACCTCATGTGCAGATCTGGTACTTGGATTCTGGATGCTCCAGGCACATGACGGGGAATAAGGAGCTGTTAACTTCTTTTAAAAACAAGATGGGGAGTGCAGTAACCTTCGGAGGAGACAATGGCGGACATATTAAAGGTTATGGTACATTAGTAAATGGTGGTGTTTCAGTCTCTGAAGTTGCTTATGTTGAAGGATTAAATCATAATCTTCTCAGTATAAGTCAACTCTGTGATCACGGATTTGATGTCATATTCAGGAAGAAATATTGTTCCTTGTTACTTTCCGAGTGTGAAATCCCAAATCTAGCAAGAAATCAAGAATGATGTAGAGAGAATCTTGAGAGCAAACTTGTCATCCATATATTGATCTTAAAGTGTAAATGACAAATGATCAAGAAGTTACTGAAGGTATCTAGATTCCTTTCTAACTAAGAACTAGACATGCCTGTTTATACCCATAACATACAAGGTATAAAGGCAAACTAACTAATACAGTACATTGACTTTACAGTAAATCTTGAATACAACAATGCTCTAACAATCTCCCCCTTTG